>JAANER010000011.1:0-610470 GCA_019702505.1 Alternaria panax | reverse complement strand
ACGTACGAGAGAGGTTCTCCAGAGCGGACGAAACTGGAGGAGACTTTGAAGCGCATGAAGTCGCAGATTCCTTTGCAAAGCGAGATTCACTTCAATGGCAAATCGCAGGAAGTTTACAGGTCGTGGGATCAGCCATTACCGGCGGATCACCAGACAACTTTCACCACTTACCCACTAACAACCAAGGAGCAAATATCCAAAGCGATCGATTCGGCCCTCAAAGCAAAGAAATCATGGGAAAACACTGCTTTTGTCGATCGAGCTGCCATTTTTCTCAAAGCGGCCGAGCTGGTAGCAACTAAATACCGCTTCGAACTGATTGCTGCAACCATGCTCGGCCAGGGCAAGAACATCTGGCAAGGCGAGGTAGATGCTGCTGCTGAGTTGGCAGACTTTTTCCGACTGAACTGCAACTACGCCGCGGAGATTCTTGAGAAACAACCTGAGCGAGGCACAGACGGAATGTGGTCTCGTATGGATTACCGCCCGATAGAAGGATTTGTCTACGCTATTTCACCATTCAACTTTACTGCTATCGGTGGGAACCTTATCTCTGGTCCTGCCATCATGGGTAACGTGGTGCTCTGGAAACCGTCTCCTTCGAACATTTACGCAAGCACCATCGTGTACAAGATCCTCCTTGAAGCCGGTCTACCGCCGGACGTTATTCAGTTTGTACCTGGCGAGCCTGAGGAGATCAACGATGTCGTGCTTAACCACAGAGACTTCGCTGGGCTCAACTTCGTCGGCTCCTCAGACGTTTTCAGATCTCTCTGTGCTCGCATTGGTCAGGGTATTGGAAACAGCACATATCGCGAGTTTCCAAGAATGGTCGGAGAGACTAGTGGCAAGAACTTCACTCTCCTTCATCCCACGGCGGATGTCCAATCTGCGGTGAAGCACGTCGTTCGCGCTTCGTTTGAGTATCAGGGCCAAAAGTGTTCGGCAACCTCTCGCCTGTATCTTCCGAAATCGCGATCGAAGGAGTTCATCAACACGTTGGTCGAAGATGTGAAGGGTATTACCCAGGGTAACCCACATGAGGATCTCGCAGCCTTCATGGGTCCGGTAATCCACCGTCGGTCGTTCGAAAAGATCAAGGCTGTCATCGACGAGAGCAATCACGACTCTTCGCTCAAGCTTCTAGTCGGCGGTACCTACGATGACTCCGAAGGCTTTTACATTAAGCCGACCGTCTATCTCGCAGACTCGCCAGACCATAGGCTTTTCAGCTACGAAATTTTCGGCCCCGTACTCGCCATATACGTCTACCCTGATGCGGAGTGGAGTCAGATTCTGGAGAAGGTTGACCAAGCTGGTGGTAATTTCGCGCTCACAGGTGCCGTTTTCGCCAACTCCCGTACCGCTATACGAGAAGCAGAAGACGCCCTCCGCTATTCTGCTGGAAACTTCTACATCAGTAAGTCCTCTGCGAAACAATGCTTAATAAAGTTGCTAACGAAGCATCAGACTGCAAGACGACAGCCGCGCTCATCGGTCAGCAGAGCTTCGGTGGAAGTCGCGCAAGTGGCACAAACGATAAGGCTGGCTCTTCAAACCCCATGTTCCGCTTCGTTTCTCCACGTCAAATCAAGGAAGAGTTCTTTCCTGTTTTCGATTACCGATATCCTTCGAACAACTGATTTGGATGTTGTCGCTGAAGTCAGAAACTGCAACACGCGTCTGTCAGCGGAGACTATCCCTAGTCCAGAATCATTATTTTGGTGGCGTATCCAGTTTATGAAGAGAGTTGAGAGTGCGCAAGCGCACTTCGCAAGACGAGTTGTTGGTAGAAGGAATACAAACAGTCTTACTGAACGCTCAATCGTGCAATATGCTGTGACGCGTCCGCTTGATGGCACTCACCAGCCTCATGACGCCATAGAATGCTCTTTCTCTGGCAGTATCAAAGTCTTCCAGACGACCCGATAGCTGCAAGTCCAATCCATTCTTTTGGCAAACACATAGGCATGCGTCAAGCGTCGATGAGGCCTTGACATCTTGCCATAGAAAGACGTGACGCGACCGTGCGTTTGGACCGCCCATTTCGAAAGAACTGTTTCTTTCTTTACGTTCCTTTTGGGACACCTATGAGACGGCATTTCCTTCTACCAGTTGCCATGGAAGAATTTCGAGCATTTATAGTGGCTACAATAGGCGTCCAAGTCTTACATTTGAAGTATAAGAAATTCGTCCGTGTTCGCGGAATTCGACTTTGAGCTCAGAAATATCGTTGATGGGCTCATTCATTCGAGACATGAGGTGAGCTATTGATGACCACTGCCGTCGACATCCTAGGAGAATCGTCTTCTCTACCTATTAGCTGAAGTATTGCACCCTACATTGCCAGCTACATCTGATAAGAGCAAGTCGAAAAACACAAGTAGTAGGCAAGATTGTAGATGATTTCAGAGCTTTATCGGAGATGCGTAGGTGCACTACTTCCGGCTTTCGCAATAGCACCACAGGCACGATTGTTGTATGCCGCTGATTTAGCTATGCCTCGCAAGCTTTCTTTGCTTGCTCGTTCGCTTCGGTGGTGTTGCTGTCAGTAGCCTTTGTAGATATCACGTTACGTGTTTGGAGACGGGAATATGATGATCTCGCCATGGCAAGCGCATTGCACGCGTCCGAAATTGTGAAGCACGAAGCGGTAGAGCTCCCGGTAGGGGCAGAGTGGCTCACGCAGTAGTTCAGTAGTCTCCAATCTGCTTATTCGATACTGTTCTAGGGTGATCGGAGACACAGTAATAGGCAAAGGAGGTTGTGTCGTAGGCGTAGGCGATGCGAAGAGCTGGCATACTGGGCGAGAAGCACAGGCCGCCTAGACCCTGGACATGTCTGTCATGACGGCGCAGCTGTCAGTCGGGAACCGCCATCTTTACCAACCTCAACTGGAGTTTGCTGCTGTTACTGTTGTCTCGGGGGTCAATTTCTAGCAGTCGCCATGCCGATTGACCGCCGTACCAGATGAGCTGCTTACGAACCCGCAGCCCGCGCCGCCCAGCCTTCCTACCATGTCCGCGTCGAACATCCGGGTATTCGTACAATGGAAGGACTCTACCGTGTTCGCTGGTGAAGACATAGAATGCACCATTACTTTCAAGAATGTAGCACCGCCTGAAGGACGCGATCGCTCCCCGGTTCGGAGGCAGAATGGCTTCGCGACGGGCGGGGAGCGATCGCGCAAACTACCGCCAGTTCACTCGTCGACGAGGCCTTCGGTATCGCGGAACTCGTCCTTTGCCTCCCAATTGCCGCCCCCACATCTTCGCGGCCATCGCCCTGCATTATCACTACACACGCCGTCAACAGCTGGGGGGCGCCGATCGCCTGTTCCGCCGAGCGTCATACACGGGAACAGCACGGGAACACCGAAACATGGAAGATCCGTGTCAATCGTCTCTCTAGGGACAGACTTCGGGACTGAAGTCAGCCATGAGAGGGGCATACCAATTAGGCGCCCAGCAAGAGGGCATGGAAGATCAGCAAGTCTGCAGGTCGTGCCGGGAAGGCCAAACTCATATCCAAGTACGAAGGACAGGCGCGATATACGTTTCTGGCTGACATGGCAGCAGTTGCTTCACCAGGTCATCGATCAGCGACACATCCCTCTCCACTATCCGGCGAAGCGTCGTCTCCGACAGTTCACAGCCCCAGCGAGTTTGTCTTTCCCGCGCGTCAGAACAGGAGACGACCAGGCGTTACGACCACCCCGAGCACTCCGGCCCTTCCGACCACAGGACGGAAACCTTCTAATTCCTTCTCATCAAACTTCAAGTTCCCTGCCGCACCTCCACCTGAGGATGCTACACAACCACTGCCTAATAGCAGCCCTACGAAGCAACCGATACACGTACGGCGTAACTCGCCGCAACCGCCATATGACCACCTACGGGTATCAGGAAGCTCCAATCTCGAGGTGCTTTCGCCTGTTGCACGGATAATATCGGGATCGAGCTTGATTGACACACCGCGTAGCAGCGGAGAATTCTACTCGATGAGCAACAACTCCAACGAGACGCTGGCTTCGGAATATGCTGCTCATCCGTCAGCGCGTCTGCTACACCGTCCGATACATCCACGACGGCTATCGCATTTGGCACCACCCAATCGGCAGGCGCTTCCAGAGTCGATAATGATGGGCTATGCGCAGATAATGGGTTCCTTTACGCTGGACGGATCTTTGGTCAACCAGGCACCTTTCGAAGAGGTCAAAAGGAAGGGAGTAGTAGGTGGCCAGGGTGGAGGCGGTGTCGTGGGAGTAGAGAAGACCAAGCGCGAAAGCGGGCTCTTTGGCGCGCTGGGCTGGGGCAACATAGGAGAGTCGCTGGGCGGACTACTGGGCGCATCAGAACCCTCTAGTATCCGGGAGATGAGAGGTGTTGCCAGCTCCAAGACTGTTCCGCTCATCACTACACCTCAGTCCATTCTGTTCGTTGACTTGAGGCTCGCGCCTGGGGAAAGCCGCAGTTACACGTACAGCTTCACAATACCCAGAGGTCTCCCACCTTCGCATAAGGGGCGGTCGATGAAGGTAGCATACAATCTCATCATTGGCACGCAACGCGCGGGCTCGACCAAAGAACAGCAAGTGAAGCATGTGGACATTCCGTTCCGGGTTTTTGGCAGTGTGAACAGTATGTTTGGCGCACGTATACAACATTGACATGCTAATCTCATCTAGGCCGTGGCGAGATTCTCGGACATGACCTCATGTCTCCGTACATCATACTGCGCGATCAAGCTCGAACAGCCAGTATAGACCCCTCGTCGGGTGCGAAGCTTTCTCCGACTAAGAAGAGTGCTTCTTCGGGCAAGGCCGAAGAGAACACTTTCGGTGACTTCCTGGACTACGTGAACAACCTTCTAGATCGACCCAGACAAAACTCTGGCATGGGCCTGCTTTCACCCACGGGTACCATACATGGGCGGTCATCGATTGCTGAAGAACCCCAAACCATGAAGGAGGCCATCGACACAGCCATTTTGCGCAGCAACTTGACGGGTGCCGCGAATCAGAGCGCCAATCGCTTTGAGATTGCTCGCAGCGGCCGCCGTGTCGCGGTCATCATGTTGGCGCGACCGTCCTACCGACTAGGCGAAACGATGACTGCAGTAATCGACTTTACAGACTCGCGCATTCCCTGCTACTCGATACAGATCTCGCTCGAGACCTCTGAGAAGGTCGATCCGGCGATAGCACTTCGCTCGAATGCCTCGATATACCGTGTCACAAAGAAAGTGCACGCATCCTTTTCAGAAAACGCGCTGTTTGCGCAAAAGCTTGCTTTCTCGCCTACGATACCACCCAATGCAACACCGGAGTTTATTACCAGCGGGGTCAGTCTGGAGTGGAAGCTCAGGATCGAGTTTATCACTCCGCGGTTAATGCATGAGGATGGGGAGGAGACGACTCAGGACAATTTATTGGAGGAGATATCTAGCGATGACCGAGGCGTCATATTAGCGGCGGCGCAGCGACTGCCAGCCGAGAGTTTTGAAGTTCAGGTACCGATCCGGGTTTATGGGGCTGTCAGCGGAGCGCCCGAAGCACCCGACGAGCAAGGACTTCCGGTGTGAAGTTGGCCATAGAGATGGTAGCCATTACTGTTAGCCCGACATCGGAACGAACAGCAGCAACGACGGATTGTCCTGCTACCCTTTCACTTCTTACTTGCTTGGTTTCCACAAGCCTGTTGACCTTTTTGGAAACCGACATTGCCTTGTATACATGACAATGGATGTTTGGT
This sequence comes from Alternaria panax, assembly GCA_019702505.1. Taxonomy (NCBI): domain Eukaryota; kingdom Fungi; phylum Ascomycota; class Dothideomycetes; order Pleosporales; family Pleosporaceae; genus Alternaria; species Alternaria panax. The sequence continues at coordinate 604,717 of JAANER010000011.1, read as the reverse complement.
AGAAGATCCAGGAGAAAACGGGCATGTTAGAGAACATCTCTAGAAGAGCAATGGGTGTAAGGTCGACACCGAGGTTAGCGATGTAGGACCTGCGTACTGTGCAGAAGCGAGTGTCGTTGGGTCTCAGATAGGACGTGTGTTGTAAGCTTCATTTTGCCTCATTACAGTCCAAGCTGCAGAAAGAAACTCGGCTCATGTTCATGTCGTGTATTCGTCATGTGGAGAAAAGTGTATGTAAATGTAATCGCAGTCCATCGCCAAGAAAGTCTTCTTCACAATCCTTGTCTTGGAAGTGCCATACTTCCGCCCTCTAACTGTGCTGGTCGCTCACATTCCATCGTGTCCTTGTCCGCGTCGCTGTGCACTTACAATCCACCGGGTCCTGCAGCTGAATGTGCGCTGGCACCGGCGCCAGGACCTACGGCCGCGTGTGTTGCTTCGCGGTGGGCGGCTTCACGCGCCTCGCGCTCCCTCGTCTCTTGGGCGATCTGATCTTCGGTCTTCTTGTTGCCGCGGGCGATGAGCTTCTCGAGGAGGCCGCCCTTCTTTGGCGTGTCGTGCTTGTCCGAGTCTTCGAATTCTTTCAGGTAGGCGACGCGCTCTTGAGGGGGCATCGAGGCGAGTTCAGAGTCGATCGAGTCACGGTTCTCTGTTGCGAGATGTCAGTGGTGGGTCGGGTGAGGCTGAAGAACTGGGAAGCGCCATGTTGGAGGGAGGCTGTTCGCGACGGGCCAGCGTGCATGTGCTTGCATTGGTGGACGCGACGCTTGGTACAGCATGCGGAATCTCGACTCACCCTCGATAGTGCCGACGTTAGCGGTACTGCTGAAGACATCGTTGTCGGCCTTGTTCTTGCTGCCAATGTGAAGCTTCTCCTTGATCTTGTCCATGGCCGGTGGTTTCTTCTAGGTCGTGGTCTAGGGGGTCTGGGGTGGGGCTGTGTTGTCGACGTGTCTGAATATCAAGGCAGGAGTTGGGTGTTTGGTGTGCTGTCCAGGTTGGAGGAGGCGCGCGCGGGGAGGAGGGGTGATAGCTCCAGCCATGCGTGTCACCTACGTCATAGCTTCGACATAGTCCATCTCCCACATGTGCGGCTGCCCTGTTGGACGTGGACCTAGCCAAGCGCGGCCCACGCTCTCATTTCCAAGTTATGCAGAGAACGCCTTTTGGTGGCTTGGGACTGCCATGGGCCTTCCCGTGCATGCTTGGGTTGCATCCCATTTCTGCTTCAGCCTTAGCGGTCGAGTACCTCGCAGCCAGAACTAGGAAGGCGCAATCGACAATTCGGCTTCTAGCACGCTTGTACCTGCACCCAGCATTTCATCTGCGAATCCAGAAGATTAGTCATGTCATGATCAGGAGTTGGTAGTTGCAGGAGCCACATACAACATCACGGCGTGCGTTATTGTCGTCTGTAGAGCACCACCAAAGATTCTCGTATGGTAACGTCACCTACAGACGCGCCCAGCCACCGCACATGTTGAAGTCATCGTAGTTTTCATCTCCACTTTTCCATATAAAGCTCGTGAATCCAGCGGGCCAGAGCTTCGACTTGGTGTCGCAGCCCTTGCCAGAAGCATGCGCAATCCATCAGCCCTACGAGCCGATCACCCGGGTATTCCTTGGCAGGCCCTCTGCCTTATGGGAACCAGTATTGCCGTCCCAGGCGTCCTCTCAACATGTTAGGACTCTTCTGACCATCCTCGCTCCAATCAAGAGCTTCTTTTGTGGAATGATTCCAAATATCGTGGTTCGCGCCGACAACCCCATCGGTAGCTGGGTGACATCTTGGTGAACATCTCCAGGCTCTATGAAATGTCCTCACCCAAGCCTCGCACTCTCGTCAGACACCTCCCAGCTCTTTTGTAAGCCTGCACTATTATTCCCAAGGTCACTTTCTGCAAGCTACATCCACTCGAGAATCTTCAGTCGCCGCTGCAAGTCCTGTGTCTAAGTATTTTCGCATTCAGGTTGCACTGCACGCTCATTAATTCCTGCTCACTCCCAATATATGTGTGGTATCTCTAGAAGTATGACGGATCCAAACGCCTTAGCTGAGCTATCGCCCCAAGTTTACAACTGCTCATCCATATTTATGGTGAGGAAACTGCGGTGACATTGGCGATACACCAGAGCGAAGTGTAAGTTCGCCAGTCGCATATCCATCGTCACTAGGTACGCCACTCACACTGTGGCCCGCGCTGCTCTCTGCATCCGTCTCGCGTAGGAAACGCGCATGTGGCGGTACTTCTTGCCATCTGGGAGTCACCGGCATTATCGAGTCGCCATGCAGCTCTTGTGGTTCGTCTGCCATGTCGATGACTATCTTCTGATCTTGTGGATACGCATGGCCCGGAAATTGGTCGTTGGTAGGGGACGCCAGTTCAGTCAAGGGTGTGCCGTGAAGTTCCTGTGGACCTAGGGCTTTGTGGGGCAAGCCACCCGCAAGAACATTGGATCCTGAATCAATTTCCGATATATGCTTGCTTGCGAGTTCGTATCGTTGCTCTTTTTGCTGTTTTCCACGATGTTTCCAGAAGAAGAATATACCGAGTATAACCAAGATAAGAGCGGCAATTGCGCCTATGACGATCCCAGCAATAGCGCCTGCTCCGAGGCCTGAAGACGATTTCGAGGCTTGTGTCGAACCAGAGTCGCTCGGTGATCTGATTGTGATCACGTTTGACGCAGGTAGAGGATCGGGAAAGACGGCCTGCGCAACCGTGAAGTTTGCCCGTTCATAGTCTACTATGAGATATGCCTCCTGCAGTAATGTCCTACCAAGCACGTATTGTGTATTGTTCGCGGCACGGCGGATTGGGAAGTATTTGGTTGCGTTCGTGTAGTACGGATAGGAGGCTTGAAGATCGAAGGCGGCATACGGTAGTTCTACGTTGGTGTAGTTCGTAGTTGTGTCTTCGAGCGAGTTGACGAGCTTGAATGTAAGCGTCGGGTTTTTCGTAACGAGTTCTTGGTGGATCGTGTCGTTGACGAGGTACAAGTCTGTCTGAGGGTCGTAGGTTAGCCCAAAGGCCGCCTCGAATTCTGCGCAAACGTCTGCGGGTAGCCACAAGTGTGGGACTGTAGAATCGATGACAGAGAAGTGTGCTCCGGACGTCAGAGAATACGTGCCCTGCAGCGTGTTTGTGGCCAAGATTGAATCCACTCCCACGGTGAGGAGCCGAGAGGGATCTTGCGAGAAGGTGAAGGAGAAGTCGTTCGCACTGGGCTCGAATCGTGTCGCATCATAGCCTCCTAAAACCAGGTTGCCAAAGACAGATTTCAATCTATAACTTGCCCCAGCTGTGTACGCATACGCGAAACTGGGTATTCTTTTGCTCTCGCGCAGCAGGTAGAGAAAGGAGTCGACAGGCTGGCTCCCACTGTTGAAGCTAGACTTGGCCTGACCCAGACCAAGAATTCCCAAATAATAGTCCGGATCGGCGACAGCAGCAACGACCTGGCGCGTCAGCGACGCAGAGGAGCTGCCATCTGCAGCTGCGCCTAGCGTGACAGTATCCAGGCCAAACAGTCCTCTCCCTGTGTAGTTGAGCGCGTCCTCCAAATCCACATCGTATTGTCCTACCGCCGACCATGTCGTCGATGCGTTGACCTGGAAGCCGGTGCTTTGCGCGCTTTGGAAAACCTCTATTCCTCGGAGCTGTGGGCAGTCGGCCGGATCAACTCCCTCCAAACATCCTTCTTCGGCAATGACGTAGGTAACGCCTCCCTTTGTGCTCGGCAACACACGAAAGTCTTGTCCTGGTGTGCCAACGCTTATCTTGAAGGTACTCCAGCTCCCATCCGCGCCGTCAAACTTGTCCGAAGGAGGCACGACATACGGCTCCGGGGCCTGGGTAGCCCGCGCTGTGAGGCGCATTGTGTAGCGAGCGAATGGGTGTCAAGGAGGGCTGGTGTCTCTACATGGACCTGGAAGCGATCGATCGTCGACTCAGATGTTCTGGAGCAGGTAGCACATGGCGCAGTTGTCTATCGGAGGAACTTGGAACCCCCAGCTCGAGTCAGCTCTGATACCGGGTGTGCGGTCTCAGGGCCATCGGAAGCCCTCAAGCCCAGAGCGGTTCATGGACGTTTTGTTCCAAGAACCCACAACAACACGCCGACGCTGCGTGACGATCGCCCATAGCCTAGTTGTTAGGCCAACATGGCTATGCAGCATGATTCGACGACAGCAGCATCAAAGCATAGCTAGTCTCCAAGGCTTGTCGAGCTGAATACGAGGTATCATGGGAGAGGCACATCCGATGGCCTGCTAGGGGGTAGCATCCTGTTTAGTCGCCCTCCCCACCAATAACGGACCTTTGGAACCATCCCCCCGCTGATCCCATCAGCCTCCTTTTGACACCATCCCGGCCCAAGCGGCAACGCCTCGACGCCTTCGTCATGCTTCCTAGTCTTCTCTCTTGATAGCACTCGAGACATGCAGGTATTCAGGTGTCCACTCAGCCACCTTAGTTGGTTCGGCTATACACATAGAGCTTCTTGCATTCAGAACTATTACTTGACAACAAGCTCGCATTTTGTTCGCCGAGAACTCTAGGACCTAGCCTAGCAATCTCTTCACTTGGCCCTAAAACAGAAACCCAGTAGTTCGCTGCTCCAGCCTACAGGATCTCGATTTAAGGTCCGATCGGTCTTGCAGGAGAGATCTTCTAGGTGATATAGGGTATATCGTTTCGGGCGACGGACTTGACAAGGGCCCTGCATGGATCACTAATGACCGTGTCGTCGTCAGCAAGCACAAGTGTTTTCAGGAGCACTGCAGACCATCAGCACGAAGCTTGGTTCTGGGCGGATGTACATGATATGTTCAGTTGATCAGCACGGCAGACTGGGGCTCGAAGATGCCCTGGCCGTCATACGCGTCAACGGTACGTGCCTCGTGTTTCCGCTAAGCGTAGCTACCACTAGGGCTGTGCATGGATCGCAGTCTGATCATGCGGCCGAACAGCCTTCATCGAATGATTGGAATCTGATCTGTTTTTGGGCAGAATCTCGCTGTTTTCGCTCTTACGGTGCTCTTTTGCATGCGCGACGTCTTGCTTGACCTTTACACTGTCACTCGCTTGGTGTAGAAGGATCATTGCAAGATGCGGAGACTTGTTGGTCTACTGTGGCCTGTGCTGGGTGCGGTGGGCTTAGATGCCAACATATACAACGGGAGAGGTACGTCATCTCTATCAGGCAAACTCCAGATGGCTAACAATTCACAGATGGTATGTAACAGTGTCTGTCTTGATACCCTCAAAATTGACGTTTTAGGTAATAACACATCAGTAATAGCGCCACCGAGCAGCACTGTACTACCCGATTCCACTACTTTACATGCGCCTTCTTCCATTACCCCAGTGGCCATGCCAGATCCAGCTTATGATATGAGCTCTTCTTTGCCTGTGCTGTTGGATGTAACATCGTCATCTTTCCACAATGTCCCTCCACATCTGCCCGCCACTCTTTCGGTTCCAATTTATACGAATCGCAGTACCACTGTCTCTCCACCAGTGACACCCACGGTTGTCACGTATACTGCTTCTGGAAGTGCGCCACCTTTTTCAAATATCACGTCAGTTCTTGCCAATTCTTCAATACCTAATGGAGTGTGTACCGGCTGCATCATCGCAGGATATGGACCCGTAACCACATCCTACACATCGGGTGAGTTTTACAACCCATGGACCAGCACGGTGGTAACCGAGACCATCGTTACGGAGTATTCCACTTACATGTACAACAACACTGTCGAGACTGTGGTGACAGAGCAGCGTACTGCCAACCAGACAAAGACCCTTACCGGAACTGACGGCCAACTAATCACACGCGCGACACCAACGTTCACAGTACAACCCACACCAGGAGTGATCTTTCACCTCAACGCAGGTCCAACTTACGTCATATACAACCGGCTTTCTGGTGCACTGGACGACTACCATGAGATATATTGGCCCGATGAAGATGTAACGCAGGGTTATTGTTCGCCAACAGTCACGCCCTTGACGAGTTGGCAACCAGCAAGCACCGCAACCAAATCATGGAGTTATTTCATCGAAACCCTTACCGGAAAACTCCCTGAAAGTACACCCTCGGATCAACCCGTTCCGCTCCCCTCCAAACTAATCGAGTACCTAAAGCAAGACCCAGATATTCAAAGACAGTTCCGCGGCTCAGATATCGCTACTTGTAGCTTCAGCAGACCGCCCGAATCGTTCTTGCGTCCTAAACCCACCGGAACCAACGCACCCACTGCACCCGCTCCATCACCGTTTCCCATCTTCCTATCCCCGTCGACAGGGACATACCTTGCGACCAGCTTTGAATCCACGTCTGTTCACGTTACTGTTCGAGGCTGTCTAAGGTGTCAAGATACAGTGACAAAGGATGTTGCAGACCCTACAATGTCAAACAAGATGGCGGATCCTACTCCCGCGAATGATCCCAACCCTGATCAGCACAACAATGCTCCATCGCCCAGCCAGCCTGACAAGCCGGCCGATAACACGGCTAAGCCGACTCAAGGTGGTGAAAATACTTCACCAAGTATACCGGACGTTGCGAATACGTTCATCGACGACAACCCTCTCCTCTGGACAGACGGAAACCCTGGAGCGACTACGACTAGAAGCGTAACGATTGGTGGAGTTGTCTTCCCAGTCAACACTCCGAAACCAACGCAGGCTGAGCCGGATAGCCAGAACGGAGAAAATTATAATCCAGTACTTCCGGTTATCGTGATTGGGTCCGAAACGTTGACACAAGGGCAAACGAAGACTATCAACGGCGTGCCCGTGGTAGTGCCTACAGATGGTGGTGGAACGCGAATTGTTGTAGATGGAAGCGCGGTTCCTTTCAACCCGGCAACGACCCAAGGATTACCCGTGCTCATGGTGGGTGGAGGAACTGTCCCCGCAAATTCGCAAGGAGAGTATGTTCTTGGAACCGAGACATTGGAGCCAGGAGGCCCTGCGATCGTCATCAACGGAAACACGGTCAGCATGGCACCGAACGGCATGGCTATTGTCAATGGCGCTACGCAGACGATCGCAAACGTCCCTGTGCCAACAGGAGCCCCCGCTATCACTGTGGGGAGTCAAGCCGTCTCAGCGACTGTCGTGGGGGGCTCGACGGTCTTCGTTGTAGCACCTGGTCAAACGCTTAGCGCAGGAAGCACGCTCGTCGTTGACGGTACGACCTACAGTATGCCCACCGGAGGTCAAGGTTCTACAATCGTCATCAACGGACAGACGTCGAGTCTGAGCGATGGGCAATCGGTCATAACTCTCGACGCTGGCAGATCTATTACAGCGCAAATCGTTAGCGGCACGACTGTCTATGTTCTCGCACCAGACCAAACTCTCACACCAGGTGGTGTGCTTACCGTCTCTGGAACTACATACTCCATGCCCTCGAGCGCATCGGGGTCCGTTGTAATCATCAACGGCGCTACATCTACTTTGGCAGCCGGTTCTGGTATCACCGCCGCTCCAGCTTTGACCATCAACGGCGTGACGTACACGCATACTATTAGAGATGGTACAACGGAATACGTCCTAAACGACGGAACCTCACTTGCACCTGGCTCATCGGTAGAGATTGACGGCACGACCTACTCTTTAGACTCACAAGGAACCGCCCTGATTATCAATGGACAGACCAGCACTATACCCAAGCTTCCAAAAAGCAACAGCGCCAGTACGACGCGTCCAGCTTCATCTTCTACGACGCGTTCAGCTTCATCTTCTACAACGCGGAGCCGCGATGCTGGAGACTTGATTGCGAGTGGAATTGGAGAGACGAGTAAGGCGGTTGGAGTCTCTACGCATGTTGGTGGTCTAGACAAGTGGGTCGAGAGTCTGGTTGTTGGTGTTGCAGGGTGGCTCGCTCTGTTGTTGTAAGGGACGTAGCTGTTGGGATTAAAAGTATATTGGGGGCTCACGACTTGATGCATGTAGCGCGGCGCTTGGTCTTCGGATGGGAATTGGGATACATAACGACTTGGAAATGGAAATACGGCATGGGAACACGCTAGGAACACTGTATTTCGGGATTGTATTTGGCAAAAATGGCGGCGGACAACGTTATAATCAGTAATGCATTTAATCTATATGCTTGAGAATAATCCAAGTTGGAAGTATATGACTGCAAGATTGTCCGTGATACGATGGTTCGCACCACAACTCTAGCTACTCTGCAAAGCCTTCTGAAATCTGCTTGCTTGTTCAAGATATTCCTAGATGACGTGCTAGTATACAACGTCCATGTGTGATACTAGACGATGGTACGGGCGTAACTCTTGTCAATCCAATCGCAACTACCTCCAACCTACTTCCCACCTTTCTTGAACGACTCCCAGGCCTCTGTCAAGCCTTGCCTCGTCTCGTCCTGCTTCGCGCGCTGCACATCTCCAACATCAGTAACAGCACCCAAGCTATCGCTGTACCCCTCGCCTGAGAACAGAACGCCGAGGTTCATCCAAATCGGCACAACCTTGTTGTCAGCGCCCTTGACCTTCATCTTCTTGAACAGTTCTTTCGCCACCTCATCTCGGAGACGCTGAATGTAGCTCTCCCACTTCTCATCGACTGTCACCCTGGCCCAACTCTTTCCAAAACCCTTACTGGCAGAGTCAATCTCTAAAACCAGCGTGAGGGTAACAAGGCCACGGTAGTAATTCTTCATCACATTGTAACCGCCACTCAGCAACCAATGCAGATCGTAGAAAGACCGAAGCTTGATGTTGAGCTGGGTGACGAGACGCTGACATCCGGTGGGAAACAGCCTCACGCTGAAATCTGGTGGCGGACAGAGTTCGTTGGTCGGCCTGACGATCTCGAATGCATTCTTGCCGTATAGGACAGCCTTGGTCTCGGCGAAGACCTCCTTGTTGACGCTGAGGATGTTGCTGTTTGTGCGACCAACGAGGGAGAAGCGGGTTTTATGATCGTCCATGTGGCAGTGAACGAGCGCATAAGAGATGCCGGGGAGGTACTCTCGGCGTTCGGCGTAGAGGAACGCTTTCTTTTCATCGTGAAAGGTAGTGTGCTTCTGACGGACACATATCAGACCCGGGACGACGAGGAGATGCGAGTAGATCTGGTTGCGGATGGATATAGGAAGGTCCATGAATTGGAATGGTTCATTGGTGGCAGGTGCATCGATGGCGATGGCTAGTGAGGCGAATGGGTCGTGCTTCTCGAGAGCTGTGGGCTTGGTCGTAAACGAGCCTGTCGATGCTGGGGACGGAGGAACTGTGTTGACGGGGGAAGGAGTACTCTCGCATGCTTCGCTATTCTCGGAGATCTCACCATCAATTGCCTCTTCTGGCTCCTCGAAGAAAGCTCGAGGGGACTCTCCTTTGTTCGCACTGTTCGCGCGTCCTGCCTCATGGTTGGAGTCACGGTCCATGTCTTCAACATTGCTGAAGCGGACGCGCTTGATTACTCCGCCGGTGGAAGGTGGCGTCATTAGATATGAGGGCGGAGGCGTCTGCGGTCGCTCCACTGGGAATATCATCTTGGCTGTAAGTACTTGCTTGGGTGAGAAAGTTAAGAGGGTTGTTGGGTAGTAGAGGAGTGGGGCAGATCAGAGGCTGGTATATATGTGAAGGTGAGGGAGAGCCGTTGCTAGACTCGAAGCGAGGTATCTCCATACTCATAGCGACGCAGAGTTCGACGTATACGGCCATGGTGAGGTGAAGGAGGAGTGATGACCAACGCTCTCCAAAAGAGACTGCCAACAAGTCGATGGGTGGAGATAGCGTAGAACCTAAACACCACATGCCCATGGTCTGTCAAATGCTCCCGGAGAGATCGTCACGAAGAGCTCATCGCTCAATTGGTGCTATATCCAGCATTGGTGGGGTGAGGGCGCACTTCATCCTGAGCTCGGCCTGCTGTCCATCTCTTGCGCTACAGGCGCATCTACCACGATGACATATTGCCAACCAATGGTCAAAACGAAGAAGCCTATCGCGATTCTGCGTGCTTTTCGAGGGGGTTTTTCGAGTTTTGCGTTTGTGCTGGGAGCGGGGATGCAGCTACGTTGACATTTACTAGAACTTCTGGAATTGTACGATACGACTCAGGAACAGGCAGATAATCATCCGGCGAACTCACGTATCGATACCAGATCGTAGATGAGACTTGGAAAAATTCGCGATGATGTTGCGCAGCTGGTAAAGTCCCGCGACCCGATCGGTGCTAGCCCCAGCCAGTGCCGAGCCGGGCTCAGAAACCTCATCGCAGCATCCTCAACTGCACCCGCGCCCCGAAAGCTGCCCCATCCCGCAATCCATCTCCCCTCTACCCACCATGTCTGCCGCTCGTGCCTTCAGCACCGCTTTCCGGGCTGGTGCGCCCCGCGCCCCAATGGCCGCCCGCTACGCCGCAACCCGAAGCTACGCTGCCGCCGCTGCCCCAACCGGCGCTGCCAACAAGCCCCCGGTGGCCCTCTTCGGCGTTGACGGAACCTACGCGAGTGCTCTGGTACGCCTTCCACGACCCCAATTGGCACATTGGCGATGAGAGGAGGATGAAGGGCGGGCCAATGGCTGGGCAAGGGCTCTGGCTAACAATTGTGGCAGTACACCGCGGCCGCGAAGACCAACGCCCTCGACCCCACGGCCAAGTCGCTCCAGGCTCTCCAGAGTGTCTTCCAGAAGGACCCCAAGCTCAACCAGATCCTCCACGCCCCCTCGCTCTCCGTCTCCGACAAGCAGCAGATTGTCCAGGAGCTCCAGAAGCACATTGGCGGCGCCGACAAGGACGGCATCGTCAAGAACTTCCTCAACACACTGGCCGAGAACAACCGATTGGGCGTACTACAGGGTGTTGTAGACAAGTTCGGCGTGCTCATGGGTGCCCACCGCGGTGAGGTTGAGCTTACCGTTACCAGCGCTGCGGTACGTTGACTCCGAGACGGGATGGAACAACAAAATTTGAGACATGGGAAGAAAGTCAGAACCATAACTGACATGCCACAGCCCCTCGACAACAGGACCATCCAGCGCCTTGAGGCCGCCATCAAGAACTCGCAATACGTCCAGACCGGCCAGAGCCTGAAGGTCGTCCCCAAGGTCAACCCCGAGATCCGTGGTGGACTCATCGTCGAGATCGCCGACCGCACCATCGACAAGTCCGTCGCCTCCAAGATGGCCAAGATGAACAAGCTCCTCAAGGATACTTTGTAAATATAGAGCGAGAGCGCATGGCGATGGATGTGAGGGGTAGGCATGTGTATTCTAGATGAGTCTTGGAAAAGAGCAATTTACTACCGTCTACCACCTCGGGACGCGCCATGAACCATCGATGACTTGAGCGTTTTGGTCTGTCAGGGACGATATCGGAGCAGCTAATCTGTTAGAGGCCGTGAATCATTATCGTATTACTATCTGCTCAACATGTGTAGCAACACACGTACCCCGTCTGTACATCTGGACAGCAGATATCTAGAGGGGAATTACAAAATGCTCCACACGCGACGAATCATATCTACAAACTTCGCTTGGACCCCGCCCAAACATAGCCACATCAGCTACATGAGCCACGATGCCCGCACAGACCACACAAGTTCCTGGCACTTTCGCCAGTCAGACAGGCGTCCAGCGAGCCGACAGAGTTTTCGACGGAGATCTCGACGAGCCCGGTAATCGTTCCATATTGGTGTTTACCTTGGGGTTGTATGGCTTGGAGACTATCCATTTGTCACTTGATGTCGGCATTCCTGGGGATACGTAATAGTCGTTTCTAACACATGCCAGTCTGTACGGGCACGAAGTATGAAAATGATCGACGCATGTTGCTCCCAAGGTGGGTAATGCAGGAGAATAAGACAGGCGCGCAAGCTTTCGCTTCGCCAGGAAGAGCTCGTACGTTTCCACCAGCCATATGAGGTGGTCTAGGCTTTCCACCAGTTCCGTAGCCGGAGACGACGATGTGGAGTCGTAGTCCAGCCCTGTCTATAACGTCGTTAGCAAGTTTCGTAAGACTTGAGGAAGACACGGTATTTAGGAATGTTCGGTCATGATGTGGTTGAGGGCATGGGCTACTTACGACTTTCAGAGGGAACTTGATGAGAGAAGGAGGTGTTGCTGTCATCTCGCGGATATTGAGGGTTTGCTGCCAAGGCCATTCGGTTTCAACAGACACTGACATTGTGGTAGTTGAGGTAGCGTTTTGTTGATTGTGAAAGCGTGGGGTGAATTGGTATTCTGGAGTGAAGAGAAAGTCTGAAGGTCTTGGGACTGCTACTCATATAAGATGCGTGCAGCCAGTCTTCATTGGTACCGCTGTGAACTATGATTCTATAGAAGCCGCAACTCTGGTCCCTCTTCATGCTCACAACGGAAAACAGTGGGTCCATATAGGCCTGAACTATGGTTCATCTTCGTTGCAGACACACACACACACTATCGTCTTTTAGGAGTCGCAAAGTGCCCACAGTCGAGTCTTTGAGCATTTGCAATATTCACGAGTGGAGAGGATACTCTGTATTGGACGCAAGAATCATATTACTCGGGTGTACGTCATAACCTACAGGCACCACTGCACCAAAACCACCAAGATGAGTCAAAGGAATCTAATTGCTGAGCACACGCAGCCTTGCAACAAGTCCTTCGAACGCTTCAGCGCAAACCACGAAAATGTCTGAAGAAACTCGACAGAAATCTCTTCACACAGTTACTCTTCTTCCTCTTGGGGTACTTGCTCCTCACAACCATGTCAACAGAACGTCCCGCACTAAACACCACATTCCTCGCTTCGTCTTCAATCTGCGTCAAATCCCGAGACTCAAGGGCGAGTCCACCCGTGCAAACAATTTCTCCGTTGACAAAATGGTCGGACAACGGTGAATCATATTCGTCGTCCTCGGAAGTCGCCGACGAGGAAGAGGCGGCAGAGGACCTTGAGGAGGAGGAGGAGGAGGAGGAGGAGGAGGAGGAGGAGGAGGAGGAGGAGGAGGAGGAGATGGTACTGATACCATCGATATCAGTACGGTATAGTTGGGGGTTGAGCTTCAACGACCCAGTCGCACTATCCCGTCGCTGTGCCGACGAAAGGTACGAAGCAGATTTCTGGGACTCATCATCCCGGTACTTGACGAACAGAGTATCTAGTTCCTCTTTTGAGGAAACATGGATCTTGTCCTTGCTCTCGTTGGTGGCCTGTTCATGTCTTGTTAGCTATGCTCTTCATTGTTCTTCTAGTCTCGAACGGGGGAAGCAGAACTCACCACATAGAGTGGAAATTGGAGACGACGTGCATCGAAACCTGGTGCTAGTGTAGCGATGTGCCACGTTTTCGGGAGAGTTGGACGGGCACGTTGTTGTCGGGTGGGTATTTTGTTGTGCATGACGGAGCTGATTTGAGAGGCGATCATCGTGGCTGGAAGAAGGAGTTTGGAGATGAAGTGGAAGATGGGTTTCTGAAGATGCTTTGAGAGAAAGAGAGATGGATGCTGAATATATATATTTGTGCTATGACTGCTGCGCGGTATCGTTTATTGCAGCTCGTTCATAGGCTTGACTGAAGGGAGCCTATGAGAGGCGAAGTGGATGAACCATGGTTTTGAAGCGGGAAGTGGATCATCTGAAGATGCTTGCCACAACGTTGCTTTCGTATGGGGACAAGACGATTGGTCGTTCGGTTTATTTCTACGCCGAATTTTTGTCATCAGTTTGATTGCAGAGATGGGCATGGCGACGGGAAAGTTGGTAGAACTAGAATTTAATTATTGATTTGGACAGGAAAGAATCCGTAGTAGTGACAACCCTCAAGTGGCCGGCCTAAGCTTGCCAAACATACTGCCTTCCAACACAAGGTGTGGAGCTCAGGAACTCCTCTCCAACATCCATGGCATCGTCGTCGTCGCCTTCCTCGTCGACAGCGGCATCGATAGCACTGACTACGTCCACCTGAACGAAGACAGGCGCACCCACATTGACTTCCTCGTCCTCATCCTCACAATTCCCACCCATTCCACAGCCCATGCACTCCTCAAAGATCTCATCCCACACTTCCTCCTCGGGACCGAGACCATCCCGGATATCAACAACTTCGAGGGGACTCTCCTTCAGACACTCCTCATATCGCCTCCGCTTCACATGCTTGACCAACCGGTCCAGCCCAGTCCGATCCTTCACGACCACGGTGCTCTCATGCGTGTTTTTCAGTCCTGTCTATTACATGTGTTAGCAAATTGCTCGAGTCCGAAACTACACCCTAAAGGTATGCGTAATATTCTACGTGATCAGCCGAGACTACAAATCACTCTAAAGCCCTCAAGGAAACATTTTCTGCGTTGGGACAGGAGTATAAAATATAAACTTACAACTTGTATGGGATATTGGGGATAAAATCGCAAACCAAACTCCATCTCAACTCCACACCGTTGATGTGGTATTGCGGCATACCGGCCTTCTTTTTCTGCTTTTGCTCGGCGTTATAGCGGAGCGTAGAAGTGGCCGCGTTTAGTCTTGTCGTGTTAGGGGCAATCTGACGTGGGGTCGAGCAGGTTACCGAGGCCTTGTGCGGGAGTAGTCCCATCATTCCACCCATAGTGTAGTAGGTAGAGACTGTAGTATATTTTTGTACGAGATTGCTTTGAGGATATGTATATCTGGCAGCGAATGTAGTAGATGTTCGTATAGAATTGCTGTGAGTATATATTTATCTAGCAGGGAATGTTGGAGTATTATATATTCCAGGGAGCAAAAAGTTGCCGATTTCAAACCGTGGTAAGAATTGCTGCGGTGAGATCACAATTGCTCATACAACCCAGCCCTCCAAACGGATCGTGGAAGTTTTCTAAAAGTGGACCCCGAGGCTGGAGTCATATGATAACGATGATTCTAAGGGTACGGAATCAAGGCTTGCATAACATGTGAAATATCAAATCTCACTGCAGCTTACAGTAGTTTCTGCCATGATCAACTTGCCAACGACAGAGACTTACCTCGACGGCCATACCTAGGAATCCAGCGATACATATGCCTCCCGAATCACTCACACTAGTGGCGCCCAAACTAAATTCCCTATCCTCTTTCGGAACATTGTCCGTAATCTCAGCAAAGGTGCTGACGTAGACCAGCCCACCTAACAAGCCTTCCCAGAAAATGATCACGCATACGATGTAGTAGCTCGGGATGAAATCGAACATGGCATGCAGCGCGAGAATGATGAGATTGGCGACTTGAAGAAACGACGGGACGTAGAGGTGGTGTATGCGTATGAAGGGTGTCGAGGAGCGCGAGATGAAAACACCGACCTGGTAGATGGCGTTGTAGGTGCTGTAGAAAGAACGATATTCGTCGAAGGGAGAGGATTCGAGGGGGAATAGTAGTGTAGGTGCGACGCCTTGGTTGATGGTGTACTCAGCAATGTAGACGAGGAGGAGAGGCAGCATGCTGTGATGGGTCAGCGTGAGGTGGCGTAACCATGGACGCGGTACTTACTATGGAAAGAACAGTCCTCGTGCTCGGTTGAGGTTCGCTCGGAAGCTACTCAGAGCATTGCTAGCACCCTTGTTACTGACGGAGGTGAAGCTGCGCCCTGGAGCCGAGTGCATAGAGGAAGACAGCAGGTCGTCTTGTTCTTGCGGCTGAGCAACTTCCTCTTCCTCATCGCCGCCTTGGTTATCGATGGCCTCGTAGCCACCGTGTTTCTGGACGCCAGCACGTAGTGGGCCGAGCGGGAGGATGACGAAGAAACTCAACACCATGATTAGCGGCAAGAAAGAGAAGACGAGTAGGCTTGTGCGAGGGGTGATGCCAAGCGTGTTGGTCGCGATGGCATAGGCGCCAGCACCAACCAGACCGGCACCTCCAGTGCCTGAGCCCCAGGAAGCCAGGGCGAAGTGACCGTAGTAGTGTGTCAAGCCAAGGAAGCTGAGTTCACCACCTCCACTGCTCAGACTGGCAAGCATCACTCCGCACATCTTGATGGCGATGGTGGCCGAGTCCTGCAGCGGAGGGGTGAGGGCGATGATGAGCATGCCACATGCTGAGAGAGCGACGAATACGAGGATGCGCACAGTATATGGGATCTTGTGGATGAAGTACGGCGCGCACAGTTTTGTCAGGAACGAAGGGATGACATCAGCTAGAAGTACGGCGCCTTTGGGGACATTTGGACCAACGAGGTCAAGGGCAGCGGAGAGGATGATTACGTAGAGGACGTTGTTAATGAGGCCTAGGGAGTGTTAGTTGCAGTGTTGGTACCCCTCGTCGAGGGTTCAGGTGCAGTTTACCGACCGAACAACCAGAAGGCGGTGCACACTCGTGGATCAGCGCCGTGGAAGACAGCCTTGAAGCGCGCACGATAGACGGCCCAGGAGGAAGCAGGTGAGCCGGGCATGGGAAGCAGCGACATAGGATGCAGAGGCGGTGTTACTTCACGTATCGCAGGGTTGAGGGGAGGGTGGGAGCTACTCCAGGGCTGGCACGTGACGAGTGCTGACGGCTATGGCTGGACCACTGACATGGATGGGCGCACCTGCCGATCAGGGCTTGGCATCAGGCGGTCAAGGAACGATTCAGGAACGGGCTGCATGGCGACAAACGGGCGTCAGATGTTCCGAGTCGCATGCACTTTCTTTTTGTGCCACAAGTGGCAGGCGACGGGGCGAGACCGCTGGGCACTCTCGACCAGCTATGACCGGGCGTCTCTGATATACGCATCATGATGGCTCTTTGTCGAGCAAACGTTGTGGCGTGGGTGCAGAGGCCTATCCTATCACACATGTCATACCTGCCCTCTAGTCGGGCTCTCGCTGCATGCGGGGCTGCGCTATATCCTACAGGGGTCTCGGCGCTTGGTCCCGTTGCGCCTTCTCGTTTCCTCGCATGCTCGAGGCTTCTTTCCTTGTGCAATACGGCGGCTCAGCTCGCTCTGGCGCCGCTCCCCTGACCAAGACGACGATACCCCTCGCTATCCACTATTCGACTAGGCTAGAACTGCCCTGTTGGTCTCTGCTCGTCATTCTTGCATCTTCACCCATCTTCACCACTCCGATGAGCCCAAGTCGACTATGGATCGCCCACCACCATACCAGCGCCCGCCAGATCGCCCTATGAATCACCACCCGCAGACGACGCAGGCGTACCCAGGCTACCCGCCGGCCTCTCAACCGCAGCAACACCCGCCCCACGTTCCCTCGTACACTGTCGACCCGTACTCGATGCCCCGTCGCGATCCATTCTTCCCCTCGGGGCCACAACACGTCCGACGCAGCAGCCAGGGACTGCCCGCTGGTAACAACGCGCCGCAAGGCCAGGCTGAAGGGCAAGGCCAGGGTGCATGGCCGAACACAGGTAGGTTTGTATCTTCACCTACATCTCCAAGAGCACATCTGCGCAGTGCACGCACAGGGCAGCGACAAAGAATCAGTAGTCGGGTCTGGACTTGGTTGCGCACTTTTTGTACCTCTTACCAGTCGCAAAGGTGCTCAGCTCACCCAGGCTGCATTTTGACCTGCATGTCTCGGGCCTGTGGCACTGCTCGCGTGGCTGTCTGGGTGGTGGAGAGGCAGGCACGATACGGTAGTGGCAGACGTTGCCTGCATGACACGTCAATTGCGAAAAAGCACTTCACCGCCTCGCTCGTCATATGTATGGATGCAAGCAGATGCAGGCAGTCACGGGCAGTGTTTCCCTACTAGTGTCGCCATAGCATCCCGAACCACACCCGCCGCGCATTTGGGTTGCTGAACGGTGCGCGCATTTGGCGGTGGAGTTGGCATGGGTCTGGCGAATTCTATGGCGCACTCCGCAGATGTGGCTCCTAGCTAATGCACGATCCGCGGGCCTCTAAACCTCTTTCGAAAAGTCGCGACTCAATGTCCGAGCTTGTGCTGATCCATGACTTTAGCGCGACCGATACACTACGAGACTCATCACTCCCAGACGAACCCTCCACCGCAAATGACGGCCTCCAACAACCCTCCGCCGCCTGCGCCCTATAGCTTCGATGCTGCGCGCAACCCGTCGCTGAACGGCGCCAGTCCCCCGAACCCCTATGGTACAGCCCCGCTCTTAAAAGCAATGGTTCGAGCTTTGTCCCAGACTAACTCTCCTCCAGGCCCGTCTCACGAACCTCCACCTCCACCATCCTTCGCCCGACCGCAAATGCCTCCCCCATCGTCCCCCACGCAGCAGCATCTCCATGCATCCCAGACGCAACGTCCGCAATACACCTCCAACTTTGGCGCCAACAGAGAGCTTCCTGGCTTAGGGCAGGCGTTGCGACCGGGAAGCAGCATGTCCATCTCGTCTCTTATCGGCGGTGGGGGTGACACAGGTGCCCTCAACCAAACAACACAATCGCAGCCGTCACCTCCCACAAACGCCCCATCTGCCAACGGTCACAGCATGCAGCCACCTTCGCCTCGACGTGGCTTGCCAGCTGGTCCACGACCAGACTTCCCCCCGTTTCGCCGACAGCCCACTCCGGAGCGCAGCATGTACGGCAGCAGCACCTCGCGCTCGTCTGAGGGACACGCTTTCTCCCTTGGCTCGCCCAGACAGTCTTACAGCAACCAAGGCTCACCCGACCTGGGTCGCCAGTCGCTTCCGCCAACTGCGCAATCCTACAAGCCGATGAATTTTCCTGCCCATCGCCCATATGCCCAAGAAGCAGGACGCCAACCTTCTGGAAACGTCCCATCTCGACCGAACAGCCAGCCGATGGGCCCTCAAGGACATACTGAACAAGAAGCGAGGCCCATGTACGACAGCTTTGCAGGTCGGCGCAACGCTTTTGGGCCGCCCGAGGAGCGGCGACGTACGCTGGGCGAGTCGCATCATACAAGACCCAATACTGCAGAGCTCTTAGCAGGTACAACCCACGGCGCGTCTGAGAAAGACCGACCAGTGACTGTGCACCCCGTGTCGCAATCTGGCTTCAGTCCGCCCCAAGCGCAACGCAACATCTCTGGCTCATCAGAACCTCCGCGCAGTCTTTGGCGGCAATCAGCGCCCACCGGTGCTACGCGCGAACCTCCCCAGGACAGTCGCGCAGAGGAGCCTCCACCAATGCATCGCACTTACGGCCCATACCCTCCTCCTCACATGCTGGGTGGCCCTCGTTATAACGCACAAAGCTCCGAGGAAATGCTACGACGCAATGTAGACCAGCTAGGCCACCGCGTAGTGGAGCAGTATCACGCTCCTCCCACCTCCGACCCCAACTCTGAGCGACACAGGACTGAACCACTCGCGCGTTCTTTGTCTTCCCGATCCTTATACGACCAGCCTCCGAAGATGGGCGAAGCCATGCAACACTCCAAATCACACATTGGCTTTGGCTTGGAAGCAAACAGACGAACGGGCAGAGCATCCCCACTGCCGCAGGCTGTTCAAGGTGCCCAGGCGCAGCCCTTGTCAATTGGCAAAGATCCTGGTATCAAGAGCGAATTTGGACGCATGTTCTCCGGCCTCGGCAGCGGTTTGGGATCGTCGACCCCGTCGCGGGGAAGTCCCATGCCACAAAACGGTCAGGGCTCATTTGAATCGGACAACGGCGAAATGATGAGAAGGATCGGCTCTCAGCAAGGCAGAAAGCCGGCGAAGCGAGTCAAGGATGAAGAGGGTGTCTTCGACATCGAGAACGCCGACGGCAGAGGAACACCTGGCGCTCGTGGGGCTAAACGGAACAAACACCACCACCATCAGTGAGTTCACCCAGTTCCTGTCAAGGCATTTGCTAACAACATAGTCATCACCATCATCATCACCACCACCATAAGCCTGACGAGGATGCGTCAATACCACCGGCCTCAACCTCAATCAACGGGCGACAAGCGAGTTTACCGCAAGCCGGCCCGGGCCAGTCGGTTCACCACCACCATCACATTGGAGGAAACCCACATCACCATCACCACCACCACGCTCCTCGGGTTGCCCATGAGCCGCCGCAACAAACTACCAAGATCCTCACCAAGGTCCACGACGTACAGCCTGTTCTTGAGAAAGCTGCTAAGCGTCCTCGTAAGCATCTTGGATCGCAATTGTACAACGCAAAGACAGAGCTGCCAAAACCCAACTCGTCGCTAGACGATCAATTCGGATATGCCTCGAAGCCCCAACGTCTGCCTCGCTTCGACGTCAACCCCATCAACTGCACCTTCACCATCAGAGTCCCTCGATACTATCTAAAACCACGACAACGGCAGCATGTCGTGTTAGAGAGACATCTTTGGGGCGCGCGCGTGTATCGCGACGATTCGGATCCAATCGCTGCTGCGATCCATTCTGGATGGATCCGTGGCGAGTGGGATGACACCGTTGATGTTGGCATGCTCGATCCGCGCATCACGGCGCCCAACGACCCAGCCGATGCTGCTGACGTTCTGACCAAGATCCCGGCCGCTCCTGTGACACCACCGGCCGACATGGACCTACAGATTGAAATACTTATCCTACCACAACTCCAAGAATACACAGGATCTGTCGAGTATGGCATCTCGAGCAGGAAGAGCAAAGCTCACGAAGGCCTTAGCTTCATGATCAACAAGATTCGATGGGTCGAGGAAGGCATTGGTAGCAGGGGACAGGAGAGAACAGCAGCGGCACTAAAACGACGACTCGATGCCAGCGCGACTCTCCTTGCTTTGCAGAGTGGAACCGACAACGCTCACCGGGTTAACGGTATGGCCAAACTACATGCTTGATATTCTGCTGGCTTCATCAGAGTCCATGACTTATAACGGCCGTCTGGAGATTGATTTCGCATCGCATTTTGTAGCGCAAGATGATTTTAGCACTGCTAGATACCCGCATCTTTATAGCTTTGACTATGGCGTAGGATTGCACATAGCGTAGGCGAAGTTTTGGTATAGCTGTATGGAAAACGAATTAATGAATTCCGTCGAATTTGTCCTAAGGTAATGTCCTTGATAATCGTAATGACCTGACCCCTGTACATGAGTGCTTTTCACATTGAGGCTGGCAGCCACAATGCAATGTTATCAGGTTGCCCACACGTGGGGAGAGTAGTGGCAGCCATGTGAGATAACCAATCCCGCGGCGATCACACACTGCTGTACCAGAGCGATAGCGGTCTGGACGTACCCTGGGCTTGCGTGTGCACATCTAGCAGCTTCGAAGAGTAATCTATCCCGTTTGCGCGGTGTGCATTTAATCCTCCTACCTCCAACACCCAAGCAACAGATGGCTAGGTATACAATACTTTGCCAGCCCACTGCCCCGCCACGACAACAGCCTGCGTGAAGCCACCATCACAACGTGTACTGATGTCAACAATGGGTCATACACGAACTTATTCGATATCGACGGTAAGTCCAACTATTTCTTCCAAGGATCTCCAGGGTGCACCATTGCTTTTCGCCGATTTACAACGACTGGCGCCCGACTACTACAATGTAAAGAAATTTCGCTCCATCCATCACGTCTTTCCGGCTTTCGGCGACTTTAGCAAGACATGGTTCTGGACTATCCTTAACTATGATGCTGGATCCGTTGTCGTCATTCCGCAGAAGCGTGTGGCATGAATGCCACACGACCCGGAGAATTCGCAGCAACATGGCGACTGCTTGAACGCTGCCCAGATGGCGCCCAATGCTGTAGACCGAGCACCACGGAATGCGAATTGGCAGGCGCCAACCATACGTGCTGTCCGCCTTGTCACGACTGCCGGTCAAGTGGACACAATCGACTGCAGCCAGCATCTGTTATCGAATGAAAATCACCCGTTACGTCTGCTCCACCGCGCCCGCTAGCCTGGAGCCGCAATCCGAACGCTTGCTTTTCTGGCTTGTGAAAAGAAGGACGCCGTACCGAATGCGGGGGAATCGTCGTCAATCAATTCAGCTCCTTTCGCTTCTTGACTGCCGGGCCGAACTCACGACTCTGCAACACGACACTTGACGTCCATACACTTATTGCTTCACCTAACAGACGACTCCAACTCTGCGACACCTGTGGCTTCTGTTGACCCCCTAGCATCTGTTCTTGCTGCATCTTTGATTCAAAGCCGCATTCTATCGCTGCACATCGGAATACCTTCGGCTAGATTTCCGATCTCATAACTTTTCTCAACTTCTTATTCATTCGCGTCGCCGTTACTAGGATTCAGGGAGCTGGACTCGCAACATACAATGACCGACTCCAATGGAATCTATGCGCCCAATATGCGCGCAGTGCCTGCTGGCGACTTTGTAAGACCAAGCAGAAAGACTAACGGTGCTGGTGTACAGGCCGAAGACACGCGGATATGCGTCGTCATGGTAGGCTTGCCCGCGCGGGGCAAGAGCTTGATTGCACAGAAAGGTAAGCTTCCCATTCACGGCCTCGTGTAACCGCTAACCCGTTGCGATGCAGTGGTTCGCTACCTACATTGGTTATCGATCAAATCAAAGACGTTCAACGTTGGGCAGTATCGCCGTACTGCGACCCCAAACCCATCCGCCGAGTTCTTCGACACCTCCAACCCCGAAGGAGAGCGCCTTCGAAAGGCAGCCGCCGAAGCAGCCGTCAATGACATGTGCAAGTGGTTTTCTGAGGGTAGGGGCTTGATCGCGATACTAGACGCCACAAATTCGACCAAGAGCCGTCGCAGGTGGATTCAGGAACGGTGTGCTGCGGAAAATATTGAGACACTGTTCGTTGAGTCAAAATGTGACGACGAGGACCTCATTATGAGTAACATACTGGAAGTAAAGACGACATCTCCGGATTACGTTGGCCAAGATCCCGAGGAAGCTGCGGCAGATTTCCGCAACCGTATCCGGAACTATGAGAAGGTGTACCAGACAATAGACGAAGACGAGCGCGACCTGACATATGTCAAGCTCATCGACGTGGGCAAGCAAGTCATCATCAACCAGATCCAGGACTATCTCCAGAGTAGAGTCGTCTACTACTTGATGAACCTCCACATCAAGCCGCGCTCGATCTGGTTATCGCGAGTAAGTAAATGTCGAAAACTAGGCTATGAAAGCTAATCGTGGCAGCACGGTGAATCCGAATACAACTTGACGGGACAAATCGGTGGAGATGCCAACCTTTCAGAGCGAGGCGATGCTTACGCGCATGCGCTTCCTGGTCTAGTTGCGAAATCTGTCGGCGACGGCCGCAAACTCACTGTCTGGACCTCAACGCTGAAGCGAACGATCCAAACCGCACGATTTCTCACGTTCGAAAAGTTGGAATGGAAAGCGCTCGACGAACTCGACTCCGGTGTCTGCGACGGTCTCACGTACGCTCAAATCGAACAGAAGTTCCCCGAAGACTTCAAGCAGCGTGACGAAGACAAATACAATTATCGCTACTTGGGTGGAGAGTCGTATCGCGACGTCGTAATCCGCCTCGAGCCCATCATCATGGAGCTGGAGCGCAGCGAGAACATCTTGATCGTTACACATCAGGCCATCCTAAGATGTATCTACGCATACTTCATGAACGTACCGCAGGAGCAGAGCCCGTGGATGGAAGTCCCGCTACACACGTTGATAAAGTTGACGCCCAAGGCGTACTCCACACAGGAAGAGAGATTGAAAGCCGACATACCAGCGGTCAGCACCTGGCGAGGTAAGGGCAGCAAGGCTGAGCATCAGCCTTCTAATGGCGGCACATAGGCCTAACTCCACCCAGCTCCCGGGGAAACATGCTCGGCGCCGCTTCCCTTGGGAGCGGATGTGGGAAGAATCCTTACGAACTAGCAGTCGATACTGTAGATGGGCAAAGAAGGTTATGTGGGGTTTGCGTTTCGATCGACTCAAGTCGATCTCTCGGCGTGTGTGTTAAGCATCTGGCATAGATTGGCATTTCAGCGTTTCGGTCACATCACTAGACGGCAATATCCAAGGTTGACGGTCAAAGGGAGGAAGAGTCGACGTCTCGAGGCATAACAGTAGCTACTAGATGTCAATGTTAAAATACATCTTGAAGTTGAGACATTTCTTCCATGACATGCATGTTCTGGCTTTCTAGTGAGCCACTTTGTAAAGAGTGGCCGAAGCACTAATGAACAAGCACATGCTACAGGTCTTGGGGAGTTCAATCTAGTGTCTTGTCGCTGCCACCTTCCCATCTAAGCCTCCCCCGCGGACATTGATCATCACAGTAGCGACCCCCACCCAGTTGCTCTCAAGCTCCTTCCACCAACAACGTCACGCACCCGGCCGCCCAACCCAAACACCAAAGCCTCGTCACCACAAGCTCCCAGCAATGCAGCAATGGCATGGCCAACCCCAACCTCCGCCGGCGCAGACCTCTTCCACCAATACCTCGCCGAAAACCAACAACAACAATATGTAAATAACACGCCCCACCAGCCATCCGCATCCCTAACCGACCATACGCCCCTTGCCAACCCGCAAATCCAGTCTGAATCCATGTCCCATACTTCCTCCCACCTCCCACAACAGCCCGGCCCAAGTGCCAGCGGTCCCAGCAGTCATAGTCCCGTAGGATACGGACACGCGCAATCGCCACAAGCACATCAGGCAGCAGGAGGATCAGGGAGTACAGCCCCCAACCGATCCATGCTAGAAACGCAGAGGAGTCTACAAGCGCGAGGCAAGAATTACCATTTTGGCTCAGGGGGCCCGCAGGGGAGGGAATGGGAGGAGAGGCAGAGGAGGGACGAGGCGGTTAGTATATTGGAGAGTGAGGAGATGATCATGTGGATTGCGGGGGTGAGGAATGAGGTGTGCTTTCCCTCCTCTTCTTGACCTGTTGTGAATGGGGATAACTGATGACGGTGTGTGCAACAGAGTATACCGCAAACGCGCGCGCACTACCGGAATATTGTCCTCGGTCTTGCACAGTGGACGAAGGATGATGCGGCTTGGCGGGATGAGTGGGAGGTACAGGGTACGAGAGGTGGGTCCGTGGAAGGTCAGAGTCCAGCGCGTGGGAGTCCGGCGCGGAGTGGAAAAGGCAAGGAGAGGGATATTGCTAAGATGAGGAAAAGGGTTAGTTCTGGACAAGCGCATGGTTGAATGGGACTTTGCAATGGAGTTGAGGGCTGAGTTACAACACTGGTCTGGCGTTTGTTGGATTATGGGAAGGGACATGGCATGGGACGGTTCACGTTATACCCCTCAGGATTGTTTAGATTGAGCATTTGAAAGGTTTTATTTGGCAAGACGTAAAAAACGTTACTATTTCGCGTAACTATTCTCGCGTCTTGTTCTCAGTTGTTTCGAGATCATCCATGGCATCCGCCAAACGCCGTATCGTGTTGCATTGCCATGCCCAAGCCTTTTCAAAGCCCAAAGCATGATATTTCCCGTCAAAGATGCGGGAACAAGCAAGGGCACTCAAGCCCACAAGTGCCCTCAACCATACATCTAAACATCATACCCCCCCCACAAAATCGTACACCTCAACTCACATACCCTCCTCCATACCTACGTTCCTCCACCAAGGCTTCTCTCCCTCACTACTCGCCTTGTCGGCAAACATGTCCGCCGCATCGCCCACCTGTCTCCGCTCACTAATCTCCCTGCTAACCTGGCCAGAAAGCTTCAGCTTCATCGCCTTGCTGGCCAGGAAAGGGTTGTACTTTCGCGAACCGTTACCTTGCGCCGTTCCTCGGGATGACCGGATGAGTTCGCTCGACGTCCATCCGCCCCTCATGACGGGTAATTGCTATTGGAGAGGTTCCGATGACGAGGAGAGGCGGTTGAGGTGCAGGTAGACGTCTGTGCCGTATCTACACACAAGGTATCAGTGAGTGCAAAGTATCAAGGGTGGTTTCATCCTTACCCTTCCATAGAAATCAACTTCAAGTCTCCTCCAAAGTAGCGTGCGTATAGCCTCGATATGGGTAATCCGTATCCGAATCCAGCCATGGGTGCCTTGAAGTCGCTCTTGTTGAAGTCCGGGTCCAGGCTCGGTGTCTGGTCGACGGTGGTGTACATGTACGTCCATACGAGCGGAATGGATGATCTAGGGATGCCGCCGCCTTCGTCTGAAATCTTAATCGTGATATCCTCTTTGCCCTCAGCAACGATGACCTTGGTCACAGGGAACTCTTGTTTGTCTTCTCCATGTCTTTCCACCACAGCGCGAAGCGAGTTCTTGAGGGTCTCGAAGAGCATATGCGACAGATGTCCAGGCACATACATGAAGCTAATGTCCGGATTGCATACAAGCTGGACTTTTGGTGCGTCGAAGAGGCCGTAGTGGTCCTCGCAAACGAAGCGCGCGTTCTCAATAGCTTCCTGGGCAAGTTCTTGGACATTGGTCTTTGTGCAAATGATCCCGACGTAGTTGGGGTCGGTTCGTGAGCGTTGGTCTGTGAGGGCAATGTGCTGGCCGATGAGCATACGGATGCCAATGCGCGACATGTAGAAACGGTCGAGGAAGGCTTGGATATTGTGGTCGATCTGCATCCTTTGCCTCTTGCGCTTCCACTCAAGGATGCCCTGCGCAACGGTGGTCACGACGCTGTCGTGCCGCCTCTTGATCTTCTCCAATGTGTCTGCAAACTTGGTGTTGTATGCGCCCAGCTCGGGTGGCCAGTCTTGTCCGTCATCTGCCGCAGCATAGTACCTCCGACTTGCGCCCTTGACTTCTTTTGTGATGCCACCGCCATTGCCGTTGGAATTGCCATGGCCATTCGTCGGCGCGGATCGGTATTGTCCAGTCTTGATGCTCGGGTTCTGAGTCGGCTTGCTCATCAGATTCTTGTCGCCGCTCTTCTTGGCTGGTTTCAGCAGTCGCTCTTTGATCTCGCTCGAGAGGGTGGGCCGGGGTAGTTCGACGAGTTCCTGTTGAATGAGTCAACGCGCTCCAGAGAGAACCGCAGTAGTACACACTTCAAATGACTGCGCATACCAGTCGCGCACTCTCTGTATCGACGGCATCTCATTGAGGCCATCTGGGAGCTCATTGAGTTCTTGCACTCGGTGTGCCAGCCGTATGGGCAGTTCCTCGGAGAGGAATTGTGACGCGCGGAAGAGGGTGCCCGTCGATGGCTTCTCTCCAAATTGGACCATTTGCCGCAAGGATACACCTGAAGGGACATCAGACGAGTGCTACAGGTGGCCCTTGCTTTGTACGTACCCGTTGCTGGAAAGTTGCTGTAGTGCTGCCCATGTGTTAGCTACAGCTGCGACTGTGCGCCAGGTTCGCCTACTTTGATGGTATCCATCAACCTCTCGCTCCGTTTCCATGACATGGTGCCGATTGTCAAGGCCGTAACGGCCTTTGTTGCTGCGTCCTGGCCAAAGTGGTCCTGGTGATGGTGGTGTTCACTGCCGAGCTACCGAAGCCCAGTTCCCGCCCCACTATGACGCTAACTGGTCGTGATGGTGGTTCAGGCCGAGGTAGCGACGCGTTTTGGATGCTCGGAAGCAAACTGAGAAGGAGGAGGAGGAAGTGGAAGAGAGACGCATGTGCTCGTGTGCCCTGTGACACTGGCGAGATTGCTGATGTACACGGAGTCTTCCGGTGATGACACCACTGCGACGAGCACCTGCGCTTCCCCCACACTTGAACTGCTTTCACGTGGAGAAGACAGGCAAACGGCGCCGCGAAACCTCACGCTCACCTCACTCACATCCCGCTCTTGACGAGACACGGTGTGTCAATCTTTGCAGCGTCTCTACTTTTATTACCCACCTTGTTCTGCCCAGACTAACATGGCTGTCATTGCAAATGGTCTTCCGCAAGCATCCAAAAGCTCCAGCCACACGACCCTCGGCTAGCTCTCGGAGCAAGCACCGGTAGAGCGCCTGTTCCCAGTTCCCGGCTGCATGTTCCTCAGGTCCGAGGATGCTCGATGCTCGATGCTCGCGTGAGTTGCACCCTTGTGGCTAGTCTCTGACCATTGTTGTTAGTCTGTACATTTTGTGGAAATATCGCGCAACGTGTCAGAAAATTTGCCTTGTACGCCATTGGTCCTGAACATCGAGCTTTGTAGCTGTAGAAACAATGTTTGGACCGATTCCCCGTCCTTGGAGACGGGACGGCAACAAATCATTCAAGACTGTCAGCATTGAATCTTATGCACAGGATCATGGTCAAGCTTGTTGTGTAGTCGGTAGAGGAGATTTGGTATTTCGAAAGTGCCACTAAGTTCCAAACTGGCTCTATGCTGCACCAAAGTCGAAAGACGCCCTGAAATGATACACATAACATAATCTACATGAAGGAGTAATGCGCTCTACTGCGCTCACCGCCTCCGTCGTTCGTCTATCATCGATGATGGTACAGTCCAAACAGTTTTTGGGTCCAAAAGGTATTAGAGAAAGGTCATGGCGTGTCGGGAGGATGGTATAAACGTTCGCGTGACAAGAGACGCTTATTTGGTCTCCTCGGCGAGGAAGGTGATCAAGTCGTTACGGTCCTTGGGCTTCTTGAGACCACCGAAAGCCATCTTGGTTCCGGGAATGTACTTCTTGGGGTTCTCGAGGTACTCGAACTGTGCTTTGTTAGCCGATAGGTCCGCCAGGTACGTGTTTGTGTGGTATAACGTACGAGAGTGTCGTTGTTCCACTCGATGCCCTTCTGCTTGTTGGCATCGGTGTATGCATAACCTTCGACCTGACCGGTCTTACGGCCGAAGAGACCGTGTAGGTTGGGGCCGATCTTGTTGCCCTCACCCTCTTTCAGGGTGTGGCATTGAGCGCATCGGGTCTTGAAGAGGTTGGCACCCTTCTTAGAATCGCCTGTGGAACATGTTAGCCATGTGCCGTGAACAGTTTTTCTCATCCAGCCGAACAATCCGCCACCGTCCAGTCTTTGTCGCAAAGCTGCCACCTTGCCTACACCGACTCTTGAGTTGCCAACTATACATCCGGAAGACCGGGAATAGTATGCTGCTCATGAGATGCGCATCTCGTTGTGTGCGCAGGTTCAATGGCTGGTCGACGCTCGCAGGCAAAGTGGAAAACGGCCGATGACGTGCGGCAGGAGTCAAGAAAACGTACCGTTCTCGTAACCCATTTTGAATATCTGAGGTTGGTTTGGGTGGAATTGGGTGTTGGTGGAGGTGAAGTGATAGGAGGTAGTGTGATCGTGGTCGTAGCTGAGAGTGTGTTTGAGAAAAAAACTGGCCAAGTAGGAGTAGAGAGACTTGGGAGACTTTTAAGAATCTTGCCGTTAGCCGCGATGAAATCACGGCCCTTGACGCGAGCACGGGTCACGGGATCAGCCAATCAGACGACAACTATAAGTCAGTAGCGAAAGGGCTCGGGTGGAACCGGTCCGGGATGGCAAACAGGAATCGCGATGCAATGGCGGTGCAGACGCCGAATCTGGCCCTTGTTCCTCAGCCAACTTGCCGTTAGTACTTTCACGCCACGCCGCCAGCTGCGACTCCCCAAACTGTCCTATTACACACTCGGCAATCTTGCATGAAGCTTGTAAGATGATGCCGTCACCAACCTTGGAAGTAGTGCGCGCTGCCTGCTGCCAGCATTCTTAGCATTCTCTGTTTCGTCAATCATCGAGAAGTAATCAGATTTCTTTTCTCCGGTACTTGAAATGGAAGCGTCTGGACTGTTTGGTCGCCCTGCAGGGCGCTTCGTCCCTGCTTTGCCGTGGGAGCAGATACTATGGGAAGCCCGTACAAGGGTCCGGCCATCGATGTGACATGTCCACTAACCCGCGCACCTCCACGCTTCTGGTCCCCTAACATAACGGGCCAGGGTCATGAATACTATTCTCTGTTATCGGGACAGCAGCACATTACTATTACAAGCGCCGACCAGGATCGCCACTATTTTACCCTCATCACACGCACCCCTCTAGTGTTGGTCAGTCACACTTCAGCCAGCTGAACGGTTGACATCATCGTTTGCCCCGCCACACCTCGAGAGACCGGATGGACCAGATTCCGGGCATTCTATATGCCGACGAGGACTTTACCACATGGCTGATACTCGGCGCCAGCAGAGGCATAGGGCTAGAATTTGTCAGACAGCTGTTGAGTAAGAACGAGCGCATCATCGCTACCGTACGGGAGCCTTGGGCCAGTCATGCAAGTGGCTTGTGGGGACAAGCGGGGAGCGATCATGGCCGATGCCAAATGTACACATGCGACGTTCTGTCAGAGCAGAGCATCGAGGTATGTGTGTTTGCTACATACTGCGTTGTTATCTAAGATGAACAAAAACTGATGTTATGCAGAAATTCGTTGCGCAACTGGCAATGATACCGAACCTAAAGATAGACTACGTGGTACTAAACGCAGGTGTTCTAAGGTACCCGAATGTAAGTCCGACATCGTCGACAGTATGCAAGGGAGCCGCACTAACCGATACAGAGGGCCACTGAGCTGTATGTTCTCCATTATCCAAGCCGTTGCGCCTTGCTGGTTCTGGCTAAAGCGTGCATCTCCAATAAACTTCAATTAAATTCAGTTTCCTGTAGTACTAGAGATTAACACCCAACAGGACGTTCGACGAGTTCGCTTTCCATCTGCACACCAACACTATCGGGCCTATTATCACGGCGCAGAAGCTACTTCAGACGAACATTCCCATTGGCACCATCACCTTCATGTCCAGTGATTCGGGCTCTCAGGGTAACTTCCGCGAAATGGAGGATGGTTTTGCTGCATATGCTGCGTCAAAGGCTGCGCTAAACATGGCCGTCAGACACATGGCCGCTGAGTTGAAGAGGAAAGACGATGATACCATCATCTTGTGCATGCACCCTGGAGAAGTCGCAACAGACATGGCGAACGTTCAACTGCCATGGGAAGTCCAGGGCATAATCACGCCAGAAGAGTCGGTCATGAAGATGATCGAAGTAATCAAAAGCAAAGGCATACAGCACAGCGGTACTTTTTGGACTTACGAGAACAAGGTCGGTCTTTCAATTACTCACCGTCTGATTACTCGCTGACATCAGTTTAGCCGTATGTTTGGTGACAATTGGAGATGCTCATGCTAGTTACGACTCTGATCTTCTTACATACTCTTCGCAAATTCTCCGTTAGGCAGTACCTATTCCCATTTAATAGAATGCATATGCGTCAATGTCTCGCCAACCATGGGATTCTTATGTGTGATCTTCCAACCACTTCGAAGTGCGAGACGACAGATGTTTAGCAACTGTGTTTGCAAACACTTCCCCGTGTCCGTCACCAGAGCCCAGATTCTAACCCTTGGATTCTCCACTATGCAATCTCGCCGACCCTCCTACGAACTTCATCTGTATCCCAGTCCAACCGCTCAGCACCAGTAGGTAGGTCGTAATCGACCAAGATCCGCACCGGTGTATTCGTCTTCGCCTTCGCCTTCGCCTTCTGTTCCTTCCTCACCGACTCATTCTCATGTGCTCGTGTGTTCCCCTTTGCAATATTTTGCTTCTGCCGAGCGTATTTCCCAACTACGAGCTTGCTCTCCATGTACCCTGCAGACTTCGATGATAAGGGACTCATCCTACCAACATTGGGGACCACGCTATTCTCTCGCTTTTGTCGCTTTCGCTGATGCAAGTCGCCGTTTTCTTCAGGCTCACTGTGGATGACGGTGATAAGGGACGATGATCCTACCGCTGAAGTAGAGACTCCCTTGTTTTTGCGTATCGGGATAGCTTTCGAGCGCTTCCAGAATGATGGGCAGCCACATACGCCGTCTTGCTGCGTTGTTCGGGGGCACTTGCGTTTTGCCATCCTGGTATTGGTCTGGTGCTGGTATGTATGGTGTTGTATGAAGGATGGGCTTTTGCGAAATGTAAACTAGTTCGGATTGAGCTAGGGAGGGCGTGAAGGTGAAGGAGTAGGCGGAGATGTCGATGTTATATGGCATGAGGGGGTTGGGTAAGTCATGACTGTTGGTGGTGAGGTGCTTTACAAGTAAGAGGTACCTTCACCTGCGCAGGTCTAAAGGGAATGCGGAGACTGATTTCAAAGTATCCAATGTACACGTATCGTATTGATGCGTGAAGTATCTACAAGGAAAGCTACCACAATCTCCCAATAACACTCGCTGCTATCTTCACCGCAACCAACGCCCCCACAGCCAAAACTCCCACTCCAATTCCCAAGGCCTTCAAGTTTCTCAACTCGTTACTCAAAGACACTTTCTTCCTCTCTCCGATATTACCCAAATGCGTCAACGTGTCATACTGCGGGACATACTTGAAGTCAAACGACGTTTCCATGCCCGCCAATCCCCACTTCGCATTTACTATCAACTGCCAGAAAATGTCTTTCGCGCGGTCTATCCGTCTACGATCTGCGTTGGGGAACAAGCGATATGTGTAGCAATAGAAGATGAAGAAGAGACATTGGCCCGCCATGAGCGACCAGTAGTATACGGAAACGCGTTTCAATCCGAGGCGGTCACAGAGCGCGTTACCGTTTAGCCAGCGCGCGCTGGCAGTCAGCATATCTGCTGAGGAGAAAGTCGGAGGCTCTTCTTTGAGTGCGTAGATGATGTTGTTGGCCATTGTCTTGGACATTTCTGAGGGGTCGACTTCGTGGTAGAGGAGCGATTCCATGATGACTTTTGCCTTTGCTGGGGTGGATAACCATTCATCAGGTGTGCCCATCAGGTATCCGATGTAGCGCCATAGGGCTAGGTAGTCGTCGATTTCCTGTCTCCGTAGAAAGATACCTTGGCGAGGGAAGCTGAGGTAGATGAGTGTAGAGGAGAAGGTGCCGATCGTTGCTATTTGATCCAGGTCATTAATTGGTATGCCCCATTCTTCGACGTTGAAGTAACTAGGTCGTTCCTTTGCGAGCTTCATGATGCGTTGTCGGACTGCGGCGTGCAGAAAGCGGACGCGTATCGACGAAGCGAATCCCTCCCCACCTGGTTTGAGTCCGTCTAGTGTCCGTGTACATTGGAGTATATGTTGTGTGGTTTCGAAGAGTCTGCCTCTCGCGACCTTGGTGCTGAAGCCTCCAGTTCGGGCTAATGTTTCGACCACTCGCGCAGCGCCCATGCCACCTAGCAGCGATTGGAAAGTGAGACCAGTCAGGGCGGGCCCACCATATCGGTAGAAAACATCTTGTCCTCTTGCGATTTGGTCCCAGTTCACCCAGTCTGGTACAGTGTGTACCTCACGCCACAGCTCAGCAAGCTTAGAATCAGAGTCGTGGTGTTCTTCCAGTAAAGCGTAGAGATCTCTCTTAGGTACTGGTAATGGCTCTCTCTTCTCTTCTTCGGTGCCCGGTACGGAAGATAGCGCGACACGATTACTATCGTTCCTTGGCAAAGCACCCTTGTGCGGTGGCGAGATAGCGTTCAAACGATCGAGACATTCCTCTGCCAGCACATCGTACGAAAACTTCATAGGTTTCATCTGTTCCGGAGACAGATGTTCAGACGTCCACTCGAATCGGTAGCCCCAGCAGCTGATAGTGGTTAGTACGTGCCATCAATAGTCTTCCGCTTCCGGACTTACTCTTTGGTATTGGCTGTCCGCCTCTGAAACGGGTTTGACAGAGCCATGCTTGAACAAAAAAGAGCGCAAGAAAGACAAAATTCGCTGATGATATGCCAGACGCTCAAATAACGGACAAAGCAGAACTGCTGCACAAGTACGGCGAGGATATTCCGTCATATGATACCGAGGCCCTAGCGCGCATGGGTGTGAGGAGATCCACTTGCATTTTTGCCGCATTCGCCCCGCGATCGAAATCTTTTGAGGGAACTGCCACCGAGGCGTTGTGGTCAAGATAGCGTGAAGAGACACTGGCACATGTTCGTTGATGTCACCACTCACGGTAGACTCGTTTGCGTACTAGTGCAGGGACAATGCTTGAAGATGAGCCGGTTTCGATGTAGTGTTACCCTAGTACTAGCTTAAATTGAAGGCTCTCCAGATACAAACAAATCTTACAACTACATCATATGCTATCTGTTAAAACTTCGAATCTTCAATCGACTTGCCCCTCAAAAGGTGAACAGTGGAATCCGTTCCACCACCCAGTATGTGTAATAAAGCACCCTGATTCGGGCCGAAGGCGTTCCTATCGGGCTCCTGCTCACAATGGCCATGCCAAAATCACCCCACCAGTAAAGCCCGCAGCTAAGCAGAATAGCTGAAACAGCAAAACTGAACGGTCCAGTTTGCTTGGACGAACGGAAAATGCATACAAGGATATTGATCAAGGTCGCGAGCCCAGTCAAGCCGATATATGCAAGCAAAACAATAAATATTGCAGTGCCGAGGAGGTGTCCAACCCTACCATCCTCTTCTTCGACTGTGACCAATCAGTTAGTTCTGATTGTACGCAGAACAAGGTATTGTAGCTTACAAGGGAACGAGTAAAAGGCGTATATGGAGAAAAACGACACCACCAAAAGCGGGACCGTCCAGAAGCATACCAAAGTGCGCCGATCGCTGACCATGCAGTGTATATGGACAATGTCCACCAAAACATGGAGTACGATCTGCATCCCAGCAAGTATCAACAGTGGTCGGGATCCCCGTGTGCGAGCCATGGTAACGCCTGCGAGGATGATGGAGACGAGCGAGGAGAGTGTGACTACTGCGATATTCCATCGTTCCTTTTCCAATGCCATCCACGGAAGTAAAGGCCGTACCCCGAAGAGGTGGCAGAGCATAACGTAAAAGGTCAGGGCATGAGAGACAGCACCTAGAACCCCATATGGTATACCGTACACTTCGATGTGCTGTTTGAGGTTCTTCGCATTTGTGACTTCGAGAGCCCGAGGGTCGGATCTTGATGCGTGAGGGTCAGTCGGAAATGCTTCAGTCGAGATAAGAAGACAAGCTCCGATAAGTGTGATGACAAGGAACCGGCTAAGTCGTGCAGTCATCTTGGACATAATTAACGGCTTGTAATGATAGTAAGATTATGATAGTTCAAGATTGAGCATTACCAACGTAATCAGCAAACTTAAGGGGACAGGCACATTTTGAAGTGCCATTGTCTTTCCCCTTGATGTGCCGAGTTCGATCATCGCTGAACCTCCGTCTCTCAATAGAAAGCGTTTTGCCGAAGGCGCTCCGCAACCTGCACAACATTCTACAATTGGGGGTGAAGTTCACGACGTTATAGCCCCCACCTACGCTACTCGAGCTCCTTCTGGCTCCTAAGAAATAGTCCTAGCGAATGGAAACCGCCACTCGAATCAGCCGCACTTTTCAGCCTTGTCGCGGCTTTTGTCATTTGATCAGCAACCGCTCGGCCTGTTTTCGGGGGCCTTTGCAATATCGTATGCACATGTGAAGAAGACCAAATAGGTTCAAATTGACGAGAAGCCGTCGCAGGAAGCGAGATATCGTCTTGGCTTTCGTGGCGCCTAAGCAGTACCACAATAAGCAGTGCTGCGACGAAGTTATGGAGAGAAAGATAGTAAATTAACGCGAAAACATGCGCTCGAGAGACATTAGAAACGAGAATGAATGGTAGAGAATGTAGAGGATTGTGATTGTAAGGAAATGGGAGGATTCAAGCCGTGAAGGCCATGCGCCAGAGAAGAAGGACCGAAGGTACGAGCGAAAGCAAGAGATCGTTGAGACTGTCAGGTGAGCTTTTGCAGCAAATGCTTGTAGTGCTAAGTTCCAGCTTGCATCTCGCCTCGAAGGCATCCCAAACCAATCGGGTCTGAGTCTTGAGGGCGTCCTGTATCGCGACAAGATGGGGAGACTGCGGAGTTCGTTCCGTCTTGGGTGAATAGCTGTATCAGGGAAAAAAAATTAATTAAAGATGCCAACATACGAGATGGCGGGCGCAATGAAACATCTTGTACGACAGCCCACATCACATTCTGCGATGATGGTGTTGGTGGTGAAGTGGATGTTAGTCGCCCGCGGGCCTCTGCAAGAGGTGCAGGTCCGTGCGATGATGTGATGAACTTCGAGAACGGAGCACCGTCGATACCCAAACATCGACAATCATGAGTTGCCACAACTGCGCCAGAACGACACTCAGCCTGTTCATCCGCTCCTTTGCTTACAGCGAGCAAGTCGTTGCTGCTCGACGGCCGCTACCACGTCCGCAACAAACGTGGTTTTCGACCGATGCGCGCCGACTACGAAAAACACCTACTATACCCATCTCGGAACCACCAAAAGCGGAACCTGTGGTCGAAGCGGAAGACGCTCTCACGGGAGGGGTAGAACGACGGAACGAGCGCCCGGCATGGGCGGTGCAAAAGGAGGCTCTGAGAGAGAAACTAGGAGGCGAGGCATGGAACCCGCGCAAGAAGTTGTCACCCGACACCATGGAAGGCATACGGCATCTGCACAGCACGCAGCCCGATAAATTCACCACACCCGTTCTCGCAGAGCACTTCAAAGTCTCCCCCGAAGCCATTCGCCGCATACTCAAGAGCAAGTGGCAACCTTCCGACGAGGAATACGAGGCGAGGATGGAGAGATGGAACAAGCGTGGAGAGCGGATATGGTCCAACCTGGTAGAGATGGGAGTCAAGCCGCCGAAGAAATGGAGAGAAATGGGTGTTGGCCGGGCAGAGAATGGGGAGATGCCCAGATGGAAGTCACGAAGTCGGAACCAAGTCGATGTTAGGGACAGCGTCGACGACAGCTTCAAAGAATACGTTCCGGTCGAAGACTTAATACCAACTGTACACAAGTCAGGGAGTTCGAAACCGAGGACTCGTCGCGTACCGCTGTCGGAGAGGTTATGATAATACGATATATATTTTGTGTATTCTTGTTAGCTAGAGCAAAGTACCTAGCACAACGTCGCAAAGGCAGCTCTGGCTCCGAAAACGTTCAAGTTGGCTGACATGACCATGGAAAATCGGCGTTCAGTGCACAGCTCACCTGTCTTGAGAGCCGCAGCTCATAGAGGCAGATCAGACTAGTTGCTTGGTAGGTGAATGATTGCAGCCTTGCGCTACTCTCACAACTTGCATATCATAGCCAGCATGATCGACGCCATCCATGATCCTACGTTACTTTTACCCGACCAACACCAATGAGACTCGAACAAGACAGGGATGACGCATGAACACCTAACACCGAGGCTTTAGGTGGTGACGGGACAATACATGAAGCCCACACTCGCCAGTCATTGGTGTTGCCAAGTAATTGACTACATTTCTCTCTCTCTACGAATGAACACAAAGACCATAATGCTAACCCATGGAAGATCTGGTCGCAGCCGAGGCACTAAATCCACGCCTGTCAGTTTTCGTCCACGCCCAACGAAGGCTTTTGATATTTATTCCCTTTTAGGCTGGAACCGGTGTAGACAGAAGGTATGAAAGCGACCTCGGCATTACCCAGTCGCAAGGCTACCTCAGATAGATATATAAGTTTTCCAGACGGGCGTACAGCTAAATGTACAAGCTTGTTCGATGTTTTTGAGTTCGTAGTCTGTTCCCAGCTCTCCAGTCCTTACCCTTACAAATGATGATTCATTAGTTTTCACATGTACTTTGGATTCTCCAGTTCGCATCTGATGCAAAATCCTATGCCCTCACAATCTTGAACACTCAGATACATCCAAGAAGCACCGGTTTCGATAAGCAAACATCTGCTCTTTGGTCCAAAGAAGCAGTCTTTACATTAGTCGGCCTTTGCATAGCAGTATTTGGAGTCATCGTTGGTTTGCTCTCATCAGTGAAGATGCGGAAGTGGCTATGTAAACCGTTCATATGTAAGCACTAGTCCCAACCCAACTGGAGCCTTGTCTCCTCAAGGTCGGTAATTGTCACAAACTTTGCACAGACTATCCAAAAACAAGACGAATGCAACGAATGCAACATCGAGACAAGGCCAGAAATCAGCTGCAGAAACGTTACAACGAATACCTTTGATTCAACGAATTTCTCGAGATGCGAGGAGAGGCTTCAGGAGCTAGTCATTCTTGGTAACAACAGGAAGCGGCTCGCCGAGAGGGTTGGACCGCTGTGTTCGAAAATATTGGTTGGACATCTCTTTAACGTTATGTTGTTCTCTTCTTTACTTCCCGCATTGTATCCTTCTACATTCATCACAATTCTCTGTGAGTACCAAATCCGCTAGCCTTGATAACCATGTTGATGTATCACATACAATCACATTCCGACATCCCATCTACTCCGTCATATCCAACACAACCCTGCCCTGTAACTTGCCTGCATGCATCTCGTTGAAGATATCTGTAAGCTTATCCATCTTCTCCGTCCTGAAATGTGTCTTGACAATGCCACGAGCTGCAAACTCCATCGTCTCAATAGCCTCCTTCCGCGATCCCACAGCTGATCCAACAATCTGCAACGACTTGGCGACCAAGATACCAGGGGTCGCGCTCTTGATAGGTACAACTTCGCCCTCGGGGATACCAACACATACGACACGACCGCCAAACCTGAGCAGATCGACTGATTGAGCGTACGCAGCGTTGTTTGCTGTGCATACTACGACAGCGTGTGCGCCGAGGCCATTTGTAAGGGCTCGAACGGCTTCGGTCATGTTCTCTGTGTCGTCTACGGGGATGAAGTGCTCGGCACCGCTTTCCATGATGATATCCTTCTTGGAAGAATGGTCGATGCCAATTACGCGGTGGCCGATTCCCCGAGCACTGAATTGTACGGCCAAGTGACCCAGTCCACCTCCGGCACCAGAGATTACGACCCAAGCACCTGATTCGGCATTTGTCTTACGAAGCGCGGAGTAAACCGTTACACCAGCGCAGAGGAGGGGTGCAGCGGCTGCGGAATCGAGGCTGTCGGGGATGGGCGTGACGTAGTTTGCGGGAGAGAGGACGTATTGCTGAAAGGTACCTGGAGTGTAGTATCCCGATACTTTCTATTCCACACGTCAGTTTCAGCGTCCAACATAGCCACGCAACCATAATAGCAGTAAGCAAGACTTACACCAGTGAAACACGAAGCATCTATCCCCGCCCTACAAGCCTCACACGCCTCGCAAATGCCCGCCATCCACTTGATCCCCACACGATCTCCAATCTTGACTGCCGAGTTCTCTGTTCCAGGACCCATCTTCACAATCTTTCCTACGCCCTCGTGGCCACCTACTTGCCCTGCTTGAGTGGGGAAAGGTAGCGTTTTCCAGGAGTTCGTCATGACGCCGAGGTCGGAATGACAGACACCAGAGTGTGTGAGATTGATCAAGACTTCACCTGCGCCTGGCTGGGGCATTTCCAGGTCGACGACTTTGGTGGAGATGGAACCGGGCGCATCGTAGATGGCGGCTTTGTATTTGGCGGGGAGAGACATCTCGGGCGGTTATATGTAGTATCGGTAGGCGCAGGAAGTATGGGTAGGAGACGATACCAGGGAGGAGGAGAGCGATTGGGATGGAAGAGTAGAGGATGAACCAAATAATCCGATTGATACCTCCATACGTATGCCTTTCCCCGCAGCCGCCAGCCACCATCCAGACTTCCTCACTCCGACTAAGCACACTACCCTCAATACCCCTTAGCTACCTTATCTCTACTCCATAACCCCATCCTAAACTCCGCATCCCCGAAGGTGGTACATCTTGCGAGCCCACCCTCTACTCAATCTACCCACCAGACGGATAACGCATACAGCGCATTCAGACCGCTTCACGTAGTTCAAACGGAGCTGTACACATTTGCTTGCTCACAAGGCTATTACTAGATAAAAAAAACCGAACCCGAGGCGACCAAACGCGCGTGATTGAGGCTAGATTTACCTACCCCGCGATTGGAGGTAGGAAATGCGCCCAGCGCCGACACTACGTCAAGCGGGATGTGGATGTCACGGGACTAGCCTTGGCAGGCTACACATAGGGTCCCTCGCCACCCATCTCATGTACCTTGGCACTAGCATTAGCATATACACGCTACACACCATGCATGTCTCACATTGGATGTGGGGTTAGCGGGCGCGCCGTTGGCAATAGTCCCCACAGAGCCTTTGATCGGTAACTGAAAATCCTTTGGAATGCCGTGATAGATTAGTTTGGTGTTCAGTCACTTGGGTGTGGTATGCATCTCGGACGTGATGACCGTCCGGGGTCCCAGGCGCACCCAGCTCCACTATTCGCGGGTAACGGGGGGGACCTGCAGCGGTTGTGATCACATAGTACTGTGCGGCTCAACAGCACTCTGAGAAATCGCTGCCAAGAGGAAGGATTTAGTTTAGTGATACGTTGGAAAAAACATGTAAACAAAATATGAGGTACCATCAAATCCTGCTATCCGAATCCGGTAAGTCGTCTATCGTAACGACGGTTGTAAAGTCAGAGTGAACAAAGGCTTAGTGATACAGTAGGTGGTTTTGCATTGCCATTTCGATGCGAAGGAAAAACAATGGGACTGTGGAAACAGCTTGTAGTAATGCGACTGTGGCAGCTTCAGCCACTGAACTCAATCTTGGAAGATGCGTCATGATGGCGGGGACACGGCATTCATGCGACGGGAAAAGCACATGGCACGCGAGTAGGGCAGATGGATAAAAATTATTGTGAAAACTGTTCAAGATAGATGTTGTAGACAGCTATAGTACATACTGCCCAGGTCCATCCGAAGCACCCATTACTGATCAGCAGTATATCAAATACACTGCGAAGCACCTTACTTTCCTTATACAGGAAAAGCGTATCGAAAGTGGTATAGTACAGAATCATTCGCGCATGTAAGCGTTAAGGGCGTTAGAAAGAAAAGAGAACCCCCATGCCAAACCCCAATGATGCTTCCCCGTTCCATGCTAGGTATTTGTAGTGCGCCGTATGTAAGAAAAATTTATGCACCCTGATTAGTTATGAAATGACTGGCCAGAAGCTCGTCAGCACTGGGACGCTTCTCGTGGTCGATGAGGAAGGTCTGCGCCAGGAAGGTTCGGGCATCGTCGCCAGCGTTGTCGGGAATTGTGGGACTGGCATCGCCGCTGCCACCGATCTTGAAGATGGCTTGCAACTGAGTGCAGTTGGGATGCGGGTGGCTGCCGGTAAACATCTCTACCACTAGACAGCCGAGCGACCAGATATCGGCTTTGCGGGTGTAGGCTGTCTGTCGAACGACTTCTGGTGCCATCCAGAAGACTGAACCTTGAAGGGAGACACGCTGGGCACCCTTCTTGCTACCGCCTAATGTAGAGGCTTCAATGCGCTTGGAGATACCGAAATCGGATATCTTGACCGAGCCCTTGTTGTCGACAAGGATGTTTGCACCTTTGATATCTCGGTGGATGATGTCTCGTGAGTGGAGATAAGAAAGGCCGGTGAGGATCTGGCGTACGAAGTTCTGGATGAGTGACTCGCCGAGCGGACCGTAGTTGATCAACATGGTGGCCACGGAACCACCCGGGACATATTCGAGGAAAATGTTAAGATGACTCTCATCGGAGTTGGAGCCGAGGTACTGCACAATGTTTTTATGCTTGAGTTCCCGAAGGAGGCCGATCTCGTGTTTCAAGGCTTCGACCATGTTTGTCTTCTTATGATCCATTTGGGAAGCGCCGGCTACCGAGGGAAGCTCGACTTGCTTGACGGCCATGAGCTCACCGGTAACGGCATGTAACGCAAGGTAAACGCTTCCGAAAGAACCCT
Source organism: Alternaria panax (assembly GCA_019702505.1). Taxonomy (NCBI): domain Eukaryota; kingdom Fungi; phylum Ascomycota; class Dothideomycetes; order Pleosporales; family Pleosporaceae; genus Alternaria; species Alternaria panax. The sequence continues at coordinate 563,313 of JAANER010000011.1, read as the reverse complement.
GTCCGATCAGAGCTCCCTTCATGTACTTGACGTTGTCCCAGGAATCCTGTTCGAGGTACTCTGCCAGTTCGTCGTCTGACTCTTCGCCATCTTCGGCTATGGCTTCGGAAAGGCGTTTGTTGAGTGAATCGCCATTCTCGGTGTTGCTGCTACTGCTACCCGCGAGGCTGCTACCGCCGTCGTCAAAGTAGGATTGTAGAGTGGTATTGCCGTCGGGATCCGTAATGGCAAGAGTATCCGAGCCACTGTCACCACCAAACGATACGTATGACTTTCGGTTCGGCTCGAGAGGCGATTCTTCATCAAGAGGTTCCAAGACCGAAGACGCCATGGAATCCCGGTAACCAGATTGGTTGGGAAGACCCAAGCGCATGACTGATAGTGGTCGTAGTGGTCGGGCTTGGGCACCTCCCCGGAGCCAGGTGTCAGCGATGGACGGCAGTGGTGGTGCATCCTTCAAACTGGAGGCAACGCTGAAGTTTGATGCCATTGAGAGGCGCGAGGCCGCGCGGCTAAGTCGGTGAGAACGACGTATAGACATGCGTACAGTCTTGTCGATCTCATCTTTGCCGACGTCAGGGAAGTAGGAGGTCAGGTCAGAGGTGATGAGCTCGCTGGGAGGTCGAGCACCGTAGAATTGCTTAAGTTTTCGGGCACGAGCATGGAATACGGGCGACCTCGCAGCATCGGCAGGTCCTTCCAGATTCTGAGCTGTGGAGTTGATATGGCGCTCTCGTTCTCTTGCAGACGTTGGCGACAGAGGGTAGCTGACAGCAGCAAGGGATTCGCCCGTCAGCTTTTCGATCTTGATTTGGCTGCGATTGCTGGATGGCACGTAGACGGTCGAGTTCTGCTGGTAGTTTTGTTGTTGGTAGATGCCAGCGGCAGCCTTCAGTTGGTCCTCATCAGGCTCTCCAGCATGGACCTTGCGCAGTATCAATCGACCCCGTTCGTGTCGGTTCGCGTCCTTGACAAGTCTAAACAGCTCAATGTCACTCAAGCGTTCAGACAGTGAGGGATCCGGCTCACCGCTGTTGAGGATGTAGAAGCAGTAGTTCTTGACGTGAGCCGTGTTTAGGTGGCCTTTTGTCAGGGTCTTGAGCATCACCTCCTCAGCAGTCTTGCAGCCTTCGATGTTCACGACTGAGGTGCGTCCACCATCGTAGATGACACGCACGAGAGCCTTGTCGTGTGGCAGGATCGCGCTGTTCGTAGCGCTGTCTACGCTAGGACTTGCACGAACGTGGTGAGCGAAGCGGGCTGTCTGCGGTGTTTCGGTTGGCGTAGTGCGTTGATTCCGAGAGTATTGTGAAGTGATGTTGACAGAGCTGCTGGAAGCGCTGAGGGGGTGGGCACCATATGTCTTGTTGCCAAGCTCCTTGGGGCTGTTCATTCCGCCCTGACGCTGTGCCCGAAGGTTTCGGGTTTCTTGGTCGACCAGAGGAGAGCCAGGACGCGAGGGGGGTTTGGCGCCATATGCGTAGCTGCCGAGGTCGGAGTTCATGATCTGCCGGGACATGCGCTTCTCGGATCGCGAGCTTACGGGGTTCGAGGTCGGCGGGGGAGGATTTGATCGTGCTGAGTGAAAGGGTCTAGGAGAGCCGGAGGAGGGAGGAGTATATGCTGCGTTGTCCAGCGTAGCAAGCGATTGCCTGTTTGATGTTCGTCTTGAGGCCTTCTTGTACTCCTTGTTGCGCAATTGCTTTGCCTGCGAGCCGATGCGGACGCGGTCGCCGACTTTCTTGATGCCCATGTCCTTGAGGTGGGTTTGGTCCATCTCCATCAAGTTCTCGCCGTTGATGTGGTTGTGCTTGAACAAGTCGACATACTGGGCGCAGTTGATGCGCTTCAGCCAGTCACCAACCTTGTCCTCGTCCCAGTGTCTGCACGTGTTAGTGGTGTAGGTACATGTCAGCAGCCAACTAGAGCTCACCTGATGGCGTCGGGGGCATCGTATATTTCGGAGAACTCTGACTCGGTGGGAGAAGCAAACATGGACTGCTCGGCCCGGGTGTTTGACGCATGGTTGCGGTAGCTGGAGAGGCCGGCATTGTACTGGGCCGAGGATTGTGAAGCGCTCCCACTCATCGAGGGTGCAGGATACGGAGACTTTGCGGCAAGCATGGCCATGTCCTGGCCTGGGTGTGTTCCAGAGAAGTCGTGGGCGGTGAGCTGGGTAGATGGGGCGGTCGGGCGGGCGGTCGTGTCGGTCTGTCTGCTCGTCTTTCTCATATATGCATGATGGGAGTGCTACGCGTGAGAAGACAGTGGTCGTGGTGAAGGTGGGGATGGTAAACAGAGGATATGCAGGTCGAGTGGCCGGGGTGCGGTAGTGAAGTGGTACGGGCCCCGTTCGGTGCAGTGATACCAGGGACGTATCAGACGGGGGGGGTGGGGGGACCGCAACAGCGATATAAGGTGCGAAGAGCGGCTGGAAGAGTGCTGGAGGAGCTTGTTGGAGCCGCTCAGAGGGGCCGAGTGTGAGGAGAGCTGGATGCGGGTGCAGGGCGGCGTGGGATGGGGTGAGGTGGGTTGCAGGCGGACGGCCTTGTCTTTGTGAATGGGGGTTTCGGCCGTCTTTATTGCGGCGTTCGCGTTGCCCCCCGGGAAGATGGGCACGGAACAGGTCGACGAGACAGGCAAACAAGACACGGTCGCGAAACAGAGGATGATCCCGTCGTCTTTGCTGGAGCGAGCGCGAGCGCGGAGACACCTTTTGCCATGGCTCGTGGCCAACGTGAGATGTGAAACAGCTAAGGTTTAGGCAAGGGTGCGCAGCCAATCGGAGTCGGAGGGGCTCCAATTAATTCCATCGTGGACACGGCATTGTCTTTATCAGCGCCTGCAGATAGCACGCACATGTCTCGAGGGACCGAGTAACTTTGGACACTTTACGGCTCTTGAGATTGAGCCTCATGCGAACGCGTCGTTGCTGGTGATGCGTGGTGGAGTCGTGAAGCTCTGCGGGCGCTACCCAGGGCCAGCACCATCCGCGACTAGCCCGTGTGCCCACATGCCTCGCCATGTGATATAGTCTTGGCCGGCATGCCAGAGCGCCGCCCAGGGAGAGGCTCGTCTGCTTGAAATAGCCACAGGGCCCTTTATCCATCCCGGTGCCTGTCGCTGCCCGTCTACCTGGGGAGTCTCTGCGCTGCTCTGCGCTGCTGTGCGCCTGTTCTCACGCATACCGTCTCACTTCAGCCGCCTCGCCGCTCTGCACATGGCACCTTGAGCAAGCGCGCGCAGTCCGGTAACCGCCCCGATGCGCATAAGCCGGCCATGACTATGCCACCTGCACTCCTTTGCGCTTGTTTCTCATAAGTTGGCCGGGGATGAATGGGTTGAATGTCATGCTGTAAGCCGGGCGCGCAGTGGCCAGCAGCTGGTGGTGCCGTGTGGTTGAAACAAAAGACATGCAAACGGCGGAACCACGCCGCGTCACTGACAGCCGTCGCTACCACCGCCTAACATGCGCTAGGCATGACGACTGCGTACACTACTGAACCAAACAAACATAATCACCGCCTCTCCGCGAATCTCGTGCCCCCAAGTCTGCTGCTCCTGAAGATCCTGTGCATCCTGCCACTCGGCTGGAGTTGACTGTTGATGGACGTGATGACGTCCTTGCCTTCCCAGGCCTGCGTATGACGCAGACAGCAGGTCGCCTACACGCCCCAGCCTGCGGCACGTCGATGGCGCCGCACGCACAAGACGGCGCTGCACAGCCAGTCAAACTTGACTGAAGAGACGGTTGTCCTACCTGCTGCTTGTTGCGCTCCTCTTTCTTCCTCTGTCCAGGGTATCGCTGCCTCAGAAAACGAAAAGCCCGCAATCCACCGGGCTGGGCCGTGTTTGTGACCACAGCCTTTCTTCCAACATCTTCCTTCCTTCCGCGCCCACGTCTCCGTTTCCCCTGGCCTCTCCAGCAACCTGTCACTGTCGCGCCTGCATGGGATTTCTGCAATAGTAGCAGCACTTATTCGCTGCGCTCCACAAACGCTCGCCTACTCGACGGCTCCCACCTAGCAACGTCATACTGCAGGTGCTCCCGAGCGCTTGCCATTGGGCTCCAGCATGGCCTACCGCGACCATCGCGACCAACCCGACCACCACCGCGGCTCCTACGTGTCGCCCTTGGACAAACAACACCACGACCGTGGTAGGAGCCCGGACTATGGCACGAGACCCAAGTCTCGCACTGGCACTGATGGGTCCGACTATCAGCCTCGTGACACCAGTCCGCCCTGGGACCGTCGCAGCTTCGACAGTGGCTCCCAGCCAATCCAGCAGCCGCTGAAGAGTGCCATTGGGCATGCTTTCGAAAAGTCTGATGCTGCGAGGGTTGTTGACCCGGACCTCATTGCCCAGATTACCGAGCAAGTGAAGAAGTCGGTCTTGGACGAGATCAAATCAAGCGGCATGGCTAGTGCGACACACGCACAATCCATACCTGTCTCTCCGCCACAATGGGGTCCGCCCTCGCCAGTGTCAACATCCAACTCGATCCCACCCCGCGACGTGTATACCCCGCCTTCCCCGAAGCGCACCGACTTTCCAAGCCAACCATCTCCGGACCGCGACCCCTTGTATCGCGACCCACTGCTGGATGGGAACAGCGACATTCCTACCCCGCGTCCTGAGAGAAATGCACCGGTAGAGCGGGAGCGTCCGTCTGCGCGCCCAGGTCCTGCGCCCAGGATGATGACCGAAGATTACACACCGATCGAGAAGATGTGGCAGCGACTGTTTGAGCCAGACGGGCAGCCCCTGCCTCGTCTTGGCCAGCTCCTGCGGGGTTTGGCTCTGCATTTGGTGCGTATTCAAGTCTGTAGAGAAATCATACGCTAATGCTGGTATAGATTGAAGACTACGAACCAAAGCACAGTTTAGTCATCTCTCCTGCCAAGATGCTCAAGTTCTATGAGCAAGTCAAACTCAAGGATGAGATTTACCCATGGCAAAGTAAGATTGACTGGTGTCTACCGTCTCGTTCTTATGCTAACGCATGCAGCAATCTTCGGAGATATTCCTTACTCGGCTTTGTCTAAGATATACCGCGACATGCGATGCCAGCACCATCTCATCCAAGAGCATCCCGCGGAGGCTCCTTACATCCCCGCACTTACTCCTGCGGGCTTCCAAGAGTGGATGGCTACAATGATCCAGGCCTATCCCGATGCTGAGTACGAGCGACTGGTGAAAGCCATCTTGGACATGCCCATCAGCAACGCAGACGACCGGAAGGAACGCTTCCCCAAGGAACTTCCTCGCAGGATGTTCCCGACCATCGAGAATCTACATGCGCAACAAAGGTGTGCGGCAGCTCTATCCTCCGAGGGTGTCGGGCCACTTCGTAAGGCCCCTACCTTTCCGCCACCGCCGCCCAAGACTGCTCCTCCAACAGGGCCTAACCTTGAACGCGAACGTAGCCCATACTCCGGAAAGCCGGAAGTAAGGCCGTTTGATTTTGAGGACGAGCCCATGTCCACCTCGGTACCTATTGAGCGAGAACGCAAGCCTTATTCAGCAGGTCCAGGTGGCGGGAGATCGTACACCGACGACATGAGCTCCAGCACGTACTCTGATGGTGCTGCGAATGAGAGGCGCCGACGTGCGCAATCGAACGCTGGTCAAGGACCTTTTGCGCCACCTCCACATGACGCTCACTACCACCAGCAACCTCCTCACCCTCGTACCGGCTCGAACGCTCGACCGCGAAGCCCAAGCTTACCCAACTACGGCACCCAATCTGATCCGGCAGTGCGGGATATTCCTGGTAACTACTACGCCTCCAACATGCACAATGTCGCGGATGACTCTCATCGCTACGGGAGAGACTCTGACACCAAGAGGCACACTCGGCAGCGAAGCGGTACTGGTGGCATGAACGGATCTTTTGACTCTCAGAGCCGATCGCTATACGATGATGATGATTATCTGAGGTCGAGGCGGAACTAAAAAAAAAGTGAAGATTGAACCAGAGACTGCTACTCCCGTCGCTGCTAGTCAGTCATGTTACTGTATGACGGGCTTGCACCGCCCACCAAATTTATGACTTTACGACATATACCCCGCATTTCCTGTCGCTGCAGCTATTTCTTTCTCCATTCGGTGTATTAGCGTAGTAGAACGGCGTGTCGTTTTGTACCCGTACTGGTCTCCTTGCATACCCTGTTTTGCGTTGCCATATTGCTTGTTGTGGTTATGCTGTCAAATGGACGGTCGCTATGCACTATCATCGTGCCTGTTTGTCGAATCCACCGCGAATGTCATTTCCTTTTTCGTTGCCCTTTTGCAATATAAGCATAACGTGATCGAGCTTGTAAACTGTGAAAGATCATGCATAACAATTCCGCTCTGGTTACATTGAACACTAAATTCCCATGATACTACAATTTAGGGTCACCCATATTCAGTGTACAATCCTTTTGTCTCCTTATCTCACACATTACTGTTGATATCAATCCAATGATACCGAGTCCCTTCTCATTACCATCTACTTGGTGCCACCCTCACTCTTAGCTTTTGTCAGACGGCCAACGAGCTTACCAATGCCCGAACCCACCTTCCTAAGCCTCTCACCATGGGTTTTTGCCAGCCGTGCTTCCTCTTCTTTGTCAAAATCAGACATGGATTTCAGCTGATGTTGCGATAACATGTCCGCAAAGTTCTGGGCTGGTTGCATTGCAGAGGAAGATGAAGATGAAGTTTGCCGGGTCACTTGGGTCCCCAGTGCTTGGGACTTTTCGGACAAGTAGGAGGAGTGGTTTGAGTGCGAGTATGAGGATGGGAAGCGTGGTACAGCGCTGCGGTGGGGAGTGGCGCCGAAGTGGATGTGAGGTTGTGACGGGGTTGTAAGCCTGGGTGGAGATGGAGGAGTGTGGAATGGAGTGGTAGTGGTGGAGATATCGTTGGATGTCATTTTGGGTGGCGGATGCACTGCCTTGTACTTGACGGTAATGCTGTAGTAGGGAGAGAGAGAGAAAGAGCAAGAATTGGGAGCCTTTTCAGAGCTGGGGTGAGCGTTCGAAAGGTACTAGCACAGTGTGCAAAACTTTCAGCGCGTGGATTGACATGCGCTTACAGTGTTTGCTCAGTCTCAGCTCTAGGGGTGAAAGCGAACCCCACGATGAAAGAAGGTTATTCAAACCCAGGTTGATCCCCGTCTTCCTGTTGGGTGCTTTGGACATCTCCATTTCTTCCCATGGTACTGCGATGACCCGTCCACTCACAACTTCCGCATCACATCATGACCCACCCACTCACGTACTACTTCATCACGAGAAGTACTGCAAAAAGACCTTGACTTGCTTTGGACATCAATGTACCATGTCATAGCTTACCTGGTCACCGTCTTCTTCAGGGTTTAAGCGTTGGAACTTTTGCTGACTGTGTAACCAGCTCTCCTTCAAGCCCGTTACGAGATTAGCATTGCCTTTCCAACAAACCCCCTTTAGCCCACGTTTGTTTGCCTTCGATAGCCAGACTACTCTGCGTCTGCCCAATCTCCGCAACAGCACTCCATGAGTCCAGGCTTTGAACCGAGTAAAGACTGACACCAAGCCTCGTCGTTCTTTTGTTGGTGCTCTTTCCCGCAATTTTGTAATCATGACTTGAACACAATTTTCGATGACGAGAAGAGTAGGCGAGACGCGGTAGATGCGCCAGCCGCGCTCTTCGGCCTCGTCGATGACGAACCCCACATTCTTCGGAACTGCGATAGCGACAGGGCCGGAAGAACCGCAAAGTGAGCCATCAGCGTGACCGATGGAGGTTTTGTAGAGCATAACCGACAGACGCTGTGAGCTGGAGAAGGAGATGATGCGGTCACGGTCGAGCAGCGGAGGTGCGGTGAATGGAGCTGAAAAGGCTTTCTATTCAGATGAGAGATATCCTTGCGTGTTGGGTGAGAGCTGAATATTCGGAACTTACACCCCTGACCATGACGAACTCGCTATTGAGAAGTCTTTCCAACATTGTCTGCTGTACATCTACAGAAGCTGCTGCTATCTTCGCCTTCATGAAGGCCAACTCAAGGATGGCGATGGTCCGAAAGACTACGTAGTCTCTGAGGACAATCTTGGCCGACGAACCCTTCAAGACTACTGCGACATAGATCAACGTGAAGAAGTTCACGAACGGAGTATCGGACCAGATGAAACGACCCGCTCTTCTCAACGCCATAATGGGCATCACAAGGCTTCTCTCTCGGCAAGCTACCAGCGCCGACGCAATAAATGTTAACCCGAACGTCGCTGCGATGAGAGTGTTGAGTACGGTGGCTGGAAGAAGTAGGTTTATTGCGATGGCACAGGCGAGCGAGACGATCAAGAGTATGCGCCCAGTGTTGGTAAAGTACAACTCTGCAAGCTCGCCATCGTGGTCTTTAGAAAAGACGGAAGTTTAACCATCAAGCACAACAGACGTTTTGATTCCAGCATTGTCCCTGTGACGGATTGCGAGATGATAGAGTACCGCGAAGCCATTGCTAATCTCCTTGAGAAAAACCGTGATGCAGGAGTGTAGCAGCAGTGCGCTTCCGAAGTTGATCTCCTGCGTCCAAGGAACGGTCCTCATGATGTGAGAAGGTGTTTGACAGAAGCTGTGGTGTTGTGAACAAGAAGTGAGACTACTCACAAGGCTGAGAAGTAGCAGTATGTCTGCTCGCGTAGGTATTTGCTCGTATTGGCTAGTATACGCCACAGCCTCGTATACGAAAAGAACTGTGGATGTTAACCGGACGTGTGGCTCAATCGGCGGATAGCCAGCCCCATGGCTCGCATTGGTCTAACCCGTCTGAGCCGCCGTCCGCTAAGAATACACGGAGAGAAATAGTGTATTATACATCAATGAAAGTTGCAAAACTTGATGTACTGAGCGCTTACCTTTGATCTCATTCTAAAGCCATTTGGCCGAGCTGAGCGACTTACTTCCAGGTGTAGCATCTAGCCCAAACTTCATCGACACGACCACGAATCATAGCACAGCTTCTGCTTTACAAACTAGTTGTTTGGCTATGATCGGTAGTAGCCTCTGCTTGTTGCTCATCTCGCTGTTTTCTTTTGGTCCTTTGCCTTAGAATTCTTCTGGAAGTAACACTGTCCCATTCATCGTCGTCTGGGATCAACGGGTAGCTCCTATGCGCATTTCCACAGCTTTGACAGACAGACCTTGAAAACTTCTGGCATGATATGCAGTGACACAGAAGATATAGTTCATCCTGAGAAAGCCCGTATTTCCAGCTTATGTCTGTCCCGGAGGTCGGGATCGGTGCGTCGAACAGGTTACGGGGTAGGGAGGCTGATGACGATGTAGTATGATCAAGCGCGCGTTTGGACTAGCTAATATCAGTTTGTAGGGTAAAAGAAGGCTAGCTGGGCAGTCGTATCTGTATCCACTGCTGTCCGCTAACGGCAAGATGTCCTGTCCAATCTTCTCCGTTCCCTATGTTGAAGTCCTCATGCCGCACCTTGACATCTGCGCCAGCATTCTTCGCATGAACGTACACCAGCTCTACCATCTCGTACGAGTTGCGCTTGATACTGAAACGCCATGACGTTTCTTCAGTAAGGACGCAGATCTCCAACATGACCATGTGGTCTGCATAGTTTAGCGTTTCCAAGGCTTCTAAGCGAAAGAGATACGTAGCGCATGTTGCCGCCTTATCCAACAATGAGCATTCTGGACTTGACTTCGTGGTTCTCCTGAATGCACCTGGTGTGCAGTTGCTGGCTTCGTACCTGAAGTTCTTGCAGCGGAGATAAACGCGTAAATGGCGAACGAGACCGCGGAAGTACTTCCCAGGCTAAATCACGATATCCAGTAGGTCTCTGACGTATGGGGCTTCTTTCGAGCCACGGAAATAGAAGGATGTCTTTCGTAGTACTAGATCCCGCACCTCTGCACCCGTCTGTGTACCCATAATAGTGGCCAAGAAGTAGTAATCGTGAACGAAGGGATCTAGGTCCACATATTTGGCTTCTGACTGTCGACGTGATTTGGCACTGTCAGAAACGGTTTCTGTTCTGAATTGCGGATCTTCCATTCTCGAGATGACAATGGGCTTGTTGATGGCAAAGATATGCTCGTAGATACTCTCGCGGGGCTCCATGGAAGCAAAGCTTGAGCGTTGCTGAGAAGAGTCGTGAGAAGCTGGCTGGAGCAATCTTGAAGACCTGCTTTGATCTGACTGGACATCGCTAGTGACCGCCATGACAACGTCACATTTTTACCATACGCCGCAGCCGCAATTTTCTGCTGTTGCAGGACACCGAGTTGTTTTTCGTGTTGTAGTTTGTCCGGCCCAGGTATGCTGATGACACCGATTTCGTCCGCGATCCTGAGAGGTTAGTAGGATCGACACTCGAGAGGACCACGAGTGCATACTGCTCTTTGATCTGCTTCAGCGATCTGCATTGACTGTGCTTGTTCAGCGATAGAGTTAAGAGGGCGTAAGTCTGTTGGGGTACTTGGAGATTGTTAATCGCCACTGCTCGGTGCATATTTTGGCATCCATATCTTGCCGTGTGAAACTCTGAGTAGTCGAGCTCGAAATATTCGACGGCATCGACACCTCCAAGACGTGTATGAAGCATCAAGATAATTTGGCATTGCAAAGAAGTAAGGTGGTTTGCAGGACGTGCCTGCTTCTTCGTTACTAGCGCTAGGTACAATATGAGGTTGTCCCTTCTGTACCAAACGTCACATGGTCTGCGAAGCGCCAACACTGTCCTGTGTCCAACTGGAAGCATGATGAAGAGCCCGAGACTCGACCATGATTTAGCAAGAGCGTTCTCTACCAATGTTCGATCGTCAACAGCATAAGTCTTCCTACAAGTGCTGACTGGTATGCAGCCAATGGGACAAACTTTGTAGAAAGCGCCGCATGGCCAAACGTTTGAAAACAATGTTCCGCTACCTCCGGACGAAAATGATGATCGCGATAGGAAGTTTGGAGTAAATGACCATGCGGGCCGAAAGAGTCGTCCACGGGCGATACCGCAACCAAGGCTGGGTAACGTAATCACACACATGGACCCTCAAACACTACACGTGCCGAACGATGATCGGTCGGGATGCTTGAAGGAAAGTCGCAAAGTCCGTCTGGGTCGGAGGGTATATCTCCGCACCATGGGCTTGCTCACGTCCGTATGAGGGCGCCGTACATGCTGGGGCCGGGTGTCCCCAGACACGTCTGACTACTCCTCTTTGGCTAAGTGAATGTTGTGTAGCCAACAGATTCCACTCTCGTAAAACCAGGACAGTTGTCTGGAGTGGAACGTCAGCGACGTCATGGTTAGAACTAGAGCGAGCCTTGTCGCGCCGTCAGTGCTGGGATCAGGGGGGAGGCAGGCGGTGTTGGAAAGGAGAACTTGAAACGAACCGGAGAAAGATGCATTGCGCCGTGGGGTTTGGATATTCTTCATATAGGCGTGCCTCCGGACGGCGCAGTGCGTACAGAGCAGAGTCAGGCAGATATCGTGTATCCCGACACAATAACCCCCAAAATAGCGCGGCAGATGGCTGAGCAAGCAATCGCGCCGCAAATAGCACGGCCCCAGCATCAATCGGTCTCTCGCAATCAGCGGGGTCCGAAAACCACAACAACCTTGGATGTCTCTGATTGCACCCCGAAACTAACTATGCCTCACAACAACGAATCCTTGTGATAACGTACGCCTCGCAAAAGTCAGGCAGGCATGTCTAGCGATCGTGCGTCATTGGCCCCTCCGAGCGCCGGCCAATGTCCCCGTGTCCGCCCATACGGAGTTGGCCTATATCTCAGCTCAGCTCAGCTTTCGCCGGGTGATGCATGCATCTTCTGTCCGGAACGCCACGGGCAGGCTATTCATGGGGCTCGCTGGCGTCAAGCAGCACCTTGGCCTACTGCTATCTTGGCCTCGGACGATATACAGTCCATGCCCTGCGATCCTGACTAAATTATTTATCCAGTCGCGGCTCCGATGGGAGATCCCTTACAAAACTACTCATCCCCAGCGACTTCAAACGCAAACTCATAGTTAAGTACTGCAGCCTAGTGCGTCACCAACCGAATAGCTAGAGTGCGACAGCTTTCATGCTGATACATCATCTTGAATGAAACGCCTTGCCTGGCGCACGCAAAAGGAGTATGTCAGGGTTACTGAAGAGAAACTCGAAGAAGTCAGCCACCATCTTGCGGGCAGTTCCAGAGAGCACGGAAAATGGAGCGGGTCCCCACATTCGTCAGCATGACACAGCAACGCAAAATCATGATGGCAACACGCCATTGCCAGCCGGCTCTACTGCACCAACGCCTTCGAGATCAGCGTCTATCTGGCGTAAGCCATGCAGGAAGAGGAGGCGCAATCCTTCCATAGACGCAGAACCGGGAGCCAATCCTACCGCTGGAACAACGTCGATATCGAGCCACGCATCGCCTACAGGCGCGATTGGGACTTATAAACACGGGAAGATACAATGGCGAAGGAAGGATCGCAGCTCACTCGATAGCCACAAGACGAGCACCCTGAACGGGGAGAAGTACCCGAACTCAAAGCCTAAGATACAAGTAGTAATCCCTTGTGGAAAACCACTTCCCGCTCTTCCATTTTTCGACACATCGCCTACCGAGCCTGAAAGCAATCACGAAGTATCGCCTCCATCAGCAAGCCACAATCGTATGCGAGATTCTATCGTGTCTCCACTTGCGCAGTCGCAAATGAAGCGTATAATCAGCCAAAGTACACCAAGATCGGAACACCACATTCAAGGAGACTCTAAAAGCAGCTTTGAATCGAGCAGTTCAAATAACGAATCGCAAGAGAGCGATGCCTCGTCATTGCACAGCAACCACTCTTCGGAGACCAGTATAGAGAATGACATTTCTCCGAGGCAAGAGAAGACCTTACAACACTCAGTGTATCTTCCAAGAGGTCAGACTATAGTACCCAAAGGATCCTTGTATTCTTCCTCTGGGATCACTACGGATCCAGCAGGGGGCCAGTGTCATGCTCCACCGGCGGTACCGCCTCGAACATACATTCACCGGTGTTCTAGCGAGGAGGACCTCGTCTTTCGACCGACTTGTGCCCTACATGTGACCCAGCGCAAGCCAAAATTGAGCCGAAAGTCCTCCAAACGGAACGGTCCGCGGGCGAATTCAGCCGGGGATGCTGGCATCGCCATGATCAACGAGGCGATCTCCTTTGCATCTGGTGCACTTCCAGCCCCTCCACGTGCACCTAGCCCTACGCTCAGCGAGGCTGAGTGTGACCTGCACGCCCAGTTGGCTTCTTCGTTTGGCAGTAATAGTGATCCTCGGACAAATTCCCAAGATCAGCCGCCCCTTGCGGAAGGCACTCCTTTTGAGGAGGACGTACATGAACTTCCAGCTGAGAGCGGGAAACTGATTGATACTAAGAGCAAGCCCCAGATAGACTCGGCTGACATCGTACTACCTGACACTCCACCTCCAGTCGTCCCTCGCAAATCCAGTAGGCGGCAGTCGGTTGCCAACCGCCTACCACGGGATCATATTGCTTCACAAATAATGCAACAGGGCTCACAGTCGAGCAAAGCATTGACTCTCATGATTCCCCAGTTTAAGAGATCAAGTGTGCATCTAGTATTTTCCCCATCACCAATTGCGACCAAAGACGCCAAGCCGACCATCACACCTGCCGGAGCCGAGAAGGTTATTCTGAACATCTTCCATCACTTGGATCACTTCAACGATCTTTTTGCTGCGGCTTCGATTAACCGCGGCTTTTATCGTGTGTTCAAACGCCATGAACTCGAGCTTATCAAATCAACCTTGCGGAAAATGTCGCCTCCAGCCTGGGAGTTCAGGGAAATTGCCTTTCCTGGACATGAGCTTCTACATGCAGAAGACCTGGAGATGACACGACCTGAAGAGGAATATACACCCACGTCATATCTCAAGCTTCAGAAGCGAGACATACAAGTCATGCGTGCTATCAAGTCAGAGATCTTGGAGAAATGCCAGTCTTTTGTTCGACCGGAAATATTGGCTGCACTTATGAGCGCATGTCCAGCTGAATCAGCTAGGGTTGACGACGCTTTATGGCGCATATGGACGTTTTGCAAGATATTTGGCTCAGGCAAAGGACGCGAGGAGGACATTGTTGCGCAGATGGACTGGCTAAATGGTGGTGTACTAGTCCACCAGGCGACCTGCACATTCAGCATCATGAGCACAGATTTCATGAGCGATACACTGGTCGGTGCACCAGAGTGTTTCGGGCAAGGGAATGAAGGTGGTTTGGCCGCCGAGCAACTTTTTGACATGATGGAACTTTGGACCTGCCTCTCGGTTCTGCTGCAGAATTTCGAGGGGCGCACTGTCCAGGCTCGACAGGCCGGCATTTACGACAACACCGATATTCGAGGTGGCGATATTGATGGCGAAGAGATGATGCTTGGTCCGTCTATCCTTTGAACGTGCCACGATCCTTGCTAACCAGACCAGACGAGTGGATCTACCACCTTCTTACCTTTGGCCTTGCTACTGTTTTTAAGCTCACTGGCCCATACCACCACTCAGATCCCAAAGCGTTCAATATCGCGGCGGAGAACGGATGGGTCCACTGGAAACCTCCTGTGCTTGATGGCACCCGACAACACTTCCTCAAAGAAGCAGCCCGACGCGTGTACGAGGACAAGATCGCGCACACATACGCCAAGATATCTATCCGCGATGTACAGCGCCAGCAATCGAAGATTCGTATCCAGAAACATATCAACGAGCTCCAGCATCGTAAGAAGAGTGGTGAACGTCGACCGATGATTCGCATGTCACAAGAAAGGCCCATGTCAGAGTGGGATACTGTGATTCGAAATCTGACACGACCACCCCCTCCGCCGCAAGGCCCAGGGATCGAAATTATCACTCATGTTCCAGCCCTGAGATCAGCTTCTACAGAGGAGGTGGCAACATCTGTGCCTCTTCCTGCTTCCAGATCGACGTCTAGCAGAACGTCCTCCCCACCTCGTCGAGCAGTTGCTCAACCACTGCTTCCGTCACCGCCACCCTCGACAGTCCCTAGTAACCATGATCGACGCAGCGTAATTTCGAGTATACCATCCGTCAGAGAGCAGCCACCGTTACCGTCATGCCGGACAGTTGCCCAACCCCTCCTCCCATCCCCTTCAGCATCAACAGTACAGAGTAACCGCGATCTGTACACGATGGGCAGTATGTCAAGCGTGGGTTCTCCATCCCGCCGTATGTTTGCTCAACCGCTTCTGCCCACACCCTCCCCTTCAACGGTGCCAAGCAACTGTGACTGGCATCGCTACAGCACGGGCACGTCCATGCCTTCCATCCGCGAAGACCCACTATACCATCCTTTCTCAGAACCACCCGGTCCGCCTCACCCCGCATTCCGCCCTCATCCCATGTCATTACCTTACCGCGAGCGCCACACGCGTCAAGGTAGTCAGTCCTCTGGAAGCTCTAGTTACAGAAGTGAGGCCCCTCAACAATATGAACAACAGCATCACATCTTTGGATCTCGAAGTCATGAGAATACAGCTAATAAAGCGATATATCGAATCGTGGAAATGGGCTTCACAGCCGAGCAGGCGAGAGAAGCGCTGAAGTTGACAGACCTTGGCAATGGGTTGCGGGTCGATCGGGCGGTGGAGTTCTTACTTAGTCGGCATCCTTGAACATTGCAGGTCTTTGAGGTCGGCGAATCCTTCGCCCAGACTTAAAACTTTCATTTAGTATGCGGCGCAGTATGTTTTGTGTCCTTTGTTAGCATAGCGCGAGATACCCATCCTTTCGTTCAAGTTTCCTATCATCAGTAGTTTATAGTATATCCATGCATATTTTTTCCATCGCATACCGGTCTCTGAGGTACATGCAGCTCTTGACTTGATGCCTTGTTGTCCACCGGATCTAACGGTTTGAGTTGTAGGATCGGTGAGGTAAATTACTCAAAGGGGCGCGTGCGGACATTGCGTTGGACGCCTAAACCACGATGTACAGCCACTCTCGAGTCGCATAGCCAATGATAAAATGGAGAACACGGCCTAAAAAACCCCAACGCTAACGAGGAATTACCCACATGCGCAAGGTTGAATTGAATCAAGCACAATTAAGAGTAGATGGGATCTTGGTCGTTTTTTTCTCTCTCTCACCGTTGGTATCACTCGTCTTTATCGCGTCCCCTCCGTTGTGGTTTCATCCGTCGTCAAAACACCAAAAGTAACCACCATAACGCTTGCCATGATACCCGCCATGCTTTCGCAGCCATCTATATCTTTACCACTTTTTCTCCTCCTAACCTCGCTCCCGTCCAGTATAGCAACCTGCTACCTCCCCAACGGCACTGAGCACCTCGACTCTGGAACATCGCGCTGTTCCTCGTCGCTTTCTGATCCGCTCTACTATACATGCTGCCAGTCCGCATGGCTCAATCCACCGGGAGGCGACGTCAAAAATGGCCCCACGGCGGATGAATGCCTGCCAAACGGGCTTTGTCAAAACAGAGGCTTTAGCAGCGTACAAGGACAAGAAGTGCCCGAATGGACGCATTTCTACAGAGTGAATTGTGCGAACAAGAACTGGGAGGGATGTGTAAACGTTTGCAAAGATGACGATCTCGCCAACGACAGTGCGCAGATGACGCCGTGCGATGGGACGCCTACATCGGAGTTTTGGTGTTGTGGGGATAGCAACGAATGCTGTAGTTCTTCGTCTATATCTACGACTGGTTCGTCCACGTTGAAGAAAATCAGAATCCCGAAGCGACTTGGAGAAGTTGTGGAGTCGAGCTCTTCAAGTGTGGGGCCGACACCGGCTTCTTCTGGTGCTGCATCAGGTGTGTCATCAGAGCCAACTTCCACGGGTACCCCTACAGGTGCGCAATCCATGCCGACGTCTACAGCGACAGATCAGTCTGGGCAAACTGGAGGGGGCGAGACCAGTGAGAAGAAGACTTCGAATACAGGACGCAATGTCGGCGTTGGTGTGGGGGTTGGTGTTGGTGCCGCCGTCTTCTTGGGTCTGATAGCGGCTATGTTGATCCGAAAGAGGCGGAACCGAAACAAAAGTGAGACTGGAAACGAGCGTGCGGAAAGCATCGAGAAGCAGAATGATAGGAAGGATGGTGGGAATGTGTACGCAGTAGCTGAGATGCAGCATCAAGAACCGGTATGTGGGGATTTTGATGTGGAATGTTTGGCGTGAAGTTAAAAGCTTACTTCAATCTAGATTTACGAGCTCCACGATGGAAGCAGAGCCGACATAGAGCTGGATGGGGCGAACAGAATGGTTGGGACGAGATATGCTTGATCGATGGAAATTCATGATGATCTTCATGTCGGTTGTGGACCATGGTTTCCTAGTTCCTCCATCCTGAGAAGGACTCTGGAGTTGCATGCTAGATCGGTCCTGGTCCTTGATCTTGTTGAAGCTCTTGCTAACGCCGTCTACTCCGTTTTCTCCTTCCTACATTGCTCATCTACCTTGACAACGTTCAAGAATGCTACGGCAGCGGTGCCGCATGTTCCGGTAACGCTTGAGCCTATGGCAATTGCTTGGACGATCGCAAGCCCATACCCACCCATTCCAGCACTAGTAAGGATAGCGAAAGCGCTACCTGTAGCAATGGGTCCAACGGTAGCCTGGAACGCAGAAGCCATAGAGCCTAGATCGAATATCAGAAACTTGTCGGGAGACAGATGTAGGTGATCAATACGTACCGCCAGCAATACCAATGGGTGTGAAGCCCACGAGCCCCAGCATTGCGGGTGTGACGGCGGCGACGATGGGACCCGAAGCGATGCAAGCCAGCAAGGTGGCGAACTGTCCAGGATTGGAGAGGATCCATTCCTTGATATTCTCGCTGAATCCTGAGAGGTCTTTCTGAGTGAACTCAATTGTAGGCCAACTGGCCGGGCTGATATCTTTGAGCAGGTCGCCGCTGCTCAGCTTCTGCCAGAAGTCGTCTGCTGTGCTGCCTAATCGCTTCGCCATATCTTCGCCAAAGTCGTCGATGAACTTCCAGTCAAACTCTTTGATAAAATCTTGGTCATGTACTTGGGGCAGCGCACGTATACCTCGGTTGACATTGTTGAAAGCGGATTGGGCGAGTGACATTGCATGTCTCGAAGCACTGTGGGCGATGGGGGCAGCACGCCGACCTGCTTCTTTGCTGAGCTCTTCCAAGTGCTTTCTGGTATCTTTGGCGACTGGACCTGCGTGCTTTGCCATCTCTCGACCAATAGCGCTACCATGGTTCCATGTCTCGCCTGCAGCAGATGCAACATGTTGCGCTGCCTCCTGCCCGAAATCGCCAGCCAGTCTTCGCGCGTCTTCGAGGAACCCCATGAGGAAGTTGATGGGGCTGATTTAGCGGGGTATCGGGAAAGGTGTTGTCGGGTCACAACAATTCATTGTTTGCACTAGCGCGGCACCGGTGAACGGGGAAGTGGTCTTGTGTAAGCACTGAAATATGCGGGGTCATGGCATAGATGGCATAATCGGCATGACGACAACTGGTATCGTCTGAGGAAAGGAATGGTGACATTTGGAGATGTTCTTGCATAAAACTAATGACTGCAGATGAAAACACATCTACACGGCTCGCATGGATGAAGGACGGCACCTTGCATACTGCAAGATGTCACCTTGTCTGATTGACACATCAAGGATACAAGTGAGGACTGCAGAGCAGAATGTTGATGCTATCGCTGAGGCGGCGACGTATACGATACGCGCTGTTGTCGCTTGGATAGGCGATAAGATTAGACGTGCGGAAATGAGCGAGCCGGTGCCACGTTCTAGAAGCTTGGCACGGGCCGGTTCACGGACTTGGAACCTGGAGGCGAGCGGACCGGCATAGCGTCATGGACAACGGCGTCTACTATAGTACATGGGCTGGTGAGGCTGGGAATAGTGCAGACGCGTTGCCTGGACAGTTGGAGGCTGTCTAGTTGTCGTGCAGGCGCAGTGGCGCGATGAGCAGAAGAAAGGCAAGTGTCTGGCGCGTTTGCAGCTGCAGCTACGAGTGGTGCGGGTGGGCTGGCCCCATGCAGGGCGGCGCGATACGCTGGACGTCATTGCAGCTGATCGCCTTGACTGCCGCGGGACAGGGACCAGCTGCATCCGCGTACCAACCATCGACACTCGCGCACTTGTCATACAGGGATATCTGCCATGTTTGACGTGCTTGTGTGCTTGTGTGCATGTGTGCAGCCGTGTGTCGCGCCCAGCCTGCTGGGCTTTGTTCATGTCCCCTTGTCCCCTTATAATGTCCGTCGCCATGCCTCGCCTACCCTGCCTTGCTGCAGGCCGCCAGGATGCTGCGAGCCATGCACCACGACATGGTTGACGAGAATGCGGGAAAGCTGCTGAGGAAGGCCAGCAAGAGACAGCGCGTCTTGAACTTCTTCAGGGCCTGGAAGCAAAAGCAACCACCGCGACACGACCGAGTAGCTGCACCTGTACGTCCATCGCTCCTGCTCTCTTCTGCCGTGACGGGAGCGTCACGATACCGACTTGACCATGAAGAAGCTGATAGCAAACCCCTTCTCAAAGATAGCGCCCGAACAAGATAAGCCTACCCCACAATCGCCGCCCGAGCAAACACACCATGCAGCAGCTCAAGAGCAGCCCAGCAGCTCAGTCCAGCATGGCGCCACATGTCCCGTCGTCGACGACGTCGAGCAGCATCGCGCGCCAACGCCGCCACAAGAAACCATGGGAGAAAACGTCGAAACGCTCACCCAAGGCCAGCTCCGTACCCTCTTCGCTGGAGCCCCGCAGTTTGGCGTCACAAGGACAGACGGCCGCTACGTACCAACAGTCTCTTATCCTTGGAACACGGAGAGTGCCCCCAAAGAAGCATCCGACACAGTGCCTCTCGCCGAGCCTGCCTTTTCAGCCGCGACCCTACACGAGCCTTCGCCCAGGACCCGACAGCTACCCGAGCCTTCGGAACCGTACAATGGATATCAGGCAGACGCGGTCGAAGTCCCGAGCATGCTCAATGCTCAGGGTGTCGAACCAGGCACTATTGGCTTCTCGCATTTCCTCGAGCTGCCCAAGTCTGACACTCTCGCCAATGGGCTGGAGCAATCTCACTCAAGCAAGGACTCCTTCGAGTCGGTCAGGAACAAGGAGACATTTCAAACAGCCCCTGAACGTCTGGGCATTCGTCCAGTCGAACTGAGCTTGATATATGACCGTTTGATAGAGTTTCAGGACATGTACGAAGCTTTCCAAGACAGCCCAGAACCCATGACCATACTCAACAACCAGAGCACTGGAGACCTCTACGCGAACCTGTTCACCAAATTTCTTACCCCGCCAGGCTACGATGACTCTACAGAAGACCCCACAGGATTGCAAACACAGATCGTTGCTCTACTTGCCGTCTTGGCGCTGAAGGGTGTCTGGTATGACTTTAGTCTTGTCGAATGGAGGATAAGACTTGGCCAAATATTATGGACCGAGCCCGAGCCACTATCCGAGCACGAACCTCAGCCAATGTGGACAGAGCGCGAGATCTTGCTGCTGCAAATCACCTTGGCTTGTGAGCTGTTGCTTCGACTGGATGCCTTCACCAATGCTGATGCAACCGACGCCCAGGTTCGGCTTCGGATTGACGCCAAGGACGTCGAAGGATTTCTCAAGATCAAGACGAAAAAGGTTGATTGGGATTTGGTCCTAGCGCGGAGGTTTCTGGACAACATTGTGATAGTGAAAAGCAGCGATGCCCCAGTTTCGCCCAAACCCAAATTGCGCGGATTGCTGTCAATGCTAGGTCAAGGTGCCCATGCAGAGATGCCGCAGTCAGACCTGGTCATACTTCCGCTACACCAATCCCAACAGCTTTCTGGACTGCTTCACTTCGCCAAGACGCTCCAGTGGCCTACTGTTGACGTGGTCTCGATGGATCTGGCTCGGAAGCTTGGAGAGCAAGACAAGACAGAAGCCGTCACACCATCATCACCCAGCGGAAGATTGCTTGACTTGTCTACTCCTTCTGGAATCAGTGTGTACGGAACGCCGTTGCAAACGCCACTCGCCGCTGGTCATCAGCTAGACAGCTATTTTGGCCATGTTGGGAAGCCTGTCCTGAATCGCAACAACTCGCGCGCCCTGCGCATGCCACTCTCCCCTATCTCGACAGTCCCCGAGAATCATGTCAATTCCAGCTTCAACATTGGAGGATGGCTCAGCCGATCATATCTGACTGGACTTGTCCTTCCCGGAGAAGCCATCTCACATTTTCTCATCTCAACACTGCTTGAGAATGACAGCACCGCTATTGCCAATCTAGGGGAATCAGCGAATCTGTACGGTGGTTTTACCTTTGGCGAGAGAACTTTCTGGAGCAAAGCTTCTGTCGTTGGGCGTATCCTAGCTTGTGTCAAAGGCTCCGCAGAGTGCATGGGCTGGATTTCGTGCCCAAAAGTCCCCGAGAGTCCTGACGAGCGGTGGTACTCAATTCACAGCGAGATACTGCCATACGAAAATCGCTTGCGAGCAAGAGACAGCTTTGACATAGTCACTCAAGAGTCAGCGATTGCTCCTGTCGATGCTCTGCCTTTAGCAAAGCCGGAGGACTTTGTCCTCCCTCAGGATCTTGATTTCTCTCCGATTTCTTCCATCGTCTTTTCGCACTGGGAGCTGGTTCCAATCAATACGGATCTCATCGATGGTGACAGCTTGACAGGGCCACCAAACGATAGCGACATCCATGCGCCATCGATGACCTTTGTCTCCGGCGCAACGAGCCATACCATCACCCTGACATACGACGTTCAATTCGTTACTTCTTTCCCCTGCACCACGGCAGCATCCGCACCTCCCTCGATGACTCATCGCCCCAAGGTTATGAGACGTTCCGTCACCGGAAACATATCGCGATCTTCCTCAAAACATAGTGTGACGCTATCACGTCGCAACAGCCATGGCTTCGAGCCACTCCTATCGCATCCTCCAGACGCTGCAGACATTGCACCGAAGCGCATGTACGAGCCGCCTACCGGGCCAGAAGTCGAAATGCTCGCAGCTAGCAGCAAGCCCATGAATGCGCATCCTCTACACCAGTCATACACTTACAAAGTCGTGCCAGTCACTGAAATTCTGGATCCTGACTTCCTACTGCCGTTCGAGCTCCACACGTCGAAATCTACGGAACGCCTACTGGATCTTTCACAAAGCAACGATAGCGAAACAGAAGAAATGATCAAGAATAGCAAGAAATCTGTGCTTATCCTGGATGCTAGGGCTTCGTCAGATCTTCAGTCACTTGCACGAGCCTGGTGTGCGGAGAAGGGCCTGCACGCGATCGTGAGTCGCGTAGGACGCACTTGCTTGGGTTGCTCTGTTCGAGAAGCTAGAGGCTTGGGCATCAACATCGTGATCCGAGTATAGAGAGGCGCGATGGTATGATTGCGTCTGCTAGTACTGGAGTTTTTTTTTTTTGCTACTTTTCCCAAACTTGTTACATTTGCTCCCATCGGAGGAGACGCGGTTGGCTTTTGCTACTGGCGATTACTGCGGGCGCGTATACAAGATACCCAAATCGTGAATGAATACTACCGTTACTCTGCAATGAAAACTTCATGTTGCCGCATCACATACCAGTTTGAGGCTGGCGCGGGACAGAAATAGCATACGCCTGCCTTCTGCGCTTGTGGTATTGAGCCACAATGAATACTTCTCAAGCCCATATCCTGGCATTTGAAGTGATCATCGTGCATCTGCAGAGGCTGTGTAGCTTTTCACGCTGTCCCTTCAGTGAACTAGATTGGTGGCGCTCACAGCCACGTGCTGCTACTAGCCGAAGGGGCGGCTGTGTGTCCGTGGGTGGCCTCACGCGAAGCGTGTTTGAACTGCGCGGGTCGAAAATTAAATAGCATACATCCCTCTCTTATCGCGGTAAAAAAAAACCCCCCCCTCTACGAACGCGTCAAATTCCTTTAGGTTTGCGTCAATTTCGTTATACAACCACAGACATCATCGTTCTCCACTTACAAGCTCATCCTCTTCTTACATCATCAAAACCTGGATTCCTCGTTCAGCACCCACTACTACCGAACCCAAACTCACCCACACCCTGAGCCAATCTTCTCAAATCGAAGATGAACTACGCCCCAGTCAACCCCGATACAGAAGAGTTCACAACTGAACATAATGAACCAAAAGATTGTTGTTCACGATGCATTCAGCGGCTCGACTGCACATTAGCAGGGCCATGGTGCATCGAAGCAGTCATTGCATGTTTTGCCAGTCTGGGGAGTTGTTTGGGCGATGCGTGTAGTAATTGTGGGGATGCATGTGGCGATTGCTGTAACGAGTGCTGCACCGGGTGCTGTAAAGCCTTTACTTGATGGAGAGTAGCGAGAAGAGAGGGGGAAAAGGGGGGGAGAGAGGAGGGCGCCTTTGTGGATTTGCGACATTTCTCATTCGATGAGTTTGAACCCTGTTGAAACATCTTCTGGATCACTATAAACCATGAGTGGCTCGTTACTTGTCTATGGGTCATCGTAGACCCAAAGGATAGCAACCGAAGTTTGATGGAACGCACAGGAAAAGGAGGAGGAAAGTTGGATCGAGAGTCGGACGGTGCCATGACTGTACACGATAGAGCGGATGCGACTACCTTGATCGCATGACAAAACGACAGGGAGCACTTGCCACTGCGACTACCAAGAATGTACAGCACGTGCATGCTGCCATGCTGATGGCCTCGAGGATTTGTGTCTGTCTGTTGAAACCTCACACAACGACATTCCGCTCAACTTCCACCATATCGCTATTCCTGCAGCACCATCGCTATCATCTACCCACATCGAGTTTCATCTCTATGATTATCAGAGGTATTCAGAGCATGGCCGTGCTCAAGGGCTCTGCTAACAAGACGCAGCGCAGTCATTACACTTCAGACTCAGTTTCAGCATCCAGTAACGAGGACTATTACTGTCAAGCATTCGCTCACCGCGTTCGCTTTGTAGTCACTCCAGTCGTAGGCGTACCTACCTATCCGCGAACATATATACTTTCGCGCAAACCACACGTCCATCAGCGAATTAGCCATGCCCAAGAAGATGTCGCGACGATTGAAATATAAGAAGAGATACTGTTATTATACGAGAGTAGATCGCAGAATCTGTCCCGCCTGCGGACATGAAGTAGTCAAATGGGCTCCTTACCATAAACTCCAATATTGCCTGGGCTGTCGTAAGATCATGGTATGGGATTCTGCTAAAAGGGTCCCAAAGACGCCAAGAGTGCGAGTTCGGCCGACCTTGAAGTTCTGCGGTGGTGGTTCGCCGACTATGAGCACGATAGAAGAACGCAGTGAATCTGAAGACAACCGTTTCAGGCTGAGCTTGGAGAGCAGTCCCATAGACGACGGTCCACACACCCCCGACGACGATTCGCTGCGCTCGTGGATTACGGTGACGTCCCAAGATACAGGCTGTACCATCAATGGCCATGGTGATGCGGTGGCCGCGGTCGAAAGCGGAGGAACAGATACCAAAGACGACACTGTCGTCAACGGATGCTTGATCGGCTCGGAAGCAGCCCAAGATAGCGGATCGACTCCACCGAAAGACGAGCAATTGACGATAAGCATTTGCGAGGTGACCGACGAGAATCACACCGCTGCTCTGCTCCTAGCAGCCGCCGTACCTGAGCCGATCATCGACGCTCCACATCCAACACCTCCACCTCCCACATGTCCTCGTACAACGTCTCCGAGCCCATCGCCTCCACGTCAAGTACGTCAGACTAAGAGACATAGTTTCAGACAACGATTTAGACGCAGATTGTACGAGGGCACAGGGCCCACCCCTTCTCTTGAAGACTTCATCAGCATTCCCGAGGTCGTACCCCGACAGCGCGCTGAGCAGCTTCTCGATACCCTCGTCCTCGCTAGATATAATCCTCATCGAGCTGTACCCACACAACCCACCACAGCATCCTCTGCGATAGTACCCCAGGAGCCTGACGACGTACTCCAACAACACGCCGCTGACCTCCACGATGCCCTTGCACGACTCGAAACGCTCAAAGTCGACAGTAGCGACGAGGAATCCATGGCCAGTGGGAGGTCGTCCTTTTGGTCCCGGTTTTCTTGCTTTCTCTAGTGTTGAGGGCTTTGGGTACCGTGGAGGAGAAGATCGACGAGGTATGCGATGTTGACTTAGGATAGGCGCGAATCCGCATCCGTGTGTATGCGATCAAAGGGCTGATTCATGTAGGAAATGCATGTTCATTCTTGAATGGCGAAGGGTATTAGGCCTTTGAAAGTTTAGTGTCCGAGAAAACTCTTCGGCTGGTAGCACAGTGCAGATGGATTTCTCCCTGCATAAGTGGGCCTAGAAGCGTAATGTACTCGCCTTCTTTCATGACATCTTCTGGCACCTGGATCGTGGGGAAACAATACAGTTCGAGTTGTGTGTACCTAGTTTCTTGATCACTGAGTAATGGTTCATGGCGAGAGTGCGGAGAAGAAATGGTGCCGAGAAGGATTTAGACGAGCAAAGCTTGTCCGTGTTGGAAGAAGCCTGGTTGTTCTATCTCTTTACTAACCAAAGTAATAAAGTTACTACTACTTCGAAAAGCTGATGCATATGCTCTGACGTAGTCTCAGAGTACATGTACATGCAGCTCTTTCTATACTCCAGTGTGCCCGCACTCGACACGCAACATTCCAGCTGCGAGCCCACCTTCCACGTCCGCCTCCCTATCCTCATCTTGTTCGTTCCCAAATCTACTTGAGAGCCTTCTCAGCCTTCTCGGCAGTGTGCTTCAAATCCTGCATCTCGCCTTTGGCCTGGCCCTCGGTGCCCTTCAGAGTCTGGTTGTAGGCGTAAATGCGGCCAACTTGTGTAGCGCCAACGCAGAAGACAAGGAAGTTGACACCGGCCAAGGCCACGTTCTTGGGGCGGATGACGAAGCACCATCGCGTCCAGATGGCGCCTGTGCACATGAGAGCGAAGTTTTGGGTGAAGGAGAGGGATTCGGCGGGGCGGGAGAAGTCAGAGGCACCGGCGAGGACCATGCCCCATTTCATTACTGGGGCCCTGTGATGGTGTTAGCATTTGTACAGCTCGAGGACGGTCATTCTGGACGAGTGTGTCTGCTGCTGCGGATGCGCTTCGGACAAAGCGGGGAGCTGCAGCGCATCGCATGTGATGATATAGGTGGTGCTGACGAGGCGTACCAGAAGTGGACGGTCTTGGGCCCAATAGGGCTGTTCCAGAACTTCTGGAAGCCGGCAGGCTCAGCGCCAGCAGCTGTGTTCGCATGTCGGCGGGCATTTGCGCGTTGGAAGAAGGGTCGGAAGGAGCTGAAGATGCGGGAGCCCGGGCGGAACGACATGATGGCTGTGGTTGTCCTTTAGTCTCGACGCTGGCGATCCGAGGAGAAGAGCAATTGGGGCGTCCGGCGTGAGGTTGAGTCCGGGACGATTGTCGTGTGCGTGCGGTCGCGATGTCGGGCTCAGGCGCTGGTGAATGATAAATCCGGAACTACGATGGGGTTGCTCCGGCTGGCCAGACTCCTTTGGGTAAGGCGTGTTGCTGGCAGCTTCCGACGAACATTCAATGTCGCTGCAGCGCGGATGACGACAGACACCGATTGACACCCCACCCCCACAGTTACGGTCCTTGCAATGGCGTCAAAAGCATTCGGAAATGGCCTCAAGGAGCTGAGGTTCTTGTTCTGCCAGACCAGCGACCACAGCGCCGCCACCAGGTATGCGACACCCGAGTCAAGGAGCGCAACCCAAGGCGCAGAGCAACATGGGAGAGCCGAGCGGGTCGCATCGAACGAGTTAGGCTGACGGGAAACACAGGAATTTCCTCACGCGAAGCTACCCCGCCATGAAGAAGGCCAACCCATCCATCCCCATCATGATCCGAGAAGCCAGCGGCACCCAGCCCACCGTATATGCGCGATTCGGTGCGTCACACCTGGGAACAATACTAGGCGACGATGCTAATCATCTGGAATAGACTTCGGAAAGGAGAGGAAGCTGTCACTAAAGGGCCTGGACGACAAGAGCATAGAACAGCAAGTCGCGGACCTTGTACAGAAGGGCGCATGAGTATATACGGACAAAGAGAATAAGTGAACAAGACAAGAGTCGTAGGTGAAGCAGCAAGGGCATATACATAGCTCAACAGAGCTCAGAATGATAGCTTCCGTACAGCCTAGACTGAACATGCTCGAGGAACTCCCCTTTCACCTCAAGTGACGGTTCACCATTCCCTGTTCTCATCCTATCTTGATACATATCATATAAGCTTCTCAATCGCCCATCCTCGTTCTGTTCTTCTATCCTCGCAATACCTCACACCCCCCCTACAGCAGTCGAACCTCTGCCTCAAAACTGCACAAACAACAAGCCTGAACACTACAAAGACTAACAATGTCTTACTCAGCCCCCTTCGTCCCAAACCCCGACTACGATGTCGACGCCGCGTTCCTGGATGTCCTTGTCCATACCCACGTGAGGACCTCCCAGCACCTCCATCATTTCCAGATTAGCACTGACATAGTAGCTTGTATAGCACCCCGCTGTCTCGTCCGGCCCGGCCGCCGATGTGCTCGCGCGCATCGAACAGCAGTACCAGGACTGCATCAAGGCCCTGGAGGACCGAAACGTCGCCCTGGTGAAGGAGGGAGAGGCTGCGGCCACCAAGATTGAGCGCCTGGGCAGCAAGATCGTGCGTCTGGAGACGGAAGTCTGCGCCTTGGAGGGAGATGTGGAGACGCAGCTGGCGGTCCTTCAGGACAGGACCGAGTGCGTCTTCGTCCAGACGCATAGTGTGCCAGAGAAGGTGGTTGTTCTTCGTGTTGGGGAGGAGAAGTGGAGCGGAATCTTCAGAGAGGCATGAAGACGTTTGGGGCCGTGTCGCGCGGTTGTCTTGCCCTGCCCTCTTTCCGCTTCTCTTTTTGTTCTTCGTTTGTTAGATAGACTTTCCTCTTCGGCAACGATCTTCGGGCTCAGAATTCCATCACGTTCTCTGCCGCACCTGAACATCCTTGTAAACCTAGTGCATGAGAGTGTCTTCTGTTACTGGGCTTGTGAATAGACAGTGATTCACATTGTTTATTACACGCATACTAGACATGACACTTATAAGGTTGATCCTACCAAGTGATGCAAACACACAAATAAGCAGCCGTAAAGCACGTCATTCGGACTCTATTGTATCCTCCACAGCACCTCATAGGCTTACGATTGAAAATCGATAACACATCGACTCACTTCAGGATCCAATAACATGTCCGCTGAATCCCCCCATAGACCTCAACAGTTGGGTTTCCTGAACAAGATGCTTCGTCGCAATGACTCCGCAGTAGCTTTGTCATCAGTATCTGCTGCATCCTCAACCAACGCTTCATTTGCGTCTCTCACCCAGGAGAACGACAAGCTAGCTCAGGACAACGCTCGTCTACAAAAGCGCAATGAAGAGCTAAGCCAGCAGTCTGAACTCAACCAGAACCTCTTCCACGACGCCTTCGAAGCCCTTGCAGCCAAGGAGAGCGAGGTCGCGGAACTAGAAGGAGTACTCACAGCTCAAGATAATGGCATCGCTGATCTAGAGGGAATACAGAAGGAGCTGAAGGATTGTATCCGCCACAACGACGACGCTAGCAACGAGACCATTCGGACTCTTGTACTCCAGCTTGAGGATATGGCAATGCAGCTAGAATAGGCACAGGAAGCAGTTGCTAAGCGTGAAGCCCGATGGATGCAGTTGAAGAACCATCAACAGCAACTTCCCATCGAAGATGCCGACAAGCAGCAACAGCGCCACCACCGAGAGCTCAACAACTTGAGCGCTGCCCACTGTGCCCAGCTCCGTGAGAAGAACAAGACGATTCATTTCCTGCGTTGCCGTGAGGGCAAAGCTTACAAGCGCATCGATAGGCTCATGGGCAAGCTGGCCGCTGCGGAGAAGTTGAGTCGGGACTGGGAGGCGACTATCACGCTTGCCAATTCAAAGGTCAAGGCTATTGAGGTGAAACCTCAGGTTGCTATGGGAGAGTGAATCTAGGTGACGCAGCGCAATCGTCTGGTACGGAAAAATACTTGTCATACATCGTTCTCGCACCATTTATCATCTTAACAATCGCTATCCTTTATTTTTACAGGTGTGTTGATTCGTCTTGGTCAATGGACGGGATCGTGGCCTTGCAGCCATTGATTCGTCCGGGCGTGCGCATGCCTTTACCTTCCTTCTATAGGGGTTCGTTCCACTTCACCAAAACTTGGTCTTCCAGACTGCAGTATCTGTAGTACGCTCACAGTCTCACCCTCAGAATTAGTTTGATGAAGCTCGCGATGCAAGCCTCAAGAGACCAACTCTCGGGGTGGAACGTGAGGCAAAGGCGCCACCATTGTGTTGAGAACGTCAGGTGAGGGAGCGTGTACTGTTGTTGAGATCGGAAGTCGTCTTTCTCCGGTGCAATACGCCACCAATAGTGTCCCTGAATCACAGACGTCTGTACTTCCATTGGATCTTTTGCAAAGGACGGTAGCGTGGCGGACGTGGTTGATGCTTGTTGAGTGCTGGTGTGTCGTCGTACATATAGTGGGCTATCAGGCGCCTGTCTTTGCTGTGTCATAGTCCGTCTTCGGCCTGGGAAACTCCAGGAAAGAATGTGCCTGCATAAATGACAAATGCAAGTATGCACATTCCCGTTAACGACGTACTAAGTTGGATCGTTACCGAGATGGTTTGCAAGTTCTTTGAGTACTGAAATTGTCCCGAGAGAAGTAAAAGCTGGATGGAAAGAAGATTGATTCCTGCCGGAGATTTGTTTTCTTCTTTGTTTGTTATGTAGTTGGATAATGACGCGTGAGTCTGGCCTGGCGATGTGACTGGAGGACTTGACTTGGCTTGTTTGGGATGCTTACGACCACACCTAGTGCCCGGCTATTTCAGACCGATACATGAGCGTGGCTGAATGATCTGGCCTTCCCGAGACTCTGTATCCGTTTGCGATACTGCGATGCGGTATCTACAGTCCGCCGTTCCGTCACCTGCGATCTGGCGCTTTGTCCTCGGGACAATCGGGCGAGGATACCCGAAGTTGTCAAACGTCCGATTGTGCGATATGTTCCTAGTATGCACCACCATCGCTACAATGTGCCGTAGAACTCGGCACCTACTGCATATGTTCGTTCGACATGGCCGCAGGACTACAGTAACTCTGTCGCTCATGTAGATTCCCGTTGCATATCGGACATCTGCAGGTTACTGGCCTGTCTTGGGTAAGAGGTTGGCGTGAATGATGATGACCTGGTATGCAACACTTAGACGACACCTTACAAAGAATGTGATAAGTCGCATATTCGGCGTAATGGGCGCTCTCTGGCTTGCTATAATACGTCCTCACACTCTACAATCGGTCCTTGGAGCACGGATCATTCGCTCTGTAGCACCCTAACGTCGTATTACTGTTCGCTGCTCTTGACAGCGAGTACTGCAGTCAGTGGCTGCTTTCTGACAGCCTGTGTCAGCCTGGCGTCGCCACTATAGCATACAAGAGCGTGTTTCATTCCGGATAGTCTACAAGCATGCAAGCCACCTCGAGAAGGGATGCAGTGTAAGTCGTGCTGGCACGTTGGCACTGGCCACCCAGGTGACGCATGTGTGCTCAAATCATCGCACCATACCGGTCAGCCCAACTGAGTAAATCTTGAAACGAAGAGGGGCCCATGAACTCTGGGGACCGAAAAAATGATTGATTGTCGCCAATAGATCTGGACGGCAAAGTATTCGTATGAACGAAGATCGAGCAAAGCAACATCGATATGATTGCAGCAATATTGCTTGGAAGAGCCGGGTAGTTCCAACATTATAATGGATCGTAAGGCATGATTTCCCGAATCGCGCTTTTGGAGGAAAGACAACGCGAAGTAATAGTGACCGAAAATGTGAACGAACGACACTCGAATTGGTTGCGAAATGCTGTCAAACACGGGCACGAATCATGATCCAGTCGCACAAAGTATTACTGACTCGCTGACCGGAAGGAAAGTTGCTCCGTGTGATGCTGCGTGAAGAGACAACAGATGCGGCAATGAGTAAACACGAGCCCGGTTTACATTCATCCGAGAAGGACTTCCCATTGCCACTCTTTCATGACACTCAGCCAATGCAAGCGATCTTTGACCGTGACTATCTCGTCTGGGTTCTCCGTATTATGATGCAACGTCGGTTTCCAGTCCGATCCCTCTTGGCAACAGAAGTCGCCGTTTTCGTCAAAGTCGTTAGAAAAGACGTCGTCTTCGTGTTTCAAGGGAACGTCCGACGAGAAACTGTGGCTGCGCATATCATTCATGTCCATCGACATACGCTCGGATGCGCGGGCGTCGCGTCGGGTCCAGACCTCTTTCGTAACTTCTAAACATCGTTCTATAATCCCGAGCTTCATTCTCGAAGACATTAGGCGCCAGCGTTCTGTAACCCATTCACGCTCATCTGGCTTAGTTGCCTCACAGCCAGCGGCCATGAGAGGGTAGATATGAACGATGATTGAACGGGAGCGTGGGTGTACGGTTGCCAGGTCACAAAGCACCCTCTTCGCGAGCACACTCGGTGTTTCTGATGGGATTTCCGGTACGGCTTGGTGGAGGTAGAGTAATGTGGCATTTCGGTAAGCGAGTGCAGTTTTGATCGTGTCATGTGGACTTGTCGTCTCGTCTTCGGGATCTTCGATGAAAGAAGGAGGAGCCCATTCTTCGAGCTGAGATTTCAACTGTACTGCTTGTGATATAATAGTGGGCCCATTGCTATCAGATCTCCGTACTTTCCTGACCAAGTTTGCCACCCGGCCGATGATCGGGAAGAGTGTGTGGGCGCAACCCATCAACGGGTCTAGTGTAGTTTGTGTCTCACCTGTAGCATATATGCTTTCTTGTATAGCATCTACATCGTAAGCATCGTCATCGTCAGCGGACGTCAAGCGGGCAAGTACGTCCATGTAAATCCAGGTATTACATAGAAACTTCAGCCGGGTCCATTCCTCGCCCTGTTTGGGCTTGTGGCGGTGCTGCACAAGTGCCTGGTTGATCAATATCTTAGCCCCTTTGATGTGGTTTATGCCTGTGCTGATATGTTGATCCCATGATTCTGCAAAAGCCAGTACTAGCGTGGTAGAGATTGCTGCATCAACACGCATATTTTGGAGGCCAGCCGCTAGTGCGTGTACAGCACTTCGCATGTGATCGATACCTTGGATACGCAAAGTGGGCATGTCTTTCGACTGGTGAAAGGAGGTCATGGATGCGATTGCATGATAGAGTGCTGGGCAGTCCCGTGTGAGAGGCCAGATCAGAGTTCGCCAGGGGTTCTCGGTAGGCCCATCTTTGACTGATAGTACACCACACGTATCTCTGTCGTAACGCCGTGTGATTGATTCCGCCGATGTGAGGGATATCTGTACTTGCGCAGGTATTTTGAAATCGGGAGAATTTGAAGAAGAGCCGGATGAGCTCGATGGTGAAGGAGATGGTAACCGTGCAACACAATTTGCATAATACTCATCACCATCGCGCACTAGTTCTTCAATCTCGTCTTCCTCCATTGAAGCTGGTGGTGTTAAGCCTGTGGGCTGGTAGAAGGCCTCATGTTGGGATACGAAGGAGAAATACTCCTCCGGTGGTTCGCTAAGATCGGTTCCTGGCTGGAGAAGGTCCAGAAGTCCGGGTGACTGGCCAGGTGATGTACTTGATTCGGTGCGTGTCTCTGTTTGGACAGTGGTCGTGCTCTCAGCCCCCAAGACGCTTTGTGACCCAAATGATCCCGGTGCATATGAGCCTACGGGCGATATAGACTGAGCAGAGATGATGAAGGGTGATGCTGCTGAGGTGGCGAGAAAGTTCTCTGTAGGTACAAATGAGGGCTGCGAAAAGGATGCTTGTATAGGCGGGCCATGCATGAAGGGGTATGCATGTTGATTTGGCGGGTAGTACACGTTGTGCGGCGTTCCGGTGAAGGCATATTGGTGGTCTTGGAAGCTGGAGTTGCCTTGGAACCGCGAGGGAGTGGACTTCGGTATTTGAGGACCTGAGCCTGAGTCTGTTAGATATGTGCTCATATTGTTGCCGCAGAACTGACCTTGGCGCGTCTTAAGAGGTGCTTTGTTTGAGCTGCTTGGCTCCTCAAACGGTCTCCATTTGAAGTCCTTCTTATAGCCACCGCATGTTACTGCGCGCCTGGCACACTGCTCGCACGTCGGCTTCTTCTCGTCACATTTCAAGCGCTTTGCTTTGCAGGTAACGCATCCTTTACAGACACGTTAGTACAATGCTCAGCGGGAGTGTCTCAAGTCATGCTTATCGTGTCGACGATAGGAGTTGCCAAAGCGTCAGCATACCATTGCGGCTCTTGGACTGCTTCCTCTTTGTGACGCCAGCAGTGTCGGAGGCCTTCTTGGGTGCCGGACACGAGCCAGATGCCGTCTTTCTGGCGGGTTTGATGTCGATCGGAGCGCTCCCCGGGGGATCTAGCACGAACGAGGACGCCGCGACAGCGACAGCCTCCGCCATCTGCCGCAAGTGATGCGAGCGTTGGTTCCCTGGGCGAGCTCGCTGGCAGCCGGTAATCTCATACACAGGAAAGAGATGGCCTGCTAAGCAACAACGAGCAGATTCATTCGGGGTTTTGCAGATAAGCAAGAGAGCCACACTATCTAAAGTGGAGAAGAAGCTGGGGAGATGCACGGCTACTCGTTAGCGCCATACGCATCGGGTTCGCAAATCACGTGTGGGTACCTACGGCCGCAGCATCATCCTCGATCCTGCGCAATCGGACACTCCTTTCTGGCCAGTCTCGTACCCGACAATGCGCAGCGGTAGCTACTCGAGTCCAGGGACTTGTGCGACGCCAGAGTGCTGGAATCAGCTGGTGCTTTGGGATCACCGGGATGTGCAAGCTGAGTCGGCGCCATTCTGTGTTCGGAACCCTTGCAGCTTACGCCTGTCACCCGACGGTGAGCCGCTCCACCAACCGCTCAGCCTTGTTTCGGGAGCGACGCGAAGCCGTCCAAGATCCCGCAGGGTACGACTTCAGGAATGCCCTCTGCGCGGGATGCATACAAGTCAACGGGTTTAGTTCTGAATTGAGTCTTCTAGAAGCTGATCCCCTTGCGCTGTGCTAGGTGCAGAACGCGAATTGGTGCACGACCAAAACTTCCGTATCTCTGCCCTGTTCCTCACCAATCGTAAGCATGCCGTGTCACTCTGACGCGACATGTAGTGCCCAAGTACCTTCACACACTTCCCATCATACCTTAGGCACACTGTCAGACTCTACTGAGCTGCTGAGGAAGGTTGTTCCTCCCCTTTGTCTTCAATCTTGTACGTGACATCATCGATAGTGACCTCCTTCTTGCCTTCTTGCACAGCTTTGATCAATCCAGGGGTCGTAGCAGCAATAGCGACTGCGGTGACTGTGCCGGCAGCGATGCCATTGACGAGTATAGCGCCGGCACCCCCCGCTGCAGTGCTCTGGAGGACGGCAAAGGCACTTCCAGTTGCGACATTGCCGATACCAGATTGTGCTGCGGCGGCGGCGCTTCCAGCAACAACCCCAGTAGCCGTGAAGCCCACCATATGCAGAACACCACGCGCTGTTGCCTAAATGTACATGCACTAAGTCAGTAAATGTCTCATGAGCAATTCGTACATGGAGATGACTTGCGATACCGAGAGGGGCGGCGACGACACAGGCGATCATGCCAGCGGTTTCTCCTGGATGTTGCTCAACCCATTTTTTTTGTATGCTCCGCCGCAACACCGGTCTGCTTCCCGGCTTCTTGACCAAAGGCGTCCATATGCTTCCAGGCTTCTTCCAGAGCAGGCCCGATCTTGGGTCCTATGTCTTTTCCGAATGCGTCGAGATGTCCGAAGGTTTCGTGCGCGGCACCGCCGATGTGCTTCCCAGCTTCCTGACCAAACGCGTCCATGTGCTTCCAAGCTTCTCCCAAGGCAGGTCCAACGTGTTTTCCAGCCTCTTGACCGAAGCTATCCAGAGCCTTCTAGGCGTCGTTGAAGAAAGACATGATTGACTACTCGACTGATGTTTGGAAGCCATTTGTGGTGTAGTGAGTGACGAGAACGAAGGAATGTCTTCCGAAGAACCGCAAAGCAAATCTGCAAAGGGGCTGGTTTGTTGTGAGTACTATGAGTTTATTGGGAACAGCACGAACCCTGAACTTTGACAAACACAAGAGTTCTTCATAAAATAGGCGGGGGAAAGGTGAAGGTGAAGGCGGGGAAGCAAAGCGCTGGATTTGGAACAGCGCTTGTGTCCAGTCACGCGATTGGAGGGAGGTGACATAGCGATATGCAAGCTGTATTGATGTGCATGGAGCCCTCCATGAACTACAGCTCATAAAACATAGATATTATTACATTACCAATGTATGTACATGATATCGAAGACGCGCGTTAAATCATATACAAACACACAAACAGTCGAAATCTTGAAAACATTAGGTATACAAGAGACTAACTGTGTAGAAAAAAGAAAATGGTATCTTTTCCTGTACTCATACAGTTTCCAACCAACGTGATGCTCGTCACATACTTCAGTAATAGCTCAGTCCCGAAGCCCTCACCTTCTTCTTTCCTTTCTTCTTCGTCTTGGTGGGTGTAGGGCTGACGACATTACTGCGACCACCCAGCCTCTCCTTCGTCTTCTCTTCGCCGGTGCCAGCTACTTTGCTAACACCGCCCGTCACGAAGTCACCATATGCACTCTCGGCATACAGGGCGGGCGTCGTGGTGCCACTAGGAAGCCAGTCACTGCCCTCTTCCCATGCGA
The DNA here is from genome assembly GCA_019702505.1 of Alternaria panax. Classification (NCBI taxonomy): domain Eukaryota; kingdom Fungi; phylum Ascomycota; class Dothideomycetes; order Pleosporales; family Pleosporaceae; genus Alternaria; species Alternaria panax. The sequence continues at coordinate 527,490 of JAANER010000011.1, read as the reverse complement.
TACCCGCAGCATTAGCAGCGCGTACTCCTTCAATGTAAGCCTCCATCCTGCTGCGCTCATCGTCATCTTCGAAGCCACAGCCGCAGCCACAACCAACTACGCACTCGCCATCGTCCATACCAATCTCGTCGTCCATGCAGTCCATATGCGCGACGTGTCCACAAGATGGGCAGAGGTGGAAGAGGCCTGAGACACGGATCCAGCAGATACTGCAGCTGTATACGGGTTCTGTCTTAGTGGACTTGGAAGACGTGGTGGTGAGGTTCGTGCGCGAGCGACCGTCACGGCCATCGCGCCATGATGAACCGGCGGAGACGTTCGACGTGCCTCGCGATAAGCTCGGCCTGCTGGATCGGCTGGGGGGTGGCTGCAATCTACTCTGACCAGGTGATGTGCCAAGACCAGCAACACTCTCTTCCAACTCTCTTGTCGGAGTTGGGACGGGTATTGAGAGACGTAGATACTGTTCGGCAGGAATGAATGAATCAGGATTCGGTACGAAATCTTCCGGTAGGCCATTCGAAAACGTGCCCGGCTGGAACTCTGTCGCTTCTGGGTTGAAGGAGAAGTAGTGTAGTGATGGACCAGGTGAGCGCTTCATTTGTGCCGTGATGGGGGATGAAGGTACCAGTGTGGACGAAGCCCGTGACAAGTGCCGCATCGCCTTTTCGTCGCCGTCCTCGTCTGCAGATCGCTTGAGTGCGAGAGATACTGAGCCATGTTTTTGGACGGTACGTGGATCTTCGGTCGGGAAATACGACACGAGGCCGTTAAACTTCAGTACTTCAGCCCGTACACTGACCAAGTCCCAGCGACTAAGCATCTCAGCATACTGTTCGCGCCACGCCCGATGGAGCCAGTCTTTAGTCGTGTCTAGTAATGGACGACTGAAACATGCTTCATCATCGAATTGATCTTGATTCTTAAGTGTGACCTTGATAACTCCTTTCGTACTCAGGCCATCTCGAGATGGGCCAGGTGCATTACTGTTTCTTGTATTTGTTGTGGGGTAAGCACCATCGTCATCGAATCTCTCATATTCAGAATCAGAATCATCAATGTAGTCAACATTGACTTGCTCAGACTGTCCGAAACTCGCTCGCTTGCCGTGTTTTGAGCGCGAGGCTGACATGTTGTTCTGGTCGTGGGAGTCACTACCATAGAACGTGGTTGTTCCCCAGGTGACGCCACTGGTGGGTGCTGACGTCGAAAGATCATCCAAGCGTGATCTCACCGGCGGTGAAGAGGAGATTGCGTTTGCAAAAGGACGCGACAATGCGGCAACGGCACTGGCAAAATTCGCTGTAGAGCTTTTCTTATGGGCTGTGTGGCTCTGCTCCGGCGATGTCCCGTATGGCGTGTGATTAGTCGTCTGCGCAATTCTTGCGGTAGACGCCCTGGATAATGCAGGTGGCGTATTGCTGGTAGAGTGTGGGGTGACGGGATCGGAGCTGACATGGTCGCTGCCCCACGGACCATTAGAACTCCCATGACTTCCGTAGCTGTTGAGATTCCTGGCTAGTCTTTGCCATGCAAAGTCGTTGGCTGGCGTCGCAAAGCGAGAATGCGACGGTGTAGACGGGACAGAGATCGTAGGCTTGAATAAACTCCACGCAGCATCTACCGAAGAGAAGTAGTCCAAGGAGAAAGCGGGTGCTTCCATAGACATAGGAAGCTGAGATTGCCGCATTTTTGCCATGGCTGAGGTAACACCTTCACGGGCAGCAGGTTCCGCAAAGATACATGACAACATAGCAAGCATCTGTGTATCTGCTAGGCGTTCGAAGTGATCGAAGAGCGAAGGTATCAGCCATGTGACAACAACGTGGTGGCCCCATTTCACGCGTGCCTTAAGCTTAGGGTTTGTTACCGTGTCTGCTTCATCAAATTGTAGGTCCAGTCCACTGTCTTTGCGCTTGATTTTCACAAGAGCTCTCCGGGCAAGTACAAGAACTTGATCTCTCCGGTATTTTTGAGGCAAAATTTTCAATGGCACTTCGTTACTCAGAATCAGTTTGCAAAGGATCCAGATATCCGCCAGGTCGTCATAACCGTACTTCCGAGCTACCTCGGAGTTGTGCTCGCATATCATGGGTCCAGGTCCAAAGATTTGGTATTCCTCGGCCAATTCACGCTTACTAGGAACCAAATCATCAGTGGCCGAGAATAATATGGACACCGTGGACCTAGTTTTTACCGCCTGCTTTCCCACACCAGTCGAAGATGGTATTGAGTTCCTTGACTGAAACCGAGACGCAGACTTTTGCCAAGCTAGCGGTGGCTGGAAGTTTCCTATGTGTGCGTGGCCCTCATGATCGGAGCCGGACGATGACGATGGGGTGGATGATGTTTCCCACGAACCGATCGACGAGGATGGCGATGACGCACCGTCGGAAGCCTCGGGACGTCGAGAGGTAAAACGACCAAAGGAGTCAAAGATGTCGTTCTTCGGCACACCTTCTCGCAGACTTCTAGTGATCTGAAATCTGAATGCTTCTGAGCCAGGCATTGACTTTCTGGTAGGTATCTTGGCGACTACGAGGGATCCATCTGCCGAGAATCGTGCGGTACACTGGATTGGCAGAGGAATATTAGCGTTGGTGTGGGAGGATTGCATCACATCATCAGTGAACTCGCCCTCGTGGTCCTCGTCCTCGCTAGAGCTCTCTCCAGGCAGTGGGCCAAGGTCTTCCAGTGGGTCATCATCCTCGGCCAGGTCGAGGCTGTCGTCCAGTGCTCGTTCACCTAACGCATAAGAGAGGACTGCCTCCAGTGCCTCTCGTTGTTGGTCTGCGCAGGTTTCAGCGATGCGGTGCATGTTGTTGATTAGTTCCTCTTGGTTGTCCCTTCTGATTGTGGCTGTCGTTCTCTCGGATTCAATGTTCAGTGGGGTCGATGCGATGCCAACAACGGTACCTGTTTGTTGCCTTTCGACGGCTTTGGGGTATGAAACCGGAAACCTGATCGTAAACCGGAGGAACACAAGTTTCGGCTCATTCGTGGCTGTATCCCAGTCGCCCCAGGGACCGTTGAAGGAAACCTTGATGCGGCGGCCGGGGACATCGATTTCTTCAAAAGCAAGCTTTTTGTATTTGTTGCCTACGTAGGAAATCTCAGCACCAAGGTCGTTCTGCTCTTGGAATGGCTGCTTCTCGGTGCGATCGTAATGGTTTGGCCGAGCATGGTCGTCAACATTGTTGTGGCGATCACTCCCAAATTTGACGCCGTTGATCCATTTCATGTGGTTAACGACGCGTGGGTCGTTGCGCCGAATTGGCCGGGCAGTCATAGTCTCTCGAGGAATTGTCTCGGAATGTATTCGAGGATGTGTTTGGCCATGGAAGTGAGCAGAGTAAGTCTCTTCGTTGAGTGAGTAATTCTGTAATAGAGTCGACAGATTGCCTTTGCGCTGAGCACGTGGGGGGCCAAATTCATCCTGAGCGGTGGCAGTAGTAGTTGCGATAGGCCCATCCCGATAGGAAACGTACGTAGCGCCTTTCCGCGTCGTACTCGGCTTGTCCACGAGCGGCTCGCCTTTGCGGTGACCGACCCATTTCTCTAGATCATCAGAAGGTAGCCTGTGAAGTACGAGACGTCTGTCGGTGCCCCAGGAAACTAATTGAAAGTCGCGGTTGTCGAATCCGTCGTCGGTAGAGCCGCGGGTGCGCCAGAGGAATTCGCGGACTTGGGCATCAGGGTCGTGCTGCTGGAAAACATTTGCATGACTGTTGGTAAAGGTCGAGGGGTCGCTATCGTTAACATGCTTGTATAGCCAGAGACAAGAATTACCGCGTTGCGGCATGGCGAGGATGCCGTGCGAGAAGGGTGTGTGTCGGGCTCGCCATACAGGGTAATGAGTGCGAATGACGCGGTGAGGGACAGTGATGCTGTCTTTCAAGCCTACATTGTTCCAGAACTTTATAGTCGCGTCGAGGGAGCAGGTCATGATCTTGTCCGCGTCATTGCGATTCCAGTCAATGCCGTAGATCTTCGTGGTGTGCGCGGTGATGGTAGAAAGAGGGTTTGCTCCATGACGAGTGTCCCAGATATGAAGATATTTATCGTGAGCACTTGCGATAATCTTGTCGTTCCGGCGGTTCCACTTGACTTGGGTCGCTCCTGCCGTATAGTCGGCAAGCTTCAATGGCGCTTGCCTGCTGCGAAGATCGTGTACGAAGACGAAGCTGTCTACGCCACATGTTGCCAGGAGATCGGGATGGTGTGCAGAGAAGTTGATGTCTGTTATGGCCCTGTCATGCGCACGTAAAGTGTATTCGATGGGCGCTTTGTTGTTGTTATACGGCATGGAGAGATTGTACACAAGCGCGAGCTGGTTCCGCGTCGACGCGATCCACTCGGCGCGTGCTGCAAAAGGGGACCATTGTACATCTGCAACGTCCCACGAAGATTGGTTTGGGATGAAGAGGGGCAGAGACCAAATGTTGTCCAGATCTATGATGCGGAGGCCACTCTTGCTGGCGAGCACCACGTCGCGACCTGCTGGGCTTATGCTTGCGGCGCCAATGTCGTCGTCTACTTTGATCTCGACGTTATCGTCAAACGTTGGCGACTTGAACGCCGACGATGGCCCACCCCCTGTGGTCGCCATCTTGGCTTTGGCAAACTTGGCCGGGCTGGGTGAGAGAGACGGTGGTGACAGTGTTGATAGGGCTGGCCCCTTGGCGCGCCTTCCCACCGAGGGACATGCCACTTACCAGACTAAGCCTCGTTTGGCACCGTCGGTAGGATGCCCGACCGATTACGCAAGGTCAAACCTCGTCATGGGGACACACGGCCTCGCATCTTCTTATCCCAGAGAAAGAGACCCGCATCTTCCTCTCCAGCCTCGACGACCATCGCAGACTCTTGCACGTGAACGATATCCTCCGCGACCACCCCTTCGCTACCACCAACGAGCCCTGCCCCGCCTCCAGTCATGGCGCTGCCCAAGCGAATCATCAAGGAAACCGAGCGCCTGGTCAACGAGCCGTGAGCATCTCTGCTGTCTAGACACGTGTGGCGTTGCTAATCCAGACGCCAATACAGAGTGCAGGGCATCAGCGCGACACCCCACGATGACAATCTCCGGTACTTCGATGTCACCATCGACGGCCCCAGCCAGTCTCCTTACGAGGGCATGTTCGCACACGTCGGCGTCTTCGAGTCCTGGCTGACAAACTTCGCAGGTGGTGTTTTCAAGCTCGAACTCTTCCTCCCGGACGACTACCCCATGACCCCGCCCAAGGTCCGCTTCCTCACCAAGATCTATCACCCGAACATCGACCGTCTAGGGCGCATCTGCCTGGATGTCCTGAAGAGTGTGTAAACCCTCCGCTTGCACATTAGCGACCCGGCTGATGAATCTAGGCAACTGGTCTCCCGCGCTCCAAATTCGTACCATCCTACTGTCTATCCAGGCGCTCCTGGGCGCCCCCAACCCGGACGATCCTCTTGCAAACGACGTTGCGCAGGCATGGAAGGAGAACCAGGCACAAGCCATCAAGACAGCTCAAGAGTGGACCCAGCAGTATGCAAAGCCATGAGCATCAACATGACCGAGATTGCTTGTACGGGACACAATTTTGCGGCTAGCAGGAGCAGAAGCATCGTGCTCCCTTCGGAAGAGGGTGGCTCGAGAAAGCAAAGGAAGGAACAACCTGCTGTGGCTGATTTCTGACGGCTGTTTGGTCGATCCAGCCGAGTCTCCACATGTGGTAGACTAGCCTTTTTTATGTTGCCCGTTCCTTTTGTACATTACTGGCCGTTTACTGTCCTGCAAGCCTGGCGTTGGATGGACGATTTGAAGAGCATAACCGCTATATATCCCACGTTGGCAGGACAGATTCTAGTGGCTCTCTTCGCCGGGCCCTGGCCAATATGAAGAACACGGAAATGAATAACGACCCCGATACATCAAACCAATTTCGCTTGATCCTTCAGCTGAGCACATATAATAGCTCTAGATGCATGTCCAGAAAAGTGAAGAGCGTAGCGCGCAGGTACTGAGGGGCAAGTAGCAGCATGACGCTGCCCATATTGTTGGCTCTTCTCCGAACGTGACTTCGTTGCCCAACTAATTTTGCTTGAGGGTTATCGCGTCTGTGCCATCTTGGGTTATCGTACACGCTGTCGTTGAGGACTTTCCCAAGGCTCGGAGCTGGAGGCGGGGAGGCTCAAGCCGCGAACGCTACTTGCCTCCTTGTCGCGGCACCGCTCGCCTCGCGGCTGACTACTCTGCTACCACACCTGAAGAATTACGCCAATCCCCTGCTCTATGCTGCTGTCTGAGATGCTAGCATCGCAACGGGTGTATGCTTTCCTCGAATTCTCAGCTCGCCTCGTGCTGTCATGATCGCCCTACAAGCTGGCGTTACCGAATCGGCCGACAGACTTCGCTTCCCTTCGTTCCTTCTCAGCGTCCCTAAGCCATGGTCATTCGAACAGGGCAGTGGCCTCCGGCGTCGTGGACACGTCTGCAGTCTCTTTGGAGGCCCTGGGGCGAGAAATTTTGCTCGCGGGCAACCGCACAAATTCGTCCCCACATTAACGCTACCGTCCTCCCTTCACGAATCGTACAACGGCCGCAATATCCGCAAAGCCTCTCCGACAGAGCCCCGCCGAAAGAGCTTCTTCGTCCAATAGATATTGTGTGACTGTGCACGATGCAGTATATACGGCAACCGCTACCAGAGCGCTCCGTGAAGCTCGACGAAAGGAGACGGAGGCGCGCTTCCTCTGCATGACGGATTACACCGTGGATGAAGGGCATCACGAGCACAAAGACGACGAGCGTGGCAACTGCTCCGGATGTAGCGACACATCTCGGTATCTGCAGCGGTCTATATGGCCTCGATGGTCCAGATGTCGGCCCTTAGCACCGGTAGCTTAGACTGAGGTCCGCAGTGGTCGACAACGGCCTCGAATAGGTACAGCTTTGCGTTCTTGTACATTGCTGGCCCTCGTACAGAGATGCGCTCCTGATCAAAAGTCGCTGCATGTTCTATGCAGCATCCACACATCTCGCTTGGATGAAGGCAGGGCTTGCACGCCCGCGCAGGCACCTCCGAAGCCACAAAGACAGCGAATCTCGCCAAGGCATAGCGTGCAACGCGCAAAGAATCACCGGTAAGTTTGGGAGACTGGACATCGCATTGCGACCGCCGATAGACTATCCGCCAGCAATATCACTACTGTGAGGCAGCGCTGATAGTCCCTCTTACTTCCGTTTCTGCACGGACAGCAAAAGCTTTGTCGAGACTAACGCTTGCGAAGACATTTAATCTCACAAGACAGTGCCGACTTTTCGCCATCTGCCAGAGTCTCGACTCATCCCCTCGGTCTTTCTGCATCACGATGTCTGAACACCATGTCATACAGGGCGAACGAGGACGGAGGATGGTATCGGCGTCTTCTTTGAGATGACGGAGTCATCGCCTGCGAATCCGCGTTGGAGAAGAGGAAGAACATCAGTACTGACTCTGCGCTATGCACGCCATCCTCAAGGTCGGCGCACAAGAGCAAGTCGCGAGGAACGAGACCTTTTTGGGCTCAAGAGCGGGCGAGAATTAGGACACGCCCTCTTCAACATGAAGTATTGGCCGGACGTTGCCGCAGCGCAAGCTATTCCCATACCTGCGACCTTGGCATCTATGTTGATGACAATGACCATGGGGAATCTGGGTGTTCCCGCGATGCGACACAACGATTATATGAGGCTTGAACAAAGCTGCCGCCAGTGACGCACATATTCTATGCATCAAGGTCGATAGCGAACGCAAAAACTGAAGAGCAAATCATGCATATCGCTTTTGGTTCGCAGTATGCGAGAATGGCTACCACTCCCACGATCCAGCGTGAATTCGTGTCGGACTGAGATGGGAATACACAGGAGACGAACTGAAGGACGTTTCTGAGCGCTACGCTTGAGTCGTTTGTGCAGCTCGATCGCGATAGGATTTCCGGCCGCCGGACACGACGCGAGCATGTACAGGCGTTGCTTATGGCACCGCCTTGGTGCATGTATCGCGAATGAAGAATTACCGCGAAGCCCTTGCTTGATCTCACGGAAAGGATACGACAGCTGTGATGTCTCCTGCATAGGCTCGAGCTTCTCTCTTGATGAAAACATTAATCGCGCGGTTAGTGCAAGTCGTTGCCGTGTCATCGAATCACTGTCGACTGAAAGATCAATTGACGTATTTCTGCAAGCTTCGGCGACGCAGCTTATGACCGAGCACTTTACTCGGGGCGAAATAGATCCGAGTGTTTCCAACATGCTCGGTCTATTTGGCTGGTTAGAAGTAGGGACCAATCTCACTGTCCCTTGTTCTGTGGCTAGAGGAGTAAAAGACGCCGGAACACCGTTGCGACATGTTCCAATACCACAACTACAACCATCCTAGTTCGAACGGACATGGGATGAACATATACCTATCCCAAACTTCTGAGTAAGTTTTGGTCAATTGGCTTCGATCCTCGCCAGTTGTAGTTTGGTGTTTTGATTGAAGATCACGAATTCTCATGCCCCAGCGAGTATGATCAAAAATCGGAGCGCATGTATGCGTAGCGCTTCCTACCTGGGGACCCTATTCTGGAAGCACCGGCAACTTTAAGCCAGCTGATATCGGTGGCATCTGCTGCTCAAAGGATACATTGCGGCGCGTATCAGCAAACGTTTCATCGGGAACTGCTGGCATGGGATGCATTTCAGGAAGCGACCCGTATCACAGAACAGAACGGATTGGGAACTGTCCTGGTCGGTGGGAGGCGGTTACCAATTCGATGGCAATTGACATAACATCAGACAACCTAGACGACTCGAGACCGCATGCCCTGGGAAGACGTCCGGTACTCGAGCTAGTTGTCCCGCCATTTGTCCAGAGTCTCGGAAGGCAACGGGTAGGCACTACTACCTTGTGCCTCTTTGTCAGTGTTGCAGCCTTTCTACCGGAGTATTCTACCTCCTTGTTGGAGATGTACGGTTCGCCTGCGTGTGCGTCGAAAGTGTTTTTTTGGGTGAGAGAAGGATGCTACGCGAGGCGGGTAAAGGCTCAGCGAAAGTTTACCCATTGACGACAAGCGGTCGAGGAAGCCGAGACTTAGCTCATATCTCTTTCTGATCCTTTGTTCCATCGCGCTTGAGGTTGCGAAGACTTCAGATCTAGCGTCTGAGCGCGTCCTTTGTCTCTCTTTCTTCGGTTAAAGGGTATTGGTACCATATCAGCCCTTGTTGCATGTTCAGCGCTCCTGGCGCCTCTCGTTGTCACTCCGGCCATATGGTACACACCCTCGACAGCGACCTGTATATCCGGTGCTCGGCCTCTGCCTCCTGCTTGCGCTTAGTGACTGGGCATCGCCAGCCCCTGCTGTATTCTCGAGAAAGCCCAGTATCTTTTGGTTTGAACAATGGCTTGCGCATCGCCGGCGATGGCTCGCAGGGTAGGGGCCGAAATTGTTCGTACTTTTGTCATTTTGTGGCTTCTCGATTCGGTGGCGTTATGTATGCGCATAGCTGAAGTGCGCAAGGGGCGGAAGGGGCGTCTGACTCTCGTCGAGTCTTCGAGGAAGAGACAGGGGCCAGGCTGTGCACGTCAGGTGCATTGTCCTACAACATCATCAGCATTCACAGCTCCGCATCAAACGAGGATTCGTCTGTTCCAGGTCTCACCAGTTGCAGGCAGGCAGAGATAACTGCGTATCCCGCCTTACCTGAGGTAGGTGTGAACCCCCTTTGTTTCCTTCAGTCTGTGTTCTTGTCAATCTCAAATCACAGCAACAATAGTGGTGTTCTTGTCCGCCCCTCAGCAGACTTAGAAACCCCCGTGGGGTCTGTTGTGGCAAGTGCGGCCTTGAGGTGGCCTTGAGCCGAGGGCTTCTCACACCGAGGGTTATTCGCATTCCGCTGCGTTCGTTGGCAATACTCTTCTTGGCTTCGTGTTCGAGACTGGCCTTTGTCGTCGCCGTGCTCGAAAGGTGTGCAGGGGAGGCTGCCGACGACCAGGGTAGAGATTTACGGTCGCGAGAACCTCGTTCGGTGGGCCATCGCCGCAAGCAAGGAGCTTTTGCAGACGTCTCGGGGATTTCTCAAGCTGTAAAGTCAGCGAAGTCGTCGCGAGAGGTACCAGCGCCATGGCTGTCGGTTGCTTACAAGATGGTGTGGAATGCCTGCTGTTGCCCTGGATGTCCACAAGAAGCGCAGGCTGGATGGCCGCTACCTCAACTGCCTACCGTATGGAGAAGCCTCTTCTTGCTTGCTTTTCCGGAATTGATCAGCATGCTCGAGGTAGTTGCCGGCTTGATGGTTGTCCAGCTCGATATTGCTAAAGCTGCCGACGCCCCGTAGGTCCGCAAGAGAGTCATGTCGAACACCTACGATGCCTCTTCTACTTACAGAAGCTGGATACTGAAACCCTCAAGAGTATTAGTATCTCGTTCGGATGCGCGATGTTGGTGTTGTGGTGGTGTTGTGGCCGTCGAGGGAGGGCAATATCGAGTCAAACTTGCGCCAAGGCTCACCGCAGAGCCAGATGAGATGCAAAACCATACCGAGCTGCATTGAGGGTGCTTCGAGCATGGTTCTCATAAAATCGAGGATCAATTTAGCCCAGCGTTGGTGCAGAGTGATCTAGTGTTGAAAATGGGAGAGGATCAAGCTCATGGCCGCGGATGAGCACTTGTTTGGGAGAGCAGCCACCCCAACGAAGTTGAGCATCAGGTGAAGCGCTACGATGTCAACCTGATGGTCCTCGTCGCCTGGACCCCCTGCAACCTTGTCGTCGCCTGTCTTAGCGAAACGCCCACGCTGCCGCCCCTCTATCCACAGACTCCAGAATTCGATTGGACCCACCCTTCCCCAAGAGTCTGCGGTATATGTACGCCAGAGTTGGTCTATATTCCATCAACAGCGGGCACCACCTCGCTATACAAACTCGGATGGCTCAGTGGTATTGTAGACGTTAGTCGGATGCCAGGTAAGTAATGTCTTTCTTTACAACGTGAATTCGACAAAGGGGTTCAGGTAAATGAGAAGTGTGCCTACGTCTGCTTCGGAAGATTAGAGTATCACAGTATAGTATCTGTGGTACTTGAACTTTTTGGCTTTTCCACCTGCTACTTTGTGTATAACAGTCCGACAAAGAGAAGTCGGTTAGGGATCCAAGTTCGATTCATGGGAGTGTAGCTTCCAGTTGGTCTTCTAATCTTTCTCACTAGCTTGTCTCTTTTTTGCTATTCGTGGGCTCTGCTACGGCGCCCTCGCCACAGTGTGTCGCTTCTACGTACGCCATCTTACCGCAGCTGCGGAGCCATTCTAGATATATGGATGCATCATAGCCTGCATATCCTTCATATTTACGCCCAGGAAGCTGGTCAGGCGCAAATAGAAGAACTTGCGATGTTGTGGCTAGCTTTGCGACTTGGCTCGCGGCAATACACACTTTGAGCGACACGCCTCCTCCGACACTATCTCGCAGTAGCTTACACAGCTACTGCGCCGCTGAAGGAGCAGATCAAAGGTATACACGATGTACTGCGCGTAAAGATCCCATAGCATACTGTTACCACCGCAAGTTTGCTTGTAGTGCTATCTGGGATATGCCGGAGACGCTTTTCTCTTGAACGCGATTATTCTGTGTACCACGACGCTTCCACGAGATGAAGTAAAAATTGGACATAGTATTTGCAACTATTAATACGATAGTCAGGCATGCTATATATCAAACCGGTCTCTGAAACGCTTCATCTATCACACCTCGTTAAGCGGTCTGGCTGTTAGTCAAGGCAATGTATATGATAAGGGGCGCGAAGTACGGAGCATATGCACATGTGCAAGATGAGACATTAGTCATTGGCAAATGTGTACAGTTCAAGATATGCGAGCCACTCTTCAAGATAAAAGCACACCAAAACGCCTTGCACAAGTTGCAAAGCGTGATAACGGACTTGGTAGTACTCGATCGCAATAGACGCCACACGCACCATTCGGGACTGGTTGAAAAGGCGACATCCGAAACATACCAATACAACAAAAACAAGGGGTATATTGCATCGCAAGATCATGATATCAAGTGTTTCAGTGTAACCGAACCCCAAGCTCAAGTCCCTGACCCCATGTCACGATTTCGCGCGACTACAGCGCTTCGAGCGCATACGCGAAAGACCTCAATCCTTTACTCTCCTTCCCCACGCGACGTCAGCTCCTCCTCTTCTCGGCCAATGATCGCCCCGGTAGTCGGTCCGACTCACACACCCATCATGCAAGCCCCATGCGCCGGACGCGCAAACATTCCCACACATTGCAAATAGCCATGAGTGGGGAAGGTGGTGACGGCCCAGATACAACAGGACATAGCGCAGAGACTATGTACCCTCGTCATCTTGTCTCGCCTTAAGAGGACGTCGGGGTTTTCGGCAAAGCGTTCTTACGGTCTACTCTAATAGCGTGGTGGCGTTGTCGCCGTCACATGTCGTACGATGATCAACGTGGTAGGAGAGCGCTTCAAGCGCGACGAGTCTTGCGACAGTAGGTTTCCGTGAAGTCGGTTTCGAGAATTGCGTGTTCTGGCGAGGAGGGTGTAGGTGGTGAGAGGTGTGCACATGTTTCTGGCATCTGTACACAGCTGATGTTAGTCTCTCTCTGCTCTTCCTCATCTTTTACGAGTTGCGAGAAACTTACCGAGCAAGCTGAATCTGCGCGCGGCCTAGTTTGCATGCGTGCTTGTGCTTCGAGAGCGCGCATTTCGTAAGTGTACGTTATGCGAAGGAGGTCGTGAATTGTGAGGTGTGTGGTCGACATGTTGGGGCTTGTCGCTGGCTTTTGAAAAGAGGAAAATTGTAGGTGCTTGTCTTCTTGCAGTACTCTGCGCGTTGGCGATGTTAATGGCGATAGTGAATTCGGACACGCAAGGTTTGTTTATATAAGCTGTGTTTGTCCTGTTACGCCTCCTTTCGTACTTGCTCACAAACACGTAGGCCGTGATTGGTCCGAGGGTCTTGCTTAGTGACACAAAGTCTAGATGTGGTCGAAGGGGATCTGAGCTTTTCGGAAGATGTCAAGGTATGGAAGGCGCGACGTCTGGAGATGATTTAGCTGACAATAAAAGACAGACGCGGCAGGCCTGGAGAGATTTATACCAAGAACCATCTCCTCATACCAACACCTCATGCCCATATGCACCGCTTGGACTGGTGGCGCTAATCTTCAAACTGGACTAGTTTCAGCAGACAGCGAACCAGATCCGACATCATGCGACGGGCGGGGTCTGTGCACGCTGACTCTCGTTGGTTGTCATCAGTGGGTGCCTGGTTGTCCGAGAGCAATGTCGCGATTCGCACAGTTACTAAAGGCCGATGATAGTCGTCAAGTCGTTGCCTAGAAGGATGCAGCGAAGATAATGCGAGAGGAGGTGCGGACTTGATGGTTTCGCCGGGTCCGCGATGCTTAAGGCCGAGGAACATGTCCGAGGTCAGCGAATAAGCCCTAGAAGAGCCAAGGCAGCAATTTCCAGCATGATTTATAAGTTGACCTTGAGAGGGGCACGGATTGTCTGGATACATCGAAGCATCGAGCTTTGTTCGAGTCTAAGATGGATACACTGCCACTTTGGATGCAGCCCTCGCCTGTTGCTTTCACTTTCCCTCCACCTAACGCTACTACTACTTCTACATCTTCTTCCCCAGCGCAATCAAGCGTCCCTGACCGTCCAAAACAAAGACCTTACCATCGCCAAACACCGGTCTCCCAAACTTCACAGCCCCCTCAACCTTCGGTAGCGGCAGCTCAACCAGTGTCCCATTAATCGGTACCGCTTTGAACGCTCTCAACCCGGCCTGTACATCTGTCGCCCATACAATACCTGTACCAGGCTGGTCTTTGTTACTGGTGATTGTTGGAAGGCCGGCGCCGCCCCAGTGTCTGTTAGCTTCCGAAGACTTGCCGGCGAAGCTGAAAAGCGATGGGACGTTCTGAGTGAAGGCGTAGGCCGACAATGCGGTGTTGCCGGGGTTTACGTAGATGTATCCGCCTTCGAGGGGGTAGGATCCGATTGCGCCGAATACCTCGCCTTCCAAAGCAATAGTCTGCAGAATACCATCTGTGCCATCTTTCCCTTGCAGATAACCGCCCAAGTTATCAACTTCCGTAACGTACATCTTCGGATTCGTCGATGTTGCCACACCAATCCTTCTTCCGTCTCTTGTCTTGAAGGTACCGCCATCAAGGACGGAGAAACCTCCACTTCCAATGTCCTGTCCAGAATCCGTCTGCCAGTCGGATGGACGGAAGAAATCTACAAGTTGGATACCAGCACCGCCCACTTCATCAAGCGTAACCCGCGCCACCGTTTCCGAGAGGACAGCCAAAGGCTGGTGACCCTCCTTGGTGGTGACATCAAGTGTCGCGGCCGTCGACCCGCCGCCGTTATCAATAGTGAAGAGCACGTCTTTACCATCCGACGAAAGACCCGTTCCAGCTTGCCATATCCCGCCCGCTCCGCCACCATGCCATGTCGTCCAGTCGTCAGTGTACAGACTGGCGTTTCCTGCTTGCGTCGTCCATGTATACGTAGTCTGCGTTGCTAGGTTAACAGCAACGACGCTTCCCGTGTAGTTGAACGCGTCGCAGAGCCCGCCGAACCCCGCATACAAAACATCGCCCAGTAACAGCAATGCCGGTCTCTGCAGTACCAAACCGCCGAGAAAGGTCTTGCGCATGTCGTTATCAGAGGGCTGGCCATCGATGATCATAGGGTACTTGTACAGATCCTGTAGCGTATCGAGGTACACGCCATAGAGATAGTACACGGAGTTCAACGGCGGATACGCTCCACCTGGTTCTCTGTAGTCTTCAATGTAGCTCTTGACGTAGAAGAATGCGATTTCGTTTCCATCCTCGCGGTAGATGACGGGTGTACCCATGATACCCAGTGTCTTGCTTACGTGCGTTGTGCAGAAGGCTTGATCCATTGGCCATGGGGGAGCGACTTGGCGCTCACTCAGTAGCTGGCCGGTTTCTGCATCGAAGGTTCTGATGCGGTTTTCGGTAGAGGCCGTGAAAACGATTTGGCGACCGGTTGAGGAGAGGGTGTGAATGAGGGGACGCGCCCAGTGCTCCATCTATGTTAACGAAAGTGATGAATGAGACAGAAGGCAGCGAGGATTACCTTTTCATCGGCGTTGAAGGATGCATTCCAGATGTGCGTAAATTCTGAGAGGTCCGAGGGACCAATGTTGTGTTCACCGCCCAGGTAGGATGATTGATGGATATCAGAGTCCTGAGGTGAGTCGGATGGTGCGCCTGTTCTCTGCGCTGTCGTGAAGATTGTAACGTGTGCTACGAAAATGCATAGCGCAATTCGAAGCAGTAACGAGGGCATCATGGATGTTGACACAAAGGAAAACGACGTGTTACGCACCATCTATGGATATTGCTGAAGTTATGGAAGGAATGTATGCAGATCTGTTCAGCTCGTGGCAAATTAATTAATATGCAGAGTGATACCGGTGGTGTCTGGGGTCTTTATCGCTTCTAATCTAATCGTCGTGGCTCGTGGTCGGTACTTGGGTCATATAGATGCCGGATATTCTCTACGACAAGGATGGCTATATTGTGAACATTGGTTTGTGGGGCGGTCGTCGAGCGTCAACCAAGTATATTCTACTTGTGAGCACACTGGGTTTTGTTATGGATCTCTTTTGTAACGATGTTCATGTTCATTCTAGTGCTAATAGGATAGGATAGTTGCTAGTGGAGATATCAGCACAGGTCCTAGCAAGCAGTCGACTAACACGGCTTACCTTTTTCGCTACTTCACAATACCGCGAGGTCAAAACGTATCGGCGCTATGGAACGGGCGGCTCTTTCTTCTTACTCCTCACGCGGCCAGCTCAGCTCTCGAGACTATTCCACACTAGGAACTTGGTCTTCCACCCTCTGCAGCAGTGGTACGCGTTCCGCATCTACGTTACCTTCTCCCTCAGGATCGTCGTACAGCATCTTCTTCCACTCGCCCTTGCGCACCTTCCCGACCCTCCAGGATCCGGTCTCACCCGCCTCCTTGAAGAAGTCCATGTTCTCGTCGAAAGTCCTTCCACCAGTCTCTGGAAGGTAGAAGTACGTCCACAGGCCGGCGAAAGCATTAGTTGCAGCGAAGACGAGAAAAATGAAGTAGTTGAGGTTGTTGAACAGGACAGGTGTGAGGAATGTGATGGCGAAGTTGGCGAGACCCCAAACAATGACAGAGATAGCAGTACCTTGGGCACGTGCGGTAGTAGGGAAGACTTCGGTGGGGAAAAGCCAGACGGTCGAGAGCCAGCCGATTCCGAACGCACCGGTGGCCACGAACAAGATGACGGTTCCGATGATGCCGGGGATGATAACGGGAATATCGATAGAGTCGGAGTTGGCGGCTAGCCCGCCAAAGACAGCGAGAAGTGCGAACGAAGAGGATAGGATGATGGAACCTTGAATCATGAGCTGGCGTCGACCAAGGGCATCGATGAGGAGCCAGGCGAGTGTCATCAGGAAGAAGTAGGATGTGTAGTTTCCGAGAGTCAGGTACTCAGAATTGCGAACGGAGAAGCCAAGAAGCTGTTCTCGATAGTCAGCATTGCCCCAAGTACCCGGGACCATTATGATCGTGTTCACTAACCTCAAAGATCTGCGGTCCGTAAACGCTGACTGCGCCATATCCTGTGAGAGCTTGGTTGACCTGGCACATCACCGTGACCATTGTGGGATGAAATTGTTCATGTCCGGGTGTGAGCATGTCCCAGTATCCAACCTTCACGTCCTTCTCCTTCTCATGTTGCTCGAGCAGCTTATCAAGCTTCTCCTTTCCTTCATCTCCATAGATATCGTTCAGCGCATTCTTTGCATCCTCCTGGCGGTCATGGAAGATGAACCAGCGTGGGGATTCCGGTAGACGTTCAACAAAAGCCATGAGCAGAACGGGGTAGATTTGCATAACGATGATGGGCACGCGCCAGGCCCATTGGTTCTGCTTTCCGAGCAGGATGGTAACAAGCAAGTTGATACCGAACGCCATGACGAGACCAAAGATGTTAGACTGGAATTCCTGGGCCAGCGCTTTGCCACGGGAGTCGTCTGAGCTCAGCTCGGAAGAGTAGGTTGGGATGACTGCATCGATACCCCCGACACCCAATCCCATAACCACTCGTCCAGCTAGCATGACGCCCAACGCGATCTCCGTGCTCTTGCCTAACATGCCCATCCCGGCCACGAACATGATCAAGTTACCCAAACTAGCTGTGGCCAGACTGGCAAAGATACTCTTCTTTCGTCCCAGCTTGTCTGCGAGCATGGAGAAGAGTACAGCGCCAACAGCGCAACCGAGGTAGTATACAGCCACGATAACACCCACAACTGGCGACTCCTCCTCGAGGCCCATGGTGGAGAGATAGTCATTATTCGTGTTGATGAGAGACATCATTCCCTGATCGTAGCCGTAGAGGGCAATGGCCGTGGCCGAAAAGATGACAACATTTGTTTGTTTGTTGGTCACGGCCTGTTTTGCATGTTCGTAAATGAACGACATGGTGCCTGGGGCCTGGCAGTGAACACGCAGTTGCAAAAGTTCAATTGGCAAAAGAGAAAGCTCGTAGAGGTCGTACAGAGCGAGTGAGGAGTTGAAGAGGGGAAAAGTCTAGATCTTCAGCATCTCACAAGCCAGGACAGCGGTAGACATTTGACGCTACCTTGCATCTTTCTTGGTCAGCTGGAAGTACGTACGGGTCGATCCAAGGATTGTTTTTCGACGTATGACGAGTGTATGCAGGGACACGATGGCGATCTGAGACTAGGGTCTGGGTGAGCCCCACTGATTTTTTTAGGGGCGTTATTGGTGACGGGCTTCCATCGGCTTTGCTCTATGATATCTAAGTCTTATCTGGTGTCGATAGAAGCGTCTATGCGTGTTATCTTTATCTCCACCTCTAAAACGTGTAGCACTTACTTTGGCTCGCATCAGGTTGCTGTTGTGTAGCTCCGCTAAGCTTCAGATCCCGCGGCATGAGATGCTTAGCGCCACCAACTATTAGCGACATCGTACTCGATCGATCGCTTACTTCTTCTGCCTCGCGACATCATCGTTAGTACCCATCTCCACTGCGTGCCGCACTAATTGAATACCGCTTTGATAGGCTTCGGCCGTCCAATGCTCATTCTGTTGGCTAGACTTGTTAGTCGCACATGCTCAACGGACCTCACTATGCGATACAAAGAAAGCACATTTGAAGCAGTGAATTTTATTCATTACTAAATACTCTTCGAGAAGGAACCTCCCAGCGGGTATGAAGCTTTACTATGAATCATCATCTAAATCCTTCATGCTTTTGGAGTCGGCAGCATACCAGTAAGGTAGCCAATACCAACCACTCTCGTCCTCTCATCCTCGTATCCTTTGCTCCGTTCAAGCCTTTGCTGAAGCAGTGATGGCCATAGGTGGGATGCAATGGAACTCCCGATTCTGGTCAATAGCGCAGACATTAAGCCCGCAATTCTTGATCTCGGTCCAATGCCCGTTGTCGCAGCGAACCACGATGTGGTCGTTGCAGGCGACCTCACCTGGATGCGTACAGGTGGTAGGGTCTTGGCGGACCACGAGATCGAGGCCCTGATCCGCCTGCCAAGCTTCAAAGAGGGCGTTTTGGGCTACGCAGTGTGCGACGCCACCACCTGAGATGCACTTCATGTCTTTACCGCAGTTGGACGACCACTGCCAATGGTTTCCGGATTGGTCGCAAACGATGGTCCATTCCGTCCTTATGGTGTTACTCCAGGCGCAGCCGAACCCTCCAGGACGACAAGTCTGCATTGGAGCCAGGTCTGCTGGAACATCGAGCGGATCATCGCGGGCGCCAAGGGTGGACTTCTGGGGAACACAATGCGCGGCACTGTTCGCGTAGTCGCACTCCATACCACGACCGCAATCGGATGACCATACCCAGTTTCCAGACTGGTCACAAGTGATAATCCAGCTGGTCTGCGTGCTGTTCCGCCAGTCGCAAGCGAAGTATCCAGGTCGACAACTGGCAGACCCAGCCAGGTTTGATGGAACTTGGTCTGGTACATCGCGCCGAGAGACTGAGACAGACTTTGTATTCCACTCCGGTCCATTGTTCCAACAATGGGCGACACCATTCTCACCCGCAAGGCACTTTTGCTCACCGCAATCAGACGAGTACTGTAGCTTTTGGTTCCAGCCGCAGACGACGATCCAGGCGGTACCCGTGGAAGGGTTCAGCACACACGTATATGTGCCAGGCGCACATGGACCTAGATATAAACATAAAAGGTCAGTAGGTGTCTCATATACAGATCGTACAAGGATATCTCTTACCATCTTGGGGTGGTTTTTCGGCACGCGAGGCCAAAGTGGCATATGATTTCCACTCTTCGCCCGGATTCCAGCAATGAGCAACAACACCATCTGAGATGCAATCCATGTCTCCGCAACCTGACGAGTACACGTATTTTCCGTCCCAGCCGCAGACCACGATCCAGGCTTGATCTTGTGTTGCCGACTTCTTCGTGCACATATAGGTGCCGGGCGTACATGGGCCGCCCCGAGGTGAGTTGTTGGCACGCGAGGCCAGTATATCGGACTCGAAGACTGGCAGAGCCTGGACGTCATCCACGTCAGATTCAGGCTGTGATATCTACCAATATTTGTTAGAAGTGCTCAGCTGAGGTGATAGGAAGGAAAGTGACAGAAGGGAGTGAAGTGAAAATGTCATAGACTGTAAACTAACCTTGGGGGTGTCCAAGTCGTCGATGTCTCGCTCAAGAAGATCCATGTTCCTGCAACAAGAACAATTGTCGCGACATTTGGTACCCTTCTTGCAGTAATGATCGGTCTGGCAGAAGCCATACTGGCAGACCAAGACACCGGTGTGGTCTATGTGTGGGTATACGAAGTCAGTAGATGTCTCGCTTACAATTCGTACAGTAGAACCGACCATTGGAACACTCATAAGTCTTCTTGTCCTCGGGTTCGACCTCGGGGTCGACGTCACGCTTCTCGGACGCCTCGATCACAGCAGCAGTAGTTTTGGTACCGTCACAGCCGGCGCCTTCACGGTCCGTGAAGCACTTGATTGAGCAGTAGTCGACGAAAGAGCAGGTGCCCGAGGGGACACAAGAGACAACGTTGGAGTCGCTATCGCACGCGTAGCTGTGAACAATCAGTGGGCTACTTTAATGAGAAGAGATAGATGGTGAGGTAGCTTACGTGTGGATGCCGTCATTCTTGTACTTGAGGACAGCAGTCACGGTGGTCTCGACTGGCGAGGCAGTGACGAGTGCCACCAGGCCGGCGAGGGCAAGGCCGAAGAGCTTCATAGAAGCGGACTCTTGTCTATTGTTGTCGTTATCGTAATTCTTATAGAGTCGAGGAAGTTGATGGTGGAGGAGTTGATAGTAGAGGAGAGTGGAGGAAGAAGGTGAGGAGAAGAACTGCGGGCTTATAACCACCAGAGGAAGAGCTTTTGTTTGTACCTCTCTAGGCAGAAGCTAATAGAGAGTACTCTCACCTGGAGTTTCCAGGGTCCAGGTGTGGAGAGTGAGTGTTTGATCGGTGCGGAGCAGCAAGATTGAGATTGGTGAGGTAGTGAAGGTGCTCCGCACCCGACACTTTGACGGCCGCCTTGAGGAGCCAGTGAAGGCGCCAGATCAATTCATGGTCTAGCAAACTATACGAGGTTAGATACTAAGCAACAAACGATCGAAGAACATTGCAAGCCGAATGGTGACAGGGTGACAAAGATACAATGACTACGCAGTGCGCGTCTACACCATCAAACTGCCAGGTTGAGAAGTACAGCTTAGCAGAGTACTTCTCCGCGTGGAACGCAGTCACTTTCCAGCAGTCCGCTACACCGTGTTGACGCGTCAGAAACCTTTACGTTCCTAGGACGTAGCACGTAGCACGGGGCGCTCACGGGTCACACCAGATCGTGCAGCAAGGCATTTGTAAAGATACAAGCAAGATTAGAAGCAAGGCTGTAGATTGAGGGGGAAAAAAAAGGAAATGCTTTTGATTCATCATAAGGATGCAGCTAGGCGAAGAACTCATAATCTATCGCTTGATGCAAACGCAATCATTCATCCAAGCCTCTATAAAACGCCGAGCAATGCAAGTCTGCATGGTCTAAGATATCATAACGCGATCGTAATCCGAAACAGCCGTAAAGACATTTACTCGGCCTCGTCATCAGTGTTAGGTGGCTGCGGTGTACCCTAGTCAAATCGTTAGCAAATCATTCATGAATCGACATGAGTGCGAAAGAGAAAGCATACCTTGGGACTGTTCAACCAGTCGATGTACCTCAATCTACGCCTGACCTCCCTGTCCTTGAGTTCCTTCTTGGTCATCTTCTTCTTCTTCCTTGACCTGAACTTCATGTCATCTTTGTTACCCTCGGCGTCACTCATGACTGGGGTACCGGTCGTAGACGGCGCAGCGGAGCTGACGTTGCTACTAACGTTGCTGGATCCAGGGCGCGAGTCTTCAAAGCGGTCCATGTTGACGGCAAGGTGACCTTTGTGCGTCACGCGACCGTCGGCGACGTGCCACTGCTCGGGGCAAAGAGCACCAACAAACTCTTCGTTATGCGAGATCATGATGACACCACCCTTGTAGTCACGAATGGCAACAGCGAGACCACCAAGAGAGTCGCGGTCCAAGAAGTTGGTGGGTTCGTCGAGGACGAGGAGATGCGGGTTGTTCCACATGGCACCAGCCAGCACGACCTTGACTTTCTGTCCTCCGGAAAGACCAGAGATCTCGTTGTGGTTCGCAATCTCGGGGTCCATACCAAGGTCTTCAAAGTGCTTGGAGATGACCTTGGGCTCGAGGACACGATAACCGAGACCCTCACGGGACGACTCGTGATCGTCAAACTCCTGCACAAGTTTGTTAAAACCCTTCTCAATAAGCGTCTCACGCGAGATGTGCGAGTTGAACTTGGGCAGCATGTGCAGCCACTTGACTTCGTACTGGAAGGTCTTCTTGTACTTGGAGCGACCAATGAGCGCCTCGATCTTGCGGGGACCCTTGCCGTCGCCTAGATCGATGGGAGTGTCCATCTGCTTCTTGTCTTCCTCGGTGAGCACACGTGTCTGCTTCATGAGCACCTCACGATCATCACCGTTGGCATATCGCCATTGGAGGTACTGGTTGGGCGTCTTCTCCATGTGCATCTCGACGTGCTCAAGAGCGTGCTGCTTGATGTAACCGATACGCAAGTTGGGGTGCTTCTCGACAGTGCCTTCTTGGGGAATGGTCTCGCCAGTAAGCATCTTGATAAGAGTGGACTTGCCGGCACCGTTGGCACCGATAATGGCAACTCGAGATGAAAGAGACAAGTTGCAAGAAGCATCGACTAGTGATGGCTTGGAAGCGCCAGGGTAGGTGTACGAGCAGTTGGTCATGCGCAGGATAGAGCGAGTGTTCGACTTGACACCAGTGAGAATACCAGGAGGAGGGAACTTGAACTGGACCTGAGTAGCCGAGAGTGTGTAGTAGCTCTTGGCCTCGGGCTTCTGTCGAACGAAATCAGCAAGGTTGCCCTTGTAGCAGACCAGCTTCTTTTGCTCGTAGTGGTAGATGTCTGTGCAGACTTCGTCGAGGAAACCGGAGTCGTGGGAGACGATCAAGCTGGTAATCTCGGTGTGAGACTTGAGGTACTTTCCGAGCCAGGCGACGTTGGCAACATCCAAGTGGTTAGTGGGTTCGTCGAGGAGAAGCACGTCAGCGCGCATAAGCATAGCACGCGCCAAAGCGAGCTTCATCTTCCATCCACCAGACAGAGAGCCGACCTTGTGCGACTGCCTGCCTTCGGGACCAGCGGTGAAGCCGACTTCCTCGAGGACCTCTTCGATACGCTCCCTGCTCTCGTCCGCAAAGCGCGGGTCGCGAACAATGTACTCGAGAATGGAAAGATCGGCGTCCTCTCCTTGGTTGTGCTCGACGAAGCAGGTCTTGACTTCGTCTTGAGGAGGGAAACCTTCCAGCTTGCCGCTCGCAATACTGCGCATCAGTGTAGACTTTCCGGCACCATTGCGGCCACAGAGACCATAACGGTGGCCCTTGAGCAGGCGAAGGTTGGTGTGCGAGAGGAGCAGCATGCCACCGTAACCGAGGGAGAAGACAGCGTTGACAATCTCAACCTCGCCGTCATCCTCTTTGACGGGCTGGCCGAACTTGCGGTGGTCCTCGCTCACGTAGAAGTCGTGCACGGCCTCTGCGACCTTGTCGGCGTCTCCAGCGTTGACCAGAGGCTCCAGGTAGGGTGCAACGAGCTTGGGGATGCGCTGCAGCTCCCGCTGGTTGACGACTTCAGCGATCATCTCAGAGATGTAGCTCTTGGTGACGGCCAAGACGTCTGCATCTCCGGGGAAATCGAGCAGCTTGCCGGCAGAACTGAGCTGCTTCTCTATAACCTTCTGGACCTCTGACGGCTGTACCCTGGCGATGGCGCCGCTGTCGATGTTGTGGTCTGGGTCGGCCATGGCCTTCTCGATAACGTCAAGCGCACGCTGACCGATCTCTCGGACTTCGGGTAGGGAAGCGCGGTCCTTGACGGCCTTGACGCCTGGGCGGAGCCTGGGCAAAAAGGTGCGGGCCTCGATAGGGTCGTGGACGAGCTTGGTCAGGTTCTCGACTACGACAACGGTCTGGCGAGTGACCTCCTGTGATGTGGTGGGGGTGTTTAGCGAACGCTCAAGCAGAGGTGTGACCATGGCAAGCACGGGCGATGTGACGATGGCGACAAAGGTAGTTTGCGAGAGAGCGTGGATGGCCTTTTGCAGACTCTGTGTGGAGGGGTCTTCGATAGCCTTGACAAGGAGGGGTATCCGGGGCGCGATGTCGTCGTTCTGGAGGAGGGTGGTGAGGCTGTTGAGCGTCTTGAGGGCCTGTTTGGCGACCTGTTTGGAGTTAGCAAGCTGTCTCTGCAATGGTGTGTGGGCTGTCGTGCCTCGGATTTGAGGTCGTGCATGCCGGCCTCGACAATGGGGATGAGACCCTCGAGCTTCTTGCCCATGGCGTCGCGGAGAACGTCCTTCTCCTTCTCGACCTCGAGGCTCTCCATGCCCATCTTGGCCTTGTCGGCCATGCGGCCGATGAGCTCGTAGGCAAAGGCAGCGCCCTGCCACTTTCCGGACTTCTTGCCCAGGTACTGTGTCAGTACCGGCAAGAGACCGAAGATCTTGGCCTCGGCGCCGAGGTTCTCGAAGAGCGAGTCGAGGGCGTACTTGGCCGACTCCTTGACGGAGCCGGTCTTGTCCGCCAGCGAGTCGAGGGCGAGCGGGACCAGCATCTCCTCCTTGACGAGGAAGATGACCTCGGTCAGGCGCTGTGTGCGCGGGAGACGCTCGAAGAAGGCGCCGAGGGCGTTCATGGCGCCCTCTCTGCGCACGGCGTCCTTCTTGTTGGTGGCCGACTTCTTGATCTCGTCGAGGATGCCATAGCCCGAGAGGCCGCGGAAGCCGACCGAGTTCTGGAGCAGCGTGGTGAGGGCGTAGGCGGCGTCGACGGAAGAGTGCGACGTCTTGGCCGTGACGATGCTGCTGATGAAGGCGCTGACGTCCTCCTGCGAGGGCGCGGGGGCGGCGCTGGCCTTGTCGACGACGATAGCAGGAGCCATGGGCGGCGACTCAGAGTGCGGCATCTGCGAGAGACGCCTGCTGTGCCGGAGTGCTGGTCCGTCTATGGAATCCGCAACGAGGGATTTGTTTTTTTGGAGGGGCTCCTTCCTTATCGATACGTGCGGCCGTGTTCGCGGCGGCTGGAGCGAGAGCGGTGCCCAACAGCGCACAGGGGCGAGGAAACCCGGGTATCAAGCGTGTGGCAGTAGGGACGCCCCGACGGAAGAGTGGAGAGTCGACACAATACAGCCAAACTGGAAAAAGGGTGCGAGGACACAGGGGAGCGAGCGTCGAGGGGCCGGTCTTGTATGTTCGGGCGCTCGACGAAATTATTATTTCACCCACGGGCCAAAGCGCCGCTTGCCTGCACGTTTTTCGTTTTGCCCGCGCTAGCCCCATTGCTACATGCAGGGCTGAGAGACGCTCCTGCGCCTACACCGTATCTCTGCTTACCAGCTGCACATGCCTGATTCGTCCAGACTGAAACATGGCAACCGACACGGTCGATGCGACTGCGATGCGACAAACTCAAAAGGCACACGACGCCCGAAACCTGTGCGCCAGTATCGCACGCGTCTCATGCCCGCTTCCAAGGTTGCAACTAGAGCCCTGCTCGTGCGCCTTCCCCTCCATCTTTGCTCGTCGGTGCCGTCAGTCAGCAGCGGTACCACAACGCCCTCTCCATAGGCCTCGGGCGATACGCGTCTAGTCTCGGTACATGGCTACTGCCCAAGGCACGCAAACACTAACCATGTTAGCGCATGGAATTCTCAACAAAAGGATTTGGAGACTTAGCAATCAAGCGCCTGTAGCCGAGATTAGCTGCCAGTCAAGCGACCGCATGCAGGAGGCAGACTATCCTACTTCGACGGAGATACATGGCCTAGATGAACCAGTCGAGATCGATGCTTGGGCGATGGCACATTCAAACCTGTTCCATCCTCTTCTCCACCGACAACAGCGGCAAGAAGCTGTCTACAACCCTACTAAGAGCATATGCATCTTGCATCAGTAAATAATAGATAGTCATCCAAGGCCAGGTTGCTGTATCTGACGACCGAGTATCGGTGGGTGGGAAGCAGCAACCAAACGAAGCAAGACATGACTACTTTCTGCCGACGAGACGCTACGTGCAAGTTTAGCGTACGACTCTCTATTTTCTTGGATCCAACTATGGCATTCGTCGCCGTCAATGCTCCCACGTACGCTATGCATCATCTAGGCCGCTCTCACCGCCGTAGATACCTCTTATTCATATTGCCAGTGCGTGATATCTCCCATCTGATAAGCATTTTCTAGACCTTTAGATTTCAGTTCTCAGCGCCGCAGAAACTCATGAGTATGGGGAATCAAATGCAAATGGGTGGCGACTATGAGGAAAGAAAGCTGCTTGAGAATCGCAAGTTCATCAAAGACTCAAAACAATAATTTCTAGCCAATATCAATCTGCTAAGCTCTCTCAGTGGTACACAAGCGCCGGGACGAGGTTTGCAGATGTGAATTTATGCAGGGTGGCGGATCGCGCCGAAAAGAACGCTAACGGGTTTAGATCCGCACCATCTCCGAGACGGGTCACGCCTACGAAGAAACACTTTCTCGTGCTCTATATTCCAAATTCCACCCCAGTGGTATACAGTGTTGCTTTCCTATTAGACCTATGATATATACTACGACCTATACTTTCAGAAATCACTTCAAGGCAATGGGTACAGCCTAGAACCAACGACCATCTTCGTACTGCATCCGCATGCACTGGGCCGCCCTGAGGTACGCTCTTTCCTGCCCGAACCTCATAGTTCAGATGTGCCCTTCCTTTACCACCTTCTCAACTACCAAAAGACTCAAGGCGAGGCTCCTACAATTCCCAGTCTACGTCAGCCAACCATTAAAATCGTTCCGTCAGCACACCATTAATATCGTTCCGTCAGCACAAAATCATGACACGCGTGCAGTATCGCTAGCACACCGCTCCGTTACAGTCTTCGACCACAATCTTTCTATACATATCCTTCGACAACAAACCCATCCGCTTCACGAGAATCTACTCCAATGACCAAAACCTAACCCAAGGGCGTACAGCCTGCATCTCTGGGGACAACCCTCTTAGATGTTTCCAGGACCTACCATGTAAGCGGATACATGTCTCATTAACGCAAGTTATTTCCAAAAGTTAGCCAACGAACACTTCCATCCTAAACTGAAGACCCCTCGCCCGTGTGGTCGACGATATTAGTCTGAGATCTACAAACGATTTCTAATAGGTTGTGGATATCAAGGGCTTCATAGATTCACTCGGATACCGATCAATTTATAGTGTTTCCATGCTTCACAATGGCACAAAGCACCTGATCCAGGCTGGGAATGGTCAAAACATCGCGCTAACTGATTGCTATCGTAAGACAAGAGTCGATTCAACAAGAGATTCACCCTTTACCCAGGTATGTCAAAGTCGCATTTACATCAATCATACCTTGGAAGCATACGCTGTTACTCTTCTAGTAAAGTTCTACCGCATATTACTACGTCTATATCTAGGGTAAATTTTAGACCAATTGATACTTACAACTAGACAATCAAGTTTCGTCCTAGAAGATGGTGGGCTTCACGTGGTTGCGATCGCGTCGCAAGCGTACTGCTCGAAAGACCCATCATAACAACTGTGCAACATCGCGCTGACAATGCCAGCGACCCCCAGATCCTACCTGCCCTGTCAGTACCAATGGAGATCGTGGCCGATCCCAAAAGGTTCCTGACCATCAATAAATTCCCGCTTATGTTCTCAGTCGCTCCTATAGTTTCAGTCATACATATCATCGTCCATTTTGCAGCCGAGGTACCAGGCGGCAAGGTCTCTATCGCCATGTTTATGGACGACGTAGATGTTTCGAAACGGTACGGTACCGCAGCGTCACATCACCTTAGCTGTAATGAGTCATATAACGATGCTCAAGCCTTTCACGCAGGTATCGGGTATGGAGCGGCACCAGCCGACGATGCAACTGAGCCACCAGCTCAGACTGAGATGCTTGCACAAGATCAATGTCACAACACCAAATCAACACCGTAAGGCTTTCAGACACCGTTGTCCACTCTAAATACGCCTCTTCTGTTTCTCGGGTCGAAGAAGATACCTGAGAGCTTTTTTTTTTTGGAGCGAAATACAGTCTTGTAGCGACCAATTTCCAGGGAATGGTTCACAAACTTCCAAGGTTAGTTGTGAATGGCTCCTGAGCATGGAAATATAGGCGGGTAAGAATGGAGACGGACTATAACCAGGGACCTCGATATCCATGGGGTCAATTGCCAACTTCAATCAGTGACCACTGTTGTACTCTATCCTATAGCGTGAAGTTATTCAGTACATCCTATACCAAAGCGGACTCACTCAAAACTTGGAGATTACCTTTCGGGTACCGTTTACTTAGGTGCATCGTACGAAACGCAGATTGCTTTGTACACCAGGTGCAGAAATCGAAAAGTAGAAAATACACGCTGGGGGTCAAGATTGCGTCTCCACAGGGAACAAGGCGTTCTCGCATGCAGATGGGAGGTCGTGTATATCATCGCTCCAATTGCGCACATCACATATCCATTCAATGCAGGGTTGCGTCACGTTTTCATACCACGAGAGTCCTCTCTTGTCTAGTAAGTTACTTGTCATCCCATGCGAGGCCAACGCACCTAGTGTTGATTGGTTCCGCTGCATCTCTCGGGTGAGTTTCAGACGCGCAGACCAGAACAAGTACTTGTGAGAAAGTGCTCTACTTATCCCGTCCCTTTTGTTGATAATGCTGTCAACGTGGCACTGACTTCTCATCGAACTAGACGCTATGCCATAGGTTCCAAACCATGCGTAAATGGCTCGACATTGGGCTTCTAGAAGTAGATACAGCGCGGTTGAGCAAGTAAAAACTGGATGGCTAAATTACGTAGAACGGAAGTGCGAGAAAACGCAGTAGTAGAGAAGGGCAATTGGAAGATGAATCTTGTGCGAAGGGAGATTTGAGAAAATACGATAACGACAACGAAAACAGCAAAGGATTGTTTCCTGGTGAGCGTGTCATGTTTAGCAATAGACAGTCAATGTATGCAACGACATGGCTACATTCATCCAAACTCGTACTTACCTTGCGTCGGATGTTCGAAAAGCCATAATCCATTCTTGCCAAAACAGAGAGGTAGGTAACATGGTGAGAATCACAGCAGTCTACGGAGCTTACCACGCATATTCATCTGCTACAGCATCCATGGATGGCATGATGTTGAGCAACAACTCTTTTGCTCAAAGGACAATATAATCGTTACTACGCGGGCCAAAATACTCCTTAGAAACTCTTCCGCTCACAAGAAAACCATCACCATGCTCCTTTCCGAGCATACCACCACCATCACCATCACCACCCCAAATACAGCCCTATACTGCGCCTCTACCCGAACCACATACAACCAACATACCACACCACAATTACGTTGCTGCCCTACACCTCGTTCATACCTAAGCCCCATATTTTACCCACGCGATCACCTCAGATCATAGATCAGCACTAGCCACGCATCGCATCATCGTACGATGGGAATCCATCTCGCCTACCCTGGACCACGCATACATTACGACTAGTTTCCAAAATGCACCAGCACTCATTGGCAGCGACGAGAAATATGCGCAGCGTAAATCGACGATAGAGGAACAAATAGACGAAGTAGCAGCAGACAAAGAAAATTGCTGCAGCATCGACGCGCATCTTGCATAAAGCGCATATGTGTTGTGGCATGTACCTAGGCGATTCGTCCAAGATGAAAAGTTAATGTACAAACGGCCCATTTCACGAGGGGGGGAAGGGGAGGGGAGGGGGGGAGAGTTATCGATTTTAGCATCGCTAGGTGCACATGATGGCACACGTCATGCGCGTTATGAAGCTCAGCAGTCCGGATCAACGGCGCAAATGCGGAGAGACGGGGAGAAAGAAAATGGATTAAGCTGGCTTGGGTGCACCCATGTCCAAGCCTTTTGACGAAATAGATGCACTGACGATAAGACTACCCTGTTATACGACGAGGATGTGGGATGGAGATGGAGGAACTGCGCCGGCTCCGAGCTCGGATGAGCTGGGGGGCTGGTATGGCTGGCTGCAGGATGTGTGCGGGAGTGAGTTATGCGTGCATGTTCGTTACCACCAGGGATGTGGTTTTCCCACGAATGACGCAAAAGTTGAAGCGGCCTAGAGAGTGACAAGTATATTACTTGGCCTGGTTCCTTGTAACAACGTCCCGGTTGGAACCAAGTTATGTTTGGAGTATGATGTAGTGATAAATCGCGAACAGAGAGGAGTATATCGACCTTGATGTTGGTGATAGACGTTGTGGGTCTTTAATGTCGTCATACTTGCCTCCGTTGCGGCATATCAAGTTTGGAGAGTAAGCAGGCAAGCAGATCCCGCTGGGTTCGGGTATCGAGCCGGGGACAAGAATCAACAAGTACCTTGAGAGACATTGCGATGTACGATAAATGTCGTTAGACTCAGGCGCACCCCCTTCATCGGCTGCAGGTCAACGTCGTCGGCGATGGGCCAGAGTTTGGAACGGTTCTAAAGCACGGCAGTGACATACTACCTTGCTTGCGGAGCATTCCGTAACAGATGCATGCAGACTGGAAAGAAAGAAAACCCATATGGCTGAGCGATCGAGATTGCGCTGAGCTTACCAACATGAAATAGTATGGGAGAGAGAGACAAAGACCCATGTTATGATCTTCAGGCTGCATAAGCCCGAAAGATATTACATGCCCACCATACGTAAGAGTTCTTACCCGGCGTTGATGGAGATTAGGTTTCGATAGAGTGCTGTCCACGTATACACCAGAATTGGACGGTACAACTCCCGACAGCCAGGTTGATAACGTGGATCGGCTGACGAGTTTCACGTTGTTAAAGGACCGACCAAGCGTGACAGTGATCTTGTGCCCCACACCCTTGCCCACGGCACTCGTCTGCTGCGCACTGTTCGGCGATATGCAATGCAACACACCCAATATCCATTGCAGCAGTAGCTTCGGAGTACACTGTAGCAGGTGCATGCACTGAGACGTTTCGCAGTTGTAAAAAAGGTTGCTGTGTTATTAAATCACACAGCCTTCTGCAGCACGCTCGTATTATCGCGCGGCCTGATATCCAAAACCCTGGCGTCGGTCTGCCCTTACGTGTGACGACTTTTGCAGGTGGATGAAGCGGGTGGGCTTCCGAATGTGAGATATGCGCGTGTGCCGATATGAAGTCGAGATCCTAGACGCACACGTTGATCCGTAATCATTGGAAAGGACTTGTGATCTGCCCGCGGTATCGGGTCTCAAGTGTGGCTAGTCATTAGAAGCCGAAGTTCAAACGGAGATCGTGGGTTCGTGATTGACGTGTCGTGGGCCCCTCTAGCCAATCTTACGATGCACCCTTCGCATCCCTCACATCGTCCATGGGCTGTGCATTCGTGCCCTGCAGGAAGCTTCCTTTGAATAGACGTTGAAGATTTAAAACAGCAACGGTCACTAACGGCATGAATAAGAGCTTCAGAATATTCTCCGGTCAAGAATTCAGCGCATGGACGGCGGCAAACTGTGAGCTTGGTTCTGCGTCCATTATGCACCTGCGAATTGGCCGCCTCGTGAACAAAACTCTCATTGATCACCCCCTGGCGCTATAATTGCGGATCATGTTGAGCATAGAACAGCGACGATCGCGCCTATGTGATCCTTCTGAAGCACAACATTGTCTAGAGGTATTCCAGTGGTGGAAACCGGATGACGGAATACAAGCCATATGCGGTTGTCGAACCACTTTTCAGAAGCAAGCTCTGTGATGCCACGCAGGTCACTTCTCGGTAGCCCTTGATTAACTTCGTTCCCGATCGCACTGCTGGCTTGAATAAGGAAGAACTGGCATGGGACTAGATGCGGCTCCTCGAGATCTGACACTTGGAGTAGACCGAATGCGGTGAGAAAGGCCGTGGGTGTATAGCAGTAGCAGCGATCTCGTGGTGTGGCCGGTAGCGTTGGGATGGCGCCGGCAAAACGATGCTAACGCCCTGTCACGCAACGTTTACGAATAGCCTCGCAGAGCGTCAGCCAGGCGGAGGAGGGTGCGCTAACGATTTCTGCGCAGACAGGGGACTGAGGCAGGCCGACGCGGACGTTGGTGGGTCAAGCCGAGTCACTTTGAAAAAAGAATCCTGAATGTATCCAGTCATGTCTAGAAGATATCGCCTTTCCACAATTTGAATCCACTATCGAGTACCACCGGCCTCTGATACGCAACTGAACCGGGTCGAGGGTTACATGAGCTTCACATTGCGAACTCCACATACCTAGTTCGATGTGCTCGTGCTTTTACGACGCCAGAGAAGGTTAGCTGGTGAATGGCTTAAATGTCTTGCAGGAGTGGATCGTGTGGTAAAACGGCTGAAACAGAAGCACTAGCCGTGCCGTTCTTCATCTCAAACCAGCCATTTAGTCTGTGAACGGGGTGGGCATACCTGCGGAAGGTACCGCCTGTGATCGTTAATGGAAGTCGTACCGAACCCCATGCTCATGGGCATTCATCGGCGGCTATACGTAGAGCAGAACAACGGACGGTTAGATCGAAGATAGAATAGTATTCCCCCCGTGATCCGGCAAGAACGGCATTGGCTGACAGCCCCTCTGATCCGGCTGATCTGAGACTTGGCCGCACTGTATCCTGGTGAATCTCACGGTCAGCCGAGCCCACCTCGATGCGGTGATCAGAAATGATCTACGCAATCCCTTGTCGTGGCGTAATGGATCCGGAAAACATACTCAAAACGGCGGGGAGGGAACAGGGTACGAGACATACAACTGGACCGCTCTAATTCGCCGTTGACCCTTTGGGTTTTCCTGCTGCCTCATTCGGCCCGCTTGATGGCCGTCACTGCTCTTTCACCCGAACCCCTGCGTACTGATGGGAAAAAGCGACGAGACTGAGGAGATTGAAGACGAGATATCCTCAATGCCCGGAGAAGCTTGACACTGCAACTTGTACCATGGCGCTGTGCGACCGCAGCCAAGACGTATTATAGTATTTCCGGTATCGTATGACTCCCCAAGAGATTTTTGACAGACAAATTACGCTCCAGTAACAGTGGCGCAAAGGATCAGATTTGATCGCGCGGGTAGACACCACTCTGCACAAGTTCTTGCTTTATTCCCATCACAAATGAAGGGTCACAGATGCTAGAATCCTGCGAGTGGATATCGCAAGATCATTTCCGTTATACAGGCAGCCTAGTACCTGCTGGACGCCTACCACGCCGAGCAAGTGGGAATAGGATGCAATGCAAGGCGAGAACAAGGCTCGATGACCGATGTAGCTGAGCTGCAGCTCGGAGCAGACCATGTGTTCTTGAGCAGTCCTAGATGTCGGGTACTGTTGGTCTACTCGTGGGTATATTTCCAACCAGTCGGAGCCGCCTCATTTTGGTTGGGCTCATTTCTTTGCCTAATTTACACGAGTAAGCGCTTGTAGAAATCAACATGCCAGGGTATACCCTTCTGAAATCAGGACTAAACCCACCGATGCAAGCAACGAAGACGATGCAGGCGCCAGTTGTCCGGGTAGTTGCACAGAAGTCGTCCAGGGCGTTTTGCTTCCATCTCGCGACGAGGCAGCACCCCGCTCCGATACAACAAGGCCATTACGCTCCCGTTGCGAAGGATGTACCCACAAGTTTATTGACGTGCTTGATCATAGTCGCCGTAAACTGCAAAGTTAACGGAAGGTCGTTCCGTAACATCGAGGACGATCGACGTTGCTGTCGCTTGTAGTGAGGGCGCGTGGCTGCGTCATGGCTTGGAGAAGAAGTCCGTATGGCCCTCATCGAACATCACACGACGTGGACGCAGCGCGGCAGATCAATGGAATATTCCTGTCCGCCAGGGCCAATGAGAAGACTTACGAATAGAACAGCCTTGCCATCTCCGGGCTTGGCCTGCTTGGGCGATTTAGCCGGAGAGACCCTGGAAAACGTCATGCATGGAGCAGACAGCGAACACAGTACAAGGGGGCCAGTGCAAGGTCAACTCCGATGACCCATGTGATGCCTCGGACACACGACAAGTGGCTGACATTGTTCATCCGTACAATGCAGCGTCAATGGTGATGCTGGAATCTGGGACAGTGGTGTAGGAAGACACAGGGAAGGCTCGGAGTCGATGATGGAAGAGATGCCGCTGGATTGCCGATTCGTGAGAAGGAAACGCCGAGACGATCGCTCGGAAGGCACTAGGGAGGCTCCTTGGAGTAAGCGTGTTCCCGCTCATGATGGGTCGTGATGCGGTCCAAGTATCGGTATCCCTGCCAGTCCCGCGCTCCCTGAAACCGGACGCAGCATCCCTGGGTAGTGGTCTTCCGGGAGATCATGCACCCTGTCGAGCAATTGCGGCTGCCACGCAGATGTGCATCACACATGAACTGGAAGAACTTCGGTTCATACTGATGCTGTCAGACTCGAGATTTGCAGTCACCAAAACGGGTAATGTCGCTTGCAAGATTGAGCTCCTTTAGCATGGACAGCCCGCGTGAAATCCAAGAGGGCGGTATGTGATGCGCGAGACGCCCGGCACTCGTGTAGGCCCAAGCGATTGAATTTCTAAAATTCCATCCACGGAAACCCTGGAGCTCACGTCTGTGCTCGTGACTCTGGGACAGCAGCACGAGTAGCATGCCACGGCCGCACAAGTCCTCGTCGGCAGTCGTACTCACGATAGCCCTGTCAGCCAGTCCTTCCATTGTTCTAGCGAGGAAGCGAGCCATGAAATCGTGTTGCACCGAGCTGGGAAGATGCTGTGCGACGCCGGAACGCATCACGCGTTCGACAACGAGGCAGAAAGGAGATTGCACGGTAACTGGAGTGTTCCTTTGGAGCTCTAGGAGCTCGGCTTTGCCTGCTGGATCTGCCGCGCCTTGGGCAGGAAGGCACACGAGCTGGCAGGCTGCGGTGGCATCTCACCCGCCTGCATCGTGCTTCTCGAAGGCGCTCCTCAGCAAGGCAGAGACTTGCGTGGTTGGATGGCGGGAGGTCGGCTAGAGTAGTGAGCAGATGGTGACAGCCAACGTGGCCCCCGGGATTAGCTGCATGCGCTTGTCGCTGATCGACCCGCCTCTTTCGACAAGATCCTCCACAGACGAACGAGGCCAAGCCATGGGATAACGCCGCCATCCCGCCCTGGCGGCGCCGCAGAGACGTCGCCTGCTGGGGTCGGAGACGGTCGCTGCAAAAAGGCAACAGCCGTCGAGCCGTCGTTCTTGACATCCCGCGCTTGCCTTTTTGCTGAAACCAATTTGTCTCTGGTACGCGGGCTAAGCATTAGCTGGAGCAAGCAAATATGCGGTGAGCGTTCTCGGTGCAGCGTGCTGGGACAGGCGCTGGGGACGTCGATACGGCGAGCCAGACAGAGGTTGGGGACGAGTCAGTCCCGTGACCGCTCTTGAAGCACGCCCGTCATGATGGCGGTGACACGCACGGCCAGTGACTGACTGACTGCAAGCAAGACATGACAAGAACGAACAGATGGCCGACCGCCTCCAATAGTTGCCAGCAAATCATCCCGCACTCGATGCTTCACGTCGCTTCGCCCAGCGGCTGCAGCCATGTGCATCACTGCAGACAGAGCCTCTCTAATGCGGAGCAGATTTTTAGGAAATACAGTCGAATCAGTGGTCAAGCCGGCGGCTTGGTGGGCGGCATTAGACAGCTTCTGCTGCAAGAGCCGCTTGGCTCGGAAGCGAGGTGTCCTCAGCCAAACTCGCGCGGGACGATACGGTGCTATCGCCTAGTTGACTGCCATGGCTTGCGACGGTCCCTTTTTCACGCAGGCGACATGAGATGGGTTGGCACGGCGGTGGCTTGTTTAAAATGTGCCAAAGGCGCAGCACCGTGTCTGGCTCGTCTCATAATTGTCTCTTTCCGAACCCCAGCATCGGCTGCCGTTCCCAAGCCTCGCCCCCTGCGTAATCCTTCATCAGCGCGAGCCGTATTGTCTCGACGCCCGCGACCAGAGATACAAGCCGCGGTGGATCTCTGGACTGCTCGGAATCAGGTGGGCAGTGTATTCTGGAGTCTAGCAAGACGAGCGATCGGTACAGCCCTGGGACCGTGCAGAGAAGACGCTTTGCATCTTGGACACCTTAAGCGCCGTCGAGGGACAGCTGGCAGCACGCAGCACGCAGCAGTCGGCGGCGTACGGCCTGAGTCGTCACCTGGCGGCAGCAGCGTGAGAAGACTCGGCGAGGGTTGATCCGCCCCGTTGGGAACGTCGCGGGCATACACTCGATCCCGGCGTAACTGCAGCTTACTTGCTTCCGACCAGCCCACGAGGATTCTCCTCAGGTATCTCCTGGAACGGCCGATCTGCAGTGCAGAGCGGCCTGTCCTAGCACCCTCGCCAGGGGCCCTGCCTAGGCTGTCCCAAAAGCGCTGCTGCGCCGGTGCAGCGTCGATTGGCACGTCTGGGATGCGTGGGCGGATCGCTCGGCCAAGGCATTACTACGGGGCGTGCACATCCTCACTCTAAACCTCGTCCGTCTGTCATCTGCATTGCCGTTGCAAGGGACTGAGCGTCTCAGGCTAACTCGAGTGGGACGTGGGCTTTTTGACAACGGTCCGCCGCCTCATCGCCCGCTCAAACGCAATTTGGACAGGGAACGACAGGCCCACTGGCGACGCTACGGTGCGAACGGGCTTCGTGCTGAATCTCGCCAATCCCCTCGACACCGTACTTGAATGCTGCAGGCCCAAAGTCCTGGCTCTACATCTGCTTGTACCCGTCGTTCTGACTACTGCTCGTCCCGTCATCACCACTCGCTCGCTCCTTCACCCACTCCTTCCTCATCCTGTTACGCAGCCACTGTTGTGCCCCGTGACAACCATCCTCTCCATGGCAATGCATCTCGCCAGTATGGTACACGGCAGCGTTAGGGAGCGAGACACGTTCCAACACCCGGCCTACTTCCAGCAACCGCAGCCTCGCGCATTCCCCATGTCGGGTGTTGCCGCTTCTTCATATCCCGTACACGCTCCCTCACAACCACAGCCACTGCAACTCGAGCAACAATACCGACAGCAGCAACAACACCAACAACAACAACATCATCACCATCACCAGCATCAGCAACAACAACAACAACAACAACAACAACAACAACAGTACTCCCACCAAGCACAGCAACAACAACAACAACAGCAACAGCAACGGCCTCAGTCGCCGCCATCACCACCAGCAGAGGAGAAGAAGCCATCACTGCCGTCAATCTCAAGTCTCCTCGGGTTTGCCGGCAATGAAAAGGCTGCGTCTGAGACAGGTAGGCACTCACCCTTGCACCTTCCCTTGCAACCTCACTAACTTTCGTCGTAGCTTCCCAAAGTCCTCAGTCACAACACCGCCAGTCATCCTCGCCGCAACTAAGGCAAGCACAGCAGGGAGGGGCAGGAGCCATGCATCAACCATCACAAACTGCCTACGCTCAGGTGCCTGCGCCGAGCAACCCAAGGATGACACTGCCTCCGACACCGCCAATGCATCCAGACGTCGCACATGACGGCACCCAGTCCCCCTCAGCTGCATCGAACCACTCTGCTGCATCGGCGCCCTACTTCATCGGTGGCTCGCTCAACAACATGGAGCCGCACCAGCAACGCCAGGGCTTTTCGTCAATGCCTCCAATGAAGCGCGACTCACTGCCATCACACTCCATGTCGCCGTACAGTACCTCCGTCTACGGCCAGTCTCCTTACCAGTCGTCGCCAGGTGCTGCCTCCTCGACTTCGTTTTACTCGCCCGAGCAGCATTCTTACAACAGCGCTAACATGTATGCGCAACGCCCGCTCCCCTCCAACTTCCAGCCGCACTCAATGCCACTGCCAGCACCTGTACCGAGCCCGGCTGCCAACGGCTCGAACCCCTGGCAACATCACCACTACATCAGCACCTCCAGCCAGTCCCAGTTTCCCCAGTCACAGGATCGCTACATCTGCTCAACCTGCAACAAGGCTTTCTCGCGCCCAAGTAGCCTGCGCATCCACAGCCACAGCCACACTGGCGAGAAGCCTTACAAGTGCCCGCAGCCTGGATGCGGCAAAGCTTTCAGCGTGCGCAGCAACATGAAGAGACACGAGCGAGGTTGCCATGCAGCTTCCAGCACCACCCTGACGACATAACGAGCTAAAATCCATCACCAACCGTCTCACGCAATCGGCCTTGACAAGCCTAGACCTACCATGTAGTGGTCTACACCCACGACATGCTTTGTTCAGCCACATCTTGCCAACGATACCATTTGCACGCATAGGCGTTCCGCGCGTTTCTCATCGTGTCATGCATCTTACTGGAGTTTCTTTCATATCACCAACGATATCCTACGTCGCCATCTGTTGCGATGATGTACGCTTATTTCGCCAATCTTAGTTTCTACTCAGGACAGCATTTCGCTATCGCGTGAGGGCGCATGGCATGAGCCCAATAAGTCGCCTTTGTTTTCTTGTATTATAGTAGGGAACCTACATGAGCAATTGAATGCTTCAAGATGCATCAAAACCGATCAAATCAATACTGTTCACGAAGCCAAACCCCTTTCCTCCTATTGCCTATGTTACTATGAGCTCGTCGGGTAGGGAAACGATGTTTTGCATGGCATATCAACTAACCTTCCAAACCTAGCGGAAACTGAACACGTCAGAGCCACATTCAACATTCACACCACAGGTCTCGAGCGCATACATAGTTCATAAAGGGCTATCCATGTCGCACCTCTCGCGTAGCAATCCCTTTGTATGCGTCAGACACTCGCCATCAGTTTCGATGACTTTGAAGCTGCTTGCCCACGTTTCTAGGACCCCACAGCAGTCGACACATGACCCCGGCTTACCGCGTGCTCCCACCTTATACATGTAGGATTCGTGACTCTCTGCATTCCCGCAGATCGCTGTTGTAAATGGCGCATCTCCCGTGTCAATCTTATGCTGGACAGCGCTTATTGCAGTGTAATATGATCAGGGTTCAAATGCAAGCAGGAATTTATCCGCCCACGCTCTCCCAGATGAGCCATATTCTTCTGCAAGCGATACTTGTGGATTCAAAATGGCTTTTCAGGAGGCCAAGTCCAGGCTACTGAGAGTTTCCGTCTCGCCACGGACTCTGTTGGTGGATGTATGCAGCTGCTAAGAGCCATCTCTTCGCGAACAAATCTCTGTCATTCATTGAACTCCACCTTGTAGGGAAATGCGAACGCGTTGGGGCTATAGATTGATTCTGATCGTGGTGTGCCGCCAGCTAGCAGGCGTAGAGGCAATACCAGGCCACTGACTCCTAAGCTAGGACATGTCGTCCTCGGGAGGTCAATACATCTCCAAGGTCGCCGCAAGATCCCGTACAATGAGGAAGATGGTATGTATCACGCTCTACGTCTGAAGGAACAATTCGATACTTCGTCATGGATTCTTTCTTCCACTCAAAGGCATCTCTACACGGTTCGACACGATAGCGTCCACAGCATGTGTTGCATGCAACGCCGATATCAGGCCTCGGCGCGAAGCGGTTCGAGAAAATCACATGTGGCTTCCAATACAATCCGGCCATCTTCCCGCGCATGCCTTGCAGCACATGAACGCATGAGCTTTCAGTGACGATCGTCACTTAACTATTCTCCGAACCCCGGGTCACTCATTTAACCATGTGGGATCACCAGATAACAAACTCGTGCTTTCAATAATGCTGAAACCAGCATTGCGGCGGCCATCGCATCAACAACGGCTTTCTATCCGAACTCGTCGATGGGGTCTCCACCATGAGCCGACGTCAACGTTAAAGTGAGCTCGGTTGCATTGGTTCACTGGCTACCGTAAAAAGGAAAACAAATGGTCTGATTGCAGACCCTTGTTCAATCGTCTATCCGTTTCGCGGAGGAGAAATCCTTCGAATCCTTAACAACGGACACGACACGGCACAGAGCGCCAACATGCCATGTCTCCCCACAGAACGGCGAAAAGCAATATCCTCGGTAGCGGCCCTGAAACTCAACAAGCAATTCCAAGCTCTCGTGCGCATTGACGGTCGAGTATGTGCTACTTGCCGGGTGCGTGAGGGAGTTTAGGCGAAGGCTGCCGCAGGGCACTCTCACAAAAAGCAATCGCGGGATGGAGATGAAGGAGCGCCAGCTGGTTAGCAGTTCCCTCGATTCGAGCTGGTGCCCGGTTCCTGCCAATCGGGTTCTTGGTGCAGGTGGATCGGAGCGCCCCTTCAAGCCCATGGATCGTGCTCGCGAGAGATCTGCGCATCATCTTGGTTTTGCGCAAGTGTCTCAGGTTCTGGTTCCATTTCGCTTGCAATCATGGCGCATCCAGAACGAGGCGATACGAGCTATACGACGACTAGCCATGAGGCCTCCTACGAATTTACCAGCCATATGGCGTTCTTGCTGCGCCGCACCCGTCTACAGGGACGGTGCGCCGATGAATGCTGTCACCATGCGTCCATCAATTCCGAGAACCAAGAACCGATGCTCACGCCCAGCGGCGATCAAGGGAGCGTATCGTACCATTTTGCCGTCACGGCTGGTGCAGTCAAGTATTGGAGGTACCGAGGGAGGGGTACCTTTGTAAATGCAGCCACTCAGCGCTCCTTCTCATCAACACCATCACCAATCAGCCATCCTATGCATCGGACCTAGACCCGCGACGCTTATTTGGGGGATGACGATGCAGTCACTTGCTGCGCGTGCAGAGTCTCCAGTGCCAACTTGTGCGGCCTTGCATCGCATAGCACGCGCAGCTTTGTCGGACGTACGCAATTTTCCCACAGGCAATCTTTCCCTAGATTATCACCTCTGGGCGACCTGCCTGCGAAATTGTTGCGAAATTGTTGCTATTGCCGCCCTACGCGGCCTTGCGCATGGCACCATGGAACCGCCAGCCATGACCCCTGCACACCAGACCTTCGAGAAGGAGGTTTGCACGGAATTATCCATATCACCGACCGTTGCCCCTCCTTCTCCTCTCCGCTACTCATGACAGCGCAAGCCAAGCAGGGACCTTGGTCTCACATCCTGCCGTTGACCAGGAACCCTTCTCATCACCACCAGCTCGTCCGAAATTACCGACACGGTAGAAGAGAGCAGGTCATGCTAGCAAGAAGATTTGCCTACAGAACCGCGATCGACAGCCCTCCACGCCGTCTTCGTGAGTACTTCAATTGCGGATAGCTATGCCAACCACGGCGGTGCTATTGTGGGTATCCATGGCATTGATGCTGCCAGCAGGAGCGGTGAGTATCACCCTCCACCACATGCAGCAACGACCCCAGACCAATATCTGCTCTCTCGGACATTAATACCGGCCTTTGAGACTTCACGACACAGGTCAAAACATCAGAGCATCCACAGTCTACCAGCATACTGCCAGAGTCAGACACTCACCCGCACCAGCATGACAGCCGTGATCGCCCATTTACGCTCGTGCGGACGCCCACGCCCACCCTTTGCCTGTTCGCATTATAAAGCACCATGAACCGCATTCTAGCGCCAGCCGAGTAAATACTCCGAGACTAAGGCTTCCTGGGAAGTGATGAGACCGTGCGGAAGATCGCGGATGGGATGATCCTAGCATGCAATGACCATCAAGGCTTGTCCCTGCACATCCGCATCTTCCAACTAACCACTTCTCACATTTCTCCCCGAAGGATGGAACGTTGGAGTCAAGAACAGCAAGGCTGTTTCAAGGGCCAAATCATGAAAAGTACCATTGCGCCATGCCGCCATCGCCGGATCGTCTTGGTACTGGCGACTCGTTCCGGGACATGATGCTGGCGGCTGGGACGTTGGGCACCGTCGACGATCGCCTCACTATAACTCTCGCTACCAAATGACGATATTGCCGAAAGAGAGTTTCGCTGGAGAGGCGATTGAGTTTGGCTATCTCGCGGGAACTAGAATCGCGCACATCGCGCAACTGTTTCGTGTGTCCCATGGTTCGCGTCTACCTCGCGTAGAGAATCTCTACTGGCATCATGCCTGCACGCAACGCAGCGATGATCAGATGACTTATCAGCAGGCTTTCCCTTTCATCTTTGAGCCACGTGAGGCGTTCATGCGCTGGGATGCACCACGTCACCGCTCTGATAATCATTTAATGGATGTTGAGGCCCTCGTAGTGGGTCTCTTTCAGGTAAGGGAGCCTGCACACGTGATTTTAAAATACGGGGAAAGTCCTTGTCCCCGTCAGGCACACAGCGTGACGAACACGGCCGAAGTTCAAAAGCTGGGAACAACCTGGTTACACTCAGGTACACATGTTGCCTCAGGAGCGCAAATGAACCATGCAATTGGGCGACAACGAAGCTGTCGTCAACAAGGAGGGCGCATGAGCGCTTTGCATTGGAAAAATCGAGTTGCCCATCGTTGATCCAAGGCTGCCTTCTCCTAAGTCATTATCCTTTCATCATCCTTGCGCTCGCACCGATTTTGCGCCATCGCACTCGGTTTCTACGCGATGCGACAACAATGCAGCGTGCGAATACAAGGCTACCAGCTAACACCGAATACGTACAACCACCGAGGACAGGAGGGATGAGCAGGTGGCCTAGTAAGGCAATCAACCGGGTTCCTACAGATTACTCAAAGCACTGAGCGCAACATGTGGACCACGACGCGTTTCTGCGAAGCTGCTCGGCAGGTGTACCGACTGGTGTATAGACTGGAACCGCCGAAGGAGGCTTGGAGTGAGTTCGAAGTGGAGAGATCTGAGCGGTGTGGTCAAGCGACCGAGCCCGAGTGAGCTACAATCGATCATTATTAGGACGTCAATGAAGACACGGCGATTTGCGCAAGTCTACTATCGGCTTAACGAAGACTAGAGAAAACATACGAGCTGAGTCGGGCAGGTTACTATCAAACACGAGGCCCGATGTAGATATTCGATCCTAGTCCATGCGTACGCAAGTTGCTCAACCTCGTGTCGCTCGTACACTGACTCTAGTTGAACCAACCCTGGCCCATAGATCATCGCACTCGTATCAGTTACATTCAGATAGGGTGACTCTTTATCACAACTAAAAGCACATTCT
The DNA here is from genome assembly GCA_019702505.1 of Alternaria panax. Lineage (NCBI taxonomy): Eukaryota > Fungi > Ascomycota > Dothideomycetes > Pleosporales > Pleosporaceae > Alternaria > Alternaria panax. The sequence continues at coordinate 484,714 of JAANER010000011.1, read as the reverse complement.
TCTATGCGATCTATGACACGGTGCAATTGGGCAGAGAATCCCGTGAATTACGGTTATCCGTGATGAGTTTATCTGAGTACATGTTCTACAATGATCTGGACGGTTGCAATTCTATGTACACACTACATAGCAGTACAAATTCACTAATTGTACTATAGTTATCGAGCCGGACACTTGAAAAACCACCCGACTCCCGAAGACGACCATGAAAAAAGGGCCTGTATGCCCCGAGTCTGACCCCCCTTTCGCATCAGGCACTGCCGCTTCGTATCTAGGAACTGTTAGCTGCGGAAGTTTGTGGTCGGTGAATTACAAAAGGGCAATTCTATGACATGAAGAGACTTTTTATAACGTGTGCAAAGTTCCAGGCAGATTCGCTAAAGCGCTAGAAAGAATACACTTGGTTTTTCGCATCCGCGATAATCGGTCAATTTGCCATCTTCTACAGTGGCTCCAGAACCGCGTTGGCCAAAGTAAGCCTGCTGATTTCCAGTTTGCCCTTTTTTTTCTTTCTTTCTTTCTTTCTTTCTTTCTTTCCTCCAGTAAGATCTTCTGTTTTCCAGTTACTTGGATTCACATCCCATGTGTCACTAGGACAACCATCAGCTGACGAGACGCAGCTGTTGGTCTACGAACTCCCTGACCACTGCCCGTCAAATTCCCACATCAGCTTCGCCAATCTACCGCAGCATCGCGTAGCTTTTGCAAATATCATGCTGTGCGGTGTATAGCATAGCAGGAATGACAGCAGTCCCGTGCTACAGATCCGTATTCTGGATCACTCGGAGAGGCCACAGAAACTTTACGAGTTAGGTAACTTGCCTGTGTCTATCTCATCTCATTCCGACCTGAGTGGTCCTGCATACCCCGGCTTGGAGTGGATGTCTCCCATGTGGGTTTGTGAATAGGTAAGTGTATGCTGCGCTGCTATCAATTCTGTGCTCCGTTTCCACAACAGGGTGGATCAGACTCAAGCTGGGCCTGTCACTGAGATGTTCAGCCAAAGTATCTTCTTTTTGATCAGCTGAATCCTGTGCTGTGGATGCCATGTAACTTGTTTACCGCTATTCTAGTGTAGGATTGGAACCGTCGCCTGCACAGATGACTTTGCATACATATCGGCCAACATGCTACATCTCAATGTTGAATAAGACAAGTAGGTGGAAACCATCATGTTCAGACAACAGTATCGCGCCACTTGGACAGCTAGCACGTAGCTTATATCCAGCGGTGCACTCTAGATCGTAGTCGCTGACCCAATTGCTAAGACAGGCTGTGGTGAACGACGCCAAAGTGCTTTGGCTGATGTCTACCAACAATCCCCGATGCCCCTCTGCTCTCAGCCCCGTCTCTTACTTCATGAAGATAACTTTGGGAGTGGGTGTCTTGATGTTGATAGTTATCAGAGGTCTAATGTAGCAAGCATCGCGGGCATAGTGATTTGTGCCTGGTGGACCCAGCCGTACGACAGGCAGATCCAACTGTCTATGCTAGGTGCTATAAGTACTTACTGCAGAATTGTCATGCCATATGGCTCATCAGTGCAGTGTACAACCAGAGGTTCGATTCTGAGGCCTTTGTTCGTCATTGAGTAAGGACTTGGGGAGGCCGCATCTTGGACCGGTAGCAGATTACTGGCTTCGCGGAATTTAGATGGATGCGAAGCTAAAGGTCCGCACATGTCGACTTTCATTTTATCGTACCCAAACTGCCTTGTGAAGAGAGTTTGATCATCAGACTGTTTCATGATTTTCCTTCTACCCGATGTAAGCAAAATACTTTGGTGTGCCCACCGGATGCCCATGAATGACCTTCCCTGAAGGGGAAGGAAAGCTTTGCTACCTTCTCGATATAGTAGAGGCATATTGACATCAAAGATTCCAAGGAGGCAATAAGCCAAGTCTTCTTTCCGGGTGGTCTCTCGGTCACAAGCCTAAGACATCCGTTGCGCGATACTGCAAGTCCTAACATCCTGACCACGTATTATGTTCTTTTCGACACTTTCTCGAGCAGTTACCAAGTCAAGCAAGACGTTTTTCGAGCCAATGCTCCCCAGCTATCGAGATCCTTGTCGAGACCATTTACGTAGAATACAACAGATTTTGGCGCTATTAATTCTTGCGACGTCTAACCTCGGGTCGACCACTTGTTTTACATAACACGCGTGACGAACTCTCCCAGAAACGCGTTCGTCCGGATTGTATCCGAGTTGATCCAAGCTCTGTTGGGGTCTTCTGGCTGGTACGCACTCCAGGCGTAGAAGTCCGACAAATAGGCGTAGCGAATTTCGGATTGTTGATACCGAGTGTACATGAAGTTGATGGCCTCGGATAATCCGGCACTTGAAGACTTGTCAATACAGCACGTGTCCACCCATGCAAACTTTATATTGCCTTTCAGTGCTTGGTGAACATCTTCTTGAACTCGGACTTCTCTTTCGTTGTCTTCGTCCGGTTTTTAAATTAGTGGTACGCGACTTCTTCGCCATCCCGGCGATGCGAAAGGATAGCGTGTGGTGGTATAGAGTAGCCCTCGAACTCGTGGAATGTCAGGTCAGCCGCGTTAGCTTTTTCGCCAATTATCAGGCGATAACCTGTCTGTGCGCGTTTTGCACATGTTCGAGTTTTGCACACCCCACCAAAATTTCTATTGTTATAGATGAGGCTGTACAGCCACCTACAGTCGCTATTATTACGAGATTTTATAGTGTTTTAGTAATTGTAGCATTGCGATTATAATAGGCTACTTATATTTACTTAGTAGCTTAGTAGTGCAGCTATAGCAGGTAGTGCGAGTTAGGACGGCTAGTTTAGCTACCTTAGCTTATACATAAGATAAATTAATAATAATACGTTTCTAACGCTTCTACTTTTAAGAGGAGCCTTATAAGGCTTTACGCTTACCCTTCTAGGATAATTATATAGCTTTTTTAGCCTTATAGGCTGCCTTTTAAGCCTCCTTTTAAGCTACCTTAGTAGCTTTCTTCTTCTCTCTTACCTCCTTAAGCCTCTCTCTCTTAATACGCTTCTCCTAGGCTATTTAAAGCTTATATAATTAAGCTTACCTCTTTAGCTTAGATCTCTTAGCTTTCTAGAGTTGTAATTACTATTATTCTTATTATCGTTCTATCTTATCCTCCTTAGTGTTACACGGGGTTAGGCTATACTTCTCTAGGCTCGGTCCGTACTAAGGCGAGGTAGACTAAAGCGGTAGTCCGTGAGGTAGCGTATGGAATGATCAGGTGGAAAAGAGTTATCGTTGTAACCAAAAGAATAACGATACCAATTCTATAAACGATAGAATAACTAGTTGACAATCTGTGTAAGAGATGAACTATTTGAGTTGACCACAACGAGAGTAATAATGAAACCTTTCCATCCTTATATCCTCGTTGCTGTGTCCTTTGCCATCACTGCCATTACAACCTAAACCTTGCCTTGCCTGATGTTCCTGATGGCAGCCATCACTCAGATGTTGCCGTCACATATTAGCGCCTGATGGTTGGTCTTGGCGTGATGTCAATCACGTGATCTAGCGCGCCCCGCGTTGATCATTTACCTTCTGACGTGGACGTGGTTGACCTCTAACCCACCTTCCGCGTCAAGGAGAGAATCCTTCGTGTTACTTGTAACACTTAGCTTAGTAAACCTTCTTAGAAGACTAAAAGACAGCTCCTCTATAGTACTCTTTAGGCCTATTAAGTTAAAGCGTATAGCTCTTCTTTTAGTATCTCTTTTTAATCTTTAGAGCTACCCTTAAGCCTTAGTTTTCTCCTCTAAGTATACTATTTTAAGCTAAAAGGTAATAGAGGCTTTAGTAAAGCTTTTTTACCTCCTTATTATTAAAATCCTTTACCTCCTAGTATATAATAGACTTAATTTTAAGCTAATTATCTCTACTAAGGATAGAAGAAGAGCTTTTATCTAAACTAAAGGCCTCTTACTAGAACTTTTAAAGAATAACTTTAGTATTTAGTAGGTTAATGCTAGTTACCTTAAAGGAGCTTATAATAGTCTCCTTTCTAAAAGCTATACCCTAAGCCCTCTAAAAGAGCTTAAAGAAGTCTCCTTTTACTAGAGGAAGGATTCTATAGCTCTAATAGAGGAAGTTTAATAACTTCTTTAAGTAAGCTAATGCTAGAGGCCTAAACATCCTAACGTTAAAAGACTAAAGCCTATAAGTTAAATAAGGAGGATATATAGTAACTAGAATCTTATAGCTATTATAATAATCTAGAAAATCTATAGTTATATAAGATAAGTAGCTATTAATAATAAGTAACTAGTACCTAGTTTAAGTGTAGCGTGTAGTCTCTCTTTTAAAGACCTCTTTAAGCTAAGCTAGGCCTATATTATTATTAGTCTATCTAGAGGGTAATAAGGTAATAAAGACTAAGTGCTTATTTAGATTAATAGCCTCTACCTAGGCTGATTTTAGAGCTCTAGTATCTAACTAAAAGATAAGAGATAGAGAAAGAGGTGTACTATCTAAATAGATATAGGCTAGGACTATAATCTACTCTCTAGAGCTATCCTATAGGCTTAAAATAACTTCTCCTCTTTTATATTACCTCTTACTAAAGATCCTTTTAGACCTTCTAAGGATTCTAAGTAAGAAGCCCTTTTTATCTATATTAAAGATGTAAGAGGGCTATATATTATACTCCTTTATCTTATTATGTAGTAGCTTAAAGTATAACTTATACTTAGTTACTAAATTAGCCTTATAACGCTTCTAGTCTATAGGACTTTACTAGTAAGAGATAAGATAAGAGGAGTTCCTGTAGAGGAAGCGAGAAACCTAGCTTTCTAAGACCTCTCTACTAAGTAAGGATAATATAAGATTGCGTATTATTAAACGTGAAGGTAGTGTACGCCTCTTAGTAAGGGATTTAATATATTATACAAGCTCCTTTTCGCGTTGTGGATAGATAGAGAGGTGGGCGATTGCATGTAGTTGGTGTTTGCCTTAGTGTCTTCGAACGAGGGTTGAGCGTACAACACCATGCTTTTTTGCAATTTGAGAATACGAGAAAGATGCGCCTGGTTCGCGCGATTCGATTTCTGCAATTGCTTCCTGAATCGGGTCCATATTGGTGGAGTTATAACGCGTTGAAGTTGGGGTGTTGATGTTGGTGGGGTGTGCAAAACTCGAACATGTGCAAAACGCGCACAGACAGGTTATGTCCGAAACAAACACTGCAACGAGCACTCCCGTTATGTATGGTGGAAGGCTTGTCGAGTAGGCGTGTAGTGCAACATTGCGGGTGCGAGTTAAGTACGACAAGGCTGGGCCAATAAGCCATTGGGGGAGGGGGGGGGGGGGCGGAAACTTGCATGTGACATCCTATCATCGCGAGGTGGTTGGCGGAGAGACTGGCCACAATAGTCTCGCATTTGCGAAAAGCTGATGACAAGCAAATCGGCCATGTTAGAGGTAGAGAAGAGAAGGCGGTTTTCACCAACACTAAGATGAACCATGCGTAATACTGATGTGCGAAGGACATGGAAGAATGATCGCTGCATTACAAAGATTTCAGTCTTGTGTCACATACTCGTAATGCACATGTAGACAGATCTGCAATAAGCGAAGGGTGGTAGCATAAATACCTACTATGATCGCCTTCGCCAATGGAACGTACATGCGCATCAAGACAAACAAAACAGATGGCTTGCACTTCAAAAGGTGTCACTGAGTGCATTTCAGCCACCTTACATGATGAACATGTCAAGATACTGATTATCACAGCCTCAGCCTAGAGCTCGATCACACCCTGCTCTTGCTGGCCCATCCCGAACCAGCTTCCAAGGGCGTTCCACGCGCTCTGCTTCTCACCTGGCAGCTGAATGCCATCGATTTCTTCTTGGGTGACGCTGTACCACTCTTCCTTCGGGATCCATCCAATGTAGGCACGATCTCCGAATCCTCCGATCCAGTATATCTCCTCGACGACCAGACGAACCCACTTGCTCTCGTGGATGGGAGAGCCCGGCAGCCACCACGCAGCATCCGGGTGCTTCTTGATGTAGCAGGCTGTCACACCTAGCTTCTCGATAGCGTCCATGTCAATATCCTCGAGGCGGCCGACGAGCGAGAAGCGGGGAAGCGATGCGGGACTGCGCCATTTGTTGTCCTGGGGGTGCCATCGCATGCTCAAGGTAATGTTGGAGCCGGCGTCTACGTTCTTGAACGAGGTAGCGATGGTGATGGCGAGGATTGTTGGGTTGCCAGAGTCTGACTCGCAGTCGCCGAAGTAGTCCATCAAGCCTATGGGCGCGCCTCCAACATCCGAGGGTCGTTGTTCGGTGGTGTGGGTATTGGGGAAGACTGTGGATAGGGTGCCGATGGTCTCTAGACGCAGGATCTTGCGGGCCTGAACGGCGGACTCGTGGACGGTTGGGATCTTGAACCCGGATCCATCGCTGGAGGACGGATTTGCGAAGAAGTTCTGTGGTGATGGCAGGTTGGAGGCTGCAGTGAAGGAGATGAGGCTGGCGAGGGCAGCTTGGAAACGCATCTTGCTAATGTTCGACCGTGAGTAGCTCGGAGGCGTAGGCAAGTGCTTAGAAAGCTAAATGGCTACGACAAGCCGCTGGTGAAGGTGGTGGTGGTGGTTGGTGGCAGGCAGCGACGCGTTCAAGCGAAGCTACGGCACGTATCACGCGCATCATGCGACCGCCCAACAGCGGCGGGGATATCCGACTGGGGTCATGATAAAGTCCGGCGGAAGGCGTGACCGCGACCGGCGTAAGTTCGTTTCAATGAAAGGAAACTAGACAAGGCATGGCTGGGCTGCGTGAAAGTAGCTTGAAGACCATTGGAGAAGTTCGCGCATCCAATCTGTATTTCAATCTACTTGGTGATGGCTCGAGTTATCTTATCTGATCATCTCCATACAGCTGTGGAGGCGAGGCATCTAGATGTACATTCGAAAAGCCTAGAAGCTAGCTAGACTTACACGTTGGACTGCATCTCAATAGCTTGATTCACACATATGCTGTCTAGTCTTTCATCATGCGAGATGTTTTCTAGTGAACAGAGTCGATGTTCACCACTGGGGCAGTTCTGACACGCTAGCGTAGCACGTGATCTCGGCTAATCCGGTGAGCCGCTGTCCACAGCCCTGGAGTCATTTTGACCCTCACGTCGCCGCCCAGTCCTCGAACACCCAACGACCGCAACCTGTACGTATTACGCCTGTTTTTACGACTATACCTCCATCAAAAGCGAAGTCTTGCGCAACCAAGACTTCCACTCCCCGCACCTGACGCTCGAAAGCTACGAGGCAGACCGCTAATTGGACTTTGCCACCACACAGACTACTTCGAACGACCCATCACACCCATCAACAGCCGCAAATATGGGAAAGGTTCACGGATCTCTCGCTCGTGCCGGAAAGGTGAAGTCTCAGAGTAAGTCTTGGCCATGTGGAACGCTCAAAGAATGTCTGCTAACAATGCATAGCTCCCAAGGTAAGCTCGCCCCCGTCGATACCCTCACGCATCCTTCACCGACAACGACATGCCGAATCACGATAGTGCGACAACTGTGGACCGGGATGAAATCGATTGGGATGATGGACAGTCGACTGACACGCGATACAGGTTGAGCCCCAGGAGAAGAAGAAGACCCCCAAGGGTCGTGCCAAGAAGAGGCTCACATACACCCGCCGCTTTGTGAACGTCACCATGACCGGTGGCAAGCGCAAGGTCAGCAGAGCTTGGAACCCTACGTGATGGACAAGTACTGACATGCTTCAGATGAACCCTAACCCTACCTCATAAGCCAAGCATGAGCGGACGGGCGTATGAAACGAGCACGATGAGCTAGAGAACACGGTCATGAATTCGGTTTCCACAGGATGGCTATGACTCTGGATCAGAGGGAGTGGGAATCACGGACGTCGCTACGGCGCGTTTCTCAGCAGCAGCATGATCCCATACTTTGGGATGATGGGGGCATATTCATGGCGTACATGTACATTCTGCTTTTTGCACAGCTGCATCACGAAATCTAGCTGCTGGTGTTCTCAACCTTGGCCATTCTCGACTGCGTGCTATACGTTTCCTCGCATTATGTATGATGACTTTCCATATTTACATGAGAGATTCTCGATGTCTTCGCTGTCATTTATCACACAACTTTTGATGATTCTTACGATGCTTTGTTCTCAGATCTGTATGCACTTGGCTCTGCAATGCTATTGCTGCACTAGAAAAGCAGCCAAAGCTATGTTGAGCGAAGGTGGAGAACTGTCGGTTCATGGCGACACATTCTACACTGCTTCTTTCTAACAGTTCTAGCATACGCATAGCTTCCTGAACTGCATTATCTGTCTGTACATTGATCTTCACGTCACGTTCTGCATGGTAGATCACGTATGATAGAGCTGCAGCGGGAACGGCAGGTCCGAGCGGCGATCTACGTCACACCCGAACCTCACTCCACTGAAGCTGCAGGAACACCCTCCAACCTCACTTTCCGAGCTATCACCTACAACCACTTCAGCAATCATGTTCAAGCGACTATTTGGAGAGGCAGGCAGCCATGCAATTGATCCCGAGCGTCATCCACTAATTCTCTCCAGCACGGCGCAAAGAACGTCGTGACCCTCTTCCACGCGCCCTCGAACCAAGCCTCCACCCGCGTCCTCACCCTCCTCAAACAAGCCAACGCACAATCTGTTGCGCATGCGACCGAAGACCAGGCCAGTTCTCACAAAGCGCAGGATAAGGCTGAGCGCACCGAGTTCGAGCTCGATGTCACAGAAGCCCCACCGACAACCGACCAGCTCAAGAACATCTTGGACTACTTGGGCGAATCAGGCGCGGCAGGCAAGGTAATCAGTGGCGCGGAGAATGAGACCGACGCCATGAGGAGACTAAAGGCAGATGGAGGAGCGTTCCAGAGACCGTTGGTCGTAGATTGGAATCAAGGAAAAGCTGGTACGTATCTGCAGAAGGGAACAGCGCTTGTCTGTCCTAACCTTTATAGTCGCTGGAGACAACGAGAGTGCAATCATGAAGCTGATACGCTCGGTACCGAAGGAGACGGGGAAAGTTTAGAGAGAGGAGCGACCTGACTTGTACTCTACCTACTCCACTCAACACTTTATCTCTGGGATCACATACTGGACAGGACTGCTGCCGAGTCTTTGAGATAAAACCCGGACCCAGAGTATCCTGAGACTTCACCCCTAGTATTTCAGGAAGAGATATGCTGCTAGGCACCGCGTGGCTGCATCACCTGTCGGACCTGGTCCAACACATGCATATGTAAAACATGTTTCACAAAGGCTCCTTTCCACTTGTTCATCAAGTGTGAGTATAGTTTGTGTGTTTCCATTGCTTCTTGTGTCTCCATGTCTCAACATCTCCAATATTCTCAGTGACTATCCTCTTTCTTCGTCATTTCCTCTCCAGCCATTGCCGCAATGTATGTTTGCATTTCGTCCCACAGCTGTATGTAATCGCCAGTGATATTAACGGAAGGTGGCGTGCGCAGCTTGCGAGCGTTCGTCATTCACGCTCACTACCACTTGCTGGTAGCGCTAAGACCTGTTGCTCCTTCCACCTGAAGCAACGAGGAATTTCTGTTTGTTGAGACACTCTCGCTACATCTGTCAGCACTTCAACACTTCTCTCCTTCACCTTGCTCGCCTCCATAATCGCGATTTTCCCCCGCTATTGCCTTCGTGCCTACCGCAGCTGCTACATCCTTCAAGGACATCCGGCGCCACTCGACTCCTTCTTTCCCTGCAGAGGCCACCCCCGTTTCTTCACGTAAAGCCTGGTTGAAACTCGCGTTTTTCTTGCTGAGCTCATTCTACGCGCAGCCATGTCGGAGTCTGCCCATTCACTGGGCACTCCACCCGCTACAGACACGTCGACACCAACAGCTGCAGATGAACAACCTGCGCTCCCCGCCAGATTGAACAATCCTGTAAAAGACCCAGTCAATGATGCAACGAGAGACCCCAATTTTGTCCCAGGCGCAGGCCAAGGCTTCTTTTCTACGGGGCTTGGTGTCCGCACCCCTCGTTCGCTAGGTGACATTCGCCCGCCTGTCATCGCACGCAGCGTTCAAGATCCTGCAGCCGTGGTACAGGCGGCATCGTACTGGCAAATCAAGTACAAGAGCCAGTAAGTAGTCTGTCGTAAACTAGCTTGGAACAATACTGACTCATCTAGATGTCTTTGCATCCTTCCTTTACAAGGATGGACCGTCGAAGATCTCTGGGACGCTGAAGATCTTCATGTCGAGGGCAGGAGGTTCTGCGAGGAGATGTTGACCTTCATCTCCCGGAGTACCTACTACTGGGCGGATAGGTTCGCTAGAGATTGGGCGCGAGCGCACCCTGATCGAGTCGACTTCACCGGGCTTGACATGGGGAGCGTCTACGATATCAACGATTCGCTTGAAGTTATTGACAAGATCTTCATCTTCGGCGAGCCCATTGACTTCCCTCGCGTGTTCCTTTGGCACGTCGCTTACATCTTGGTTGGTACCTGGATTGAGACCAACAAGACCATCGATGCGACACTGCGTATGAGCCTGATGCCACAAACACACGCTGGCTGTCAAAATACCACTAGCACAGAGGCAGCACCTTCATCTACCCTTGTTGATGTGTCAGACAAGAAGAAAACCAGTAAGAAGAATCGAAAAACAACACGATTCCGACTCAGCAAACTGACCATGCCGACAGAGTCTTCGCCTGCCGTTGCAAAGCTACACCTCCCGACCATCATGACCTCTGGAGCGTCAGATCCTCGCCACACGCAACCTCTCCCTCAGCGCGTCCCATCGCAAGGTCACATACAACCTGCAGGTCATCCTGGTCTAATGAGGAGCGGTAACGCGGGTATCGCCATGGGACCTTCTAGGGTGTCGCCCATCATACATGCGCAACCCTTGATCGTTCCAAAGAACCGCAACATGGGATGTGAGTCTTACGGTCAGCCACCCGGCTGGATCGAGAACAACAACCGTACTATGTACGGATCGTACCCGCGGCAGCCCTCTGTTGGTATGCCTAGCATGCAGTCGCCCTCATTCCTGTCCCCGCAGATGGCAGTGGGCCAACACATCCCACAACCGGTGATACCGGGTTTATCACCGTACATTCAAGTGGCTCACACTGGGTACGGCTTTCAGCAACCTGATCCCGGAATGATGACTCGTGCACACATCAATTACCAGCAAGGCATAATGCAGACTCAGCCTATGAACCCCACATTTCCCCATCAGCCAAATGGCCAGCAAGTCTCCATGGCCGACATGACCAACAACATGCACCATGCAAACAGCATTATGTATCAACACCAGGACCCTCGCGCGCCGATGCCTCGACGTCCTGACCAGCGCAATGCCCAAGACCTCTTCGATCCTTACGGCGGCAACAATCCTAAGTTCAACGGTGCGCCAGGATACAACAATGGAGGCCGAAAGGGTGGCAACAACAGCTTCGTGCCCCAGCCTGGTCGTGGACGCAAGGTGTCGAACATGAGTGGGCGTGATGCGTATAGCAGGTCCAACGCTGATTACAATGCCAAAGTACCGCCTGGCGGACCACGCAACCCTGATCTCAACGCTCGACGTCGTCTTTCTGAGGACGATCCGACCATTACTGGCGACTCTGTCTTTGGTTGCGGCCATACATGGATTGGACCAAAGAATTCAACCGTCAATGAGCTTTGGATCGGAGACTTGCCGTCAGATGTGGGAGAAGACGAGCTTGTCCAGTTATTCAAGCAGACTGTTGGCGTTACTCCCATTGCGATTTCCCTGAGAAGTAGATTTCCGCAAGACGGGACTCATGCTTTTGCTACGTAAGTCTTCCCGTGGTTGTAGCTCTGAACTCGCTAACACTCCTAGATTCGCTTCATCTGCAGAAGCTCAGGCGGCTTTGGGTATCAAAAAGTCTATTCCTCACTTGCGAGGCGGTCGCGTCACTGTGACAGTACCGAGGCGTTTCTTTCGGAAGGACACCCCCCCAACCCTAGGCTACTTTGATCAGACGCATACCGGACAGGCAGCCGATCACACGATTCGTAACATTACACGCACTTTGAACCAGCACGAGGAGAGGGCTGTTGAAGATGCAAACTCAGACCCGGCTGCGGCGAACGACAAGGCATTGTACTCTCCCCAGGATGCTAGAAGCGGCCTGTCGAAAATGCCACCCACAGAGTCGGCAACCACCGACCATCTAGGGATGGGGAGTACTAAGCCTGAGATGCCCAAACGCCAACAGAAGTCCCCTACGAAGAAGAATAAGGGCAAGGGCAAGCGCGAGTCACCGGTCAATAATATCAACTCAGCAGACGAAATCACAAAGATACCTGGAAGGCTGAACGTCGATGGCTCGGCCACCATCGAAGAGGAACAAACTAGCACGGACTTCATTAATACGGTCGCTCAGATTACGAAGCCAGCGAGCGTCGATGCTGCGACGTTGGCTCCAGAGCTTTTAGTTTCTGGAACTGCTGCTAGCCGAGTTGTTGACCATTCGGCAAATCCGGCACGCAACTTGACTTTACAACTATCCGAGAAATCGGAGGCGGCCGAATTTGTGCATGATGACGAAGAATTCCCAACAGAGCCCATGTCTGACGCCTCTCCTGCCCTCACAGGTATTCAGTCCGAGGTTCTGGAAACCACATCTGACACTATTCCGACTGCTGAAGAGTACAGGAACACAAATGCCAAATCTCACAATACACTTCCGAAGGAATCATCTTTGCAAGTAGCATATGATAGCATCTCGGAGGATGAAGCCAAGAATGATACTAGCTTCCACTCTGCGCCAGAAGTCCAGTCTGAGGCTATGCAACTAGAGCCTCAATCCACGAGTGGAGACAAGGCAGCGCCTTTGAAACATGGTACCGTTATATTAGATCGATCCACTTCTGATTTGCAACGGCTCACACACATAGATTTCTCAGAATCTCTACTTGTAGCTACCGAGACTGAGCCGTGTGATCCCCAAACACTACACACTCAGGGCTCTTTCAAGCAGTTCGAAGAACCCGCATCAGTGTGGCAAAAGGAAACTGCTACGTCCCAAGTTCCAAATTTGGACACTACGCAAGAGCCTGCAGCTAGTACCAGAACCCATACTGCGCCTGCATCTACTCTAGATAGCGTAGCGACGTCAACAGCTGGAGAAGTCTCACCTAATGATGTGGCCAAGAAGGCCGGCGCTTTGCAGATGCAGTCGCTCCACCCGTTTGCGAAGAACAAGGCCCAGGCGAAGAAGGAAAGGGAGGCCAAAAAGAAGCAACAAAAGGTAAAGCTCCGAGGACCTGGATACCCGTGAAACACACGCTGACTTCGATATTTCGTCCCTACAGAAAGAAGACGCCGACCGTATCGCTAAGGCAAAGGCTGAGAAGGCCGCATCCTCGAAAAAGCCTTATGAAGATCTCAATGTTCATTCAAATACTGGATTGCTTACAGACCGCGCAAACTCACCCACGGCTACAAACGCAGTTGCCAAACCAGAAGTGGCCCATTCTAGTCCCAACGGCGGTATGCCGACAGGGAACAGGAAGTCCAAAGGGAAAGCAAAGGCACCACTGTCGGGTGTCGTCTCTGCAGATCGCGAGAAGAAAGTCAATAATGAGGAAGAGACTGGTAAGCTCGATGGCATTATCAAAGACTCCAAGGAGATCCCTTCAGTAACTCATAAGGCGGAAAATCTGGAGGCTCTCGACGCCGAGCCAGTCAAAGAGGAATCCTTGGATCGCTTTGGGGCAGCATGGGGTACTGAACCCACACCCTCGCGCGCACCGCCTGCCCCTCCAATGACCCCCAAAGCACAGGCCCCTTCCCAGAAGATGCCGCCCCAGGAAGTAAATGACCCCCATAACTTCACTTCCAATCAACCCACTCACATTACAGGCCCCCAAGTCCCTCCAATAGACTCACATCCGGGTCTCACTCTTCCGCCTTCTACTACCAACATCCACGTCCGTTCCCAGCACAGTAAGTCAGAAAGATCTTCCATTTATGGCAAAGTACAAAGAAACTGACGCTTCGCTCAGATACGTCCCCACAAGAGTACATGTCTCGCAGTTCTTCTCCTTCTACCCTAGTCGGAGACGAGAACCAAATGTCACCACTTCTTCACCCCATGCCTTCCCCCAACTTCTCGGAGCCCTCGCAGCACACTTTTATTGCTACTGAAGCACTCCAGCTCGACGCTGCTCCGACCGCAGCACCCAAAAAGAAAAAGAAGAAATTTAAAAAGAACAAGAAGACCGCTGCGTTTACGACTGATCCTGCACAACCTACCATATCTGGAGACACTCCTGGATCTACCGGCACTGAAGAGGAATATCATACCTACGATCCTTTCGCCTCGCAAATGAGCCATATAGATGCCATCCGTCGTGCGGTCAAGTATGATACTTCGTCATACGTTGCACGCACGAATGCGCGAATCGAAAAGGATATAGGAGAGCGCGAGGAAGCTGGTCAATCACCCAAAGCGAGTAAGTTCTGCTCCACCTGTAAGGGCGATGTAGCTAAGATGTGTCTACAGGTTGAAATGGAAAAATGGGCCGCCCAGATTGAGGCTTACTGGGACGACTTCCCCGACGCTAGGCCTGAGGTAAAGAAGGTCTCGCCTTCGAAGAGGATGCTGAAGCTTGGAAGAAGGACAACTCCTTTATCAATTTCACCTGAGAAAGAAGCTGGTGTTATTGACAGGTACTGTTTGCTCTTTCTGATGCAATCCCATGGCGTTGGTTTCCTCTCTTTGCTGAGCGCTCGCAGCGGCACCTTCAACAGCCGAGGGTGATGTGATATGGTCGAGACCTGACTACATGGGATAATGTGAGGAAGCTGAATGAAACTCTTGGAAACCCAATCCTGTATGCATGGCGATGTGAGAATGCTTCCAGATCAACACTATCCGTTGCCTTAAAATGGCCAGGGATGGTCATGATGACGTGACAAAAGATTACGGCAATTCTTTGCATATGTGAAGGTAGTATTGGGTGAGCCGCCATACATGGTTCGCTGGCTCCCTTGTATTGTCTCTTACCCCTATTCCATCAGCGTAGGCTCGAACTTGTCCTTCCTTGCCTGGCCTGCACCTGAAGCCTTCCACGCAGACAAGATCAAGTCGACAATAGCATCCACACCCTGGTCTCTCTTGACCACTGCAAATATTGTAGGGCCCCCCTCGCGCATCCTCCTGCTATCCCGCTCCATAACACCCAGGTCTGCACCGACAGCTTCGGCGAGGTCGATTTTGTTAACGACCAGCAGGTCTGACTGTGTGATGCCTGGTCCACCCTTCCTGGGGATCTTGTCACCGCCAGACACGTCGATAACGTAGATGATGAAGTCGGCGAGCTCGCGCGAGTAGTTTGCAGCGAGGTTGTCGCCGCCGGACTCGATGAGGAGGAGGTCGGTGTTGAACTTTTGGTGCAGGTTCGTGAGGGTCATGAGGTTGACGGAGATGTCTTCGCGGACAGCGGCATGGGGACAGCCTCCTGTTTCTACGGCAACGATGCGCTCGCTGTGGATGTGTCAGATGTGTACTCGCCATCTAGACGTAGTGTATGGCTGTTCTTACGCCGGCAAGGCATTGTTCTTGGTCAAAAACTCGCAGTCTTCTCGTGTGAAGATGTCGTTTGTTACCGCGGCTATGGAGAAGCGTGTTCGGAGGTGCTTGCAGAGAGCCAGCATGAGCGCTGTCTTTCCGGAGCCCACTGGTCTAGGCTGGTCAGTGTCTTGTGCGTATATCTTGCCATGTCAACCCTGCAACTGCGAGACGTCGGCCGAGCAGCAGAGAGATGTGTGCGTGTCACATGGGGTCCATCGTACCCTCCAATTCCAATCGTGAAAGACCGGTCTTCCCAGTCTCTTCCTTCGATTATGGGCAGTTCGCGCCCCAGGTAGCTCCCTGGCCCATCGAGGATCTCATGCGTATGACCGTGATCCGCGGCAGCGTGCGAATGCGACGCGCCTTCATGTGAGTGGCTGTGGGACATTTTTATATCGAACCGGTACTATGACTATCAATCGGCAAAGGGTATGCCAGCAAGCGGGAGCAGAGCTCGAGGTTCTCCATGGCGGGGCACATGCGACGAGGGACGTGGGGTTCCATCCGCGCGACCCTGGTAGCGAAGCTTCAGTCAACAACATCGGTCATAGGCTGGCAGTCGACGATACGCCTATCGCATAAACAAATCTCGACGACCGTATTACAGGCCAGCTCAAAGCGAAGGTGATTGTTATTACCGTGGCGCGCCACGACTCGACGAATGCGTCCCTAAACCGAAGATACGGGAGTGCTCGGACCAGGGCGCGGAGGGATCATTGCTGCACCTCAGCTCACGTCCCCTTCCTTCCCCCTGCATCTTCATCACGATCCTCGCCCATCATATGATTTCCAGCTATAGTTCCGTTCTTCGAATTTCACGGACCAGCATGTTCCCACATGGACCTGTCGTTCTTCATTAGCATTGCAGATGACTTTGCGTATGCACCGGCAGTCTGGCATGAAGGGGAGTATTATAGAGCGGAGCAACTTTCGCTTCCTCAATCCTTCAATATCGCCCAGACCCGCCGCCACACAGCCACGACAATGGATAGGCAATTAATTTCCACGATTGCGAGAGTCGCCATGCGATAGCCCTGGTACCTGCAGGAGACATGACGCAGTGTTTTGCCTCGATCACACGAGTATGTAAAGCCAGCGCAGCACCCGCAGACCTGTGGACCCTGTTTTCTTCAGAAGCCATCGCGTTTTCAGGTTTCTGCGCCTTAATTGAGATCGTGCGAGCTTGGTATATTTCTCCATACGGCAGACCTCTTTCTTAATTAAGGATAGTTATTCTCTTCTGAAACTCGTCTTTCGTCGCCCGTTCTCCCCTCGTTCACTTGTTTGTTTGTTTGTTTTTGACAGGTCTATACGCGTGCACTATCTAATGTCTACGATGGCTGTTTCCTGGGATAAGCCGCAACACACCAACCTTACGCTATGGGATATCGATCGCGAATTCCAAGATGCGCACGAGGCGTACGAGCAATGGCAAGCACGCCACCGTCGCACGCGGTCCAAGTGGGCGTGTTTTGGCACGAAGAACCGAGACGATGCGGTTGGTAAAGCTCTGAGCCTGGGCCGGCAGATTCAGAGAATCATGGAACAAGGCAAGGAAAGATTTGGTACACGGTTCGAGGAAGGAGACAGTAAGTTCAACGCCTAATACCAGATTCACGAAAATTGACCATGGCTAGCAAAATGCAATACAGTCCTTTCAGCGCAACTCCTGCGAATCCAATACGAAATAAGACAGCCACTTTATGAAAGCGTCTTCTCCTCAACACCAACAATACCCATTGATGGCATAATTACGATTGCTAAGAGCGCCCGCCGTGCCTGCCTTACCGCCCTACGCGAACAATACGCACGCCTCGAATCACCAATTCTGTCACCTGTTCTGCCTCCACCACGCTTCAAAGTGGAGTTCTGTCCGTTCGCAGACAAACTTCGAAAGGATCTCAAGGAATCCAAGTCGAGCACATTGCGAGCGAAGAAGGCTTCACCCCACGACAAATACGATGACCGAGAGATCTGTCCAGAATGCGATGCATGCATCTCCGTCGCGGCCCATTCCGGACTCCCTGCGTACAGATGTATACTCTTCACCTCGCACATTGCGCTAGATCCTATGGCGGCGGACGACAAAGCGACCTTTGCATGCAACAGCTGCTACAAGACCTTCGATGACTCATATGCCTTCCTCGATCATTTCTTCCAAAAGCAGATCGGCAGTGAGAGGAGCTGCCTGCGACTGTCCGTACAAAGAAGCTCAAGCTGGTTCTTAAACGAGCAATTTTTAGACAGCGATCCCTCGATCGTTGAGCAATGTCTGAAGAATTGTATGGCACGAGAGACTATGCGAGGCAGAGGCCATAAGAAGATGAGGAGTCAGATCACTATACGACAAGTAGATTCGAGAGAAGGCAATTGAAACTCCCAAGACGCACCAATACAGCAGAATCTACGAACTGCACTATGAGTCGCGATGAGAAGACGACTACATGCGGGCAACATATACACATCAGCATCATGCGACGTTGCTATACGAACAATCCCGTTGGTATTATCAGCCACACATTCGAGTTCAAACGCCACAGTAGAGACGGTACACATGGTGTCTCCCACCCCGCTAATATGTTCTACACAAACGAAAAAGCCTTTGTACGAATGCGGACGGCGCGTTATTTTACTTCTCTACCTTTCTTCTTCTTAGTATACACGCTTCTTGCTTGTACACATGCATTTATACTATCACGTCTAACGCCGTAATGTCTTTCTCAAATAGTCCAGGATCGTAGGATAGCACAATACAATTAGCGATGCAGTTACGATCTGACATCACACCTATACCGCAAACATGCTTCATCTTAGATATCCATGCTTGATTGCTACGCAATGTCTACGTGAAAAGTCGCTTTGAATCCGTGGGCTTTTCCCTCATTACACCCAAGTGTTGATCCTCTAATCGCATAAACCACGCAACCCGTGATACCCGTCTGCCCAGACACACGTCAGATGTATCAAATTTCACATCAGACGGCCACGATACTCGTCAAGGCATGACAAGGCAAAAGGAAGAAGAAAAGGACCGAGAAACGTCATTTCCTTCGGGCCTTTTCCTCAGCGTAACATTCCGTGTCTTGGCCAAACTTTGCTCATCACCGCCACAGTCATGTAATGCGTACTTGCGTTTACAGACTGTTGAAACCGAGCTAATTTACTTCACCTTCCAGATTCCACCACCCTACCTATCCCGAGAAACGGGTGCTGGCAACTGCATACCCGCAACATCCATGACCGAAGCAAACGCTACCTAGGGGGCTCAGACCAACATGGAGCCGAAATAGCCGTCTTGTATCCGCCATTTCAGTCTTTGCTCACAGCGACAAACGTGACGCGCAAACCGCCTGAAGCAATCCTCGGCGAAACCCACAAAAGAAAACCCCGACTTGGCTTCTTACTTGTGTGTGTGTGTGTGTGTGAGATCCTTGAGAAGCTGATTATTCCGCTCACGTACTTTTCATGTCTGAAAAAGGAAATTCTCCGCCTGGGTCTTGGGTGTCCAAGTGCTGATTAACTTTATGGCTTTCATGGTATGGTAGACCTGGTTTGGAGGGGGGGGGGGGGAAAGCAGATGGTGCACTGGACTAGCGTAGGCTGTATGGTAGATTGTACACAGTCATCGTACAATAAAACTCTGCGGTTATCAGCGTGCACGCACTACGCTTACGACTTCCTCTACCCCATGATGAATGCTTTTCCAGGGACATTTTTCTTTTCTTTTGTACAGAAACAAGACCGGGCGGAGACTTGTAGTGGCATGGCGTGTAATTGTCAGTTCGCGGCGGAAACTGGGCGGGGTTGGCATTGTCTTGGACGGCAGGTCTGCCGCAACAGTGGACGAGGTGCGCGTTACGGTGAAGGTGAGCAAGTTAAGTTTGGATTTCACCGCTCCGCTATCCCGCCATCCCATGTGCTTGGGATTAGATTGGATCGGGCGGCTGGGGTAGGTGGATCTCCGCTGTATGGTGCCCAGGGCTATGCCAGGAGTCTTGAACCCGCATGCGGCGCATTCACAGCATCGGAAGGCTGAGTAAGTGTGCGTGTGCGCCAGTCTGGCTCCTTGGATAGTGGCTTGGGAGCGCGGTCTGCCTGCTTGGAAAGTCAGGCTAGCAAAGTGTCTCGTACGAGGTGCGATCACATGCGATTTTGAGATGTATATCTGTAAAATGCAGAGTTCATGATGTAGAGATGTTGGTATAATTCGAGTAAAACGGGGTATATCATGTCGAGCTCCATCCGCTCTCCTACTCTTCATGAAGAGAGGCCCAAAAAACGCCGTGCTGTCGTCCTAGATCAGCATGCCCATCATGTCCGTTGCAGTTGAAAACAAAAAAGTACGCCATGGTATATGCCGCTTAAACATCGCTCGTGCCGTCCTAAAGCGAGCAGGGGAAACAAAATATCGACCTTGTAGCGATAGCCTCCTCTTCAAACACCAGTCTCTCGCAGTCCCCTCGAAAGCCATCGTTCCCACCAGTTCCGCACACTGACGATAGTCTCTTTACCGTCGTTGTGTCCGTCGTGACCTCCAGGGTCTCCTAGTATCGATGAGAAGAACCAGAACCCAGCTGCGGTCCATGCAGCTATCGCGACACCAAATGCAACAACTGGTGAAAATACATTAACGACGACAAGCATAGGCGCGCTGTAGCCGGTTGTTGAATCGTGGGAATAGACCAAGTGTAGTTGGAGGTTGAGCGCTGGCGCGAGGAAGGCTGTGATTTGTTCCGATAGTGGTGGGCGGGTAGTGCAGAATCGCAACGGGGCTAGTATGATCGAGATCAGGAGAGCGAAGATGGTCCAGAGAGCGATGGCGCCGGAAAGGAAGGCACATGGGCCGCAGAGCCAAAACTAAATGTAATGTTAGCCGTGCTGTTGAGGACCTGGAGACGGTGGTTTACATACCAACAACTGCCATGCCTTGTCTTCTGGGCCTTTCTCATGGTATGCGCCTTTGTCGTAGACGATCGCATCACCGTCTGGTCCTGCTGCAGACGCGCGGTTCAGGGATCGGCCGCCGTGCGACGAACCGTAGCCATGCTTCTCGGGATCAAGATGCGCTTGTTGTGGATATTGTATGTTTTGTTGTTCTATCTCCGATCTTGAATATCGGATCTCAGGTGTTGAGTTGCGTTGTTGCCCTATCGAGGAGATGCTGCTGCAGGGGCTCGGCGCAGAGGATGCCTTCGGCGAAAATGGGTGCGACGAGATGACAGAATCATGGCCACGGCCAAAACTGGACTTGCTATGACGGTCGATGTGAATGCTATGTTGTCGCTGGTTTGGCTCCTTCTCGTTGTATGCGTAATTATACTCGTCAGACAGAGCGTTCGTCGAGAGCTGGTGCTGCGGTTGGCTCTGCTTGGGGGATGCGGCCGAACATGGCACTGGCGGACGCTGTGATTCCATGGCCGTTGATTGGTGGGCGACGTCACTGCTTGACGGGCTTTAGACGACCCTTGGAGACATGCGAAGTCGATGAGGTGCCGGGCATGTTATAGAAGAGGCGGAGGCTTCCCTCAGGAGAGGCAAGACTCTTGTTACATAGAATTACGCTCTCAAGACCTTGGGAGAAGGTCTTGGGCTTGGCTTTCATCCCCAAGGCTCGGCATTTCGGCTGGGCAGAGCATCTCAAGACGGAGACGGCCAATCACGGCTCGCATGGGGGACCAAGCGCAACTCTCGTCGAGGCGCGTCTGAGGCCGAAGACGGGATTTACGGCAGCGGCCTGTCCTGGTGCTATTGGAGCCCCCAGCTTTCGTCTTTATCAACTTTACCCTTCGTCTTGGCCTGCGCCGACGATGCTGGGAAACGCTGAGCAAACGGACCGCCGCATGCTGGTGCCCACTGTCTTGTGCAATGTCCTCTGAAGAACGCCAAGCCGGTAGCAAGCGCTACCACGGTCCGTCTAGGGCATCCGCTGGCTGCGTGATGTTTTGCCTAGGAAGTATTGAAGCTGCGGATCTTGGAACTCTGCACCACAGACACGTCTCTCCACACGAATCTAGTACGGTTCTCCAATCCGCCCAGACATTAGCTGAGTGTAAAAAGACGCGGCAGGTTGCGGTCCCGCTGTGCAACGTCGTGAGCACTCCTTGTGTCGCATCGCCAGACCAAGTCGGAGGCGGCAGCGGAGTGCATTTGATAGCGCCTGTTGGCGGAAACAGGTGCAGGTTGCTTTGCTGGGTCTGAATCTGAATGCCACCTCCAAGCGTGGCTGAAACGAAGCTGGTCTTGCTGATCTTGATCTTGGCGTTGGCACATGAGAAGCTCAGATACTCTGTTGATGGCGCCAGTTGTCCTGGCGGACGCTGCAGGTGGATCGATATCTATCGTATGATTTACTTTTATTCTGATTAGTCTGACGCGCGCGCTTGGCACGCTGTTCGCACCTTGATTGTAGAGAAAGCAGCGATCGGACTGAACCTACCATACCTTTGGTACTGCCTACGCATGGCAAACTCGGATGGCGAGTAGGAAGTGTTTGCAGTGATGTCGATTGTGGGTATAGTTGCATTCATGGTATGTTTCCTCACACTGGATACAAGAGCCACGTCGCGATGGTCGTTCTACTGCAGCCACAGCCGGTGGGGTAATACATGGTATCACGGTCACATCAACGAATGGCGGAGTTTTGTCCCGCCCCACAGGCGATGTTAGCGAAGTGCCGGAAATAACATTCAGATAAGAAGCAAGATGCGAGGACAACGGTCGGCTAGCGATGCAATGGATACAATTCATTGTAGCGCTAAGCGACGTGTCGCTGTATTGGTGGGGAAGCTCTGATGTCACTCGATGTGTTTGGAAATCGCGATGGTGGAAGGAACTCATATATTAGCATCGACGAAGAACAGCTTAGTTCCGAAGAGGACATTGTGACCAACTACGATCCCTCCAAGAATTACAGATGATGAATCTGCAAATAATCTAATGCAGGATTTGTCGGCTAGATGGCATAGCTACTTTCTTTTGTTTTTTCCCCTACATGATAGCGGAGATTGTGGCCCTTGGTAAACAAATACCCAACTGCGCAGTGACGCCGCTGACCAAAGTTTGGGATGAGTGACTTAGACACCCCTCCGACCGCCAACCAGCTTCATACCTTCCCGCATGGCGTCCGTCAATCGACTCATCACCAGCTCTTTGATGCCCTTCTTCTCCGGCTTGGGCATAAAGCCCAGCTCAATCAGGTAACTAACATAGATACCGACAGTGTCTTCCGTCACCGCGCCACCCTTGCTCCAATCCTCACTTGTCCATACTTGGTCCTTCTTCAGAGCTTCCGCCGCATTCCTATCGTCAAGCTCAGGTGCCTTGGTATCAGCAGGCAGATCTCCAGTCACAAAATGATACAACGGTAGAAGAGCATTCTCCTCTTTTGTGCCGGAGCGGTCCGAGACGTAGGCTTCCATGTTTTGCTTCCACTCTGAGTAGGTGACAAGAGGAACATTGTAACCAAACTTCTCGAGTGCGCCCAGGAACTCGTTAAAGGTGATACGGGGGTGGGACGTGATCTGCGCAACTCCGAGCGGTGCAATGGGCGGATTGAACGACGATGCCACGACAACGCGTGCAACGTGAGTTACGGGAACCATGTTGATTGTGTTCGTCATGTCAGGTCGTGATTTGAGTTGAATGCAGCCCTTGAGGATGCGCACAAGGAAGTCGTCGGTATTGGTGGTGCCGTACTCTGGATCTCCCAAGACATAGCCGGGACGAATGACGCACCCACTCAAACCCTTCTGACCAGCTTGTCGTGTAAGATACTCGGCTGCCCACTTGGACTGGCCGTAACCAGTTCCTAGGCCTTTGCGAGCACCCTCCAAGTCATCTTCCTCGAGGACGCCTGTGCCGCCATTTGCCAAGCTCTTCTCAGACAGCTGTACAAAGTAGTCTGTGTCAAGCACTGATGTCGAGCTGACGAGGCCAAAGTTCTTGGGTTTGCCCGCAGCACACATCGAGAGCGCAGTCATGGTAGATATGACATTGGCTCCACGTAGTCGAGAGTATGGCAATACCCAGTGGACCAACGCGCCGTTGTGGATCACCACATCGACAGAGTCGACGAGTTTGTTCCATGTGTTCGGCTCCAGGCCAAAGTTTTCCTTTTCAAGATCACCGACGAGTGGCTCCAGGCGTGATTCCCAGCTATCTTCCCAGATACCATATGCAGAACACGTCTGCCTGACACGCCCAAGTGCAGCGTCGATGTCTTTTGCACGAACAAGTACGGTGACTTTTCCGGGTCTAGACAAGACATCTCGTAAAATGTAAGCCCCCAGGAAGCCTGTTGCACCAGTGAGGAAAGTATGGACTTGTTCCTTTGGCTTCAACGGCTCCCTAGTCTTGAACTCGGTCAGTTGGTTAGCAAGATCCCTGGCATCAGCAGAGTATGCCTCATCTTCTGGGTCATCATCAATTGCGTCGGCGTTATCTAGGCGCAGACCGATAGGGTCCATTGCCTGATCGATGTTTGCTGAGAAGCCGCGCAATGTGGGGTACTGGAAGATGGTAGTCATAGGTACATCGATATCTTTCCATTCTTGCCGGATCTTGAAGAATAGCTGTTGTGCGATGATACTGTGTCCGCCGAGGTCGAAGAACGAATCGCTTCCGCTGATGCTATCGGCTGTCACACCGCGATCGCCGAGAAGCTCGGCCCATATGCTTGCCATTTTCTTCTCAGTTGGCGTCAACGCTGCACCCAGCTGTGAAGGACGTCTTGCGCCTGCGGCTGCTAAATGTGCCGGTTCTGGGAATGGTAACGCTGGCCGGTCGATCTTGCCGTTCGGGTTTAGCGGGAATCGAATCAGTGGAACAATGATGGATGGCACGGCGTATGCGGGAAGCTTTTTCTTCAGATGCTCTCGCACATCATCTCGAAGATACTTGAAACGCTTCAACAATGTGACCATACTAGTGTCATCGGCGGAATCACTGTCTTTTGCACCACGCTCTTCCAGCCAGTCGTACCAACGCTTCATCTCAGGAACGATGTAGCCTGCGACGTTAGTAATGTTCAATATTGCAAAAGGGAATTCAAACTTACTGACTAGTGTTGGCTCCTCGTAGGCATCGCGCTTCAACAGTGTGACATTCTCGCGCACCAAAGGATGAGCGGAGAGATGCGAGTCAATCTCACCAAGTTCGATACGGAAACCTCGGATCTTCACTTGCGAGTCGACTCGACCTGTGCAATGTACATTACCATCCTCGGAGTAATGGCCCAGATCACCAGAACGGTAGAGTCTGTCTCGGGGACCTTTGTAGAACTCCCGCCATGGTTCAGCGGCGCCTTGACTCTTCACCTTTTTGTTGTCTTCATCTACCCACTTCTGTTGGTCTACAAACCAGTTATCGACAAACTTTGCGGCAGTCATGTCAGGCAGACCCAGATATTCCTCGGCCAGGCCACCAGCTCGTACATAGATTTCTCCACTCTCGCCGGGCTTGCAAATCTTTGTCCGGTCTTCGCGGTTGACTACCAAAAGCTGGACATTGTTCATGCCACGACCAGCCGGAATGACCTCACCAATGCTGTCGAGAAATTCGGGTGCTTCCGTACAGCTGGGCAGCTCGTAGTAGCTGACAGCACGTTGTGTCTCTGTGGTTCCGTACATGTTGACGATACGGACATTGGGTGCTAGGTTCTGCAACCTCCTGCAGTCGCGCTTGATCAACAAATCACCCACGAAAAATGAGTGATGTAGACTGGGGAAGATTGCCGAAGCGCCTCCCACAAGAATCTGTCCCATGGCAGGTGTGAGATGTGTGACGGTCGCGCCATACTTGCGCATCCACTCGGCGAGCTTTTCATGCTGAATGTCTTCCTTGCTCGGCACGAGTAGTTGTGCACCTAGGAAAAGTGGGGTGAAGATGTCTCGCTGGATGGGGTCGTGGGCGATGCCTGAAAGCATGGTGAATTTGTCGTTTTCAGACAGTCCAAAAGTCTCGGCCATCCATGGGAAGTAGTGCGTCAGCGAAAAGTGACGGCCCTTGACACCCTTGGGCTTTCCTTCGGATCCTGACGTGAAGGAAAGTGTGGGTGTTGAGTCTGGACCGACCAGCACACCCGGGAGCTCGGCCCTGAGCTGCTGCTGCTCCTCTAGCACATCCCTTCCGTCCTTGGGGCCTCCAACCAGTGTTCCATCGTCCTTGAGCTCGAGCGCGGGAATCTCGGTCCTGAGTTGTAGGTTGTCCCTGACGTAGTTCCTGACCTGTTCTGAGAGGGGCCCGGCTTCGCGAGTGGCCTTGTCGATGACTACGAGGGCGCGCGGCTGGGAGACTTCGAGGTAGATGCATTGGCGGTCTGGGGGGTATCTAGTCCATGTCAGCATGCGACGGCGGGCTGGTGTGTTTGGCTTACAGTGGGTCTAATACTGAGAAGGTCGCTCCTGCCGCCAGGACAGCCATGATGGCCACTACTAGGTCCACGCCGCGATGGGCGAAGATCATGACGACCTCGCCTCTCTGCACGCCAGACTGCACGAGATGGTGGGCCAGCACTGCCGTGGCCTCGAATATGTGCTTGTATGTGAAGCTGCGCGCTGGTGTCTTGCTGGTGGCGGTTTCAACCACGCATGGCCGCTCCGGGTGCTTGCGAGCATTGCCTGCGAAGATGTCGTGGATGGGCCCCTTGAAGTCGGACCAGTGGAGGTCGGCGGTGGGATCCGGGATGCTTCCCTGGGTAAGAGAGGCCATTGTCGCGCGTACTTGCTCCTGCATGTCTCAGGGAAATATATGGCGGGGCCGCGTTGCGAGTGTGCGCATGCGCGTAGATGGGTTGAAATGCCCAATTGGAGTGCGGCCAGATGGAAGAGAGTCTGGAGACTGAGCGTGATGGAGCTCGTCCTCGTACGGCCGTGGAAGACAAAGAATCAAAGGAGATAGGCAAGACTCAGACACGAAAAGGCCCAGAAAGAGGTATGACGCACCCCGTCAAAATGCTCGACTGCGGCGATATCGGCTACAGTAGGGCGACCCCCACTGGAGGGTCGACGCGCTGCGCTAGCCTGGCCACTCGTCGTCGCAAACATGGGCCTGTCACGACGCGTCATCCGGCTTTGTGGGATTACTGTCTGCTTGCAACTGCGGCCTTCTGTTGTGCTCTCTCGTTGCTCGTTTGCTCGTTTGCTCGTTTGCTTGTTTAGCCGCGCTGGAGGCTGATTGGATCCTGTCTTGCCTGGGAGCAGCAACTCCAGACCCACCACGGATACCGGCTCGTAGCAGCCTGCAAGAGCCCATGTTGCCAGCATCGCCATAGCCGGCCTTCTGTCCACCCTTCCTTCACGACCACACCGCGCCATGCCGATCCAGCACACCTTCATGGGCCGGCCCGTTGCGCTGCACATGCCCCCGAGGCGCTTCCAAGTCATCTTCATCGCCGTCTTCTTCCTCGCTGTCAACTTTACCTTTTACGGACCTCCGTCACGCGGCAGCCTTCCCACCTATGACCAAGTGGCCGATGCTGTCAAGCAC
Organism: Alternaria panax; assembly: GCA_019702505.1. Taxonomy (NCBI): domain Eukaryota; kingdom Fungi; phylum Ascomycota; class Dothideomycetes; order Pleosporales; family Pleosporaceae; genus Alternaria; species Alternaria panax. Next base: position 457,611 of record JAANER010000011.1, on the reverse strand, counting down.
CCCCAAGCCCACGTGCCTGATCTGGGCCAGTTGTCAGCTGTACCCAATCCCTTCGGCCCCTCGGCACACAAGCCGCCGCCTGCCCAGGCCAACAGCACCACGGCGAGTGCTTACGGTGCCATAGAATGGCTCAGCGACTTCAAGTGGCGCAACCCCTTCTCCTCCTCCGTGACGCTCGACGAAAACACCGCCCTGCTACCTCCCCTACGCGAACGCCCGCCCATCTACACCTACTACGACGTGCCCAGGAAGCAGAGCAAAGACGTGTCCGCCGCGGAGCAGCGATTGATACTGGCATGGCGGCGAGCATGGTGGGCACAAGGCTTCAAGCCTGTCGTGCTGTCCCGCGCCGAAGCCATGCACCATCCACAGTACCAACTGTTCCAGCGCATGAAGCTGCATGCAAAGGTCGAATTCGAGGTCATGCGCTGGCTGGCCTGGGGACATATGGGCGGCGGCATTCTTGTCAACTGGCTCGCGTTGCCCATGGCCGAGTACGAGAACCCCATGCTGACCTTCCTGAGACGAAACGAGTACCCAAAGCTGTCGCGAGTCCAGTCCTTGGATAATGCCGTCTTCTTCGGAGATCGGATCGCTGTCAATGATGCAATCAAAAAGGTCATGGGCAATGAGCTGCTGAAGAATGTAACCGCAAGCAAGGACAAGCTCTCCAAGCTGGCGAAGAAAGAGGGTGGCCCAGTTGTCAATCTCCTCTCTACAAAGGACATTCAAGTAGACAGCAAGGCCAACGGTATCGCTTCCTACAACATGGCCACCATTTCCACCAAGTACAAGACGGTCGCCGACAAGTTCACCAACACGACCCAAGCCGTAGCCCTCGAATTGCTTGCAACTCTCATAAACTCCCATCTCCATCTGACCTGGCAAGAGCAACACCCCGAAGGTGTGGCCGTCGTTAAGCCAGCCCCAGAACATACGACCGCGCTCTTACGCGAGACGACAGACATTGCGCGCAACTTGACCCAGTGTCCAAGTTCCCCAATGCCCAAGTCGTGTCCTCCCAACCGGCCAAAGTGCAAACCTTGCGACGCCAACAAGTCCATGAAGCTTCAGCAATTCCCAGAGTTTGTCAATACTACCAAGTTCTTCACAATTGGAACCGTTCCGCATCCGTATACCCTTACGTCGTTGCATTACACGCGCGACACAATAGACACTAATTTCTTGCGCAACAGCGCTTCGCGCGATTTATGGCTACGGAAGCTAACCGATAAGTCGCTTCCAAGCGATCATACTGAAGAATACCGCGTACTCAAATTTAAAGAGCTAGTAGCAGCAGCTCCGGCGCATACCTTGTGGCTCACAGCCGAACGCATTACCCAAGATGATCTGGACTGGATTTTTGGATTTGGACTTCCACAAAACGCCTCCACAACTGCCGAGCCCAGCTCACCAAGCAAGGAGTCTGAGATCATCATCTTCCCGCGTCCGGAATCCCCCAAGCCTATCGAGGGTGTGGATGTACCGGACGAAAAATGGATTGAGAAAGAGGAAGAGCGCCTGAAGAAGGCACGCGACGCTATCAAGAGCAAGGATAGAAACATGAAGCTAGTAGTCGAGGCCGTGGAGCAGTGGAATCTGGCAGATACGGAAGCCTGGAGGTTTTCGCGTGCCTACTCAGCGAGGAGACGACAAGAGCGGAAGAAGTGGGAAGAGGAAGAGGCAAAGTTCTCAGGCAGTGAGAAAAAGGCTGGAGTCAGGCCCGGAGAGGGTGGTGGAAGGTGGACCGACAGGAGCTAGTTCAATCATCGACTCTGAAATTGCATTCAATTTTGGCATTCCTGAGGTATGTACAGTAAGAATGCATTGTGCTCTCAACAACCCTCGGCTCCCTCAGTTCGCAGCAATGCATACCTTGCCGATGTGCTGACCGGATACCAAGTACTCGAAGGCTGAAACAACGTCTTCTCTTCCGAACCCAAACACCTTTTCTACAGGCACGTTGAGGTTCTCATAAGTCACAAAGCGCGCGGCGTCTTCCAGCCGTTGCTTAGACCCCACCATGATGCCGCGGACGATCGCACCCTTAGACAGGGCTAGCGCTGCTACATCGGGCATCTTCTCCTCGCAGACAAGAGGCAAGGAACCCTATCACATCAATATTTCCGCCATAAGCCACCGCATCAATGCTTTGAGCGATCGTTCCAGCCCCGCCATTCTTGAGAATGAAGTCGGCACCGTGGTTATTCGTTATTTTCAGCACCTCCTGAGACCAGTTGGGGGTCGACTTGTAATTGATGGTATAGTCGACACCGTACCGCTTCTGGACTTGCGCAAGCTTGTCGTCCGATGAAGAGGTTATGATTGTAACAGCGCCTGCTGCTTTGGCCAGGATGGGACCAGTCATTGAAACACCACCAGTGTCTACGAACGTCGTTGTTGGTAGCTATCATGGCTGGGATAACATTTTCTTACCAAGAAAGAGCACCGCTTGCCCAGGCTTCAGAGGGTTGTTGCCGTAAAGCGCATTCCATGCGGTGGTACCCGTACACACCAAAGCCAAAAGCTGAGCAAAGCTGAGCCTACTAGTCGCTGGCACTTTAAAGAGCACTGAGCTAGGAAATGCAATGTATTCTTGAAGAACTCCGTCATAGCAGCCACCCAAACTATGATGCCAATCCGGCATGGCGCTGTACAACGTCTTCCGGTCGAAGGGTGCGATAATCTTGTCTCCCTGGGCAAAGTCTTCCACTTGGTTACCTACACGTACGACCTCGCCAGACAGGTCCGAACAAGGTAACACATTGTCTTTGACTGGAAAAGGGCACTTTCCGGTAGCGATGGCAAAGTCGCGGAAGTTGAGAGCCACGTTCTTGACTCGGATCAGGACTTCCTGGGAGGCGGGCTCAGGCACCTTCTCTTCATTGACTCAGAGGTCTTGGACGCATGTGCGCTGAGGCTAGCGGAACACACGTTGTGTGGTCATGATGAATAGTTTTGTGAGATTTTGTGACATGAAGAAACCGGAACGGATGCTAGGAAATGCCAAGAGATGGCACTTGCGTGCTTTTATATGCATATATCATGGTTGTGGTACGCACCAGGGCAATTCGTGAAGGTGCAACTGCAAGCGCCAGGCCTTTAGTCATCCGTCAGATAGGATGTAGTACGAAGACCAGATGCCAAGAAAAGGCTTTGCCTTACTGCAGCGTATGCTTTTATGAACAACGCAAAAAAACTGACAAAGTAAGGGTTTCCGTGTTGCTTTCCTATTCTGATCGCTGACCCCATTTCGGTCGGCGAACGCTTCAGCTTGCCTCTTTCTCATGGCCCGGCTTCGGTAGCTTGCTTGGATCTTAATACTGTGGTAACTATAAGCACCCTCAAGCTTGCCAACGCTCTTGCACCCACCTCAGCGCTTACACTTTCCCGCCTATACGACACAACGCGTTATTGCGAAGTGTTTCTCCCATGACTGGCGTTGCGAACGCGGTTGCACAACCCAGTCGGACACGGTCTCGATTAGGATGGTAAGTTTGAAACAACGTCATCAATCCCCGTCACGACGCTGAGATTGTGAAAGCTTGTGCTGCCGTCGCAGAAGGCGGAAGTGTGCGTTCACCTCTAAATATCGTTCTTCCTTTTTTACTAATTGTCATAGACGATGGCGTCCAACCAAGATGTCATGGCTGTCGAATTCGCGGTGATGAATGTCTCTGGGGCCTGAAAGTGACGTTGAATCCATCCAGAACGCTACAACTGTCCAGTGAGGACTGCGCTGCGTTGCTTGCTGTAGAAAGAGAGCAAAGCCCATCTAGCGAGCGAACCAATAACATTCAGATCTTGGATGATACGGATTAAATCGTGCACGAGTATCATGGCTTTTCCACTAACGTATCTTTAGAACGCCAGTGGACGGGGTCGGTCACACCTCAGTCATAAGACATTGTTACAGAGCACGCTGGATTAGACCTGACCCTGTCAAGACCGACAATATCGGATCCCGACGTTGCAACAAACACTGTCGCGACCTCTCAAATCCACACACTTACAGAGAGTGGTGGCGTTTCGCCAATTGTGTTTCGCAATTCAACTTGGAGTGGTCAAACGCATCAAGAAAAGGCTTCGTCAACAAGCACATCAACCTCCTCAGTCGTGCCTCACCGTGCTATCACTATTGTGGTGTCACCGGAGACCGATATCGTGCCTATATCACATGCGGAACAATCTCGGCTAATCAGTGCCTATGTGCAAAGAACCGGGCAGATGGTGCTAGGTCACAGATTCCGACAAACACTTCACAGAATCGTGTGTTCACAAGCTCGTGGAAAACCGGACACTCAAAGTCGTAGCAATGGCTTTTGCGTCACGGCAACTTGACGCCCTTCGCAACGACAAGCATCAGAATACACTGAGCCTATACCAGCACGCTGTACAATCCTTACTCTACTATGGACCATCTCAGTGTGGTCAGGCAACAATAGCTACTTGTATCTTATTGAGTATCTAAGAAATGATGGCTTCTAACATTATCGACAGAAGACGTCATCTCCAGGTATGTTTGCCACCCGTGTCTGAGATGTAGCTGAAAATGATTTCTCATGTAAGGCTGTGTCTTCAACTTAACCAACAAAGGCTGAAACGGCTCTAGTACAGCACTCGTCAATACCTGTTTCTGGGCTTTTGCACGTATAGTTATACCACAATGAAACCACGTCAGTCAATCTGCTGATCCCTCTTCAGATGTGTCGGCAGCCTTTGTTCTCAAAGAAGAAACTTTGATACTAATCGAATATTGGGTCAACAACTACAGCGCATTATCAACTGCAGCCACTACGGATATAGACGCTTACTGCAATCTTGCTATGCTGATCTTTGCAAAGATAGTAAACCTTAACACAAAGGATTGCAGTCGACGTCCGTTTGGTATGCAAGAATTATGGGATGAACTTCAGGACTGGCGGCATCACCGTCCAAGGCATATTTTTCCCCCTCATCAGAACGGACGCACATCAAAAGAGCCCGTTTCCGACTGTTGTACTCACCGGTGGCTCATCGATTTGCGGAAACGTGTTCTACCACGCCGGCGCAATGCTGTTGCTACGAATGGGACACATGTGTTGGGACGAAGCGGATACCAGAGCTCAGGTGTACGACGCCGTCTGACATCCAAGAGAGCTCTGCGGTATCAGTGTAACGAATGCATCCCATGCCAACTGTGTGAACCATATACAGCTTCTTTACATTGCTGGGCAAGCATTTGGTTGTGGTTCAGACGCGCAGCAGGATGGATCACTGCAATCAGACGACAGCCTCATCGCAGATGATGTCAGGTATGCAGTTGAGAAGCTTGCGCTTCTGAAACATCCCACAAGGATAGAACGTGAGACTGGGTGGAGAACGTCTAATAGAGTGGCGGACTTGAGGAGACTTTGGGGGCTTGACTGAACATACACAATATCTGTTGCACTATCCAACACCCAGGTTTTCAGTCACCAAATCCATCTGGGGCTTGAGCGGAACCGACAGAAGATGTTGCTATCTCATGCCCGTCCCATTGCAGTGCAGTAGATCACGACATACACCAAACTTTCACACGCAGGCTACCTTGCGACAGACACGCTTTTCGATTGCCCTCTAGAACAGCCTCAAAACGAAGGTAATCAACGCTTCCACCAGGCCATGAGCGGGAGACTGGAAAGAAGCTTTACCCTGGAATTACTACCGTCCCGCCCGAGCTATTCATCTTGGTCTCATCTCTTAGGTGCACTTGAAAGAGCTCATCTGATCGTTGAAGTTAAAGTCTCTCAAGTCCGTGATGCCAGGGTTAATGATGCCCGAAACGGACGCACCCTGGCAGCCGAAGTCCCTATGATCACCACCCGATCAGCCAAGTAACGCTTACAGGAGTCTGAACATTCAAAAACTTACTCCCACATAGTACAGGAGAAGCTGTCCGGGCCCACGGAGCCAACACCGTCATTGAAAGGAGAACTGATGTTGACTTGGAACTTGTAAGTAGTGTATTCAAACTATCGTCGCTGCGGTAGATGTCGTACTGCAAGAGCCAGTGGTGAACTGAACATTCTGACATTTTCCTTGAAAGTTGACGTCGTTGCACATGAAGAGATGGCCAGTTGCGCGTCTGTTGTCTCACTTGTCTGTAGTTAGTCAGCACATATCTCTTAGCACTGGTTGCAAGATACTGGCTTCTCCACATCAATAGCGGCGCCAAGGGCGACCGAGAAAAGGCTAAGAACCATAGCAAGAGTAGTCAATTGCATATTGAAAGGCAGGGAAGTCGTAGTGTTGCTAGAATGGAGAGCAGAGAGAGACAGCGCTGTGGCGGGAAGAAGAATGAGAGCGGCGACTAGGTTGAAATTATACGTAAAGATCGTAGTTAGGCACAATTTTTTGTTTGCGAAATGAGAAATTTCCTTCCACTCTGTGATGCTCAACCTGCCTCTTCTCGATAGTGCTCTGCAGACAGCTAGCGACAGCAAGAAGCATCATAGTCGCTGAATGTCATACTATAGGCTAAGATTGATGTAACAGATATTGGAACAGCTCATTGATGGCAACATTTACAGGATTTCGAGTACGTGGGTTGTGGGGAGAGAGGCCTGTTCCCTCTTTTCCTTCCGGGCAAGAGCATTCCAAGATTGCCTTTTACGTCTGCGACGCGCATATGGAAGGCAGTACCGAAGCTTTGAGAAGACTTCTACGGCAAATTGTTCAACGCTTGCGTCCTCACAGGCGAAGGGGTGAAGTTACTCGTCAGCTGACACTGTTAAGAGCTTCAGCTCTTGGCAGCATTGCATATGTGACAACCTTGGAAGCGTGTCTATCTATCTCAGTCACACAAGCGGAAGGTTGCCGTCAGTCTGTTCTGAAGGGTAAAGAAGTATGACAGAATCGAGAGGGTTACAGATTGCACCTGCAGAACGGATACTATGGGGGAAAGCGGCCAGCTCAACAGCGAACGGATCGCATTGCAGCTGAGCTCAGTAGTCCAGGGGATGTGAGGCTTATGAGAGTCTTTCTTGAGAAGTACCTCAGGATGTCGAGATGGGACTTGCTCATGTGGGTGATATGTATTTCCCTCTTTTTGAGTGTGTGTGGTATGCGCTCTCCTCCTCATCACTACGCCTATGGTGAAGCGGTGCATCTTTCTGTTTCGGATTTAACGCAAGGTTTACTCATAGTCCATCACGGAGATTTGAGCGCAAAGTCGGTACGCACCTGTTTTGTGAAGGGCTGCACCTCAAGGTCGTTCCCAGCCATCGGAACGCAACGGCAAGGCACGCACCACTACCAGCCACAATTTCTCCAGCTTGTTCGTCACCAAGAAAACTTGGAAACTTGGCCGCTTTGATGATGTCCGTCTAACACGACTTCAGCCTAATCTTGATTAAAACCCCTTGCAGAAACTGAGCGCATTTGCTAACAATATCAGCACTTGTTAGCAGTCTCCATCTGCGGATAGCCAATCTCGGCTACCCAGAGTTCGGCCCCACACCTGGGATTCGTGGCGCCGCGACCACGAACTACTACAGACTTACGATTCATCGGCTTTACTCCACCGCGACTACTGGTTGCAGTCTCGTCATGTTTTCTGTTATTGCGGGTACATTGCGAATCATGCTATGGGTACGGTAGTATTGCGGATGGTTGCCTGAAAGGCGCTAGAGAAATTTGTCGTCATAACCAGGCGATACCCTGAACTAGAGATACCGCCTGTTCTTCCATTAGAATTCTTCGCAATGTCGCTTGCAGAGATCGCCGACACGTGGACCTGTCATACTAGTGCGATCTTCCACGAGGGTCGTCGGTGATATTCCGGTGATCTGCGCTACCCTTCGATGGGCGAACCCAGAAAACGAGAGGTGGGGTGCTTCAGCACATGTCGATCCCGGCAGTTACCACCCAGACGGGAAGTTACGTTCAGCAGGTAGCTGTTTGAGGATGAAGTCCGTCTCAAGAAGGTTTCGGCAGACAGCTGGAGTCATTCCAGTGACATGTGCGTATACGAGGAGCGTCAGGTGGTGGGAGATGTTATTTCGATTCAAACTACATTCGGATGCGCACGACTAATCTCAGCCCTACCGTCTCTGCTGCCCCTCATAGTTTACCAAGCTTGCTTCGTCTGTGTCGCTATGACTATGCTTTACCATGTAAGAGGTCTTGACCCTAATGCCGTCTTCTATCTTGACATCGAAAGACTCAGACCGAGGACTCGATACAGCAGCGCTAGTGTTGACATTGTATGATTTGTGTTTCTGGCTGATGTTCTTGAGTTCGTTGCCGCTACCGTAGTTGTAGTATTGTTGACGACTGCGTGCTGAGGAGCCGCCGAGCACGGGGAAGAGTTTAACCAGGAGGAGGCGGAGTGTGGGAAGACACGCGCTGATGAATAGATTAGCATGTGCAGAACCATGGTCGAGACAAGCCAACTTACCACATTATACCAACGCATATCTCGATCGAACTCCATATCGAGACATCGTAGAACTCCCAGCTTACGTTCGATGAGGCGGCGAAGTGCACCAGAGCCTGCAAACGCAGAATACTGACGACAGTGACGAAAGTGCCGACGCAAAACATCAGTGCTACACCGACCTTCTTCTTCCAGTGTAGCTTCAACCCCCAAAGCTGCCAGAGAGGTACACCTAGAATCCAGAAGTCCAAAGCGATCGAGATGGCAGCGTTCGATGCGGTAATGGCGTTGATCTCTAGACAAGTGCCCTCGTGCATGCCATCCCATTTCGTCCAGAAGTAGTGGATTGGCCGGCATTGGAATATCGCCACAATAATAAAGACAACGCCCCAGAGTACAGTGAGGATGACAGTACCCCATAGCAGTCGCTGGACTTCTTTACTGGGAAACACGCGAATGTAGAAGAACAACAGCGTAAGCTTCAGCAGTGTGAGCTGGAGGAAGTACAGCCAAGCCATGATATAAAAGTATTGCAGCATCTGGGTAATCTCCGTTGGAGTTAGGGCCCAGAGATCTTGACCAAGTCCATTCTTCACAGTACCAAATACAGTGATGATGGCGCTCGGTATAGCGGCTAGAAGCGTCGCAAGGACGCACCAGTCATCGTAGCCAAAGTCGAGTCTCGACACAGTGGCCTTGAAGGCGAATCGAATTGCAACGAAGGCGGCGGCTATGGATACCATTGCGTTTGACAACGTCACATAGTGTTCTCCGCGATGTCGTACTGGTGCGCCGCAGTTGGTAAGACTGACATTTCGTGCGGCTATGTACCGGTTAGTCTTTGGTTCTCTTCCGTCGAGTTGATGAAAGTACCTAGAGCTTCAGGAATGGTGCAGCTACTGCTTACACACAATGTTATATTATTCTGGAAGACTTCATTGGTGCAGATACAGGCTTGATCTGTTGGGGCGCAGGTATTTGTGCCGAAAGCGCTCATAAGACAAATTTGCTACAGCCGTCAGCAAGAGACTTGAAATGAAATAAAAAATCGATAAGTGAAGTTTACTTACAGCGCATGCCGGAAGCTTTGACGGAGCAGTCTGCTGTACTGCAGTGACCATAGAGATGGTAACGAGCCACAGCAGAATGCATCTGTAAAAGAGAGAAACCATGTTGACGCTCCTATACTCGACTGTTCGAAGGACAAGTACAGGGAGATTAAATTCCGCGTCTGTAGCCAGTGCGCAAGAAATCGCAGAAGAGTCTCAAGTGAATCGGCAGCGGGACGGGTACTATCATTTATCCCCCGCCTTGAAACGGAAGGTGTTCCTGGGACATGATATGCGCAGGGTTTGTTCGTGCGGTTTATAGTGCATGTCTTGTAAGACCTAGGACGACTGAAACCCGCGAGTCGTGTCTATCAAGGTGGCTACCTCCATCAGTATAAACTGCCGGCTGCAGAAGCCCACCCGACCATGGCATTTCGATAGCGCAAACTCTGTTAAGAGGCGCTGGCGCATAATTGCTCGGAAGTTATATCAGCTAACGTTGGCGGCATGTCATTCAGAAAGGGGTCTTGTCGTGTTGAGGCCGTCCTAGCAGTATGTGGGGAGCGGTCCGGTGTGTCATGGCTTGCGAACGCCACAAACGCCAACCGAAAGCCGCTGCAAAACCCGGTCCAACGCCTCCACAATCCACGGTCAACGAAGTAGAATGTTACACATTCAGAAATGTGACCCAAAGGCGGCATGATGAGCATTGCGCAATCATGGAGGCGGGCGAGCACGTGGAGTTGATCAATGCGATAAGGTCTCCGGGTGCGCACCTAGACAGTTCTGCTCGCTTCACGACTGCCGGAAGGAGCATTTATCCCGTACCAAGGCGACGAACGCTCACCAAGATCTGCACGCGTATCCGGTTCTTGACGCTGCATCCTACCGCTCACATGCGAATTCTATAGTTTCACGAATCCCAATCCTAGCAGAAATTCCGTGGCTGAGGGTCCACCCCAAGCCTCAGCCTCCCCGGTTGAATCCCCCCATTGACCTGTTGACCCACTGTGCCCTGCAGTAGCATCACCGCGCCTGCGGCCATCGATTGCCGCTCGAGGTTTTCGCCGGCTTCCAGCCCAGTGCAAGGCTACACCTTGCAATGCTGTCGGCATGTGGCAAAGTGTTTCAAGTGGATTCTATCGGCGCAGCATCCTACAAGAGGAAGCAGACGGTTGCTAAGGCGTCTTCTTTGAGGTGGTCTCCGAGATGAGAAGAATAGTTCGTGGCAATGCGAGAAGAATAGTAAGGGGAGCAACAGGTATATATGAGGGCTAGGACAAGTCTCTTGGTATCCATCACTACCACCGAGTATTTTCACGACAAGATGAGACTCGTCGACAACGCACCGCTCCTTGGGGCTCTACTTCTTGCTCGTCTTGGAGACGCTAAGGATTGTTACCGTCTGCCAAGCGATGCCGACTGGCCATCCACTGAGACATGGTCGGCCTTGAACTCGACCGTCAACGGGAAGCTCGTGGCTACTGTTCCGATCGGGTCGCCCTGTCACGATCCAACATACGATGCCGATGCCTGCGACGCATTGAAGGCACAATGGCTGAATCCGCTAACGCAGTAAGTGCAAGAGCTCCGTTCACATGCTTGGACAGAACTCTAATAGTCTTGGCAGCACCCCGTCCTCCCATTCGATCATGCAAAGCTACTTTGCCAACCAGAGCTGCGATCCATTCTCCGATAGGAGCATCCCCTGCACTCTTGGCAACTACGTTTCATACTCTGTTAAAGCCACCAAGGCAGAGGATGTTATCTCTGCTCTCGAGTTTGCAAAAGCCGAGAATATCCGTGTTCTTGTTCGCAACACTGGGCATGACTTCCTTGGACGGTCAACCGGAGCCGGTGCTCTTGCCATCTGGACGCAAAGTCTGAAGAGCGTCACCTTCGGTGACTGGTCGGATGAACACTACACTGGCCCATCGGTCACTGTTGGTGCAGGTGTCATGGGCAATGAGTTGCTTGAGGCAGTCCACAAGCAAGGCATGACCGTCGTGTCTGGCGAATGTGCTACGGTTGGTCTGGCAGGTGGTTTCACCCAAGGTGGTGGTCACAGCGTTCTCAGCACTGCCTTCGGTCTTGGGGCCGACCAGACCTTGTCTTTTGAGGTGAGATGCTCCATGTCATAAGCAACCGAGAACAACGCTAACCATGTCTTTATAGGTGGTTACTGCTGAAGGCAAGATGCTCACTGCCTCAGCAACCGAGAACTCTGACCTGTACTGGGCTCTTAGTGGAGGTGGCGGCGGCACATATGCCGTCGTCCTTTCGTTGACCGTGAAAGCATATCCATCCAAGCAGGTCGGTGGTGCTGCCATGCAACTCCTGGCGTCATCTACTACCCCCGAGAAGTACGCCGCAGCAATTGCCAAGTTTCTCGAGCTCCTGCCAGGCATGATCGATGCCGGCGCTATGATAGTCTTCTTGGTCAGCACTCAGTACATTGTAATCAAGCCCGTCACTGTTTGGGACTCAACAGTGGCGTATGTCAAGGACGTTGTACTCGCACCTTTTGCCAAAGCTCTTACAGATCTTGGCATTACACCGCCAATCGTCTACAGCGAGCTGTCTTACCGCGACCACTTTGACCGCTACATGGGTCCTCTCCCACGTGGAGCATATGAGGTCAACAGATACCAATTCGGCGGCCGCCTTATTCCCCGAGATGTAGTGGAGAACAACACTGCGGAGCTTGTCAAGGTTTACCAAGAGCTTGCTGCGGAAGGTGTCTTGCTTGCTAGTAGCTCAGCTAACTACCAGAAGCCCGAGGGAACCGCCGACAACGGCGTGCTACCGGCATGGAGGAATGCCATGATCCAGCTGCAGCTTATCACAAACTGGGACTCCACCGCTCCTTGGGCCGATATGGAGGCCGCCCAGCAGAAGATGACCAATGTGCTTATGCCTAAGATCGAAAAGATCACACCTGGCAGTGGCTCGTACCTGAATGAGGCCAATTTCCAGCAGCCGAACTGGGAGAGTACATTCTTTGGGGAGAACTACGGCAAGCTGAAGGCTATCAAGAAGAAGTACGATCCCAAGGACGTATTCTACATCCTCAAGGGTGTTGGTAGTGAGGCTTGGAACGTCAGCGAAGACGGACGTATGTGCCGTGCATAGAAGGAAGGCGTAACTTCTTAATTTTCTCGTGTAAACAACATATTACCTTAGATCTCTGTTAGTTCAAGAACGCATACGGGCTTTGAACAAATTTTTCCGCACGTCTTTACATTCTGCAAACCCAAGGACTCACTAACAACTAGAGCGATCAACTCAATTTAGAAGTTTCCATGTGTAGCTCAATGTGTCACGCGACTGGCGCAACGTTGTTATTGTGCGAGACTCGATGTGACGCGGGTGGGCAGCTGTGCATTCCAAGGTTGAAGGAGAATTGAAACAGCCCTCGAGGATCGTTGTGCGTCCGTGCACGATGCCGCCTGAAAGTTCCAAATGGAGCCGCGATGTTCCCCTTCACTACACATTCATCGCCCCAGCCCTTGAGCGCTGACTCTCCATTAGTCTGTATGCTGACTCTGCCTAAATAGTATAGAATATTCTTGTATATGTGTGGATCTAGCCAGGCTGCACACATGGCCTTGCGAGTCAAATCTCAAGCCCGGCCGATGGCTGCCTGCAGCCAACCCGATATAGGCACCTCAAGCATGGACGTTAGGAAGTATATATCGTCAAGCATCGCTTAAAGAGTTCTGGAGGTCTCATTCATATCTAAATTTCATATTCATTGACATTGATTCCACTTTACCTTCCTTTCCCTTCTCTTCTCTTCCGTGCTCTGATCATACGGTCTGGCTCTCATCAAGGACGTGACGGAGAAAGTTGACCACGCGGTTCAATGCCTCTTTAATAGGACCTGCTTGTTTTATCTATACGTGGAACAACTACCGGCTGTTTGTCCACGTGTGGGCAAGTGCGCAAGGATCTCTTCGACATCGCATCCTTAGCTAAAGAGTAGGGCCTTACTCTGTGAACATTCACTCCTCACGCTCTGTGTTTACGGGTAATCTCACACGCTAGTGCTAGTAGCCTTATTCGCCACGTATTGCTTTCATTCTAAATAATTCCTACACGTCTGGAATTCTACATCGGTACCGAGCTTGATCACCCAAAGCTCAACTCACCAACCGACTACACGAAAGAATCCATCCCTCTCGCAACCCTTCACAATCGCTGGAAACATACGCCTTGCCATACAGATAGCCGGCCATTATGTCTAAAAGCTGTGTAATCTGCGGCACTGAGGAGAGCGAAGGCGAGCTACTTCTCGAAGCACCCTGCGGCCGCCACTGGGTCTGCGCTGACGACGTCGGAAGCTTCTTCGAGAACGCGACAAACAACGAGAGCCTTTTTCCGCCACAGTGCTGCGGTACCATGTTCATGTTGGAAGACTACGAGGATCATGTGCCGTTCGAAACGGTGTGGGCTTATCAGATGAAGCAACAAGGCGAGTATTCAATTCTGGCCAAGTAAGTCCCGGACGACTATGCTTCTACGTGATAAACTCCGAGCTGACGTTTGAGCAGGTTTCGTGTCTACTGCGCAAATCCTCCCTGCGGAAAGTTTCTATACCCTGGATCGCACGTCGAAGACTCGGAGACCAAGATTACATACGCCATCTGCGAGACTGAAGAATGTGGGAAGCTGACTTGCGTCAAGTGCAAGGCCCTGCTTGAAGAAGGTACCCAGAACCACCAGTGCAAACAAACCGAGGACGAGAAGAAGTTCAAGCAGACCGCTAAAGAGAAGGGCTACCAAGAATGCTTCGTCTGTGGTGCGACTGTAGAGTTGGCTGAAGCGTGTAACCACATCACCTGTGATTGTGGCAACTCATTCTGCTATGTATGTGGAGAGAATTGGCCAGGTCTCCACGGATGTCCGCACTATGGGCCCGCCGTCTACGACGAGGAGGGATACAACCAGGACGGTTACCATCGAGAGAGCGGTCTCAATCGCGAAGGACTCACTCGCCGTCAAGAAATGATTCGTCATCGTGGAGAAGAAGAAGATGATGAAGATGACGACGACGGTGAAGGCGGAGATGGTGAAGGTGAAGATGGTGAGGGCGCAGATCCCGAGTGGGAGGTTCTGCAGCATCTTACACCTGATCAGCGCGCTATGATCAACCAGCTCCCTCATGGGCCACGCGAAGATGCTCTAGATCAGTTTCGCATTACCTTGTTCGAGACCCAGGGCATCACGTTCGACCAGTTTGTAGCCGAATTTGGCGATGACGGCGATGCTGTGGAGGATGACGATGATGAGGACCCCGATGAGGACCAGAACGAAGATCCGCAACTTGGAGACGCCCCGGCTGGACCTACACTAGATGAAGCACTAGCTGATAACGCCACTGATCAATTTGCTGATGTGGCACTAGCCATGGCTCATGGTGAGGATCTGATCGGTGTGGCAAATGGCATGATACCCCACGATACGATGGGATCCGTGGACCATCAATCTGATGAAGAGGATGTGCCCGACGCTCTCGACAACTTCATGGCCGACGAAGAAGGCACTCAAGGAGATTTCTTCGTAGACGACCAGTCCGAAGTTTCCGACTTGGACATGGTTACCCCACAAGTACATCACAACAACGAGAGTACAGACCAACGTCCTGGAACCGCATCCACCGCGAGCACCGATACTGATATTCACCCACAACCCGCCACCTTCCCTACAGACGGACCCCACACGATCGTTGCACGTGGGTTTGTCTCGGGAACAACCATTCAGGACGTGGAAACCATCGTGAGCCACCATAGCAATTATGATATAGTTGGAAGGAGCCTTCGGAGAAGTGATCCACTCATTGTGGAACTGCAGTTTGCGACTAGAGAGGCTGCAGAGGCTGTTGTTGCTGCATTCCATGGGCAGAAAGCGGATGGTCAGGTGTTGGATGTGAGAATGGAGGATGAAGATTTGTAGAGATATTGGCAATATAGGGTATGGTGCTGGAAGACTGTATGGTTTCTCTTGTTGAAGCGAGCATCCGCTTGTTATGGCGGTTTGCCACGGAGTGAATTCATAGCATGCGATGGCTTGCCAGCCGTATAGCTAGATCTTGATAGATATCAGACATGAATACATAGATCGTCATTGTAGCACTTCAAGTGCAACACTCTTATCGCCTGTGTCCCTCGAATTTAGGCGTGACATCGCCATGTTGCCGGCATCCTCCTCCTTCTTCGATGCCGCCATTACTTGACAAAAGTGTTCACAGGCAACCTGTAGACGTCAATTGTCCAGTACGGCCGCCTCGTTCCCTCCCACTGATCACTTCCATGCAGACCGGATGGTACGTTGATCTCCTCCCACTCAGTATCGAAGCCCGCCTCGTAAAGGTCCATCTCAGCGACCTGTCTTGACGTTAGCCCCGCTTCAGTTCAAAATTGTGTTCTGGAAGAGACATACCTTTGTGTAAACATCATAGCAAATCTGGCGATCAGCACCAAGGCCATTGTACCAGCCAAACTTGCCATCCTTAGCCAAAAGTGCAACCACGTACTCTGCGAAAAACTCCTTGAGCGCCTTGTAGTCCTCGGCGAAAGTATCATAGTAGATCGCATCCAGCACAACGCCCTGCTCCACCAGCTTGGGCAGGATATCTTGCCACCGGCCTTCGTGGATCTTGACATTGGGCTTATCGTACCAGCCCTGCTCACGGAGACGCTGGTGCACCTGTGGATGCGCCTCGATAATGTGGTGCTCTGCGGGATCGTGGGTAAGGATAGCGGTGTCTACGATACCCATTCCGTGGCCTACGTTCATAGTACGGAGACCCTTCTTAGGAATCAGAGTCTCGGCGTGGCGTTGCATGATTTGGGTTTCCCAGTCCATCATAACGGCATTGTCGGATTCGTCAAGGAGGATACCGGGTTTGTAGCGGAGTTGACTTCTAAGGTAGGCTTTGTTGTCTAGGGAGACATCATCGAGGACCTTCTCTTCGACAATTTGTTCGATGGCTTTGGCGTCTTCTTCAGAGACCTTTTGCTTCTTGGCGGCAGGCTGCTCTGTGTCTTGATCCTCATCGGCTTCCTCTTCCACGTCGTTGTCGTCCATGCCGAGCGCTTCCAGTCGAGCGAAGAGGATTTCAGCACGTACACCGGCTTCTACCATCATATTGTAGATCTTCTTTTGGCCCAAGCGGAGGGCGATGCATCCTGGTGTCTCGTCCTCTTTGTTGAGATCGTTCCAGATGGCGCCATTTTGAAGGAGGGTCTCTACAGTTTGAACCGCAGCATCACTAGCTTCTTTCCCGTCCTCAGCCTTGCCACAAGCTGCAATTGCTGCGTGGAGCGGTGATGTTGATACTGTTGCTGTAGGGTCTTGCACGTTTGCTGATCCGTCCTTGAGCAGGATGTTCAACGCCGGCACATCGTGACGCTCCGCCGCCGAAATGATGCGCTTAGCGAGGAGGATATCTTCTTCTGTTGCTTGTTCGGCCATCTTGAACTGTGATTGAATCGATGTCGACATGTGTTGCAGAAAGGACTGTGGGGTTTGGGGAACTTTTTCTGCAGGGTTTACGATAAGATAAGCGACTGCTAGTGCTTCACTGCGGCTACCTGATCGGGCATAGAGTCTTTGTCCAATCACGCCAGACGATTCGTGTAGCAAAAATGAAAGACAACAACTCAGAGAGTGATAGCCGCGAAGACACTTCGTCTACTAATGATGACAACGCCACCGCTTGAGGATATTTGCTGGATCACCTTGTACTTTTATCGATGATCTAACTAATTCGACTCCAACCATAAGATGCAACAGCCCAACACCACACAGTGCGAAACTCCTTTTCATGAGTCTATAGAGATAGACGTATGCAACTCAACCAGCACCGCCCTAAACACCTTGCTCCCGTGCCATGCAAGCTATCCAAACTCTGGTCGTTTTCAACTGAAGGTGTCTTTGTCATTCCCACCGGTATGGATACTGATGCGAAACTGACGATGCCTAGGCAAGACGCACAACAAAGCCCCACTAAGGATATACCTATACGAGGCAAATGCATATATAGACATTAGAAGCGAATTAATGGGCAATCGACGCGACAGAATAAATCTGATCCCCAACGGGAGGCGGCGCCTGCGTGCTGTATGCAAGTCAACCCGACGCCTTCGATGCAATGAGCCCACTACCGGGCTTACTTCATCATCTGTGAGATATTGTTCCACTTTTGCTTGAGCG
Source organism: Alternaria panax (assembly GCA_019702505.1). Lineage (NCBI taxonomy): Eukaryota > Fungi > Ascomycota > Dothideomycetes > Pleosporales > Pleosporaceae > Alternaria > Alternaria panax. Next base: position 439,947 of record JAANER010000011.1, on the reverse strand, counting down.
CTTCATGTTCTTCGTTGATCTGGAGGGTTGGTTAGCCGTGGTCAACAGGGGAGCAGCTGGGAAGTTGGGACTTACTGTAGCCCATTGCATTTTGACGTCAACCAATTCTTTCTCCATCTCGGCCATCGAGTCTTCTAGATTGCGGTTCTCGTTGTGAACGACGATGTTCTTCTGCATAACAGTCTCCATTTCGTTCTTCAGTCTTGCTTCGACCTCTGCAGGTTGAGTGTCAACGATCTTCTGCAGCTCTTCAACCTTTGTCTTCAACGTCTCGTTCTCGTCGGCAAGATTTTCATTCTCGACCTTGGTCTTGATGAGTTCAGAAGCGACCTGGACATGCTCCATATCAGACTGCTCAGCGCGATACTCTAGTGACCGAACCTTCTGTTCCAAATGCGTGACTCTGTCCTTCAGTCCGTGAAGCTCGGTTTCGCGCTCCTTCTCTATGCGCTGCTGCTCCTTCCATTCCGCGGTGTATTGCTTGAGCATCTCTGACGTAATTTTGACGGAAACTGCGTCTTTTACAAGAGTGTCAGCACGATAGATCTCCTTGTCGATGCCAGCAGTCGAGCCAAAGAAGCCGTTTTCGAGAATAGAGTTAGCTGATGGAGCTTTGTCGATATAAACATCGAACAATCGCTCCTTGAGGAACGTTGTCAGTGTCGACATGTCCTTCATACCCAGCAGTGTTTCTGCGTTCTTTTGCATGAGCACAATACCGAATTTCAAGATCGCAGACTCGAGACCCTCGCTGAGTATCAAATCGTAGATGCGCAAGACAAGCTGTAGCGGGAATCGGTATGCGAACAGCGTAAGGAACCATTGAGTGGCGTAGAGTTGTGGTTTGACCTCTCTTCGGCGGAGATGGCAGTAGAGAGCGGGTTCAAACTCTTCCAGAAGGCGTTCAAACTGGTAGAGATGCAAGTGAAGTCCAGCCATGTCAGCCACGAAAAGGTCGCGGAGGCCATACTTGTTCATCAGCGTCACAAAGAGACTGAATGCCTCTTCCTCGGGCATCTGCCAAAGTCAGTTATAAACCATGAATACCATGTGGATGGGAACCTACGTTGAAGAGTAGAGGCATAGCGATGAAGTTCATGCCTTGAGCGTAGCCGACAGCATCATCGTATAAAGCATAAGCTTTGCAAATCCCGAAGAGACCGTCTTGTAGACCAGCTGCCATGACGTACTTGGAGTAACTCGTGCGTGCTCCCAGATCGCGCTTGATGACCTTCTCTAGTTTCGATATCGTGGCAGCGCTTTGCTTCTTTTCCACCGCGAGCCTTGCTTGCGCCTTGATTGGATCTTCATTTTCTGATGTGAGGGATGGCGAGCCCAGTGGCGCGGTGGTACTAGCAGCTGTTGTGGCCGGGCTCGAGTAGTCGGAGTGCACAGAAGACGAGGAAGAAGCGACTGATTCTTTTCCGTTCCCATTGGTGTTTCCCATGCTGAGGGTACTCGTTCTGGCGCTCGCGCTGACGCTCATGTACTCCTTGTCTGTTCCACGAGCTACGAGTTCCCGGTACATGCTCTCCAGCTCTTCGCTTTTACTTTGCGCCAGCACTTGCCAAATGACCCCACGGATGACTTGAGGGATGCCATTTGCGATGGCGCGGTTTAATTCTTCGGAGCTGGTGCGCGCAATTGCTGCTGGGCCTTCATTGACCACTGACTGCCAGAGGTCCCAATCTACAGGCTCGGACATGTCTCCCGCCGGGCCAGCGGCGAATCCAGACGCTGTTCCAGGAGCCAACTTCGGGTTGATTGTAGGTTGTTTTACAAGAGCTGGAGGACTCCCTGGCTCTTCTCCAGACATGGGAGTAGGACTGGCGATGCCCAGCCCGATGCCTGGCGACGCCAATGCCACGGTCGGACTGCCATCTGTGCCTGTCTCATCGCTCAGTGTTATGCCTGCCTCTTCCCTCATCCGCAGAATCTTGAAACGGTCTCGAAGGCTGCCTTGGCTTGTTCTGTTCTTGGAGCCCATCTCTCCCTCATCCTCGATCCTGCTCAGTGTGAGCTCGGGATTACTGCCGATGGTCGCAATAGACGCTCCAGTGTTCCGTCGTTCTGCGGTAGTAGTAGTAGCCGCTGGCGGAGACTCGGGTTTCTTGCTAGAGCTGTTCCTTGACAGCCAAGCAAAGGGGCCAGTGAGTTTCCTAGACGTCGGCGGTGCTGGCGCTGGCGCGGGTTTCTCTTGTACAGCGGGTGGGGCGGGCGGCGGAGGGAATTTTACAGGCGACATTCTGCCCGAGAGGCCTTGTAGTCCGCTTGCGGAAGTAGTAGAGTCTCGAGAGTCTCGCGGCGGTAATTTTGGGAGTACGCCAGCAGTCTTTGAGCCCTCTGTTGAACGTCAGCTTGAGTTTTGCGATCAGCATGCATTCACGCATGCAGACGTGTATGTAGGTAGGGCCAGTGAATGGGTGCAGATGGCTCCTGCTCTGGAAGCATGAACCGCCCAACACGCGCACATCACATAGCTCTCATTCCAAGCCGAAAAGGTATACTCACCGCTGTTCAAAGACACGTCGTCCATATCCGATGTGACTGATACTCTGTGTCCGGTGAGCAGTGGTGACTTAGCTGCCGGTGCGTTTTCGCTAGGCTTCTCGACAGCTTTGGGTTCGGGCTCGTTGTCCGACTCGTCGCTTTCGCCATCATCGTCTTCTTCTTCTTCCTCCTCCTCCTCCTCCTCCTCCTCATCATCATCGTCGTCGTCGTCATCATTGTCGCTGTTCTCGACTTTGGGCGCGGCAGGCACGGCAGGCACGGCAGGCGCGGGCTCCGCTGCTTTGGCTCCTTGTACTGTCGAAGCAGAAGACTCTCGTTGTAGGAGGGACCGTGACCGTGACTGTGACCGTTCGGACTGTGAGTCTGGGCGAGGGGTAATCTCAGCTGCTTCTTCGAAACTGTCCTACACCGCCGCATGCATATTAGCAAACTTGCACTGTGACGGCTGCCGGTAGTTTCCAAGCAGCAGGGGTATTGCTTACACTCTCCGTGCCAGAACTGCCTGAGCTCGTGGGTCTTTCTGGTTTGTCCGCCATATTCGCAAGGGTTGGCGGTGTAGGCGACTGAGGGTCGCGGGATGGTATCTTGAAAGGCAGCTGCAGTCGACGCGACGTGGCTTCTGGTCTGGGCGGGAGTACAAAATAGAGATTAAAAAGTAGTGTCGTGTGGGTGTCGGCGAGGCAGTCGGGGGGCTCAGCTGTGGTGGTTGTTGTTGTTGGTGGTGATGGGGAATCAGGAGCGGGACAGCGACGTGGGTTGGTGAATTAGAGAAGTGGAGCACGACCCTGGCCGCGGCCTTGAACATCGGGGAAGCCACTGAGGAGTCCACAACGACACGTCCGGCTTTGGACCTGCGCCCAAGGCCAGTAATTGGCTGCCATTGAAGCTCGAGTCCGTCGCATCGCGGATGCTGGTGCTGCGCATGACGTCTGCACGTTGATTGTGCATATGCAGCCACGGATTGCAGGCCAGCTGTTCACTTGCCAGCCGTCGTTGCACAAACAGCCCACCATGGCCTGCGAAACTTAAGGTTGATCTGAAACACGCACTAGGCCCGCCACGTGCTGGTCTTCCGCCCGCCCTGCGAATCGAGGCTTGCACCGACTATCACACGCCACCAGCATTCGGCACTACTTTCGGTTTTTCGACACCAGCGTCTACGACTCCAAAAAGAATCAAGGACTGGTTTCAAGAGTGGTGCTTAGGAGCCGTCAGGCCTACCGTCATTGCGCAAGAAGCAAGGGATGCGCGACTTCTTTGTTCCTTCCTATTCAGCCAGCAGTCAGACAAGCTCCTTCCTTCTGGACGGCTGCCGTGTCGGGCGCGTCATCTCCTCCACGTCAGCATGAACGGGCGGGAAAAAGCAGGTGCGGCAATGGCACTTTTGAAGCAGGGGAGCACATGGCTTGAACAAAAGTAATATGGGCTAGAATTGCAAAGTCAAGGTATATACATGAACATGAAGAAGGTATCCGCAATCATAGTTTTCGACAGCTCTCCACCATTATCCTCCAGTCTCCCTGTCTCACAAGCCCCCTCTTAGTTGAGGCACTGGGAGTAGAAGTCGTTCTGTGCGACGCACTTGGCAGTACCCTCGCACGTGGTAGGGCCCGAGTATCCAGCACCACCGCACTGGTAGTAGAGCTTAGCAACACCAGCAGTTCCAGACGGAACAGCACCGGTAGGGGCAGCGATTCCAGATGAAGGGCGGAGAAGAGTGGCGAAGGTGGTAGGGGCAACGGGAGAAGCGCTGGGGATGGTAGCGTTCATCGAGGGGCGGGCGGGAGCGAGAGTAGGGAGAGCGGCTGCGCTAGTCTCGGCAACAGCAACGACAGAGGAGACGGCGGCGAGGGTAGAGGTGGGCGCAGCGGCAGCGGAGGTAGGAGCTGCGACGGTCGAGTTGGCAGCAGCAGCTGGAGAGGATGGCTTAGCACCTCCAGCACCACCGCAGGAAGCGACAGGGCCACCGGGAGCCTTGTAGGTGGTTACGTCAAAGCCGTTGTAGACGTTGGGGATGTAGATGTTGTCGTCCTCGGCCTTGTAGGCGCCAGGGAGCTCAATGGTAGGTCCGCAAGCACCCTCCTTACCGGTACCGGTAATCTTGAGCTGCGCACAGGCAATGTAGAATTGTGCACCTCCAACAGTCTGAGCGCCGTGAAGGGCCAGCATCTCTGAACGGAGCAGGTACTCGCCGCTGGCAAGACCAGTAGGGAGGGCAAACTCGCGGGTCATGTTGTTGGTGCCCATGATCTCGTTTGCCCACTTTCCATCAACGTTGTCGAGTTCGTCAATCTTGAACCATCCGGCACCGATACCAGTGGCCTGGGAAGCATCGTCGACGGGTCCGTAAAGCATGTGGGTGATGGGACCCGGGTGGCCGGACTGGTCCCACTGAACCTTGATGGTGTCGCCCTCGTTGGCAGCAACCGTCTCAACACCGGAGGGGACCTTGGCGCCGTTGACGTTGCAGACAATGTCGTCGCTGGTCAAGTCGGTGACGGGGCTGTTGGAAGGCGGCATCCGGATGCCGACCTGGTAACCAGGAGTAACATCGTTGACCCAGAGCTGGTGCATGTTCTGGTGAGCCGAGACGGCAGAAAGGAGAGCGCTGGTGAAAATGGCCTTGGTGAACATGTTGAAGTTTGAAAGTGTTCTGCCGGTGTGGTATGTACAATGACTTGATTAGCAAGGATATGCTTTAGTGATGCCTGATCACGAAAAAAAAAATGAATGTAAGGTAAAGAGTGAAGGTGGTAGTAAAAACTGGAACGAATGTGTTCAAAGAAAGGACTGGCCCGTTGGAATGATGAAGTGAGCATGGCAAGGACGACGGCACCTTATAAACTCATCCCATGCCGATCTTTTGCTTGACTTACCCGCCTGGAACAAGATTGATGGTTTCCGGAGATCACGACGAACCGCCTGGAATCCTCCTTGACGGCCGTTCACACTATCCCAGTCGCTGGGAACGGGAAAGACGTCGTCTTGACAGATGCCAAGGAGCGACACGCCAGCAACAAATCTAGATGAAGGACTAGTTTGCTCTTCTTGGGTATGGTCCGCGATGCTTGTTTATGCGACAGGCGCTATCCGAGATTGGGTGGACATGTTGGTGGAGATATCAGGAAGCGAGCGTTTCCAAACTGGCTGCTTTGGGTTAGCTAAGCCGTTTCGTATGTGCACCCGCATGTTTCAAAACGTCTCTGAGAGCGGTTCGCTGGGAACGCGATCCTGCGGCGAGTCGCTATGAACTCCAGAGATTCGGTACCGTTTCTTCCGAACCTCGGAGATGTACGCAGAAGGCTCTTCAGTATCCGGAAAAAATTGAGGTAGGCGTTCTGGACACAGCAGATGATGAAGTAAGAACGGGATAGGATGCAGTGCGCTGGGGAAGGTGTATGAATGATGCGAACAGTTGATATTGCAAAAGAAATCTACAATCTACTGCCTTTGATGAGGCTGCACTTCATGACGCGCTGTCTCAGCGCTTGGAGTGGGGCAGAATTGGTGGACTTGAAAGTCTTCCTCATGGTCCTCTTGTAATAGTTGTAAAACCCGTAGGCGCTGGCACGGCGCGCCTTTTGATTGATGTAGAAAGTCCGTCCATACCCTTACTCATGTCAGGTAGTATTTGGGATATCGGTTCCGTTGGGCTCGGGGATTTTGAAGTGGAGATGAGAGTACCCGTAGGTAAGGTAACGGTTCTAGTGAACACCAGTACACTTCCTTGGACGGCTTCTCCGTTAACATAGAAGTGAACGTTCTGCACCGTAAGAGCTGGCGATGTCTGATGGATGATGGAGAGAAACCGGGCGCCAAGCAAGATTGAGGTGAACCATATCGTTATGAGGAAGAAGACGGCAAAGAGTACCCATGGCACAAGGATGCATTTCTGAGGCATCTGACTTCGCGTGGGAAGTGTGGTTGGGAAGCCTGGTCCACTAGATCGTGCAAAGTGGGGGTGATTTGTGTCTTGGTAATCGGGCTTGACATGAGCTTCCTCCGCATCCTTTGAAGATGATCTGGTGCTTGAGTGACGGATCGAGGATAACGGCTCAGGCGTGGTGGGTTGATGGTAGGGATTGCTCGATGTGCCACTTTGTGGTGTCCCAGCAAAACTGTCGCGTCGGGGCGCGAGAGGAATGTTATGCAAAATGAACGTAGAGCTATACGTCGGAGCCGGTGAAAGCATGTCTTTCACTTCGGTTGAGGGCATGTCTACTGACGGTGCTCGCTTTTGATCATCCATGGCTGGGGCGAATGACTCAGTAGTGTGTTACGACGGCAAGAAGGAGGATCTGTCTTTTGATGGTTACCACAAAGGATTGACACGAGGTTTGAGAATATTGGGAATTTCCTTTGTGCAGGCGAGGAAGATAAAGGAACTGCACATGATGGGACAGCGTGGCCGCTGCGAACGAAGAGCTGCCTCGATTAACCTAATGGAGTGACATGCGAATGTTTCATCACTTCTGTGCGCTTGTGCGTTGTTTCTACTGATTAGCAGAGCATGTGGATGAATGCAGTGGTGGTGAGAAGTAGCTTGGAAATCCGACGGGTTTGCGAAGCGCAACCTTGCTGACGAACGATTGGCAGATGGCGCTTTCCTCCAGGGCTCGCATGCAGGGTCTAGATGTAGGGTGCCCTGCTGGCCACGTCGAGCAGTTTCCGCCACAGGCATACTCGGAGAATATGAGAAATGAATTGTGTGTTGGCTCTCCAGAGGTGCCGTCGTATTCACGTGCGCGACACGTGTGCAGAGCGCGCCGTATCCAGGCTCACTCCAGGGTATCATACCGCAACTCCAAAACACCTTATGCAGGCACAATCCAGACATGTGCCAGGCCCGATTATCGCGGCGTTTCAAGCCTTCGCCTTGCCTTTGCCAGTTCCTGCAGGCCTGCCTCGCTTCTTCCCTGCTGCGGCTGCTGCCGGCTGTGCGCGAGCAGCTGGCTGGCCGTCCGCACGGCTGCCCTCGGCTACTCTTATGTCCTCGAGCTCCTTCTCCAACAGGCCTTGCAGCTGCTCGTTGCGTCTTCCGAGGAGCAGCACGTCGTCGGGGTTAATCGTGTTGCGGCCGGCGTGTTTGGAGAAGACCTCGAGATCGCGAGCGGTGTTTGCTGAATAGCATCAGCGTTCTGGGGGCTATGCGACATGCGAAGACGCGAAACGGGCTTACCGATTTGCGTATATACAAGCTCAGTAAGGGCACCGATGAACTGCGGCGTTGCGTTCAGATCGCTCTCCAACGTCCTGTCGTCGACGAATTGGCCGATGGAGTACCAGAGGGCGGACTTGAGTCGCTGCGGCCATTGTCAAAACATGCTCACCATCGATGCAGTGTACGAGTTTGCTTACCTCTTCGCGCTCTGCTTTGGCATCGTCTTCTGATGCCATGTCGCCTAGCAGTCACGTTCAACCGCGTGTCGGTGTCGACCTGAGAAGTGACGCGACCAGACGCGTTCAGGGCGGGCCGATAGCGGGGCCTCGGTGATGGGAACCCTGGTTCTGCCACCGGACGGTCCACGCTTTGAGTGATTTATTGTTGTTGCGCCCAAGTACTTTCTTCGCCAGCATCGCATTTCACGCACAACTCTGGGCACACACAGTCCTCGACATAGAAATCAGACGCCTCTCCAACAACCGCCTCACCGTCTACACAGAACTCGCTCTATTCCCAGCACTGCGCAAACACCCAAATCGCATACCCAAGATGGACTACATATTCGACAACGTGGGCGAGTGGAAGGACCGCCTGGTCAACAACTCGATCAAGTCCTTCGAAGAGATGACCGCCCAGCGCTGGGTCCGCATCATCGCCATCGTCGGCGCATACCTCCTCATACGGCCATACCTTCTCAACGCCGCTGCCAAGAAGCAGAAACAACAATTAGAGAAGGAAGCTGAAGATCTGGGTCTGGGCAAGACCGAGGCGCTAGACGCGAACGACTTCAGGGGCAGCGGCGTCCGGGTGAAGAAGGGGGAAGCGAAGAAGAAAGAATAGTCGTTATGTACGAGGAACGAACACATGTGGCACTGGGAGACGGTAATGCGGTGGAGTTTTGGGCAAGGATAATCTCTGTGGAAAGTAACAGGAGTATATGGCGGGCCATTTGGAGAGGGAATTCAGAGACACGTGGTTGCGCCACGCTTTCATGAGGACCGGAGGATCAACTTGGCCAAGGAAATCTTCCTCAATGCGTTTGCGAAAGGACTTTTCCTGTTTAGTATGATCGAAGAGCGGAAAATATAATAGAATCGCCAAAGGAGCGTATTTTCCATGTAGTGCTCCCAAAGCATTTGATTTTGATGCAAGCAAGGAGCTTGTGAATTCGACTGTCACATCTGCGACAAGTTGTAAACGCCAGTATCGAGCCAGTGTCTTTGTGTCATAAGACAAGTAGAGCGGTACTGGTTCTCGTAGGTTTCGAGATTGCACTACAATCTTAGTCTCATTGGTTCACACCTAGTATATACTATAACATCAAGGTACACTACTAGCTTCTATCATTTGTATGTACGAACTCGAGGCATGATACCCGGAGCATGATCCGTATCGCCATTTTGTTGCAGATGACACAGGACCCTTGTGTTATTTTTACCTAGGTGCACTATAACATGTTTATTAATCGCTAGCAGCATACGGGTGAAAGAGTGTCGATCTGCTCTGAAAACGACTTCATATGTCAGCGTTCGAAGTTTGTGGGCCACTAGCCGTCACAGGAAACGCGGATCTGGGGAAAGGAAAGCTTGTAATGAGCGGGGATATCAGGAGACGGTTACTCATGTGAAAGCGGGGATACGGGAATACCGGTAGGCTGAGGCGGTATAAATACAAACCAACACATTGTGTCGGCCCATCACGCGTGCGTAGTTACCAGTGACGACAATTGATTCCCTCTCTCTCAATTTTATCCTCAAACTTGGACGCTACTAGATTCTTTCTAGCTCATCCAATCTATACTTGAATGATGCCGCAGTACATAGTCAAACACTGCTGCGAGCTCCAAACATCGGAGAAGGACGCTATCGCCATCGCCATTACAAAGCTGCACTGCCAGACATTCAACGCGCCGTCCATCTTCGTGAACGTTCACTTCCACCCCTCGCAACCTCACTACATCGCTGGCAAACTGCAAGAAACAAATTCTATAGCCGGGATGCTGCGAACACGAGGACCAGAATACAGAGACAAAATGAATACACTTGTGCTGGACCTTACCAAAATATGGAACACGGTGGTTAGGCCGAACTTTTCGAACCCTAACATTGACGGAGATGTGCCAGGGCGATTGGATGACCCCAGAGCGCTACATCTTTGCGGCATCTCGGAGGGGATTGTTGCCGCCGCAGAGCAAGGGTTTCTTCTACCTATTGCTGGGCAGGACGACAAGTGGCTTGGGAAGAATCTCAAGGCTTTTGAAAAGAGGGCCGCGGATGGAGATGAAGCGATGAGAGCGCTTGTTGAAGAAATCAAGACGAAGGGTCTGGGAAGCGCTTGTTGAAGAAACCAGGCTGGGCCACGTGGATAGGGATTACATGCCAACGACATTCTGGCGATTCAGCTTTGCCAGCATGCGAAGCTTTGCGGGCTGCGTGGATATTAGATGAACTCTTGGAATGTTTGGGTGACATCTATGCTTCCGCGTATGCACTTGCCACAAAGCGCTTGCTGAGGAAAATACAGCGACATCACAAGACGGATATCTTACAGTTGCTCACTTTTCTCCGATCGCAACTCTAACTCAATCAGTTACTCTAGTTCATGATGCCTTCCGTGATTCAACACTCTCAATCTACTGCAGCGTGCTATGAACATGGCGTACGCCGGATGGCAAGTTAGATTCAATCCTTGACCCTGCAGTCAAAAAGCCATCCGTTCGTTACATGGTCCAACACACCATCTTCACATATGCATTCTGTTTGCCCAACCAACACCCCCCTTCCACCATTTTCCACCCTACCAACTCAGCAGAACCTTCCGCTTGCTACTTCATCGCCTCATGATCTCCATATTCACAAATTCCCGCTTCACGCGCCTTGCCTTCATAAAACATTCTACCACCTAATCACCATGTCTCCGCACACGCATCCTAAGCAATGCCGATGCCAGTGGACGACGAGTACCGTAAGCAAGTTCAAGGAAAAGTGCAAGATCTACTCTCCGGACGCCGCGAGAAGCCTACACTTAAACTCGTTGTTGAGGCTGTGGTGGAAGGAGTGAGACTGTATCGAAGCTATAAAAAGGAGAGAGCTGCCGAAGAGAAGAAGGAGAGAAGAGGAAAAGGAAACCGTAAGAGACATAGGAAGAACGGGGACATGGGAGAGAACAGGAATGATGGGCATGGACATAGCCATGAATCGAGTGGTAGACGCCGACATCGTCGTCATCGTTCCGGATCAAGCGATGAAGAGCGTGGAAGACATTATCGTAGTCCGCGAGATGGCGGGCATTCAACATCGCGAAACAGACGCCGAGATGAGTCTCGTGGGAAGCGCTTCGAAAGGTCCAGGTCTAGGGACAGACGCCCAAGATTTCCTCAACGACATGGAGAGAATGATGTTCTCGAGGACTCACAGAATGACGATTTGGATTATCAGATGACGGGCGGCGCGGGGCCGCCAGATACGTTGCATGATGGGCGTCGGAAGCCAGACCCACCGTTGCCTGGACATGGAGAACGTCCAAGTAGTAGAGCGAGTGGCTACCAAACCTCATGGCAGGACCTGACCCCAGAACGAAAGAAAGGTCCAGCATCTGGAAGAAGAGCTCCAACACCATATCGCTTAGCACGAACACCGTCGAGAGACCGTTCCAGGGTGCGATCTCATTCTCGTGGTCGAAGAGATACATCGCGGTCAGGCCGGAAGAGGTCGCGCACACCTCACCGACTTCATCACCGAAATTCCACAGAAATCTTAAACTCCCATCAACGTGACCGTCGACACAGACAACAGTCGAATCTTCGTCCACGCCGCATTGGCGCATCCCGCTCGCCAACGCGGCGGCAGAGAGGACCAGATGGTACACCATTCGGAAGCTTGCCAGAACGTAAAAGCGATACTAGTTTTAGGATTCATTTTATGAATACCTACAGGCATATCAAAGCCGAGCATGAAGCTGGTCATCGAAGTAAGAGTAAGCTCGAGAAGGCGCTAGACGAGATGAGGAAGAGAAAGACAGGCACACAAGTTATCATTGAGAAGCAAACAAGTAGCCGCAAGAGAGAGAGGGAGAAGATACGAAAGAGTGAGCCAGAAAGAGTCAGATGGGCTGAGCAATATCTTGGGAAGACTAGGGGCGATGAGTGGAAACCTAGTGCTGCTGAAACGGAGGCGTGGGAACGTCATCGCCGCGAAGAAGAGGAACGCAGAAGAAGGAAGGAGGATAATGGGAGACGAAAGAAAGATGCTGATCAGAGGAATATTCAAAACTCACCGGTTCCGGAGATACGTCTTCAGCCTCCAGTATCTACCAGAACTCGACGTCGGCAAATGGCTCCTGTTGCGCGCGATTTGTCACATCTCCCTCCTCTGAACAATCCACCTCCAGCTGTTTCAGAGCCGCTTGGTTGGCAACACGCGCTGCCCATCCGCGAGGAGGAGGCTCATAAGCATGAGATTCCACCACCACGAGAGCCAAGTATTCAAGGCCTAGATGATAGGCCTGAAACCGGAGCAGCAGCGAGCTATTACGATCATGCTCCACGTTCGCCCATGCCAGGAGGTTACAAGGAGAACGCCGAGGCAGAACATGGAAGACATGATCAACCAGAAGCTTACGACGAAGTGTCACGCCCAGACATACCTCCGTCTCCTGGTATACCTCCATATCCAGAAACGCCACCTTCTCCAGTCAGATCAGAGGGATCCTCAGGCTCGCCGTCACCAATCATGTCGCATGCACCACAAGCTGTACCAACTCCCCCTCAATTCACGTCCGAATTCTTGCAAAGTATCCCGATGCCAACTCCTCAGCAATCGGTGCCTGCCATCCCCCCTCCTGCAACGCTCCCTCCGCCGCCAGGACCAGCACCGCCTCTACACCGACTTCCTCCACCTCCCCCGTTACCTGCAGCGAGACCAGCCAACGATACTGTGATTGCCGCTCTGCTCGGTGATATTAAGGGAGGCAAGTCCAATTTACGCAAAGTAGCAGAATCGGAAAGGAGAGATTCCAGCAACAACCCCAGAGCCGGCAGGGTTGTGTATGAGGAGATGGCGCACAGTCATGATGTGGAAGAACATGAGCGAGCTCAGGCCAGGGAAGCGAGCAACCAATCGCCATTCCGGGGAAACAGTGCGTGGAGCACTCCCATGTCTATGGACGAAGAAGACGATGTGCAGCCAGCATCCAATAAGGCATTCCAAGAAGACTTGGCGAAAGCACTACAGGCGAGGGGATCGGATTCAGGTACCGACATTCCTGCAACAGGGTCCCGGAGAGGTTCTGATGATAGCCCACTAACGGCAGACTCTAGGACGTCGATGATAGCCAATGCGTCTCGCAAAACGGAGGAGAGTACGTTGACGTCTCCCTACGTCTAGGTAAGTTTATACTGACGCGGTAGCAGAGGCTCCTCTTCAGTAGCTTTCCAGATCGGAGAGCGGCGAGGATCTTATCTTTACTTTGGCGGCACATATTGCGCAACCAGGTTTTAGTTTTGATGGTCCGAGTAGGAACTGACAACGATGAAAGCGAAATGAGATCAAACGAGACAAGATGTCCCGGTAGCATTGTCAAATTCTGTAGATAGTCGAGTTATCCTCCTCTGACGCGAGACGTTTCGTGCGTTTGTTCTTTGTGCAAGTACACGACAACTGTTGGCAGGGAGCTGAACGCGTGTGCATGGGGCCCGTAAGATTGCATGGTGTTTACGAACGGTTGGCCCAGGCTTCCCAATTTCGCGGTAGAGCTCCGGACCGCCAAGCTCGAAAGGACACCCGGTTGTTGGGCTTCATCCCTATTCCTCGTATTATTAGCTATCTCGACTTGGGAACTTGCCTGCATTCTTCGCCGAGAGTTTAGTTTACATTCCTGCCACTCCTTCACCGTTGTTAGTGGTTGCCTCTGACGTTGAGCTGCATCCCCCACATTACCTAGGTACTTCAACGTCGCCCCAATCGGACCCTGTGGCATCATCAGGCAGAAGAGCGCAAGCGTACCGCCCACTGCTTTCGCCGTTCAACACCACATCTTCCTTCACACACGGCCAAAATGCGCTTCTCATCAGGCATTCTTCTCGCTCTCCCGGCGCTTGCTGTCGCCGAGGAGCAGGTTCCTCTCCTTGACAAGGTAAAGGGATTCTTCAACAAGGCAACTGCTGCTGTCTCAGCATCCATCCCCTCGATGCCATCGGCGCCAGTCGACACAGCAACCAGCGAGGCAGCATCGAATGCCGCTGCAGCAGTCCAGTACCCGATCACCCTGGAGAACTGGAAGGAGGTCCTGACGGTCGATCCCACGGCCAGCCCTCCTACAACCCAGGACTGGCTTATCTTCACCACCGGTGGCAACACCACCTGCTTCGGTCTGTGTGGAAATGCGACCAAGGCATGGAACGTACGTATAGCACGCGGACATGTTGATGACACAGACTAACATCAATCCAGGCTTCACTCCCCATCATGGCCGCAAAGACCAACGCGCCCAAGTTTGCGTACCTTGACTGCGAAACCGAGCCCATCCTCTGCAACGCATGGTCTGTCGGCGCACCAGCGCTCTACTACTTCCAGGTTCCCAAGCCGTTGGCCGACCAGTCCGCGCCCGTTCCCACTGTTCGCTACCAGCCCTTGAACCGCACAAGCACCACCACCGAGACGTTCAAGAAACTCATCGTCGACAACGACATTGAGCAGGTCACTCCGTACGAGGGTCCCTTCCACCCCTTCAACGGTGTGCTTCAGCAGTACAACCTTGCCATTCCGTACGGATATGTCACCTGGGGATTCTCCAAGATGCCCTCATGGATGCCTATGATCATCATCTCCTTCCTCAGCAGGTCTTTCATGTAAAAGAAGCCACTCTACATTCAGAGTCACATGCTAATCAATTTGCAGGAGCAAGCGTATGGCAGGACCAACTCCCGCAGAGGCGCGCGCTGCGAACGCACAACCCGCTCGATAGATTGGTGCACCCCGGACTCTTGTGGGTCAGCGCAGCTGGACAGGAAAACGAGGAGCATCGTACGCGAACTTATGGCATTCCTATTAGGGTAATGCGATATACACAATCATGTAATTGGATTTACTCTGGACTGGACTGGAGATTTGAACGTGTGTGGCGGAAGAATAATGTAGCTTAGACACGTGGGAAGGCTTCTGATCAATGCAATGCATCTGGTTGTATCATCTTCCATCTCAACTATTGTCAAAGTGAAGGGTTGGAGGTCATGATGTTTCGCGAGCAGTTGCCAAGATGCGACCACGCTACCGGGCCATGCGCTAAGAATCTCTTGAACTCCGCAACTGCAATTCCACATCACATCATAGCAATCATGGTGCACATACTGAAGCGCATGCGCAAACTACACGAGGCAAGTAGTTGATTTCCGAAAGCATTGTCTGCTTTTCGCGCAGAGCTAACAGCCATTACAGAAGGTACGTGGACCCAGCCTACAGCAGGAACCTCCGAAGATCACGCCAGCCAAAGTGATGGCACCGGAACTGCTCACGTTTTGCGAAGACGACATGACGCTGATTACCACCTGCAACAGTTACTATGGATACGATGTGGGCCAGGCGCACTTATACTGCCAAAAGAGGTATCGAAGATCAGTATGGAGTTCAACACAAAACTCTACGGAGGACATAGAGGGGCCAGGTAGGCTTGCATTTTTTTTTGTATTCTGGCGCAAAAGGAAGAGAGAAGAAGATGCTATATAGCGGAGACTACGTCAGCGGGCTGGCGATCGTGCTCGATGGCAGTTTGTGCTCACCCTACAAACAGGAAATTCTGGCGCAACATGCTGCCCCGGATTAAATATCGCAACCCATCTATCCCGATAGAAATAGCGCGACACAACGATCCCGACGGCCCCTCGCTCCTCCACGTCTACACAGCCAAAACCCAACCCACGACTGGCTCCACCAACTCGCCCACAGCCCAGCAGTCGGACTCGTCACCACCGTCTGGCACACCGAACCCGCGCAATACCCTCGTCCCTGATACGTCGAACCCCACATATACAATCGACATAAGAGACCAGTCAGACAGCGAGATATTGGAGGCGCTGGTAGAGAAGACGGGCGCACAGGAGCTCAAGCCGACTGAGCAAGAGCTGGCTGAGATGAAGGAAATCGAGGAGTTCAAGGAGCGGTCCGAGGCAGACAGAGTACAGGTTAGAGAGAAATTATTGAAGGAGCGGAGAGAGGCTGAGCTGCTCAAGTTGGCGAGGGGAGAGGTACCAGCTACAGACTAGCTGTGGTCTGGATATGAGCGAGAGAGCAGCGGCTTCAAAGCTGGAATTCTGTACCATATGTATATTGAATGGCATGCATACGACGTCGATACGCGAGCATGTGTCTAGGGATGCCGGTACGTCGTTCGCACTCCATTCGCAAAGGCAGTCAAGCCGGCGTCTGCCTCCAAGGCGCTGTTGCAGACTACGTGCAAGCACATGACTTCGCGAATGGTGCAGATGCTTCCAAACGCGTGCACGCGCTCGTCGCGCTCTCCCGGCGGCTCGCGTGGGCGTGGTCAGGCATCACACACGGTGCATCGACCAGCACAGTGAAGCCGCGCAGTCGCAGAAGCATCGTTTGCAGCAAAAGGCATGTAGCCGACTGGGTTAGTCCCAAGCATCAGTGGCCGACGGCCTAGCAAAAGGGAAACGGAATCAGTCTGCCTGACAGACAACCATACACCGAGCTCAAACCCCGTGAAGGGTGAGCTCAGGCTGCCGGGAGCTGCCAAAGTTGTTCTCCGCCACCTGTCGTCCGAAGCGCTCTACAAAAGAAAAGAGGGCTCCATGGTGGACGAACTGTCAGAGTCTCGACCATCACACGCCCCGAAGGACGCGGACAGGAGACGCTGACACAGGTCGTTGTGGTGAGGACGATGGGTGAGGGCGAGAGACTTTTTTTATGCTGCTCGGCTACTCTTCGGCGCGCTAGTGGCCAGTGGCTAGTGGCTTGGCGGAAGGATGGGCGGAGGTGCCATGTTGCCCGCAGTCGCAGCAGGCAGCGAACACTGAGCTTTACCTTTTGGGAAAGACCAATCGATCGTGCCTTCACTCGTCGCGACGGCCTTTACCATACACTATCCGACGGTGTGTTCCACCACCGCTCTCCGTCGAGAATCATAATCTTCGCCCCGTTGCGACACCGACACCACACCTGCAACAACCATGGCGGACCTCTCCATCGATGAGGCGAACAAGATTCGCCTGTCTATGGGTCTCTCTGCCCTCCCCGGCGGAAGCACCCCTGCAGCGCCCACAGCATCCTCGGGCCTCGATTTCAAGGCGGCGCAGAATGGCGACGACTCAGACGAAGAACCTGCGAGCACCATCGAGACGCGCGAGGCCGCCGCTTCAGACAACTGGAAAAGGCTAGAGGAGGAGCGACTCGCCAAGATCAGACGCGAGGAGCGTGCCGCTGCAATCAAGAAGCAGCGCGAAAAGGCAGCGCGCTTTGCGAAGCTCGAGGGCAAGGGGCTGGCGGACGAAGCCGATGTCGACGATGATTTGGCATGGCTGAAGAGCAGCAAGAAGCGCCAGAAGAAGATCGCCAAGGAAGAGCAGATGCGCAAGGAGCTCGAAGAGCGCGAGCGCCAGGCACTCGAGGCCATGCAGTACACCGACAAAGACCTTGCGGGTGTCAAAGTTGGGCACGAGGTCGATCAGTTTGACGACGAGGACCAGATCCTTGTTCTCAAAGACACTGCGGTCGATGCGGAAGAAGAAGACGAGCTGGAGGCGCTTTCTCTGAGGGAAAAAGAGCGACTTCAAGAGCGACTTGACTCGAAGAAGCGGAAGCGCGCATACGACCCCAACGACATGGACGAATCAGGCCAGAAGTCGATACTTGCACAATATGACGAGGAAATCGAGGGCAAGAAGGGCAAAGCTTTCACGCTGGACGGCAAGGGCCGCACTGTCGAAGATGTACAAGCCGAGGTTGCAGGTGCTTCAAAGCCAAAGAAGGTTGCTATCAGTCTAGACATACTCAAAGAAGATGCGCCCACCAACGACTACATGGATGTTTCAGAAGTCAAGATGAAGAAGCCCAAAAAGAAGAAGAGTAAGAAGTCCAAGAGAGAACGTGTGGAAGACGAAGACGAAATTGCTGCTATGCCCACGGAAGAACCTGCCGCTGGCGACGACATGGATATCGACGGCGGCGAAGTCTCAGTACCACAGCAAAAGAAGAAGAAGAAGGTCTTCGACGAGTCGTTCGTGGATGACGACGACCTCCAAGCAAATCTCGCAGCGCAGCGTCAGAAAGCCCTGAAGAAGCGCAAGAAGATGCGACCAGAGGACCTTGCACGGCAAATGCGTGAGGAAGCATCTACACCTCAACCAGACGTTATCGAGTCTACCGAAGACGGCGATGGTGCCCTTGTCATTGACGAAACGACCGAGTTCGTACAGAACCTTGGTGCTGCTGGAGATGCCGACGAAGAGGAGGCCCGCCGGAAACGCAGAAAGTCCAGCCACATCTCTGAGGGTACCAAGTCGATGGGCGGTATCCCAGTCGCAGATGAAGACGGCGATGTCAGCATGGAACAGTCCTACGCCGAAGCAGCCGAAGCAGAAGAGGCTCGCAACCGCAGCGTTTCTCGCGCTCGGTCGACTGAGATTACCGAGACAGGTCTTGAGGCTGAGAAGACTATCGACCAAGGCTTAGGTGCCACTCTAGCCCTGCTCAAGCAACGAGGCTTGGTCACCCAGACTGACGCTGGGGAGAAGAACGCCATGTACCGCGAACGCCAGAAGTTCCTTGCCGATAAGCTCAAGGCCGAAGCCGACGCAGAACGCCAGCGTAAGATCGCTCGTGAACGCGAACGAGGCTCTGCGCGCTGGAACAATATGACTCCTCGCGAACGTGAGGAGTGGGCACGCAAGAACAACACCAGCGCCGACATGGCCGAGAGCCGCCGCCTTGCTGAACTCTTCAACAAGGAGTACACACCCAACATCGAGCTCAAATATGTCGACGAACACGGGCGCCATATGAATCAGAAAGAGGCTTTCAAGCAGCTCAGCCACCAATTCCACGGCAAGGGCAGCGGAAATACGAAGACGAAGAAGCAACTTGACAAAATTGCTGCTGAGCAGAAGAGGATGGCTGAGAGCTCGCTTGAGGCTAGTAGGAGTGGAGGTGGTGGTTTGGGCAATGCTTTCGATGATCAGGCGAAGAAGAAGGGTACTGCTGGTGTCCGCCTGCAATAGACTTTGGATGCTCGAACCTTCGAGGGCTGACATTTCGCCCATATCGCGAACTAATGAAAGGCTCTCGGAATTGTGTTGAGGACATGAAAGGTCAGTAAGCTCCTGAAGGTGTACATTAGAAATTTGTCATTAATGCGAATTCTGCCAATAGAACGTTCCCAATCGGCAGTGACGATGGTATGCTACCCATTATGTGCATTTTACTGACTCTAGGATACTAATCAGTCCCATCGTCATCTACTCGCCTCAATCCACTAGCATCTAACAGCGTCACATTCATCCCAGGCTTCAGCACAAATGTTGTGCACTGAAGTACAGGTAGGTCTATGCTCGATGCCATTCATGCGATAGCGAGGATGTGTCCTTGTACAAGGCAGTGTTCATGAGCAATGAGCACTCCTCATTTGGTCTATGCGATTCGTCCGTCAAGTGTTTTTTTGCCTGTCCCTTCTACGTAAATGTAGCCACCATTCATATTGGCTTCCAACGTACCAAGTTGTTGAAGACTTCCTTTGTGCATTTAGTGTAATCCGGACTGATCAGAGGCTTTTTCCAAAAGCAGTCTTTAGTGTCTGAAGCTAGGAGGAGTAAAGCGAAGAGCTTGTCTCGAGGATCCGAAGCGTAGAACTTTTCCCTAGACAGAAGTAATGTCTTCATAACTAGACCCGAGTCCATTTCGTCGTAGATGAGAAAAGGCTTCCGTGAGTCCCGTGTCGCCTCACGGAAAAGATCTGTAGCAGGTCTGCATTCATCCGGTAGCTTTGTCAAGAGGTAGTGCAAGGTCAGATCAATGTGCTGCATTTCTTGCCAACAGATCTTACCATGGCCAATCCTAAATTCGACTTTGCGATCGCCTCTCTCTCGCGCTTGGGAGCTAGGCGGACCTCCTGCCCAACCCATATTCGTCTCCATTATGGTCGAATGAAGAGACCGTCATAGCTGATCCACAGTGCCTTCTTGTACCAGTAAGGCGAGGTGTCTTCCATGCCTTGATCATCAAGATCGAGCGAAAGCCTATTGACTACTTTGTCTTGCGCCATATTGGCCCATAAAAGGTGCGGACACTAATGGACTTCATCAGAAAGGTTTGCGAGTGTTTCGCCATCAAGACTGGTCACCAGAGGACGTGGGCGTGCCATCCATGCTCTCAGAAGGAATCGAGTATATTTATCTTCTGGTCCTAGCCACACCAACACCGATTCAGCAGATGAGTAAATCTCGGCCATCAACTGCACCTTGTGCATCGTCTCCCGTGGACCCTGTTGATTAATATACAGGGCGTCTATCCACAGACACTATTTGCTGTCATTCCGCAAAGCCATGAGCGCAATGTAGAGGCTGCGCGTGATTCGAAATGGCGCGCTGGTTGGTTTCTCATGTACGTCAGATGAATTTGTTCGATGGGCTATACAATGGGATCTCAACAGTGTCATCAATATCTCCCTAGCAGTAAGATAGCGCAGTGTAGATAATTCGAGTATCAGACTTCTGGTTCGATCCTTCATGCCATCCACGAAACCTACAGCATATCGCTTCCACGATAGATTTTTTCTTTATGTTGGTATACACAAGCGAGCAGGCGATAGGATCGTTTTCCGAACCAAGGAGCAGGATAACGCATCGTATCTCCCTTGACTTGGGGTCTAGTGGTAGAAAGGCTGCATCGTCGTTCTTGACGCCACGGAAAAGTAAGGTTGGGCGATTTTGAGTTCGCGATGACGAGGACGTTGGGAGACAGTCATTGAATCCGGGCAAGGCATGATAAGATAGCGCTATGGGAAGTGGGATGTAGTAGAAGAGGGGCCCGAGTGTAGATTCAGATTATAATGCCAGGTTGTTCTGGCGATCAGATCCACCAGGTTCGAGCGCCAAGACCAGAAGAAGAAGGTCGATCGAGGGTATGTAGGCTATGCAAGTGCCATGCGGCTAAACTACCCCATTGTATCTAGATACCTAAACTCCACTACTCTATCCCTCCCGCGAAAGATTAATCTAGGTAGAGCCCGGAACATCCCAAACCTTGCCAAAAGGATCGTGATGAGGATCCATTTCACGATTATACTCTAGACCCAAGCTCAAGAAATGAGCAACGTCCTCGCCATACACCTTACTAACAAACGCGTACATTCCATCAATCCCGGCTGAAACCCCGCTAGTTGAGATGATATTGCCGTCTTCGACCCAACGTGCTGTGGGCTCCCATGTTATGTTGTGGCCATGTGATGTAGCAAATGCCCAGGCCGCCTTGTTTGTTGTTGCCTTGCGCCCGTCGAGTATACCCGCACGAGAGAGGAGTGATGCGCCGGTGCACACGGAGACTATGTATTTGAGCTGTAGAATTGGTTAGTTGGTGGAAATGGATGGATGGACGGGAAGAGTACATACCTTTGGGTAAGTCTGCTTGACAAAATTGATCTCTTCAGTCACATTTCTGCGCGTGCCTCCACCACCAGGAACGATGAGAACGTCGACATCACCCATGTCTGTTGGAGGAGGCATGTACATGTCACCATGACCTTGATGCCTTTTCCTCGCAGCGACCGTGTGATTGTCCGCACCATGTTCACGGCTTGCCAGGTAGTCCGAGAAGGTTGTAGTCGGCATGATCTCTTGACCAAAGCCTCCGGTCATCATGGCCGACGTGACCGGATCCATAGTCTTGCTGAACACCGAGAATTTCGGCACGACGGTGGAGTTTTGGTAATACATGAAGAGTGTGTTGAGAAGGTCCATGGGACCGAAGATGTCGAGAGCCTGGTAGTGTGGAAATACGACCAGACCAAAGTGAGTTGGCAACATCGTGGTGTTGGTGATGACCGGTTGTTTCGGTCTCGCAAATGTTGAGCCAAAGACCACCATGGCTGGAAGTAGGGTGGAGTATCGCATGCTTGGAATTGTACACAAGAAGATTGCGAACGAAAGAAGAGATGGCGGAAGAAGTTCAAAATGATGTGTTGAGGGATAATTGAATTCGAGGCCGAAGTAAGGGGCCTTCAAACAAAGACCACCGTGTATGTACGACTCCGTGCGGGCCTACTGGCTATGTATCCTTCCTGAGCAGGATCAACTTGACTTTTTATAGTGGTGAACACTGTATGCCTAATACCTCCACAATGGAGGACCAGAGTCAGTCGTTTGGCGTCACGGTAATCTAAGTCGTTGGATCGTATTGGTTCTAATGTGCTCATCAGCCTTGCAAAGCAATGGTCGAAGCACAGGAGCCCTATCAAGTGGTTCGAAACAAACCTAAGCCGAAGCCGTAGGAGGCAGGGTGGATCAGTCGGTCAAGCGAAGTCATGCACCTCTAATGTCGTGAATGAACAACACCGCAGCTTGTATCTGATGTATGAGAAGTTTTGAGCGACTTTTGAAATTTTCAACTCTTCAACCCCGCCGAGACTCAAGCGACTGGGGACGAACTCGAGAGCTTATCTCCACCGATAACTCGTGTGTCTTCAGACAGCTTTTGGTGTTGTCATGGAGCATTGGCGAACCGACGGGGTGTAATAGATTGAGGTCCAGGGGCTAATTCCTGGGCTAATTAAACAGAATTGTTGGGAGCTTCATGTGTATTGCAACAAGCGCGTGATGTTGCTCTGGTGGCATGCCCTCGTGTCCTGGTCTTTGGGTGAAACGTATGCACGTTCGTTCTCAGAAAGCCTTCGGACAGATAATCGAGTATGTGCCATTTTTAGACATGTCCAATATGGATCTGCTCCTGACGCTACCAGTGGGCGTCGCGCTAATGGTTTCTTTTGACAGTCGAGCTTTGACTGCCTACAGCTCTTTGTGTCAAGCTTAGCCAGCCTCCGCTGGTACCTAAGCAGTCAGCAATGCGATGCATCCGTGTCGCGCTCGCGTTCTCCAAGCTGTGTCTAGTCTGTTCGCATGATGCGAACATAGATTGATGGCCGTGGATATATATGCTGATGATGATCTATGTGTTTGTAAAGTCATGGGGTAGGCCAGTGGGTGGTTGCAAACATCGCAACGTTCATGCACCAGACATGCTCAGGTAGAGCTGAAGACTGAAGATTGTCTGAAAAAATGAAGAAGACAATTGTTAATCTAGTGGGCGATCGTGACACAGCATCGAGATGCCGCGCCACGCTAGCGGGTTCCTGCGATGATGACGTACCTAGCTTGAGCCGCGCGTGATGCCAGCCTGCAATCTTCACAGCAAAGCGCATCCTCCGGCCTCCTGCATTCGAGAATACCATCCTCCAATCGCGACGCTACAGAGTAAGCTGACAGTGTTGTATTGCCCCGCGTTAGCATCCATACGCCCAACACAACAACGAATCTGCGCATCGATGCACGCGGAAGCTTGCTGTGACCACTCGGCCTCCCAGAGGTAGCACATCCGGCGACAATGCCCTCCAGCCGGCCCGCCCTTGATGCGCGCCGGTCAACGCTCCGTAGGCAGCTTCCCCATGCAAATTGTACGGGAAGCGTATGCTGACTTTGTGTGCCGACGCGTAGACTATACCACCTTCCCAACCATCCCCCCCAAGTCTCGCGGTCGACCACCATCTGACTCCCCATCGGGCCAAGATGGTAACCGCTCCGAAGATGGCAGCCATCACCATCGCGAATCGCCGTTACCGACGAAGCAGCTGATCGTGTTAGCTGTCATCGCTCTCGCCGAACAAACAGCCCTCAACTCGATAGGCCCATATCTGCCAGAGATGACCAAGTCATTTCCCGAAGTCAAAGAAGGACAGACAGGTCTCTATGTTGGACTCATTGCATCGTCATTCGCGTTGGCGCAGTTCACAACAAACTTCTTTTGGGGTTGGCTGTCCGATAAGATCGGACGGAAGCCCGTCATCATCACGGGTACTTTCTTGACCATGTTGTGTTTCCTGGCTTTTGGTTTCTGCAGAGAACTATGGCAGGCTGTCATCGTCCAGGCATTGATGGGCTTTGTCAACGGGAACAACGGCGTCGTGTCGACGTGTCTGGGTGAGATTACGGATCGAAGCAACCAGTCGCGCGCCTTCACCTACCTGCCCGTCATCTACGGTATCGGTGGCATAACAGGGCCGATTGTGGGAGGCCTTTTGGTCCTCTACCGGAACCCGTTCAACAAGAGCCAGTCGAACCCTTACCCCTACCTCCTCCCGAATCTCTTCTCCGCCCTCGTTCTTGCCATAGACCTCGTGGTGTGCATGCTCTTCCTAGAAGAGAGTTTAGAGGAAGCCAAAAATCTACCACCCCTCGGCAAGAGATTGGGCAACTTGTTCTCATGGATGTGGCAGTTTACAAGCTCAACGCGACCAACCTATGTACGACGCCTGCTAGGCAACCACAAGGATCAGAATTCACCAAACGACATACACGAAGACGAGGACGAGGACGAGGACGATGCTTCCGACGCTTCTGGAGAGTCTGCACCTACGCTCTTCCCACATAGCAGTGGTGACGAGCTTACGCGCAAGGAGATCTTGAACCGGGATACTGTCCTGTTGCTCATAACATACTTCATATTCCAACTCGCAAACATCTCGTTCAATTCGCTCTATCCGATCTTCGCGGAAGAGCAGCCCCCTACTGGACGCGGCTTGAAGCCTGAAGCTGTAGGTCTATCCTTGTCTTTTGCTGGTGCCATAACAATCCTATTCCAGATAGGCGTGTTTGGAAGGCTCCGAGGCAAGCTTGGCAATAAGATGGCCTACAGAGTCAGCTTAGGATTGTTCATCGCAGCCTTCAGTCTGGTGCCTTGGGTAGGCTACAAAGAGAGCAAGGGGCACAAAGGTATCGGATCAGGCGCCGGTTGGTTGTGGTTTGAGCTTGGTGTCGTGCTGGTAATCAAGACGATTGCAGGTGTTGGGGGTCTGACAGCTGCACTCCTTATGGTAGGTTACTGTGTTTCTACCGTGTCGTGACCTACGGATGCTGACCATGTACAGATCACCAACTCTGCGCCGAATCACAACGTGCTCGGTACGCTCAATGGTCTCGCCCAGACGCTCTCCGCTGCTGGTCGCGCGGCAGGACCCTTCCTCTCAGGTTCGCTTTTCACGGCTGCTACCAAGTTGAAGCCTAAAGGCGAAGCTTTGCCTTTTGGT
Organism: Alternaria panax; assembly: GCA_019702505.1. NCBI lineage: Eukaryota > Fungi > Ascomycota > Dothideomycetes > Pleosporales > Pleosporaceae > Alternaria > Alternaria panax. The sequence goes on along the minus strand of JAANER010000011.1, from coordinate 414,971 downwards.
ATCTTCGCTGGCATCGCACTTATCGGGTTCCTTTTGAGCTTTGGAATTCGGGGAGAAGGACTCGAAGCCGAAGGATTCAGCGATTCAGATGGGGAAGATGAGGATGAAGAGGAGGAAGTTGGCGAGGGCGTAAATGAGCGTACAGGACTGATACCGAAATAAGAGGTGCGCGAAACTCAGTACATATTGTAGCATGTTTGCATGGCTTAGGCCTCTGTATCTTGACCATCAGCGCGGCGTTTGTATGGTGGAATTAGAGTATATCCATCCGGCTGAGGTTTCAGGCAACAACCACTTCGATATCAGACTTTAACTGAACATTCACCATAGTCTCGGTTGCTACCACTGATGAACAGGAAGTCCTTGCATGCCCAGGGCAAATGATGACCTGAGATATTTTCTAACCCTGGTGGAAGCTTAGCGTGATGATCTTCACAAACAGGCAGCGGTCATCTTGCTTGCGGTTTCTCCCGTCCACAAATAGCAGATGTCTCTGTAGTCACCTTAGGCGAGCTGTCAAAGATGAGGTGCGAGGTGGATGAGAATGCGCTACCAGGCCTTCAGGTATTGTCTTGTACAAATGGGGATTGGAGCGTGTTTGGGGATGTGGAAATCATGGAGCGTCAGGAGTGAGAAGGCTGGGCTGTGTATGAATATTACTGTAGCACCTCTATCAACGCACGCCAAAACGCTCTGTTTCGATGCAGCAGCAATGACTTTGTCTTACCTTGAGGCTAGCTGGCGATGGCCATCCGCCACAAGCAAGACGCTTGTTCCGCTAGCGGCCCGTCTACGGATCTCAGGGCTGAGCTGACCCCATAACCTCCTCACCGTCTAATTCGACACGGCAGCCTGCCAAGCCTCACGTGCAGGAGATGATTGGGTTTAGGCACGCTGCCGTCGCGAATCTCATCCTCTATGCTTTCCCGATACACAATGGCGCCGTCAGCATTGCTGTGCTGGCGTGCTGCTGAGCCCGACCCGCGCAGGCTTGATCCTCAAAGCTCCCTCCAGCTTGGCATCTTCTAGCCCTCCTAGGTGACCAGCCGGCAAGATTGTGTAACAAGCCACTATGCAGTGCTATTGGCACTGCATAGTAGCTTGAAGACGGTTCCGTTGTTGCTGGCCTGGGCTTCCAGCTCTAAGATAGAACATGCGCTATAGCTTGCGGGGCTATCTCGTGTCGCATGTAGCATGCGAAATGGGATTTGCATAAGAATCTAGGCAGGGCCGAATCGAGCTCGTACTCTGTGTCTTGGTATGCTCCTGTCTATCATTGTTTAAACCTCTTTACTCCTTTCCCGCCTGTGGTGGTCGTTTCATCGTTGTTGACTACACAGGATATTGGCAATATGGGCTGGAGTTTCCACGGCCACAAGCGAGATGTCGATGCGGAAAAGCATCTCAAACGGCTGCACAAGACGACACCGTTTCTCGAATCCCCGCTAGTTGGCGCCGATCACGAAAATCTGGTCTTCTCTCAACGACACGAAGCGAATAGCGTGGAACTTTTCTTCGACTTGTTCTTCGTTGCTAATCTGGCAACCTTCACGGCCTATCACTCCATCACCGACATAGACTACCTGCTGGCATACATCGGTTTCTTTGGCATATTATGGTCGTGTTGGTTCCAGATCACACTCCACGATGTACGGTTTGCACGAGATTCGCTCTATGAGCGCGTGTGCAAGACGATCCAATTTATCGTATTTGTTGGTCTGGCGCTGGTTGGCAGCCACTTCAACCCAGCAAACTCGAAGGGTAAAGGGAACAACACAGTAAGTTCAATGCCCGCATATGGAACAAAGTATACTGAGTTATGCAGAACTTCCGCATCTTGTGTTACACACTAGTCATCAGCCGTGGTCTTCTCGCCATCCAATATCTTGTCGTCCTTTACTTTACTTGGAGAGCGAAATATGGGAAGATCTACCTTCCGCTCGTTCTCATGTTCGCCATCTATGCAGTCAGTATGGGTGCATTCGCCGCTATGACGCCCGCATTCCAAGTTGAAGGCGATCATAGCAGGCGACTCGTTTACCTCGTCTGGTACGTCGTCATGGTGCTTGAAGGCGTCGGAGTCATCGCTATATCGTGTATCTGGCGCATGATGAGCTTCAAAAAGACCCATCTGATGGAGCGCATGAGCTTGCTGACGATTATTGTGATTGGCGAGGGCGCAATCGGTGTCACAAAGACAGTGAGCAGGATGATGGGAAAACATGGACTAGAAGTCGAGGGATGCTTCTTGATCATGTGCATCATCGTCATTCTTGTGTTGATATGGGCTCTGTGAGTATATGAAGGTACAGAACGTATGCACTTCCGCAGCTAACAAAACTCAAGCTACTTCGACAACTTTCCCCACGGTCATTATGGGACCATCAGACAACAAATATGGTCCCTATTACACTTTCCCTTCCAACTTGCCATTGTTGGTGTAGTCGAAGGCTCTCAGCAAGTTGCCTTGGCTCGATACGTCGCCAGAAATACCAGAAAAGTTACCGCATCCATCCTCCAGTATTGCCAGGACGACCACCTTGATGGCCAAAAGCTACAAGACAAACTGCAGTACCTTTTGGATTACTTCGAGTTAGACGGCAAATTTGAAACCAAAAGCTTTTACAACCAGGCTGAGTCAGCTATCTGGGTTGTCGGAAATGCCACGGGTATTTGCTCGCCGCAGAATACTACACAGTACAATATGGGTGAAGACGATGACGACGGTACCTGGCCTGAAGCGCTCAAGAACGTATCTCACCTCCTCACCAATGGCATGTACACTGGACTCGGCATGAAGATTCCAGTCGAAAAACTTGAGGAGTACAGTCCCCTTGAAGTTGGCCTCAAAGGATTCGAGCTGGTCTACCTCTACTATTGGTCTTCGTTCTGTCTACTTCTCATCTGCCTGATCGTATTTCTTTTCTTGATCCGCCGCCACAAGGCTGATCTATTCGACTTCACTTCCATCATATCGCGCTTTCTTGCCCTTGGCGTTGGTGGTGCAATGTTGGCTCTGATGGCCGACACAAATCGGCTGCACTCAATGGTCGAATCGCCGTGGCTCCTACCCATCTGCGTTATCATTCTCTTTCTTATTCTGGTCATCGATAAAGTAAGCTCGATATACTGCAACTGGCAACTTCAGAAGAGCGGAAAGCCATACGCGTTGGAATTCGAAGAGCATGGACACCATGGCCACGGACATAGCCCGCACGGATCCGTGCAAGAGACGAGTGTGCTCCACCAGCATGTGCCACACGACGCGGGGTTGGAAAAAATGCGTAAAACGGCACGGTGGAGCTCGCAACCCGAAGACCTGATGCCACTCACAGCTCAAAGCACAGAATACAACTCGCCGCATCAAAGCTACGTCATGGAGCCTTTGACAAGCCCGCCACTTACAAGCCCCCCAATGTTGGGACACGATCCGTTAGCTAACCAGGGATATGTAGGACATACCCCAACGGGATATGTTCCTGTGAGTACAGGACACAACTACGGCGCATAAGTGGCTGAGGAGGATGGTGTGATTCTGGATCTTTCGTAATACTTGATCATTTCAGCAAGCGTGGCGTTATTGTTTGGCAAGACGGCACTTGCCTTACCCGCACAATATCCGAAGGCGGATGCGGAACAAAGACGGGTATCATCATATGGCGTAATCTATTGCAGTAATAGTGGACTGTTCAGCGGCCAGGTCCGGTGTTTTGAATGAAATTCTTTCAACCCTTACTTACCCCTAGTCACCACTCTTATTCACGACGCTAGACCGACGGAACGAGTTCTGCAACGCAACGTCAGCACCTCACAAAGATCACCGACGTCGCACTCTTTTCTGAGCTTTCAAAAGGCGTCCTCCGAACCAAGTGGCATGTCACAGCAATACGAGGCTCGCAGTCGCTGCTGAGGTGGCACGACTGTGTTGTAACGGCCTCCGTTATAGAAACCGGGCGGCCAACAAGCTACAACACCAACATCCAACTGTATGTGCCATTTTAGACATTGTTTAATTCCCGCTCAGTACCGCAACCGGGCCGCCCTTGCCACTTACCAAGAACAGTCATGGCTAATAAGACCCCAGTAGTAGGAGCCGTGCAGACTGGGCTTGCTATAGCCCCTAAATCTGGGCTTCCAGTATATACATACGTTTATGTTCGCTTATACACCTGCGGTCACGCTCCCGAGTTTATCAAGGTCTCAAAGTCGACTAATCAGGAGGGAGTAGTACAAACAGTTTTGAGACCAGAACAGGTTGAGAGTGAGAGTCAAGCCCACAGGTGGCTTCAGTTTAGGTTAGGGCGGTGCCGGTTGTGCGCATTCAGGTTGCGCGAACATCACAAGAGCATGCAAGGAAGTGGGAAAGGAGAAGACATGAGGCCGCAAGCCGCTTATCAAGGAGAGGGATTACGTCTTGACCGGGCATTGCTTAGGAAAGCGAGGTCAGGTTTTGAGGCGGCATTAAAGCAACTAGATCGCGTCAGTCGTTGTTGTTGTGGAGGAGAAGAGCAAGAAGAAGAATGGCCATTGACGAGGGAGGTGGTTGGTGGCGACGATAATTCTATCCGGGTGGTGAGATTTCTAGATGGGCGTCGCAGGGTAGACTCGCCAGTATCATCACCTTCGCCATTTCCTCAGGGTTTCAATGACCCATGGTCTCTTCGAGGAGGTGGCAACATCGGGGACAACCACGGCTTGGCGGATTGTGCAGACTGTACCGAAGAACGTCAGCGTCAGCGAAAGGACAGCGCTTCCGAAATTCATCAGAACGCAGAGCCGGGTTGCAACAATGGCGTGCATACACTTAGGCGAGCAGGCGCACGAAAAGAATACCTCCAAAACGTCTATCTCGAGGCCCCACGCACACCGATGGCATTTTCTTTTGGCCCGCATAGCGATCTGGACTGGCTCAGATTCTCGTACTTGCTCCGCAACAACCAACTCAGCTTCGACGACATCGCGGAGCTTGTATCACGATATTCGCTTGGTGATAGCGACCCCCTTCTGAATGATATCGCGCAACATAGCCTCTTGGTCGACCAGCAGCCGAACATACACGACAGTGCTCCGCGGTCGTCCGTAGGTCAACAGGGAGTTGTCGAGTGGGATGTTTCCTCTGGTCATGTAGATAGCCAGGCATCAACCTTGAGAAGTGGCAATAGCCGACGAACAACCGGGGACGCAAGCTGCGGAGCAGAAGATCAGCATTTGAACATCGGAGAACCATGTTATCATGAGCCAGATCATGCGCAGAATTCTCGTGGAGGAGGAAGGATTGACGACATGAAAGAGCAAGCCGTCAGGATGGAAGATTCCGGAGATTTGGACCAGTCTCGTCATGCTCGTTACAGCGACGAGCCGAATGTAGCTCAATCATGCTTTTCTTCCGATTCATCGGTTGATTCCAACGAACTTTCGAAACCAGGATTCGATGCTACGGCGAGCAGAGCGAGACCCACTGCACTATCGTGGTGGAAGCCCAAAAGGAAGTACGATGCAATCCACGAAGTCACGAGGGCTGCAAGCATTCCAAGTTTTCAAGAGTATCCAGTAGGGCTCTGGAAGAGAATAAGCAAAAAGACGTCGAGTCGCATGCTGGACAAGAACACAAGAGACAAGGTGGACCGGAAGCTTCAGACGAAACTCTCCAAGATGGAAGAGTTCTCTTTGCGAGCTTCGGTGAGTGAGGGATTTGTCAATCGCGACAGCCATTGCCACCCGACACATAGAAAGCACCCCACTGGGCCGGATGTCCAGTCAGATGTGTCTACCTCGTCTCACATCCGCAACGCAATGAAAGCCCTGAACAGCTCTCGCGCAAGCCAAAGTATGACGAGCAACACCACCCCGTCCCAAAGAGGTAATCACAACAGCCCTGCCTGTCTTACCAAATCAAGACCTTCTAGCAGCGCCCACTCCACCAAGGCCGTCGCCCCGCACGGCATCCACCCGGTGCACCGGCCCTACAAGCCTAGTCCTTTGAAGCACTTCACTCGAGTCACATCGCTCGACGTGAACAAAGGACTTCCACCGTTGCCACCCGAAGCACGGCGACTCGCACACAAGGCATCAATGGGGACGCTCAGCGAGGTTACTGCTGTGAGGCAGGTAGCTATGCGGAAAGTGACGAATGAGTATGTGGATGAAATGGCACGGGCATATTGAGTGCCGACCTGGGCAGAATCGTCCTTTGGTTAACTTGGTTGTTCCGTGTTCTTGCTTTCGTGTGTCGAATCACAACTTCCGTAAGCTCGGCGATATCGGAGATCGTAGCTCGGATTTATGCTAATCAGATGGTACTATGCATGAGCTTCCCCGAGCTGGCTGAAAGCTCATCCACCCTCCAACCACGCGCTCTCCAATAACGCAATATGACACCACCAGGCAGACATATGCAAGACGCGTATACGCTGCGAGGTGGATGACTCCGAGCACGCAGGCTCGTCTATAAAGACGCGTTGATGCACGTTCCCAGAGCGTATAACTAACCAGCAACCAACCTCTAAACTCTTCATACTTGAAGCTCTAGCCCATGATGCCGCTCCCAAGCTCATCCTACGAAAAAGATCCCCGATGGACAGCAGTAGATACCTACTCGTTCTCGCACCTCCACCCACCCACCCACAACAGTCCCTCTCCATCCTCCCTCCAGCACGCCCTCGACGCTTCCCAAGAAGCCAGTCTTCCCGACATCGCTGTCTCGCCCTCGCAAGGCAAATACCTCCAGCTCACCGCCCGCCTCGCTCGCGCAAGGAACATCCTCGAAGTCGGCACGTTGGGCGGGTATAGCACCATCTGGCTCGCGACATCTAGCCCGAGCGTCAAAGTGACGTCGCTAGAAATCGATGGCCACCACGCCGAAGTTGCGCAAGCGAACATCAAAAACGCCGGGTTGGAAGACAAGGTGGAGATTAAACTTGGAGCTGGTATGGATGTCCTGCCAGAACTTGTACAGCAGGTCAAGGAGGGCAAGAGAGCCAAGTTCGATTTTGTCTTCATCGATGCCGACAAGGAGAATAATTGGAACTATGTGGATTTAGCGTTGGGTATATGTGAGTCGGGTGCATGTGTTATCGTGGACAACGTAGTGAGGAAGGGGCAGTTGGCAGAGGAGGCGAGTGATCCGAGGATTGCGGGGGCAAGAAGGGTGGTGGAGAACGTAGGCAAGGATGAGAGGCTGGATGGTGTGGTACTGCAGACGGTTGGGGAGAAGTCGTATGATGGCTTTTTGCTTGCTGTTGTGAAATGAGCGGATGGATCAAGGTTTGGGTATGGGGGAGCGTAGGCAAGATACTTTACAGCATATATTATCATTACTCTTTCTACTTATGGCTGCTCATTTCTTCGTCACCAAAATTTTCACGAGGACATCCCTCCACCCTCAGCCACCACCTCAAGACTCGTCAGCACTGTCCTCTTGCCTGGTTTATCTACGTCTTCAGGATGCTAGCAGCAACCAAAATTGCGCTGCTGGTCTTCTGCACCCACTCCTTGGCCAACTCCGCATCCTGATCAAAGGTAATACTTTCAGTGATACCCGGGAACGTCACAGGCGCATATCCCGTATCGCGTCCAGGAGCAAAAATGGTATGCCGGTAAAACTCCCTCGTAGGCAAACCGCCCTGCGAAGTAAAGCCTCTAGAGAAATCACGCGCCTTGTGGTTCTGTACAGTGATAAGCTCGGTATCATTCGCAGCAACGGCTTGAGCCCTCAGGTCAACAAACTCCTGGGCCGAGCTTTCAAACTGGGCGATAGCAGCAGTAAGGTTCGTAAGGTCAACAGTAAAGTTGCTGCTGCTGATCTCTGTCTCGAGATCTTCAAGATACGTGCTGAATTCTGAGACGTAGTCCGCTGGCTCAAGGGGTACGACAGGGTCAGATACCATGTGGTACAGCATCAGAGTAAGGAACTGTCCCACAGCCTTGTGAGTATGGAAGCCGGGGTCGCCGAATGTAGCCATCCAGTGATACGAGTCGTAGTTGCTGTGGTAAGGGTAAATAGGGTCTTCTGGGCCTCCTCCAGCCCCCATGTCGATGGATGCGATACCGCGGTGGAGGAAAGAGGTGTAGTCACTTCCACTACCCAGAATACCAAATTCACCGCTCTCGTGAGACCAAACGTCGTACATGGTAAGGCCAGTGTTGTTTCGGTAAGGATAAACAACCTTCTTCATCAGACTGGTAGCGATAGCGTGCAGATCTGGGGTCGCTGCAACGTCTGGAATGGGACCACTGACAGCGACGTCGATATTGAGGTAGGATACTGCGGCATTTGTGAGCCAGGGAATGTACTCCTCCATCCACTCAGTGCTTCCAACGAGACCGTACTCTTCGGCATCCCAACTGCAGAGGACGATGGTTCGCAACGGCTTCCAACCTGTCTCAGCGAGGGCGCCAAATGCCTTGGCCAGCTCAATGAGTACGGCAGATCCAGAGTTGGGATCAGCAGCACCACCGACGATCCAAGCGTCACGATGGTTGCCCACAATGACGACTTCATCCTCGAGCGTACCGTTAATGATGCCAACCGCATTCCAGATGGTGCCATATGTGTCGTTCATGACATTGCTCATCGATAAAGATGCGCCGGATCCTTCGCCTGTGAAGTATTCAACTCCGGGGATAGCTCCAACCCAGTTTGTCCTGTTGACTGCAGTGCCGTTGGTGCCAAAGCCGTTGAGCGCCTGGAGTAGAGGCTGGGCTTCAATCCAGGAAATAGGTAACGATGGAATTTGTGGAGTGATGTCGGTGCGGTCTGCGCGCGGAGAGTCTGGCTTGGAGACGTAACCAGGAGTGGTTGGATCTCCTGGATAAGTAGACAAGAACTGGACGGATCCACGTTGGACAGTCGAAGGGTTCCTCGCTCCGCCATAAGGGTATGGAGCCACTCCCTTTGCTAAGGACTATCAGTGGGAAAGTCTAGCAAAAGACCAGCTGAGCTCACCTTCAGTCATGTTGCCGTCATCGCCAGGGTCACTGAAAATAACAGCACCAATCATACCGTGGTCTTGAGCATTCTTAACTTTGAGACCACGAAATGGACCACCATATTTTGCCAACGCAATCTTGCCCTCAAGCTCGACCCCAAGAGTCGCGAGGCGATCGAAGTCAACTTGCTGGCCTCTTCCAACGTAAACGTATTCTGCAGATGCGTTGCCGGTGAAACTGTAGCCATGGAAGACAGGGACGCTATTGGGATAGCTGGTTGTCTCGTCCTCTGCCAGTACATCTTCCAGAAGGGTAGGCGTGTAAGTGCTACCGTTGGAATATGTGAGCTGCAGCGAGTTCGATACAGGATAATTAAGGAAGACATCTAAGCATTCTTAGTGCCCATCTTGATCATTTTTGACAGGTGTTCGTCAAGCTCCAGGTGGTGGTAGTAACATACAGTATTCGTCGAGCCTTGAGGTGAAGCCGTATTCTGACCATTTGTCGGCGGTCCACTGGGCTAGACTGATGATTAGTCTTCTGCTGCGTCATCCGGGAATGAATTTCGGTTACCCATCGACTCATTCTGACCAGCCAAATGTTGGCCATGAGCTACGTTTGATTAGTATACAATCTTTGGCGAGTTTGGTGGGGCATACTGTAGTAGTATGACCATTCGGATATTGACACGGAATCAAAGGAGTTCAGCAATATCTGTTCATCGGGTGTCAAGGCTGGAGGGAAGACGGATTGTCGCTTGACATGCTTATGTGGGTGATGTTGGAATGCGCGTTCACGCTGGCAGGCTTGCGCGCCAATGGCAGCGAGTGCCAAAAGTGTCGCCTTCATATTGACTGACAAATGCACACTTCACACAGGCAAAAGAGTACTGTGGAATGGTACGATGCATGGTACCTTTTATACTTGCCAGCGGCTCGATCGAGGTTCGGTACGATAACGTCAATCTTTCCATCTAGAGGATAGTTGAGCCTGCGGAATTCCCTGCTCCTGCGTGCCATCGTATTCTGTCATCGGGCAAGTGCAGCTGTATGCAGGCACTGCGTAACGACGGGGTATACAGGTAATTCGCTAACGCACTCTGGAAGGTGAATCAGACAAAGACGCGAGGCGGAGCCTCAAGGTGCTTGGCAGAGAAGGATGACGGTATAGGTAGTGGGGTAGCTTCTGTAATGAGGAGGAGAGTGAGCAGAGATGCGCGTATCTTCTGCGGTCAAAATCCGACGGCCAGATAGCATATCGGAAAGTCGCGCATGCCGACGCTGCCGTCCCGTGCACTTGGCCAGAGAGTGACCCGAAAGCTGTCCGAAGAAAAGCAACGGCAGCAAAAGCTGTGAGCTGATGGTGTAGACGGCACAGAGCACACGATGGCCGGTTGAGGTTGGATGCGGGGGAGTGCGGAGAGGTCTGCCTTGTTCCGCGTCGCCACGCGCGTCGCAGAACATGCACAGAAGGGTGCTTGGAAGCGGTCTCTCTCGACAGTGGAAGGGATGCTAGCTATATGTCACGACAGCCCATCAAGGCGCCGTCTGCAGGCGTCAAGGCGCAATCGTCGCGAGGGCGCAGGTGTCGAGTCCGAAGCGGATCTACAGCTAAGGTGCTTTTGGCTTAGTAAGATGCGGGTGAACGATGCGAGAGGTGCACGGCGCAACATGCTCGGCGAAGACTGCGTCAGTCAATAAACATTCGGGCTGCCGGCAGCGCAACCACGACGGCAACACGAAGGAGAGCGAGGACCCTATCCATGACCGTCGCCGTCGCAGCCGCACACGCACCCGCGACTTGCTGCGTCTGAGACTTGTCTCCTTTGTGCCTTCCTTGTCGTAAAAGTCACAGTCGCTCTTTCATCTCAGCCGCAAACATCGCCATGGACGTCTTTTCCTCGCCTCTGCGCATGATTCCGCCCCTGACACCCCGTCGCCTTGCATCGCCAACCATGTCGCCCGCAGGCAGAAGAGGCAGGGCTTACGGCAGCTCGGAAGAGAGCCGCCTCCGCGATCTGTCGCCCGAAACCACCCTCCGCGCCTTCACACAGAAGCCCATGCCGTACGACACCACACGCGACGAATACAGAATCTTCTCCTGCATCGACACCCTCACCGCCGCCGAGAGGGACCTGGGGTCGCGCGTCGCAAAGGCAGCGCAGCGGCTGAAGATATGGTGCGCCGAGATCGAGCAATGGGGCTGGTCGGGCAGCTTCGAGCAGCCCAGCGCCCAGTTCCGCGAGCAGAGGAGGAAAAGCATCGAGATGCGCGTCAGGGAGCACGTGGCCGAAGCCGACGGCGCCGATGCCGTGCTGCCACTAGAATACTGGGGGTCGATGCTGTCCGTCGAGGTGGAGCAACACGAGGCGCGGCTAGACGACATCGCCGACGAGATGCTGAAGCTGGACGTCGAAGAGCTGAAGGAACACGTGCTGGACATGCACCCAGCAGGCAGGTCGAGACCATCCTCTGCCGGCTACGAGGCCAACCGCCAACACTACAAGGTCATGGACGACTTCTCCTTTCTGATCACCCAGACCCTCCTATCCGCCCTACCGCACCACGCCCAGCTCAAAGCCCGCCTCAGCACCTGGACGGCCCGCGTCTCCATCCTCCGCGAAGCGCCCCGCTACACCGGCGAGCTCGACAGAGCGCAAGAAGCCATGCGGCTCGGCTGGGAGGCCATTGCGCCACCAGCAGATACATCCGATGCCGCCTTCGAGCAGTGGAAGAGCGCAGTAGACTCCATTTCTCGGCTGCTCCATCAGAAGGTCAGCGACTTGGGCAGGCAACTGGACAAGATGCTCGATACACTCGAGGGGCAGGACGACTGCCTGCCGGAGAACTGGATAGACGTCTTTGAGACCACAGAGGCCGACTACGGACGCTGGAAACACGAATCAAGAAGAAGGGTAATCGACCTCGAAGTTCGAAGGCGAGCCGAGGGTTTTGATGCCATTGGCAAGGGTGGTACAAATGAGACATCCCAAACCCCTGACCTCGCACCTCAGCCCGACCTACACCCAGACAACAACGCTATGCAGTCCGCTGCTGCCTCTAGTGTAGGCGCTATCAATGGCCGAATCGACTCTGTCGCGTCTGCTTTCGAGGCATCGCCAGAGGAAGCTGCTTCACAAAACAGTCATCAAGTCGCCGCCCCGCACGACTACTTTGGTAGTGTACCTCATCGGGATGTTTTCTCTGGGGACTATGCCCTCAACGCATCCAATAGCAGCAACTCGACATTTCATACCTCGATCGGCTCCAATAACACACGGCAGCTGTCTAGAGAGACTGAGGCTACAGAAGCTGAATCGCGACAAGACATAGCGCCACCGTCGAAGTCCTTACATGCGTTGGATTATGTTGCAACCACGCTTCCGGAGAATATGAGCTTCGAACCAGAACCGACATCTGCTGACGAAGACTCCGAGTTCGAGGAGGGTGATACCGTGGTACAATACGAACTCGATGAGAGTCCTGAAGAGGTCGCCGTGCAGTCAGGGTCCGAAGCACTTTCATCAGCCCCGACTGGAGCGGCCCAATCATCCCAGGCATCTTTACAGAACCGACCCAAACCTCTGGCGCTTTTTGGCAACCCCACTATCACTAAAAACGACGGTCAGGACAGTCCCGTCATGGAGCCACCACAAACACCACGTTCGTGGAGAGGTAGTTTGAGTTCGCTGTCAACGGACATCTCACCAAACTCAAGCCCACCTAGTACCGTGGAGGAGTCTCCTTCAGTTCGAAACGCAACCAACCGTTCTATGAGAGCACCGCGTCCCGAGCTCAATGCAGCCATGGCGAAGCGCCGACCTGTACAAAGTACTACTGCCGCCATGGATGACACAGCGAGCGCGCCATGGCCACCAACACACTTCGCTCAGAAAGTTTCCAGCAGCGCCGAAGAGCTCGAGCGCAAGATCTCCGACATTCTGACAACCATTCCCGGCCGCATTAGACTCAGATCAGGTCCGGGCCCCGATGCACCCGAAGTCAAGCCAGCTCGTGGCCTATTGGCAAAAGGAAGTCGCGGATACCTGCGTGCAGCTCGCTCAGTCAGTGGCCTCAAGTCTCCCGAGCTCACTCTATCGCCCGCGAAGAGCGAGTTCGATCTGAACAACACTGCATCCGGACGGAGATCTGCAGCAGCCGCAAGAGGCGATAACGACATCAAGTTGTACCATCTCACACAACCTGGCAAAGAACAACCCATCAAGTTGTTCATCCGCCGTGTTGGCGAGAATGGCGAGCGTGTCATGGTCCGTGTCGGCGGTGGTTGGTCTGACTTGGGCGAGTACTTGCGCCAATACGCTGAGCATCACGGTCGCAGGACGGCAAGCGAAGGCAAATTCGAGGTCCTGGGCCTCGAGGTGAAAAACCCTGATAGCTCTCCCACCCGACCAGACAGTAGGGCAAGCAAAATGGAGAGAAGAATCAGCGTCGGCTTCCCCTTGGCCAGCCCGAACACGACACCTGTCAAGTCGTCTGGTCTAAGCTATTTCACAAGCGACGAAGCGCCTCCACCGATGCCCAGCTTCATTACCGGAACACCAGGCGCTGCCGAAGACCCGGCTATGCCTTCTTCGACCTCGTCTCGCAACTCTTGGCAAGGCAAAGAAGTCGGGCTCGCTGGCCCGAAAGCGAAGAAATTGGATCTTAGTGGCGAGAAGCTTGAGTGGATTGAAGGCATGATGAAGCAAGCTCGCACTGTGAGCAGTAACGTCATCACTTCAAGCCATCCGCCTTTCGAGCGCACCGATAGCAGGAGTGACAGTCGCCCAAGTAGCGCTGTGGGTGGGAAGAAGACGGAGTTTGGTGATCTCGGCAAGGTTGGTGCCACGAAAAGGGTCTTCATGAAGGGTGGGAAGCCTGATCATTAGGTGCGAGAGAGAGAGAGAGAAAAAGAAAAAGAAGAAGAAGAAGAAGACGTGGCTTTTAATATTCTACATTGATACCCTGGGCCTATATATATTGTATTGTACGGTTTTCGTTTGTTCTTGGGATTGGTTGGGACTGGTTGGACATATACGGTATCGCGAGGCCAGCATCGTCATTAGACGGACAAGCTTTGCAGCATCGTTTTGGAGAGGTACACAACTGCGGCGTTATTTGGGATTTATGGAAGTGTCACTAGCAAGTGATGGTGGTCATGTCTAACTTTGTTTGTGATTACCAATAATAATTTTTTACAAGCTGTCACGCAATCGTCCAAGTTTCTACGTTCACAAGCGACAAAGAAAGATGTGCCAATGGCTTGATGTCGTTCAAGCCACAAGAAAGTGCTCCAGGTCCCTGTTGGTTTCTTCTTTTGACGGAAGAAACTACAGAAACCCCACAAGGGTAGAGCGGGCGAGATGGAACAAAATGAGTGCCAAAGGCGGGCAGCACCACGTTCCACAGAGCCGGCGAGCACAAAACGCGCAATGCCGATATGGAGGTCGTGGGCTGATTTGATCTTCGCACGTAGACTAATCGACACAGTATTGAGGAATAACTTGTGGCAATTTAAGAAAGTGCGGGCGTCGGGAAGCATATAACCAATAGTTAAGTGAAGAGATACTGGAAGCAACTGCTCGATGAACAAGCTGCATTTCAGTCGAAGCTATTCATCATCGTCGTCATTGTCACCTTGGACATCCATGACACGTTCGCCAGCTTTCTCAAGCGTACGGCGACTCCATACACGGACTCCTTTGTAGATTGCCTGAATGCCATTAGCCTTTGAACGTGATGAGAGTGGCTTCTGCACGTACCGCTAGAAACGTGCCCACGCCTATTAGGATGATAATCCAGCTAACCTGCTCATACCGATCTCGACCAGTAGTTCGCCCTCGACCTCCTCCAATCCTGAAGTAAGAGAGCGGACTAGCAATGAGAACTTTCAAGAAACCAAGCACACCCATGCTGGCGAAGCCCTTTGCAAAGTGCTCGTACCAAGTGGCTGATTCTTCGTCCTCGTAGTAGTACGAGTGGTCAGATCCTGAGAAAGGGGACAAAAAGCTCCATGGATCCAAATACAGGTTTATGATAGGATCGGCAACGAAACCAAGAACGAAGATGATGGATATCAATATGATGGCAGTCAACCCAACCTGAGCACCTGCAATGTCTGTTAGTTTCTGTGGAAATGTGACACGTGTTGGCAGAACGTACCAATGCTACCTATGAAGCGCCCAACTCCAAGACGAGCAAGTCGGTACTTGAAGCCACAAGTAGGGCATTGCCAGTAGTTTCTACGTCCATAGCTAGGGTCTGCATGCCTCCAAGCCTGCAAGCAAGCTTCATGGACATACTTGGACGATCCCTTGCACATGCATGGGCGGATCAGACGACCGCTTTCGTCTTCGTAAACGACATTGGAGGACTGTAAGAAGCCGGGAAGGCTTTGCGAGGGAACATTGAATGTAGGCTGAACTGTCTCCAGACAAATCCTGCATTGTCGCGGTGGCCAATGGGTACGTCTAGAGCGGCGCGACTGCGACGAAGCGTTCTCGGTGCCGGAAGGTGGTGGCTGGGATGTGGAGCCTGTGGACGAGGATGTCGCGTGGGAGGGCTCCGTCTTCGGCGCGTCGTCTGGCCAGTACCAGCCTGGCATAGCCCGGTAGCCGGAAGACGAAGACATGGTGGATTGCAAAGCTGTAAAGGTACAAGGTGGAGGTTAATGCAGCTCTTACCGGTAACAAAGTATGTGCGTAAGCATAAGATGACAAGGCGATCAATCAGGAAGTCGCGGGGAAGACATTCGCCAACTTAAGTGTCTCGGTAGTGCGGATCATGTTCCGCCACAGCCGCCTTTGCTGTATGACACTAGGGACACGGTGGCAGGATGCAGGTGTGCAGACGTGGTGGTGATTCAGAGGAGCATTTCTGGAAGGTGGAAGAATTCAATGTCGCCGCTTGCTGGAAGCAACCCGGAGGCGCGGTTACGCCGGGCGCCGGTCTTGGCGCTGTCGGCGACGAAGCTCTGGGTAGCCTGGAGCTCTGGCAGATCGCCTCCAGTAACCCGCGGCGTCTACCAACCCCACTGAACCTCTCCCTGCCGCCGACTACACCCCTTGCCCTATACCACCTCTCGCTCCCGTCAAGCAGTCGTCATGGCGGACAGATACTCTTTCTCCCTCACCACCTTCTCTCCCAGGTAAACACTGCGCTCTCGACCGCCCATGACATGTTTGCTAACATTTGTGCAGCGGAAAGCTGGTACAGATCGGTATGCGCCCCGGAGACTCGACGAGTCCTGCCATGCTATGGCGGACAGTGTCTGACGCATGAACAGAGTATGCCTTGAACGCCGTCAACCAGGGTGTTACCTCACTAGGAATCAAGGGTACGTTTCTGCACCCATCGACTGAACAACACCGCTGACTAGAGTCTGCAGCAACCAACGGTATTGTCCTTGCAACCGAGAAGAAGTCGTCATCGCCGCTCATCGACTCGCAATCGTCATCAAAGATCAGCCTCATAACGCCCAACATCGGTATGGTCTACTCGGGCATGGGCCCCGACTACCGCGTGCTCGTCGACAAGGCCCGTAAGGTCTCGCACACTGGCTACAAGCGCGTCTACAACGAGTACCCCCCCACGAGGATATTAGTCCAGGATGTGGCGCGAGTGATGCAGGAGGCTACACAATCTGGTGGTGTTCGACCGTACGGTGTTAGTCTGTTGATTGCTGGATGGGATGACGGTATCGAGCCTGAGGCCGAAGGCAAGAGCGAGGAGCAGACGAGCGAGGAGAAGAAGAAGGTCAGCGGCAAGACTGGTGGCATCCTAAAGGGCGGGCCCAGCCTCTACCAGGTCGACCCCAGCGGCAGTTATTTCCCATGGAAGGCGACGGCAATAGGAAAGAGCGCGACAAGCGCCAAGACCTTCTTGGAGAAGCGATACACCGACGGTCTCGAGCTTGAGGACGCCATCCACATCGCTCTGCTCACACTCAAGGAGACCATAGAAGGAGAGATGAACGGAGAGACCGTTGAGATTGGCATCGTCGGACCGCCAGAGGAGAGGCTCCTTGGCGTCGAGGGTGTTGAAGGCGCCGTCGGACCACGGTTCAGGAAGCTGAGCCCGTCCGAGGTTGAGGACTATCTTACGAACTTGTAAAAGGCTACGACGCAGCACTATCCTGCACTGGGTCGGAATAGATGGACTCCGCGCTAAAGGCATGAAGCGACTTATGTAGCATTTACGAAAATGATGTCTTGAAATGCCCAATGCTTGAACTTCTATTGGCTCCTACTCCTACTGAGTGATAAGGGATCAGGTCAAAAACGATGGGTTTCGTGTGCAGCAAGGACAATAGATAGGAATACGTGAGTGGTTTTGGTCCCGATCACCTGCACCTCCGCCGCCAGCCAATCCAGCTGGGCTAGCATATGCCGCCTTCGAGCCTCGAGACCCAACATCACAAGGTTACAACTTTCGTCCATTGTTTGCCTGCATCGCATTTGTTTTTGGGGGCTGCTAATGGATTCGCCAATGCAAGATGATAACGACGCTGGAGTGCTTTCCGCGGTTCCCAGCGAGGCTTTTCAGCTACGAGGCTATCAGGCTGAGATGGTTGCAGAGAGCATGAGAGACAATGTCATCGTCGTCATGGACACAGGCTCAGGAAAGACGCATATGTAGGTTTCCATGTTCTGCCATGATGAAATCACAATAACAGCTTCGCAGAGCCATCGAACGAACACGAGCGGAGTTGGAGACGTGCGAACCCGGCCAGGTATGGATATCTGCCGCTAGGTCCTCACGCTAGACTTCATCTCACGCGCCTCGTCTAGGTTGTCTGGTTTCTTGCACCGACAGTTGCACTCTGCGAGCAACAATATGATGTTTTTCAGTCTAACCTACCTAGTGTCGGACATCAGCTGCTCTGTGGGAGGGATGATGTTGAGCTCTGGACAACCCAGACAGAGTGGGACCGAGTACTTTTCAATGTTCGCGTGGTCATCTCAACACACGCGTAAGCCCCCAGCTTGAGCGCGACAGACTCCACACACGCCCGCTCATACGTGCCCAGGATACTCCTTGACGCTCTCACACATGGGTTCGTCAGGCTGCGCATGCTGGCCTTGCTGATTTTCGACGAAGGTCAGTTTGTCGCCTCGACAGAGACATTCTGTTTATTAATCGTCTGTAGCGCATCATTGCACGCTGAAGCACCCAGCTCATCTGTAAGGTCCCATGTGGTATCAAAAACCTGTCGTGCTAAAGATACTAAAAATACTAGGATAATGTCCGATTTCTACATTCCTCAGTTGATGAAAGGAGGCACCTCACTGCCTAAAGTTCTTGGTTTGAGTGCGAGCCCAGTCATGAAAGCAGCGGCTAGCGCAGAAGGGCTACGGTAAGCTCGGCTTGCTACAACACATATAATTTTCTGACATTTGTAGTCAAATTGAACAGAACCTACATGCGACCGTAAAAACACCAAAGCTACACAGGTCCGAACTGATACAGTACGCGCATAGACCGGAGCTGCTACAGATCACTTACTCTTTGGACGCCCCGGGCCAAGAGCATTCTCATCTGCTCCTTGCGTTGCAGCATGTGTACCGTACCTATGATCTTGCAAAAGATCCGTACGTGATCGCATTGTTGGACCAACAAAAGAATGGCTTTGACGTCTCTCGTCAACTGACCAAGTTGTGGAACAGTCAAAAGACATACTGCCACGATCAGTTGAAACAGCTGGTGTCCAAAGCCGAAGCGATGGCTGAGGAGCTTGGGGTTTCTGCTATGGAGTACTACCTACACCAATGCATAGCCAGATTCGAGAAGATGATCCTCGGCTCAGACCAGCAGCTACTAGATCTTACTAACACCGAGAAGCAGTATCTCCTCAAAATATTCCAAGGTCTTCCCCTCCAGAATCCTGCGCCTATACCTGCGACCATCATCGAGAAGTCATCCCATAAAGTCAATAAGCTTGTCGACACTTTGGTCGCTGAAGCCAATGGTACCCCAGGTTTTACCGGCCTTGTATTCATCGAGCAGCGGGTTTGGGTGGCATCGCTCGCCGAGATACTAGCATGTCATCCACGAACCAGAGATCTACTACGGGTAGGTACATTCGTCGGTTCGGCGAAGTCATCCAAGCAAAAGGCAAACATATCTGCTTTGGCAGAACCGAAAAATCAGCAAACCACGCTTGACGACCTTCGCGCTGGCGTCATCAACCTCATTCTAGCCACAACTGTACTGGAGGAGGGTATTGACGTATCAAGTTGCCATCTCGTTGTTTGCTTCGAAAGACCCAAAAACTTGAAAAGCTTTGTTCAAAGACGCGGAAGAGCAAGGCAACAGAAATCGCGTTATCTCATTTTCGTCCCAGATACTGGAGAGGCACGGTCCTCGACGTCCTGGCAGTCGCTTGAGGCCGAGATGAGGAAAGCATATGAGGACGATAAGCGTCGAGTTTCCGCGGCGCACGAAGCAGAGCAAACCTACGAGGTAGGAGAGCGGCAATTCAGGATCCCAAATACTGGGTGAGTGAGAATTCTCCTGAGCAGCGTTTGTTCTCGTATCCCACTATCAAAACCCACTCACCTGTTTTTCGACCCACTAATGAGACTAGTGCCTTGTTGACTCTCGAGAACGCCTCTCAACATCTCTACCATTTTTGCGCTCGTCTAGGAAGCAGCGCTTATGTCGATACGCGTCCAGAAATCGAATTTACCAACAGCTATGGCCAGATCACGGCTGAGATCACATTGCCACTTTCAGTTGACCCTAAAGTCAGGAAAGCCAAAAGCTTGGAGAAGTGGAGGACAGAGCGCATGGCTCAGAAAGATGCTGCCTTCGAGGCATATAAAGCTCTGTATTTACACGAGTTGGTGAACGAGAATCTCCTTCCCGTACAAGGTCAGGAAGACGACGCAGCACAGTACCAGATCCCGGATGATCGCCCATCTCTTGTGCCCGTTTCCCCAACCCTCGATCCTTGGTCGACTATCGCGCAGGTTCATCAACACAGTCCCGATACATGGTATCGTACCCTGCTTGAGGCGAAGGCCCTAGGGGAGGAGCCGATACGTATGATACTACTGACTCCGGCTGCCATGCACGAGGTTTCTGATATATTGTTGCATTGGAATAAATCCAAGCGGTACACAGTTACGACCTCCTGTCTGTATGGTACATCACTAACCGACATCAATATTGGTCTGCTGCGCTCCGTCACTTGGAAGATCCTGCGCTCAGTCTTCGGTGCCCATATCAAAGAAGGAGTTGATGACTTTCTCTGTCTACTTGCTCCGTGCGACACATTAGGTTATATGATGACCGAGAATGAACTCCGCGAATGGCATGCGACGACAGACGGCCAACGATCAGCTTCCAAACTTTTGATTGAAGGAAATCTCGACGCAGCGAGCTGGGGTTTGACTGTGCAGCAAGGTGACCATCGAAAATTTATGCCTCTGGCCATCGAACGGTCGGGTTCTCCAGATCTTTCGGGAGGGTACACAACTTCGCTACAAGCCGTACGGTTGCCTAAGCGTCGAGACTTCTTACACATTGTTTACCAAAACACGGATATGAACGACGCGTACACCAAGGTCGAAAGTCTTTTAGCTTCTACGTGTATCGTTGAGAACCTTCCCGCAAAATATGCTATCCTTGCTTTGCTGTTTCCATCGATCCTACACAAGCTTGAGGTACACATGATCGCGGATACGCTCCGAACGACGCTTCTAGAGCCAGCCAAATTCGAAGTATCAGACCTCCCAATCATCATCACGGCACTTACTTCATCCGCCGTCGACGCACACGACAACTACCAGAGAATGGAATTTCTCGGAGACTGTATCTTAAAGTTTGTGGCTTCTCTCCATGTGATGGCAGCAAATCTACTCATGCCAGAGGGTATGTTGACGGGCAAGAAAGGAAAGCTTGTCAGCAACGGATATCTTGCAAGAGCCACACTAGCTGCGGGTCTCGATAAGTTCATCTTGTACAAGCAATTTACAGGTGCGAAGTGGAAACCGAGATATATTGCTCAGACACTAGCTGATATTGCACCACCATCTAAACAAGAGAAATCTTCGAAACTGATTGCCGACGTTATAGAGTCGCTTATCGGCGCCTCGTACATTGTCGGCGGTTTCCCGAAAGCTTTTGGGTGCATGCAAGCTCTCCTGCCGCTAGAAAAGTGGACGCCTATCTCAGAGGCACACGAGATACTCTACAACGCCGCTCCTTCTGATGACAGGGGAATGAACTTGGTGTTGCTTGAAAAGTTACTTGGCCACACATTCAACAAGAAAGAGCTCTTGCTTGAGGCACTTACACATTCCACATTTCGAGGTCCCAACATCCATTGCTCATACGAACGTTTTGAGTTCTTAGGTGATGCGGTGCTCGAATACATCATTTCGAAGCGGCTCTATGCTCACGAGTCAAATCTACAACATTGGAAGATGCATGGTATTCGAACGGCAATGGTCAACGCCGCATTCCTGTCTTACTGCATGTTCGAGACTACAGTAGCAGAAGAGTTGACGAACAAGGCGACCCTCCAGCCAGAAATACATCACAGAGCTTTATGGCAATTCCTTCGATCGTCGAGCTCGGAACTCATCGCTGCGAGAACCGTAGCTTTACAACAACATGTCGAGACACGGGATGTGATCGCTACCGCTCTAGCACAAGATAAACGCTTCCCATGGCATGCTCTTTCACTCACTGACCCGCCCAAGTTCCTTTCTGATATAGTTGAGAGCGTTCTTGGCGCCTTGTATATCGATTCTCATGGCTCCATTCCTGTCTGCGAAGACTTCGTCCGTCGTCTTGGTATCTTGCCATGCCTTGAACGTATACTACGCGACGGCGTAGACTGTTTCCATCCGAAAGAGAGGATCAACACCCTTGCTGCCAACAAGGGTATCAAGTATGTTCGCGTTGCGAACGAAATTGAAGGTAAAAAGAATGGGACGAACGGCTCTGAGCGAGGGTATAAGGTTCAGGTTCGCATTGGTGGGAAAGATGTCGGAGGAGTGGTCGAGGGAGTCAAGAGGTTGCAGGCTGAGACCATCGCTGCCTGGAAGGTTATTGCGCTGCTCGAACGTGGAGATGCGGGCGACGTGCCTATGGAAACTGACGAAGACGATGATGATGACGATGACGAATTCTTCGATGCTGATGACGGCAGTGGAGTCATGCTGGAAGGTCGGTAGACGAGTAGCGGCCTATTACCTACGAGGATGGCATCGTTGGCTGCCAACTACCATTCGGGAATGATGGTATTTAGACTCGTCAATATAAAGGAGTGTAGGAGGACCAAGGAATGTCTCGGTAACGCATGCGAGCAGATCGCTGTGGCCTAGCATATGACGATAACAGGAGAAGCTGATCATGTTCCCACGCCCGCCACTACTACCGCGGAGGCTGTAATTTGCTTCGTATGGACTGTGTACACCTATCATGCTTGGTTTTGGAAGAATGTCGTCTTCTGGTCACATGCCGATCACTCGTTGAGCATGTGGACGCGTTGTTCAAGCCGTGTTTGCCCTATACTAGTACTTTCTTATCGACGGCGATAACTCATTCGTTTTACATATTGGTACAGATCGGTGTAGCAGCGTGACGAAAGGGAACCATTTGCGAGTTCAAACTTTGAGAAAGCGGTTGCCAAGAAACAGGAGGTGGTGTGAAGTTGGTGACGCTGAAGGTGCTTGTTGGAGGGGGGGGGGGGGGCGTAGAATTATCGCCTCAGACAGATGACTTGCGCCTATCATGTGCGGTAGTATGCTTTCCGCCACCCTTTCTACCTATTTCCGGAGTATCGTCTTACTTGTATTTCCACATGTAATGATGATTCTTCGATTTCAACCTGCACTCAGTTTGGTGCTTAACACTCTATTACTGTCAGCCTAAACATAGCTCATCTTCTACGACCATTTCCGAATTTCTTATCGACAGTTATATGAATAGCCAAAGATGCGGCTGACGATTGCGGTTGTCACAGCGAATAAGTGATGCGGCACAGTCGTAGGGGCGGTTGCTTGAAGCGCGATTATGCATTGGATGCACGTCCAGGAAACGAAACAAAATGAAAATCGCCGTACGCAGTTCTTGAATAGTTTCTTCACCCTGCCATACAGCCGCTTTATATGATTCCTTATCCCATTCAATGATGCTGCGAGTGATCGGATCGGTGTCGTGGCTTCGAACGTTAGAGCTACTTAGTTTGAGTGACAGCTCTACCGGCTCGGAGTTGCTCAGTTAGCATAATTGTAGAGATTATTCTACCTTGCTAAGCCTACAAAGATGGTATACTTCCTTCTTTACTACGTGTACTCCAGGCTCTGCGTCAGCGGCTTGGGAACTTACTCGCCGAAAGGTCTATTCTCACGCCACCTGTGTGTTTCACTTCCAGTGTATCGTATGCAGACTCCAATACTAACAGTCAGACATAGACCTTGGCCTAAGAGTGACTAGCACAATGTCCACTGATCGGTTCAAGGGCCACATTGCTTGGGCTGTTGGTTGCTTGGCTGGGAAGCAGATGTGCACCCGCGGCTGGAGCAGTGCAAGATACCACTAGAGAGGATATGGTCAGCAACTCTGAGGAGATATTACAACAACTCACCAGGCTCTCGATGCCCGTACTGCTTGACGATGATGGTGCACTCCCATACAACCGGCCTCATATCCGATAACGCGGGACTCGTCCTCAGCTCTTCCTGGTGAGCCCGCATGTATGTCTCATCGTTGACATCGGACCGTATATTATGTTGTTCAACTTCAGCCGTTGACCCACTACAGAGTCACTTACAGGGTGTGGGCGCAAAGACGCGCCGGCTATGAAGACTCGTGTTGGTGCCTGGCATCGGTTGAGCATCCTGTGATGTAGCGATATTGATCAGCGGTCTACACAGACGTTGAAGGATCCTCAAGAGCTAATCCACATACCATTAGCGCCTTCTTGGACGGCAGGCATCTGGCAGGTAGCACTGTTGCTTCCAGGGGAGGCTATATGTGTGGGTCCGTTGTAAGACATACGATGACGCTTGAAGCAAAATACATAACCACTTTCTTGTAGGGCTGCTCATTTGGACCCACAATCCGATGCCTCAGGCTATCCGATGTTGTTGCAATATGTAATTGGTGTGTGCGGCGCTTGCCAAAAGGGCCGGCTCGGCACAGCCGAGTCGAAGTGCAGAGCGGAATAGACATCGCACGATAGGTATCACGGGAAAATCAATGTTGTCAAAGCGGCTCCGGTAGTTGCATACTAGCGTGGCGGAGGCACAGTTGAGGTGGTTTCCTTCCGACGCTGCGTTCTAGTGAGGCGTTCATGGTGCCGTGTGGCGTATTCGCTGTTCTCACAAGACTGCCTGACGGCCACCTCCCGGGCCCGAACATCAATGCAATGTGACCGCTCTCGGTAGGGGCGAAATCTACCTAGCTAATGTTGCTCTGTCTAGTGATCTTTGATTGAGGCGCGGAAACCGCATAGAAAGATTTGATGGTGGAATATATCTTGTACAACTATAAAGTGCACAGGATCTTCTACACGAAATATATAACCACAGAGCAGCCACCATCTCCTCATACCTGCATCAAACGATCAACCGAGTTCCACAGCATTTTGCAATCGTCTCTGCGTTTTCTCTCCAGTCACTACAATGTCTTCTTCCCAGAACCAAACTCAACAATCTTCTACTGGCGGCAGGCCTACTGGCGCAACAGGTGGTGGCTACAACAGATATCCGTGCGTCAACTGGCAGCAAGAAGGTCATCCACAGAATTACAACTTCGTCGATCAGAAGGGTCAAAAATGCCCCCATTGCTTGGTCAGTCTATCAGTTCCACGGTTCGGCAGTGCACTAACTATCTCATCAGTGCGCACCTCGTCCACGTTGAGAGGAGATGATCCTGGAGCACCAGTGGCCGGATACTTTGGAGGATGCATCTATGTCTGTTTTGGTCACTTTTGGGGGGCACAGTGAAGCTTTTTGTCGGGTGATAGTTGGGATTTACTTCGGTCTCTGTTGGTTCGAGATGTGATGTCTCGAATGTACTGCGATCCTTGATTAGAGGCAGATTTTAATGGAATAGAAGCTGATTGCGCATGTTTCTCCTCCCCACCCTCCATGCTGGTGACCGTACTCAACCAACCGCTCTAAATGGACCCATCATGATGCAAGAGACTGGCTTCAAGCTACGAATCACTTGTTTAGCATCCCTCATCCCCGGTCCACGTCTTGGTTCCACATGAAGAAGGCGTCGCTTGTGGTGAAGGATCTGACGTCAAAGCGGCAGCTGTACACTACCACTTAGGGACGTTGCGACTGCCTCCTTGTCTCTCTTCAATTGCCCACGCCTCCCAACACAACGGACAGAGCCTGAACTCACATGGCTGAAAGTCTATGCGTGTGCCCACTCCTAGAAATGGCCGATGACGCGAGAATTCTCAGCAGCGGCGAGAAGTGGACCCCCAACACCAGAATGCACGTTAATCAGCGCCTTAGCCGGTCCCTCATCAGCCGTGACTGATCGACGATAACTGCAGCATGACTAGGTGGGGCAGCAACCGCAGAAAATCCGATCCCTTTGTTTGCACTACAGCACTGCGACGGAAGGGGCGTCCAATCACTCTGTCTAAAATCTCAGAACGAGTAAGTTGAGAAGCCGGTGAAGCCGGACAATTTCCACTATCTTCAGTCGGCCATACTTGGAAGATCATACGCTGTTGCCGGCCCGTGTAACAGGCATAAAGGAATGTCTCAGTCCCCCACATACATTGCGGTTAGTCCGATCCCCCTCCTGGGCTCTCCAAGTTAGTCACCATGCTTAAAATGATCGTCCAAACACGCTACCAGCTTGCAGAAGTGACATCCACAAAGCGGTCAACTCCTTGGTCGATTGCCAACAGTTGTTCATGATGGAATGTACCAATTCCATGCCGGCACGTTCACATTGCTGCAGGCAAGGCGGGTCTCCACGAGAGACCAGCGCATGATTCGCCGTCTTCATGTTGGATGGGTGATGCTGCAACGAATCATGGGTAGGTCATCCTGAACCCGGAAGGGCTTGCCACACTCCGCAGCGCAAGGCCATGACAAAGACGCCAAAAGCGTGGGCTAGCCTTGTTTCACGCCCAGCTTCTAGCCACTTCAGGCAAATGATCCTCCTGTATTGTGGTTGGGTGTTGTTAGAGAGCATGGAGCATTGAACCGAAAGACGGTAGCGAAGCAGACGGCAAAAAGGAAGCTCCAGATCGACGCCGATCTCAAGCAGACGACATTAAGCGCGCAGAAACGTGGCATGCCGGATCATTGGTAACGCGCAGTGGGTCTTCTAGCTCAAAAAAGACCCCATGAATTCCAAGTCCCCGCATCACGAAATGCCACTTGCATTGAGTCATTAGCGCAGTAGGTATTCCAACAGCTACCAGATTTATCCAGTACTCGTAACCGATGAAGCGGAGCGTGATTACTGTCCAGGTCTCTGGGCAGTGACGTCGTACTGATAGGATATACAGTACTAAGTCTCACACTATTGACATGGGAAGAGTTTGGTGTTTGCATCAAGTTTCCTTATGTCAACGACTGTATTCGAAGCAGTGGCTAAGATATTATGCGTGTCAGTTGCCAGTGTGTTAAAAATTGTCCCGCCCAAGCCTCTATTGTACATGTGCCGCTGATCTTCTTTTCGACGCGACATTCCCACTGCCACAGACACGGAGATGTGCAGACAAAAAAAGCAATACATGATGCCCGACCCGACGCTTGTTGAACGTCTGGGCTTGGGCAGGGTCAATGCACGTTGTTCTACCGCGTTGACCTCTTCTGCAATCACACTGAGCCTTCCGCACACACCAAGAGGCACCCTGATCATCTTTCGAACCACTTTGTCGGAAGGTGGCGGATAGGGAGATACATATCTTCACGTCACACACGGCTCGACCTGGCATGCAACTGTGCCGTCGATACTTTGAGCCCAGTAGTAGGGCAATTGTGAAGTCGTCTCCCAGGTATATTGTTGGGGCTAAGAAATGAAGGTAACTAGTCATCCCATACAATGTCACGGGTGTGGTATATTTTACGGCCGGCGCTACGGGACAAAGAGCCACTGGGTGGAACATTCCAGCATCGGTAGCTGTGGACTCATATACCTCAGCTAGTGAGGCAACCTCTCCCGAATTATGAGGCATGTATGTGCTAGAAACATGTGACCGCAGGTGTATGCATGCAAGTGCATGAAAAACGGTCACCCCCTCCCCAACAACCGGGCATGCATATGCAGGTTAACCGAGTAAACGCATATTTGACGCGACCAGCGCGATCCTCAATCTCGTCTCATCGAGCCGAGGTGATGCATAACACTCAACAGCACATTTACAGCATTTCTTCTGCTACGATTCATAGTGTAAAATGGCTGACGACGGCCCAGCTGATGACCTAGGTAGTGATCTTGAGCCTTGGGGGGGCTGAGGCACTCCATGGAGCGCACAGATGCGACGATAGAAAACTCCAAGCGTTGAATCATCGGTGTTCCCCATGCAGCCTTACCATGACTTGCAGTGCTTAAGACAGTCGTATGCGGAGGCCGTCCCGCAGAAAGGAAGCCGCAAAACGACCGGCACTACCTAGGCCACCACAACTCACCATGATCCAGTCAGATCATGATATGGAGTCTGCTAGTGTGTCTCACTTCTAAACCCCCAACATCCAAGGCATGCAAATCGGGCAGGTGAGCAAGGCGTAGAAGATAAAACGTCCCGTCCGTCATCCTTCAGCTCTAAGCGCCCGCTGTGCGGCACAGCCGAGAAATTGATCCTGGACCCATTTTGATCAACGCTAGAGTTTCCCAAATCACATCTAGTCCCATAAGCAATTGTTAAGAAATTATGTGGCTTACCGCGCCTCTTCAAGCGCCGGCGCGTAAATGGGGTTCAAGCGAAATGGGCCGATCCTGCCTTGAACAACGACACGACAGACCGCTATCCTGGAATGAGGGCCAAAATCAATGGGTTTACAGTCAACCAGCGAGCTGGTGTACTAGGATAGCATAGTGCTGTGGTTATTTTCAGGCCAGCAATGGTGCTAGGCAAGGCAGACGTGTATATTCCGGCAACCTTCGCTTTGCGCGCAAGTAATTCGGATACATACCATCACTGTTTCATGACTACATCATCTGTGCTTTTTGGACTCCTGCCCGCTTATGTTGGGGTCGTGCTCACTTTGCTGATATCATTGCCAAATATCGGTGTGCTAGTCGTGACAGTCCTGACGTGCTCTAGCCGAGCTCAACGTATCATGACTGTGGTTGCCATGACTTGGTGCAGCATTACCGATGAACAAGTTTTGGGTCAAGATTTGATTAGCTATTATGATTGCTAGAGTTTAGAGTTGCCTTAACCATTTCGTAAAACCGTTAAGCTCCTAGTCAGCACTGTGGTGTACTGCAGAGACCCCAGACTCCTTTAACATTACACCCTCCCTTTTTGTGACATCTCAATGGCCACTTTCATTTGAATAAGTCGTGAACTCGTTGAACTGGTATCATACTCGCGCACGTGCCTATCCGGTTTCTGTCGAGATGTTAGCATGTGTCTCCTGTTCAAAACTTTTATGAACAACTCACCAGTCTCTACGCCGGGTTGCCTTCCATCTAATCCTCCAGTAACCTTTTTCTTCAGCTTAGCCAGCCCAATCTTAGCCTCGTCTTTCGCAAACTTTGCGTTCCGTGCGGGCTTCCACTGCATTAGTCCACGGTGTTTCCTCTCTTCAGCTCTCTTGTTCTGCTTGTTGACATCCTTGCTCGACGAGGTACTATCTGTCTCAGCTGTGGTGCTTGTACGCACTGTAGACATTGACTGGCGAGGCTGATGGTCTCCAGTGGGCGACAGATCAGTCTTCTGTGACTTCAACTGGCCATTTGCTGTGCTCTGATCACCTCCGCCAGTGCTACCACTCATGTTCTTTGCGCTGCCAACTGTATTGGCATCTTCAACACCAATGTCGGATGACGACGAGCCTTCGCCATAGTCGTCATCGGAATCGTCATTATCCTCGTTATCGGATGGGTGATAGCGATCGTGTAATGGTTCTTCGACGCCCGGCTCACGTCTCTTCTGGTTTCTTGTATTCATGTATGCCTTGGGGTTGTCTCCAAAAGCGCCAGACCAGTCCTGACCGTCTTTTGCAAGCCACTTACGCTTCTCATCCTCACTTGCATTCTTTAGGATGTCGCGGCCCTTGGTCAATGATTGCTCATGCAATTCCTGTACACGATCTGGTATCTCCTTTTCCACTTTGTGATTCCGCACGCCCTCTGTAACGCAAGACTCCCATGTCTCGAAAGTCTCGCGCGTGTCGTTGTCGGTGATGAAAGCTGCATGCGACTCGTCGGTTCCAGCCTTGAAGCGCGCGCGGAACTGTAGGCGGCCAACTTCCTGAAGATCGTCGAGACCTGGTTCCTTATGGCAGTTTTCTTCAGTGATGTAATTTTGAGTCAGTCGAGCAGGAGCAGCGGTCTTCCAAATAGGGATGTTGATGTCTGCGTCTTCGTTGTCGATAAAGTGCTGGAGCCAAATGACTGCATAAGCATCTGCCTTGCGATGGTTGCTGATGTGAAATTCAAACACAATTGGCGACCTGTAGCGGTGTTTGACTGGTAGCCGAACATTGTGCTTCCCATTGCCTTCTTCCAAGTCCCAATAATAGCCATCACCTTCTTGAAGCTTGTGAGCAGTGGTGCGACTCAGCTTGCCTGTACTGCCGCCAGTACGCAGTTTGATCTTAGGGCTGTGGTTGTAACCCAAGGCCAAGATTCGCTGAGACCGGAATTCAAAGGTACCAACATCCCAACCGAGCATTTGCGGAGGCAGACGGGTTTCAATGCTCCGGAACAAAAGAGAGATACGTATGCGACCGAAACCGATACCGCCATCCAGCGGGTACCAGCGTGTGACTTGGGACGATGTCTCGAGGATGTCAGACAGCTTCAGTGGGACCACGCCCAGAATAGGGTCATGCTCTCTGTTCCTTTGATCGCGCACTGTAACTGTGATGATAGCTGATCTCCAATCACGAATGAATCGTTCGGTACCCGCGTTGAAGATTGGCTGGGATGAGACAGCCTTTGCACGGGTTCGGTAGACTAGCTCGTCGTTGAATAGGATCGTGCAGTAGCTGTTTGGAAGATTTCCACCAGTCTCTTCTTTGCCCTCACCATAAGGCTTCGCAGGTTCGTATTCGCGTCCTTTGGGATCGGCACTACCCTTGACATTCTCGAGCTCTAGATTCACAATCTGGTGACAGACCACGCTGCATATACCGCTAGGCCAGAGGGGATCCGGTGGAGTGTGCATAACGGCGTCATCCTCTTCAGAGTTTATGACACCCTTCTCGTCTTGTAACTCGGGCTTGTCCCTCAGCTCGTCTGGGAGAGACTTGTTTTTGCCGTCTGTTCGCATCTCTTTCCTGAACTTTGGTTTGGTGAAATAGCCAACTTCCCAGTGAAGTTCTCCAGGCATCTCGCTATCGGCTTCCATACCCGCTAGCTTTGAAGTCTGTGGGTACATCTTGCCCGGATGCTGGATCATCTTTTGCATGGATAGTTCAACCTTTCCGACAATGTCGTCGGCAGTGTGTCGGTCAGAGTCCCAGAGTTCTACGCTTAAATTCTCGTTGGCTTTGATCAGCTCGGGGCCAACGAGGACAGCTGCTGTCTCCTCCCAGATCGGGTTCAGGTCGTCCGTAATAACTCGGGTGCAGTACATTGGTTTTCCGTACTTCGAGAACGCGATGGTGATGTAAGGGTCGCTGCCACCATGCTTTGATCCGCGTTTATCTTGCTTGCTCAAGCCGACAGCACGGTGAATCCGAATCCATAGCACACCAAGAGCTTCAGTATCTTTCTGCACCGAGTCGCCTTGTAGAATAGCTCGCATATCGATAGACATGGACTTTGGTGCGACATACATGCTTGCCGCTGCTTTGATAGCATAGTTGACAAAGTTGCTAATCAGAGGAAGATTGAGAATGTTCACGCCCTTTTCCAGCATTGGCGTGCATCCGGCGGTGACCTGCGGCGCGCCCATTAAGGTGAAGGTTAAGGTTTTGAGGAAGGGAGGTTCGGGAGTCATGTTCAGACGCAGGCGGACTGTGCCAACGAGACCCTGCAATTCAACAAAGATGGGCAGCGGAACACCGAAGAGACCCTTAATCCCTAGGTAGAACACCAACTGCATGTGCATGTTCCTTGCCCTCTCGGACACTCGCTTCCCGCTGGGACTGGCGTGGTAGGCGAAGGAGACTTCTAGGTTGTAAAAGTCACCGCCTTCCTCATCTGCGGCTGCTTCTTGAGGATCCTTTGTCTTCTTGTTTTCTTCGCGGATGGCGTTCTTCATGTCACCCATGTGGGAGTCCGGAAGTGCTCGCAAGCTAAGAATGCGTAAAGGGTTGCTTCCCTGGTTGATCTCGGCCACGCGAACATTCTCGATGACACCGGGTACAGAAGCCTGCATAACGTCCTCAAGCATGTCGGCGACACCTGAGAACATGTCAGGGTTGATGAGACCCCAGACAATGGCGAGCAGCGTGTTCATCCACTCGACAGATTCGGGCAACAGGTTTAGAGAAGCCTGCACAATGGTTAGCTAATCTCTGACAGAGGATATTCTGCATGCACATACCATCTGGCCGCGGACTTGCTCGCTGGACCATTCAACCTCCCTTCCACTGCGCACGACCTCTTTCATCCAGAGATATACACCGGACGCCAAACACATGCCGAGTGGGATGAGACCCTTGAGGGCGCCGCCAAACATCTTGCCCACGACAACCGTTCCGATCAGAATCCCCGCGCACAAATAGTTGGCGCGCGTCTCGAGGGCAGCGAACATGGGCTCGTAGCTGACCGAGGGTGTCGGATGGAACAGAACATTGGTCTTCTCGCCGTGGATCGGTACATCGGTCGTGGTGCCTTCGGCGACTGGATCTGGCGGTGCTGTGACATCTTGACTGTGCTTGTAGTCTTCGAGCGACTGGGATGGATCGGTTTTGATAGGCTGCAAGGTGTTAGTGAAGCTGCATGCAGTCGAAAGAGGTAACATACTGTTTGCTTGTCCAGGTTCGCGTTGGGTACAACCAGATGTGGGTTTTGGACCTCGTCTATCATGTCCTTGCTGACATCGGCAATGGTGACTTCCCTGCCAGTCGTAGGGTCGGTGACTGTCTTCTCTGTGCCCTTTACTTGTCGTTCCTGCTGCTTGTGTGGTTGCGACTGCTGCAGCTGCTGCTGTTTGGCCTGTTGGTCCAACTTCTGGTCCCGAGCCGCCTTGTCCTTGTCCAAGTTCTCCACGAACTGCCTGACAGTGGGAATTGGGTTGTGTCCCGAGTAATGTCCGCCCGGGGCATGTTGCTGCTGTTGCTGCCCATCCATGTTGCCTACGTCGCCTTCTGTATGACCGCCCGGGTCGAGGGTGTGGACGTGCGACGAGACTCACCCAGCAATTGCGGCTGTTGCGGGAGGATCGTACGGGCTGATGGGATGGATTGAAAGAGGTCGGGCCTAGCAAAGGTTCCCCCGCTTAGGAGAAGCGAAAGCAAGGAACAAGCAAAGCAGAAACCATGAAAGAGGTCGCGCGCGAGTCGATGACGTAGGGCAAGCAGGACCGATACTGGAACAGGAGCTGCCGCGTTACCTCTTGCGCACGACGCGTACCCAGCCTCCGCCTGTGGCACGACATGAAGCTGCCAAAATCTCCACTGTGGCTGAAGTTCTGATAAACATCCTGGCCATCACATCGTGAGTTCCCGCTATGATCGACCGATGACGTCAACACGCATGCCATGGCATCATTGGCCAATCAGCGTGCGGTGGGGCCGATCGTCACCTCCACCTAGAGACGACTCATGGTCTCCCTGCTCACGCTTTGGTGACGGGAGTTACCCGCTACCAGTTTCCAGCACGCTATTGGCCAGGTCTGCAATATGTCGGGCTGGTTCACCTTGTTCACCAACTGTCGCTACATCCTCAACGGCGAGCTCGTCGAGGACCATCTCGTCATCTCCGATGAAACCGGACTCATCCTAAAAAGAGAAGGCTACATCGGGGGCGAAGCCATCGACTTGGAAGACAGCATCGTAGCCCCAGGCTTTCTGGAGCTGCACACCAATGGAGCGAATGGCTTCCACTTTACGCATTATGAAGACGACAAAACGTATACGACCAAGATAAATGACGTTGCGAGGTATTACGCGACCCAGGGTGTCACGGGATTCTGGGCAACCATACCTACTGTAAAGAGTGATGAATTCCAGAAGGTAAGACAGATGTGATGCGCTGAGACGTTTTCGCCGTGCACTCCAAACAGTATCAAGTGCACACAATGTGCAACCTACTGACAGCCCTCCAGATCCTTCCCGCTTTGAGGCCTCGCCAGATTGCCTCTTCAGCATCTCTTCTTGGAGCTCATACTGAAGGCCCATATCTACACCCTACCAAAAAGGGCGCCCATAACAGCTCCCTTTTCAATTCTTGTTCAACGTCCCCTTCGACCGTCTACGGATCATCGAATCTGCAATCCAATGTCAAGCTTGTGACCGTCGCACCAGAACTCCCCGACTCGGCGGCACTCATCAAGACACTGACGTCGCAGGGCATCAAGGTAGCAATGGGCCATTCGACGGCAACTTATGAGCAAGGATTAACTGGGCTGGAGGCTGGAGCAAGTGCATTGACGCATACCCTGAACGCGATGCCAGCTTGGGCATCAAGAGCGCCTGGACTAGCTGGACTAGTATCGCTACCGGAAACGGGGAGGGTTGCACCACCGTGGTATACGATAATCGCGGATGGAGAGCATCTGCATCCGAATACCGTGTCTTTGCTTCATCGCTCTAACCCAAAGCGGTCAATTCTGATAACTGATAGTATTGAGCTCGCATCTCTCAAAGACGGGACGTACCCCGGTCACTCGCAGATACCTTTTGAACAGGTCAAAGACGGAACACGAGCGACAATCGCAGGTACTAATACATTGATTGGTGGATGTATCCCACTCCAGCAGAGTGTGAGAAACTTGATGGACTGGTCTGGTTGCGGAATCGCAGAGGCTGTAGGTACAGTGACAGAAAATGTGGCTGCTTTCATGGGCATTGATGGGGAAGGCGGGAGGGGTATACTAAAGGAGGGTCGGAGGGCAGACTTGACTGTGTTGAGTGAGCAGGGCGAGGTGCTTCAAACATGGGTCGCTGGGCATAAGATATGGGATAGAGAGGAAGACATTCGAGCGCATGAAGACGACAGTGAAGCAAGAGGTTAACGCTGACTCTCATTGACGGCAACCATGTCAAGACATTTCATAGTGTGGTACTGAGGAACGAGATAGGTGCTAGAGTTGTGTGAAGATGTGAATGCGGTGTGAGTCAAGGGCTCGCACTGTCAAAGAACATCGGTATGAAGTTTAAGAACATGTGAAGCACCTTTACTGGATACTTTATACCTGAATTGCAAACAAAATAGCTCTCTAATGCTTTTAACCATACACTCCAAAATATGAACAGCGACAAAACCACCGATTTTCTGATGCTCAATACGACACCTGAGTCCAGCAAGTCGTCCCAACCTCTCATCGTCTTCGTCCTCGGCTATCCCTGCGCCGGTAAGTCGACGCTATGTACCACTCTCGTCAAGGAATTCAATCTAGACCACTTCTCCATCGGTGATGAACTCCGCGACCTGATCTCTTCAAACACAACCGGTCATGCAGCGCGTGTCAAAAGCAAGCTGTCCGATGCTGAGCTAGGGCACTTTGGCACGAACGTCAAAGCAGGAACATTAGCGCCTTCAAACGTGACGCCCAAGTACGTCAAGGAGCGTATCTTTCCCGATGGTATGGTACCACCAAACTTAAGAATTCTAATTGATGGATTCCCAAGGGGGGTGGATCGCTGGGAGACGTTCAAAGACAGCGTGAAGGACATATGGCAGCCCGATAGTAGTACTTGGACACTGTTACTGTGTGTTGATCGGACAACGGCTCGACAGCGGTTTTTGAGTCGTGGTAGGGCGGGAGATGTCTTTGAGAAGAGATTTGATGACCATGAAGATTCCATCGGCAAGATCGTAGCTGCGATGAAGCAGGATGAGGTAAATGTCGTCGAAATTGATGCAGGGCCGGACAGCGGCTGGGAGGATGTGCTCAGCTTTCTTCATTGTATTCCAGGGTTGCACGAGACCAAGCGGGAGTAGATCTCAATCACGTTACAATGTCACTTTCAATTGGGCGTGTCACGGCGGATTGCTACGCGATTACGGGACTTGGGCATTGCCCAACGTATCAACAGACGTTACAACATATTACATACATGTTAATGTCCTTCGATGCCATACATTTGTATTTAGAAAAGCCAACCGCATGAAGCGACAGTAATGTTGATGCGCGAGATCCCATCTTATCTGCTCAACAAGATCGGTATCGCCTAATGGACATCTCTTTCTGGTAGAATGCAGAGAGTCATGAAAATCATGATGAAAGTACGGTAGTGCCGCGTGCAATCAAAGCAAAGCTTCAATCTCAAAGTAATGTATCGCCACATTCGAGCCGCTAATTCAGGTAAAATCCAAAGCAGTAGATACCGGACGAGGTGTTCTTCTCACGCGCACAGGTCCAAATCAGTGAAGATAGGATGCTGTTCGGACATACCATACATAATGCCGGGATGTCCTGAGCGTGCGCGATGATGGAGAAAAGTTCCTCGGCAGCGGTCAGCAGATTTTGTCACCTGGCCCCGCTTAGTCACCCGCGCTAAAATGGCGCTACCATATTCTCCCGGCATTTCAATTATTTCCTGCAGCTCCAACATGGAATCTCTTGACAACACCGAGTGGGACGTGCTCATTGTTGGCACCGGTCTGCAGCAGTCTCTTCTCGCTCTGTATGTATTTTGCTTGTCGGCGAAAGCGAACGCGATCTGACTGACGCAGCGGTTGAAGAGCTTTGTCGCGCTCCGACAAGAAGGTTCTCCATGTCGACGAGAATGACTTCTACGGTGGTGCCGAAGCTGCCTTTAGCTTGCAAGAAGCTGAAGAGTGGGCGCAGCGGATGAATGGTGGTAAGCAGAGTCCCCTCTGAGAGATTTGGCTGTCGCTAACGCGTCTAAGAAACAGTAAATGCGGCCTTCTCAGACATCACCATCACCAAACCCGAGGCTACCGGCGCCACTCCCGCACTGTCCTTCTCAAGGGCATATAGCCTGTCATTGAGCCCGCAAGTCATCTATGCGCGCTCATCTCTCCTCGGCTACCTCGTCTCGTCTCGGGTTTATCGTCAGCTCGAGTTTCTTGCTGTCGGTACCTGGTGGGTATACTCTCCAGATGCACAGGGCGAAAGCTCGTCATCGAGTGGGAGGCTACTGAAGGTGCCAAACGGTCGAGAGGACGTCTTCCAGGACCACGACCTCGATTTCAAGGCCAAACGCGCTTTGATGAAGTTCTTGCGCTTCATCAGCGAATACGAAGAACAGACCGAGGTGTGGGAAGAGCATCGTCAGCAGCCCTTTTCGAGCTTTTTGACAGAGCAGTTCAAGGTCTCAGCAAGTCTGCAAGGACCACTAATGGCACTGACACTGTCGCCGGTTGGACCAGATCGGACGACTACTGAATACGCTGTGCCGAGAATTGCAAGGCACCTACGTTCGATAGGCGTGTTTGGAGCTGGTTTTGGAGCCGTCATCCCGAAATGGGGCGGCTTGTCTGAGATCAGTCAGGTGTCTTGTCGAGCTTGCGCTGTAGGCGGTGGTGTCTATGTTCTTGGAAAAGGCCTAGCTCCACCTGCTGGAGACACTGCGGAGACAGTGGAAAATGGCACAAAGCTTCGCCTGAAAGATGGCGAGGTGGTTACCGCGAAGTGGATTGTTGGAGGAGACTCGTCATCCGCTTCTGAGGATACACACTGCAGGTCGATGACTATTGTGTCGTCATCCTTGTCACATCTGTTCCCGCCCATCGCGGAGGAAGCACCAGCACCTGCCGCTGCTGTCGTTGTCTTCCCGTCCGGCTCCTTGACGCTGGACTCGCAAGCTGAAGTGCTTCCGCCGGTCCACGTCTTCGTACATTCGAGTGACACCGGCGAATGTCCTTCTGGTCAATGTAAGTTTGCTCCTCCTCTTTCTGCCTCTGCTGTTATGATGAACAAACCTTACGAATACTTATCTACATTGTCTGAATACCATTGAAGACAATAACTCTGACAACCTGATACAACGGCGTCTCATCTACACTACCAACACATGTTCTTCTAGCTTCATGTTGCTGACTATTCATCAGGTGTACTCTATGCTTCAACATCCATGAGTGGCCAACATGGGCTTGCACTGCTCCGAAAAGCTGTGGGGTCGTTGCTCTCTGTCCAAGATGTCACCCCATCGCCAGCAATACTATGGTCTGTCGAGTATCAGCAGCAGGCATCCTCCGGATCAGAGACACTACCATCTGATATTGACACTGTTATGCGCTTCCCGCCAGCTTCTATGGATCTTGCCTTCGACGACGGGGTGCTTGATAACGTCAAAGATGTGTGGCAGAAGATCTTGGGCGACGACGCTGGCGAGTTTCTAGTCTTTCAAGACCGAGAAGCATATGACGATGACGAATAATGGGTTATGATCAACGTAATGAATTTATGAACACATAATATCATGATATCTTGGTGCACTCTTCAGTTGGCCAACTCGTGGTGAAAGCAAGTGCAAGCATTGGAAGACTAACCACGAAGAGTAATTATTGGAAGTGAAGAACGTACAGAATGTGACCACTTCCAGTCACTCCAGTATTGAAAACTGCCACCATGTTCCACGACGAATCCCCGTTTGCATACTCAACGTCGGCGAGTTCTCAGCGTTCTTTGTGCCTCTTCCCCCAGTCCGCTCCCACACACATCCATCATCCCAGCACTCTCCCTTTGAAAAGGCACAGTTGAGGCCATGGTATCATTCAGCCCCAGCCACCGGAGCTCCCTCATATACACAGCGGAGAGTGGTGGGCTCGTTAGTGCTGGGTGGGAGCGATGTGTCGTCCTTCATGTCGTCCGTGTCGTCTTCTGGCTCTAGGACAGCCTCAGGTAGGTGTGTCAAGGCAGGGACGAAGTGAGCGTCCTCGTCTTCCTCCTCTGGAGACTTCTCTTCACGTTTCGCAGCCTTGCTTGGTCGAACCCATGTAGTGACGGTCTTGAGCGGTAGTGAGGCCATCACTACGCTCGTTGAGACTACAGTGACCTTTGTCACCCCGCCACCCGGTGTAGCTGTAATCCAAACTACGCTGCCTGGCGAAGTTCCTGTGGGCGTGGGCGTGGGCTTGCGCGTGGGCGTTGGACCAGGAATGAGAATGCTAGACAGTTCCAGAAGGTTTACAGTCTTTTGCTTGGGCTTGGGAGAGGGGCGGTTGATGAAACCGGGCCAGAAACCGGGTGTCTTCTTTGGCTGTGTTGGCGTTGGGGCGCTTTGGGTCACTGTAGCGACAACGCTTTGCGGCAAAGCTAACGCGAGAATGGCGAACCAAACCATGAACGCGAGTGTTGGGCTGTGCATTGTAGTAGTTGTTGTTGTTGTTCCTTTGATGGGCTTGGTTGAAATTTGAGGAGTCAAAGAGTGACTGTGCAGTAGGTGAGTCGATGGCGAATTAGATTGGAAATCAGCAAAGCTCGATATATTTATGCTGTGTGAGAGGCGCTAAACAGGGATTATCAGAAGAAGTGAAGGTGAAGCTAAGACTAGGATGCGCATGAGTAGAAGCCGTTTCATGGGCGACCAAGAAAGTAAACAACTCGAATGTGATGGTGGAGTAAAGAGCGTTTGCTACCATGTTGTGATTCAGATGGATGTCACTGTTGCAGTTGCAGTGATTGACGTGGAGACGGTGAAGATGAAGGTAAACATAGTGCTAACATGATTCATGTTCAACTTTTATGTTTGGTTGTTTTTGACATCTGACCTGGCATTCACTCCCGGATGTACTTCTTCAAACTCCTAAGCCTTTCCACGGCGCTCTCTAGTACGTCATCGTTCTTGCATACGGCGAACCGTAGCCAGTCTTGGACGGTGTGCGCATTGCCCGGTGTGAAGAACTCAGTTGGAGGAATGGCCGCGACTCCGACTTCTTTGATCAGGAACCAACTGAGCTGAAAGTCCCTTGGTCTTTCCGCCACATGAGGGGGAAACTCGTAATCACTTGGTAGTTTGACCTTGGACATGTTCACTAAAATAAAGTATCCGCCTTCTGGCTCCGAATAGGGCAATTTAAGCTCATCGAAGACAGCGACGAACTTGTCGATCTTGGCCTTCATCTCCTTCTTTGACTCTTCCCAGAAATTGTGGGCGTCGGCTTGCTCGAAACCAATGGCTGTTGCTTCTTGAAGGGGTGAGACACTGCTGTAGCAGATTCGTGTGTGCGCTGCACTGACGTATTTGATCAGATGCTCGGGTCCGATCAGCCAGCCGACTCTCCAGCCGGTGGCATAGAAATTCTTGCCCCCTGAGCCCACTGTCAATGTGAGCCTGGCAATCTCTGGTGAAAGCGTCGCGATGCGAGTGAAGGGAACGTAGTACAGACGGTCGTAGACTTCGTCCGAGAGGATGATGATGTTGTGTTTCACGCAGAGATCGCCAATGGCTTGCAGCTCGTCCTTGGAAAAGACCTTGCCAATGGGGTTGTGGGGAGAGTTGATGACGATCATGCGGGTCTTGGGTGTAACGGCAGCTTCCAACTCTTTCATGTCCAGACTCCATTCGGCTGCCGACGTTGTCTTGGTTGCACCGTCCTTGGGAGGGTGCAGGGGCACGTAGACAACCTTTCCACCTGGCATCTCGATGTTGCTAATGTACTGGTCGAAGAAAGGCTCAAAAACAATGGCCTCGTCTCCTTCCTCCAGGAAGCCCATGAAGGCGCTGAGCATGCCCTCGTTTGCGCCGGTTGTAATCGTGACTTCCTTGTCGGGGTCGATGTCACGACCGAAGAGGGGAGAGTAGGCATTGGCGATGGCCTTCTTCAAGCGCGGGCGGCCTTTGGTGGGCGAGTACTGGTTGCAGTCTACCTGGTCGAGCGCAGCCTTGGCGGCATCGAGGACGAATTTGGGAGGGTTGTAGCCAAAGAAGCCCTGGCCCATGTTGACGATGGGCTGCACGGGCGATGCAGCAGCAGCTTCATTGACCATGGACCTGCCATTGTTAGTCCTTGTCGCATGCTGAGCGTGGACAGCATACCAGACATCCTGCTTCTGCTCAGCGACTCGTCTCGCGGGCTTGAAGGGATCTCCCCTTCTAGTTGTTGTCGACATGGCTCGTGGGAGGGGGCAGCTGGAGGGGCACTTTGAAGTTGCAGATGGTCTCTCGGTAGAGGCTCGGGCAGATCTTATGGCGGGCGTCACGATACTTCGCATGGCAGTATCATGGGCGCATGAGGAATCCGGCAAGAGGCACAGACAGATTGCAATGTCTGGTACGAAGTCGCTGGCGTGCACAGAGTATCGCGTGCTCCAGCCCGTCGTATGCCGTCGTCAAGCGGGGACGAGTCCGAGATAGCGCCGGCCTCGCTCGTCGCGTTACGCCAGAATAACTCGCGTCGCGTGCGTCGAGCCACTCGTCTGCGAACATGGTCGACTGCCCCATCTGCGCCAGAGCCGTCAAAGACGCCCGAATCAACCAACACATCGACAGCGGCTGCCAAGACTTCCTTCTCGACGCAGAGCCACAGGGCACGCCGAATCTGGGCAAGGCGTACAGCTTCTTCACGCCAGGCGCACGCAGACCCCCGGGCGCGACACAGAAGAACGGCCATCCAGCCTCGTCCCCGCCGCCGCCCCCAGCAGCGACGCAGCTCGCAGAGCGATGCAAGACACCGCCTGCCTCCGCCAAACGGACCTTTGACGAGGCGGCGGATGCGCAGACATGTGGCGAGCCTCAATCGCCAACCGCTCCAAAGCGGGCGCGCAAACTCAAGGCAGTCGCAGATGCCATGCCGCTGGCTGAGCGCATGAGGCCTACGTCGTTGGATCATGTATATGGCCAGGACCTGGTAGGCCCTGGCGGCGTTCTCCGAGCCATGGTCGACGAGGGCAGACTGCCCTCGATGGTGCTTTGGGGACGGCCAGGCACAGGTAACGCCTCCTCTCCATCTTCAACGCTCGACATGGGAGCTGATGACTCTGAAAGGCAAAACCACGATTGCACGACTCATCGCCAACCAATCCGGCTCCCGCTTCGTCGAGATCAACAGCACAAGCACGAAGCTGGACGAAGTGCGCAAGATATTCACCGAGGCCTTCCGGGAGCTGCAGCTGACGGGTCGGCGCACCATCGTCTTCTGCGACGAGCTGCATCGCTTCTCAAAAACCCAGCAAGACGCCTTCCTGGGGCCTGTAGAATCAGGCACAATCACGCTTATAGCCGCAACCACCGAGAACCCATCCTTCAAGGTCATCTCAGCACTGCTGTCCAGATGTCGGACCTTTACGCTCGACGACCTCAAGGAGGACCACTTGGTGCACATCCTCCAACGCGCAATGGCCGCCGACAACTACGCATCTCCCATCCTCGACAAGCCGATGCTGGAGTACTTCGCTCGTTTCTCCGACGGCGACGCTAGAACAGCCCTCAATCTCCTCGAACTCGCCATGAACTTGGCCAAGCAACCCGACATGACCAGAGAGAAGATACAACAGAGCCTCACCAAGACCCTCGTGTACGACCGCGCAGGCGACCAGCACTACGATACAATATCCGCACTGCACAAGTCGATACGAGGCTCCGACCCCGACGCGGCCTTGTACTACTTGGCACGCATGCTAGAGTCTGGCGAGGACCCACGATACATAGCCCGTCGCCTCATCGTCGTCGCATCCGAA
The DNA here is from genome assembly GCA_019702505.1 of Alternaria panax. Classification (NCBI taxonomy): domain Eukaryota; kingdom Fungi; phylum Ascomycota; class Dothideomycetes; order Pleosporales; family Pleosporaceae; genus Alternaria; species Alternaria panax. The sequence goes on along the minus strand of JAANER010000011.1, from coordinate 373,178 downwards.
GACGTTGGACTGGCAGACAATACAATGCTCTCCCTCGTGACAGCCACATACTCTGCGTGCGAGAAGATTGGCATGCCCGAGTGTCGCATCAACCTCGCCCACGCCGTCACCGCCCTATCCCTCTCACCCAAGTCGACGCGCGTATACCGGGGGTTGCACAATGCTATGGATGCGTTAAAGGAGCCGGGAGTCGCCGCACTGCCCATCCCGCACCACATACGCAATGCGCCGACAAAGCTGATGAAGGACCTGGGTTACGGTGAAGGATACAAATACAACCCCGACTACCTGGACGGCAAGGTAAAGCAGGACTACTTGCCCGAAGCACTGCGACGTCGTTCTTTCTTGGAAGACACCGATCTGGGTAGCAAAGTTGATCCCGATCTCATCGAGGATGACGAGTTAATCCCGGAGATTGACTGAGCGCAAATTCTGAATAGCGTTGAGAAGCTGGTTGCATATACTCGGCATCGTTTTGGAGTCCTGCGTTAGCGAATACGATACCCATTATGCGCTTCATTCTGCATCAATCACAAGCGAAGAAGGTATATGCTGACGTGGTTTAGAAGCGAAGGGCGTTTGCTGACGCCAACATCCATGTTTCCCTCCTGCCGCCTCCTGCCGCCTCGTGCTACCCACTGCCACACGTCTTCAAACCCTGACTTCCTTTGCTGTCACCTACAACTATCCTATACTGCGCTATTACTGCACTCTTTCTTTTGGGCAAGCCATACACACAAGTACAAAGCGCCAAAACCTGCCATCTACAATCATTTGGGCTGATTCCTACTCATCTCGTCAAAGAAAGATGGACAGTTCTACCGTCGGCATCATCGTTTTCTTCATCATTAGCTCGTACTTTGGTCATGTTTTGCTGCATCGCGTCATCAAGACACCAGCGCAGTACGAGAGACCGAGAGCGGCGGCGTGACATAGTAGTGAAGATAGAACGACATGGATAGAGACAGCAGGCATTCGATGAAATACAGTGTCTTGGGGGTCTACGTCTAGGCGGCAAGTCCGTCCAGATATGCAGCGAGATACTATCAAGCACACAAACTAACATGCGCAGAACCACCGTAAAGGCCAACGTACATCGCCGTCTCCTGTTCATACAGTCTAACTTGACTTACTCTTTTTCGCCTTTGCCTTTGCCTTTGCCTTTGCCTTTGCCTTTGCCTTTGTACCACCACGTCTACCCTTGTTCGCAGGCGCCTTTACAGTCGCCTTCTTAGCCGACCTTTCAGTACCCTGGCCTTGCTTGTTCTTCGATTCATGCGTACACGTGTCGCAATACCACTCTTGGTCCTCTGGGATCGCCTCTGGGATTTCGATACAACGACCATGATACCAACCGATTAGGCATTCATCGTTGTCGCAATGAATCATGAGACTGCCGTCGTCGACACGACGACATGTACAATAAGGATTGGGATCGGTCCATGTCTGAGCTTGAACTTTTGGTTTAGCTGGCATCTTGGGCTTGGCTGAAGTCTTGGGCTTGACTTGCGATTTGGTCTTGAGCTTCTCTTCTTTCATCTTGTTGGCAGGTGGAATGGGGTTTTGGTGTCGTTGAGATTGGCGACGTGTGTCCTGAATAGCTTGTGGTTCGGATGCAACAGGAGCAGGAACCTGCAGTGCGTCCTCGTCCTGTGGTGTAGCTTGCCTCGTAACTTCAGGTATCATTTGTGGAACAATCGGCTGAGCAGCTGGCAGTTCGGACAACTTCGATGTCTCGGGTGTGGGTAGACGGATGACTGGTACCTTGGAACCAGTACTGTCCTGCTCCAATGGCCAATCCGCTGCCCTGACAAAGCTTCCGTTCTTACTCAGCCTACCCTCCTCGACCGTGAAGCGCTGCTGGAGTTGTCCCTTTTCGTTCATCACCTCAATTCTCTTCTCGTACAAGTTAATTCCACCAGGACTGTGGAGGTGCTTAGTGGCTAATTGCTTCATCGCGAACTTGGCTTCACCAAGGCTCTTGAAGCCACCAATGAGAAATTGCTCTGCCCTATTCTTTGTATCGCAGTGCAGGTCGATGTACATGCCATAGTGCACAGGCGGAGCAGGTGATATGCTAGCGCGCTCCCAGATCTGAACGCCATTCGCGTCTTGACTGGCGGGGGAGATTGCGTCCAACTCATAGCGTAGAAGAATGCGGTTTCCACTGCCCAGTATCTCGTAGAGGTTGTTGGTGTTCAGCTCTTTCGTGGCGCCCCAATGTACGTTTGCCTCGATCTGAACAGCAGCGTGTTTGCGCATGGCTTCATAGGTACTGGAGAATTCTGTAGACAAAGCGACGAGTTCCGGGGCGGCGTTGCCTGGATCTTTGAGAAGATCGTGCATGTAGACGCCATAGTGAAAGGTACAACCTAGAGACTCATCGGCGGGGGGTACGAGGGAATCTAGTCGCGCCATCTTTGAAGAACGCTGAGGGACAGTGTCGAAGGTCACCAATTGCTTTCGCTTCTCAGGCGCACCGGCAGGTGTAATTGAATTCATGGCGGGTTCAGTGTTCTCAATCTGGGGGATGAGGGCGAAGAAAGCTGTTGTAGATGACATGATCGCGGCCCAAAAGTATTTACAAATACAATCGGGTCAGCGGGTCGGGCGCTGTGAAGAGATATTAGAGCAGAGGTCGACTGTGTTGCAAAGAGTAATCGAACAAGGTGGATGCCTAGTGGTGACTTCGTATATGTCCGTGCTTGCTGATATCACTAGCGAAGGGTGTTTCTTTGATGACGTCGCGATGAATGGTGAGAGCAAGCGACAAGCATTGCAACTCATTCGAATTCAATCACTCCAAACCTAGAGACATTTGATTGGGGCCACTGTCTCGCTGTTCCGATTTGCCACCGAGACGACCAGGAAAGCCAGAGGTAAAGGTGTGAAACGTCCCAAGGAATTGCGAAATCTGTAGGCGCTGTGCAACAACGTGGATATCATCTATTTGGCCGGAAACAGACACTGTCTTCATAGAGCAACCACCAATCCTCACGCCCCGACTGGCACCTCCGCAGCCTTCACATGATCTATGGTAGTCCGTCCTAGGCCCTCTTTTGCGTAAAAGTCCATAGGATAGAGGTTCTTTCTCTCTTTTGCTTCGGCTCTCCTCACTTCGTCGTCTTCCTCTAGCCATGGCGCATCTCTTACGCCGAGCGTGACAAGTGCCTCATAAGGGCTCAACAGCGGCCTTGGGAAGGCGTAGCCCCAGTCGATACTCAACCTGGGGCATGCGATCTGTACCCAAGCCTCTACATCTGACATCATTGCCAACTTCCCGGGAAAGATTTCCGACATGAGCAGGTTGACACATTTGATACCTTGTCGCGCCAGCTCGTTCTCAATAAGTGTCAGCGTATGTGGGTTTCCCTGTCGGCCTAGCGAACCAAGAATCACCCCCCAAGTGCGTGCCTTCCGGGCTGTGAGAATGGCAGTGCGCCTCAAGTCGTAGAGAGAGTCGTGTTCATACGTCTCGTGTGTAAGTCGCCGCGAGTAGGGATCGTACCGGTATGCAGGTATGTGGGGATTGGCAATCATAGCGCTCTCGAGATGGAAACGTCCATCACCAAGATACAGTATCATGTCGGGTACCTCTTCTTCTTTACCCCTCGCATTGAGCTGACCTGGCTTGATCGCCATTGACGGCGACGTGCAGCCAAGGATCTCACCCTTGGATAAAGGCGCAATCTGCGGCACAAATGGGTTGTAGCCTTCCTTCCGCAGTATCGGCACGATGCCGTGTATGGTAGCGTTGAACTGGATGGTACCGACCAAGGCCATAGTTTTTCCCACAGGGAAGTTGTCGGTAATGGTGTTGAGCAAGTGTTGTGTGTCGATGCTGATGGAGACGAAGATGTACAGCGTCGCGATCTTGGTCACTGCTACTGGTATCAGACAGCTGTGCGCGTAGTGTATCAGAAGATCGCATCCTAGCGCTCGCGCAGTGTAGTCGTCTATGCAGCACGCGCCATATGTGACATCACCCATAATCAACGTCGAAGTACCCGGGCAGAAACGCGTCAGAATGTCGGAGATGGTCGTTGCGAATAGCAGCAGTCCCTCGGGAAACTGTAGGGCTATCGACTTGGCACCTGACGTCCGTATGCGATGTATACATTTGTGGATCTCGAAATTGTAGTTTGGGGGCAGGAGGGCGATGGCGTCGTTGATTTCCTGGTCGTGTAGAATATCGTCAGGGACTGCATTCAAGACACGAGCTGCACGTCGAGGCTGGGCAACTTGGGGACACGTCAGTCTCTGCATATAATTTGTGGCTTTTCTGTGGGTGTCTCACACCTTGTATCGCGCTCGAGTCCTCGATGCTGGCATTGGCGTGCGCTTGCTGCTCGCCTGCCTTGTCCGCCGTCTTTCTGCCGACGAAGCGTCTCTTCGGCTGTTTTTGCACGGGGACCGCCTCTTCTGGCATGCCCTGGTCCGCATCGGGACCCAGGTTGGTCGCAGCTCTGTCGTCCTCCATTGCGTGTGTTTCGTGGTTGAGCGCGTCGCGGGGGTCGAGTAGGATCATCGGTCGTAGCGGGGCGGCTGGCTTTTTTTGGTAGGGCTGAACTTCGCTCAGGGTCCACCAGTGTCTCTGCTTTCACTCTCACCCGCCAACGCCCATCTACAAATCATGGTGATATATATGCTGCTAGACTTTAGACCTTACCAACAAAAACATGAAGACGTCTCTTGTCGGTTCGAAGCGCATGCTCACGATCAAAGAGGCGACACATCAAGTGGCATTCTGATCCAAGGACACGGTTGGCACCTTTCCATCCAATTCACTAACATGTCTTCGTAATCGTCATATAACTATTACATGCTTGGACATTACCACTTCAGCTCCACCGCCATTAATGAAACAGACATCTATCCTGGGTATCACCTAACGCAAAGAGCCACGCAACACAAGCACAAGAAACAACCGGATTATATGTTCAGCCTGCTTCCAAGCCAGAACCCACCAATCCACAGAGCACCCCAAACTGGCTGAGAGAAGGCTCGAAGCACTGCCGGACCAGGACATGTTCCTGTCAAGCCCCAGCCAATACCGAAAGCCCCGGCTCCCATCACGAATCTTTTATCCACGTCTTGTAAGGTCTTCGTAGGCAGTGAGAACTTGGCGGCGAACGATGGCGACCCGTTTAAGCCCTTCATCTGGTTTTCGATCAGATTGGGTACGACGCCGAAGAGTATGACCAGAGCAAGCGAGGGATCCCAGTGTTGCACGTTCGGAAAAGAGAGGAAGGCTGCAACTTTGTCGGGATGCGCCATCTGCGAGATGTGGAGACCGAGAGCAAATAGGAGACCCGAGAAGGCTTGCGTGACAAGGCGTGCAGCAGTGTGTGTGTCAGTGGGTTGTTGTTTGGCGTCTTTGCTAATGGATGCGATTGTGACTTGTGCCACGAGTCCAGGTATCGTTCGGGCAGCGAAAACGCTGGATATAGCGAGCATGAGAAGAGACATGGTTGTCTCTACGGATGGGTAGATGCGTGTGTAGCATGGTGCACTGCCGGGGCATACCGAGGTCGATAAGCTTGGGTGGGCGAAATGATGGGTTATAACCGCCATAGGAAAGAAGATAGCGACGGCGACTGCTGAGCGACCACTCAGTCTGGAGAGACCGCACAGCATGTGTCCGGAAGTACATCCATTCGACATCTGGCATCCTTGTTAGTCTTGGAAAATTCCTGTGTCAAAAGTCTCTCACCTTAGTACCCCATCCTATCAAAGCACCGGTCGCTACTGTCACAAGAGCAGTCTGTAGGCTGATTTGTGCCGCAGGAAACTCCGTGATAAGCTGTGGTGCTAGTGCCTTCAGTGGTACGTAGCTGGCGGCCATGCCAGTGAAGAAGGCGAGCAGTTCTTTCGTAGGCGCGGAGAAAAGTCTGCGTAGATAGCCGCTGGCTCCCAGAATATCGCCATTCTGATAGAGAAGGTTGCTTGTTGCTTGGTGTAGCAGCAGGGCGCCGATGGTGGTCTCGATAGGTGTAAACATTCTCTTGGTAAAGTATTGTCGTCTCGTCGATAGCCTTCACTTTCAAGACTTCACTCAACCAAGCAATCTCCCCAATCAACGGTGCAGCAGAACGGAAGTAGCAAAATCAAAGAAAGACACAGCTAATACAGGCCAACAAACCGTTTGTAGACACTTCATTATGAACCCCTAGATGCTAATCAGTGCCAGATCTTCCTCGCTAAGGCCCGAAGTGGCACATGTCCCAATCGCCGTGTAAACATTCTCCTAGTCGGCGACCTCGAGCTGGAAACGTCGACTTAGCCGAGATGTGGCTATTCTGACAATGGTTATACCGTGGAGGACGGACTGGTGGCGCGCCGGCAGCAGATATGCACATACCCCTAAATCGCCTAGCGTGGGCCTTGAACGTGGCTCGCGCGTGGCAGGTGCGTGGGTCTTCGGCGACGAGAAGGGGGCCTAGGGATAACATCCGGGAATATCACGCGGGTTCTGGCTTGCACGACCGCATGGCAAGGCTGATGGCTTTGCAGACGACTTGTAGTCAAGTCGATGAGGCGTTTCACAATGTGACATGTCGTATGATTTCCTGCGTCATGATGACGGGTGGGAGTTGCCTCTGCCCAGATGCGTTCGGGGTCTTTGAGGGTGGTCGGCGACGTCGTCCTCGCAACACGTAACATCGGAAACGCCGCGGAGTCACTGCCATTACAGTACGAACTACTAAGACGGTCCCCGCAAGGTACCGGCCAGTGTCTCGATGGTTTCTAGAAGGACTTTGGGCGATGGGTGGAAGGCGCTGTCGGATGGCTTTTCTCTACACGGCGCATCGCTTGCCTTTCAGGCAGAAATCTCAAATACGCGTTCTCGAAGCTCTTCACACCGCTGCGTATCGGCCGCATATGCGATCCGCTTATCCGTATTATTCTCCGTGATTGACCTGCAGTTTGAAGCGACCTCGCCGACCAGAACACCTGTTGTCGAAGCGATACAATGCTTCTCGAAGATGAGCAAGCATGCCAAGCTACCCAACGAGTATCGGTACAATGTTAACGCATATGCACATGTACTGCAAATCTCTCTTTGTTCCGGGTTGACGCTGGCATTTAATCACAAACAACTACTCAAACCATCCTTTCGCCCAAAAGAAAACCCCTCTCGACCCATCCTACCTCATCAAGCCCCCAAATCCAACCTTCGCCAGCCAGCCAGCCAGCCAGCCATCTTCCCCGCCTTCTATTCTGTCTACCCGTCCGACTCCGCATCCGAATCCCACCAGGCTCCTTCTCAATCTCAATATGCATTAGAGAGCTGCATTACTACATGGAGACTGGCAATAGCGAACGTACGCCCGGTAGATAGAAGAAAACGAGCTTGTTTATGAAGCGGGTTTCATGTGATTTGTTATATTCATAGTAGAAGAAGTGGTTGGTGCCACCAGAACAGTAGTTCCGACAGATATGGGGTCTACGAGGCCAGCTCGATTCGGAAAGCCCCTTTTTGGAACGTGCGGGATCTGCGATACTACAGCAGCATTGTTGTCACGTTCGTGTTCGGCATATCATTCATCCAGGAAGCCTCAATACACCTCACCAAAGCCTTTCCTCTCCGCGTCTTGCATCTGATCAATCTCCTTCTCTCCAATTTTCTTCTCTGCATTGCCAAATTCGTCACTTGCTTCTCTCTCCTCCTCGCTCCTCTCGACAATCATATTACCCTTTAGCGCTTCCGCAAGAATTGGTTCTCCTTCCTTCTCCTTGGCGAATGCAGCATCATCGCTGGTTGCGTCGCCGTCACCCAATCTGTCAGTTCTTGTGCCGTTTCCCATGCCTGATTCCTGCTTCCAACTCTGCTCTGTCTGTTTGCGTTGCAGTTTGCGTTCTTTTGACTGCTTGCGCTGCGTCGAGCTTGCTCGGAGGAACTTGCGGTGGTGGACCTGTTGCATACCCGGGAAGTAGTCCGAGTCGTCAGAGAAGCCCTCGCCCAGTGTCTTGTGGGGTGGTTGCAGGTGGCGAAGGACTGCAGCGGTTCTCGGTTGCGTAGGAATACCCGAACGCGACATGGAAGACGCTGCTTCTTCCCCCTCACTGCTTGTAGCGTCGTTGGAGGCATCGTTCGGAGATGCTGGTGTTGGTGGCGTCTCTGGAATAGCACCCTTAGTGCTCTGTTTTCGTGATAGCTTCGCCGGTGAGGGTTCATTGATGATGGGAGCATGTTCAGTCTGTTGCGCTGCAACTGGGTGATCTTCCTGTTCGCTTTCCACTGGCTCCATGTGCGTGACTGCGGGCGGAGGCAGTTGCTGGGATTGATGCCCCAGGTACTCCATGGTGTTCTTGCGCATTGGTCGGCGGGGGTAGTTGATCTTGTCATGGTCGCAACCGTTGACGCAACCTCCCCATCGGCGCGTAGGTATGGTGGGAGACGAGGTGGCTCCTGCTTGACCTAATCCAGTCAAGGGTGTAGCTCTGCTCGGCGTAGATGAGGTAGCGCTTTTGGTCTCTTCCTTCTCCTTGGCGGCGCGGCGCTTGAGTTCCGACCACGTTCGTAGCTCGTTCTGGAGTATGTATCGGCCGTTGTTCTCGCTTCGCTTCATGATGATGAACTCGCAGTGGTTGACGTTACGGAGGTCTTCAAAGTACTCAACCGACCAGTGGTACCTTGGGCCTGTTAGCGTTTTGGACTGTTGCTCCGGGTCCAATGCAACTCACCATTTCATGAGGAAGACACGCGACATCAGCCCGTGCGTGACTAGAACGCACACGCTGGGAAAGTTGTCGTCTTGGAAAGATCTCCACAGGCTCTCGTTGAAGCCGCTGACGCGATCGTACGCGTCTGCCGCACTCTCGCCATCAGGTATGCGGTAGAAGAAGTGCCCGTAGTCGGCTCTCTCCTGCCACATGCGCTCCATCTCGGCGGAGCATGGCTGGAAGTTGCCAAAGTCCTGTTCGCGTATCCGTGGCTCTTCAAATACGGTGATTTTATTGCGGGGAAAGGGCGATGGTGTTGGGTCGTCCGAGGTCAGGGTGCGGAGGATGCCCTCGGTCGTTTCGCGCGTTCGGCGGTAGGGCGAGGTGTAGAACTGAAGTGTGTCGTCTGGCTTGAGGAGGGAGCGCAGTTGCCGCCCCGCTTCTTCTGCCTGCAGTCGCCTGGGTCAGTCATGTCTCGGCCCAAGCTTCGTAGGGCGGCGGGCGTACCTGAGTCCAACCATGCTGCGTCAGTTTCACCCTATGGTCGGGAATGAACTGGTGGATATCGCGATTCTTGTTTCCTTCCGACTGTGCATGGCGAATCAAGATGATCATCTGCGGCGGAATCAGCCATGGGCCTTGGTGTTATTGCTACAATGGACCTACGCGGGGTTTCCCCATGGTGGAGAGGGCGAGATGAGATGTCTGGATGGAGGGGCTTCCCGGCGTCTATGTGCGGCTAGGTGCTGCTATGCTATGGGACAGAGCTTGTCGAGGCAGGCGGGAATTATGCACAGAAGCGCAGGGAAAGTGCGATCAAGGGCGTTTCATATGTTGCTGCAAGCCCGACGATAGCGGCGGATGGCGACTTCGCTGGCGCGCCAGTGGCTTGTCTCGCCTGCCGTAGCGGGCCCGAGGCGTTCGCCGCAACTGCTAGCGCGTCATCCCTCGCGATTGCTTCCTGGTCTCCACTATTTTTCTACATTGCGCCATCACACTGCTATTCACCCTCTTGCCCAAACCACCGCTTCCACGTCGCGCTACTCTGCCCGCCTGCGTCTGATCCCGTCATCAAACTTCCGCCCTCGGCCAGCCCGTCAGGCGGCCAGCGCATCGTACCTTGGGGACTCACCACCACCATGTCTGAACCCATCCCCGAATCGATACCTACATCCGCCGACTCGCGCTCCCATCGCCCGACCAAGAAGCGCGCCCTCACTCCCCGCTCGGCACAGGCTTCACAGGTCGAGGCCCTCTTCGCAAAACCCGACCGCGACATCCACATCCCGGGCTCCAGCGCGCTGGCCAAATCCTCTCTGCCCCCAGAAATCGTTGCCAATGTACAGGGATCCAGCGCAGGTGCAGGAAGTGGCGAGTTTCACGTTTACAAAGCGAGTCGGAGACGCGAATACGAGCGGCTGAGGATGATGGACGAGGAGGTGAAAAAGGAAGAAGATGAGAAGGAGTTTGCCAAGCGGAAAGAAGAGTTGGAGAAGAAGGACAAAGAAAAGACCGAGAAGAACCGACTGAAGAGGGAGAAGGCGCGACAGAGGAAAGAGAAGGCCAAGAAGGGTGCAAAGGGCAGTGACCGGGATGGTACGCCGGCTGCAGAGGACAGTAAGACGAAGAAGAAGTTGGCGCCGAATGCGAATGCGCCAAAGACTGTTGCTGACGACCATGTGGACACAAACAACCAAGGCGGAGAAGTCAAGAATGCAGAAGAGATTGGGCTGGTCATCGAAGATGACGATTGAAAAGCCTATGCGCTGGCCAAAGGCATGCGTGCCTGACAAGAAGAGTAGTAATTTTATTTCAGCAAAGCTTCATCGAGGGCCCTTGGAGATACCCATCACATGTATGGGCCTAAAGGTGCGGTGACATGTTTTATTCAGGAGTTCAGTGCTGACCCTCGTTGCGAAAAGAGTCCTTACCGTCATCGCGTCCTGCCAGTAGCCACATAACCCCCTGCCTTGCGCAATTCCCTGAACAACAGTCGCAACTTGTTCGCGAATTGCTTGGCGATTCGCGTCATCAATTTGTTGCAACTCTCACTAGATTCGCGTCAAGCATCAGCAGCCAAGGCCATGGTGTTTTACACTGATCGGCAGCACGACAGGAGAACTATGCAGGTGCGGCCCGGGAAAGTTTGCGGCTTTTTCCATTCTGACCAACCATAACCGCTGCCAATCACAGTACCCTGACGGCATCATCTGTCTGGTTCATTGCAACCACATTTCATCTACTCTCGACAGAAGCCATCTACTTCATCTTCGATCCGCCGATTGAGGTTCCTGCACCAAGAGGGCCAGGTGTTCAAAGCATTGCCGTACTCGAGTTCCGATGAGGCGCGAGAATGCGGGGGTTCAAAGCTGCCCCTCAAATGATAATCTACCTGCAGTTGAATCTGAATTGATGTCGTTAGACTATGTACAAGTTTTTGTTTCTTGCCTAAGAGGCAAATTTGTTGTAAGCCCACATACCACGTATCTTGGAATCGCCGACTTGCCGATATGCTCTGAGCTGCTTACGCCTCGAGACCCACAAAAAGTACTACTTAGTACTTCATGAGCTCACCACGGGCCATGGCGGAGGAGACCCGAGCCGCAATGAGCGCCAGCCTCTAAGTCCTTGAAAGAATAGACTCCATGTTGTTCGTTGTTCAGGGCAAAGAAATGGCCGGCTAAAAAGCCCAGTAGCCTTTCTCTAGGAGAGACGCGTCCCCGATCTTGGTACCATAGGCGGACGGTCTGGGCTCGATCCCTATTTGGATTCACGCAGTGTCGGTCAGAGCTAAGGTATTTTTACTCACATACAGTCGTATCTGCCGACCTTATCAAAGCTCCGACTCAACGCGAAGTTGGAGGCTTCAGGCCACACGCTCGAGCGGACCAGCACCATTGGATAATATAGATTGACCGTTTCAAGCCAAAACTTCATCGCGGTTGTATAGATTGCCTGTTGAAAAACTTAATGAGACAGCGGACCTGGCGACAGCTTGCGATAGATTACCCACTCTACGCAGTAACCTAGCAAAACGCTCCTTGCGTAACGTCTACGCAACGCCATCTCTCCTCAACAACACATCGGCCCCAAAGCTCCGCGAGTAAAAGAATTCTCCGACGTCTGGGCTTTGATAGCCAGGGAATCGTTGCGTTCCTGAATTGTAACATTCGATATTGGGTTCATCTACGTAGGCTTGTGCTCGGAGGGATGCGCTAAAGAGGTAATCTACACTGACGTCGCTTGATCAGGTACGCGCATGTTTTGAGGACACTGAGCGATGGAGGATCAGCCGTATAAGAGAACCTCGTGTCAGGAGTCCAGATTGACATCAGCGAACAGCGACAATCTCACTCACTGAACAACCTATATACTCGCACGCCATCTATCATTTACCATGAAGCTCACTGCTGTTATCTTTATGGTCTCTGGGTATGTCAACCTACCATCTTGTCAGTAACATAGCTAACATGCTCCAGCGCCCTCGCCGCACCCATCGTCGAGCGTCATGTCTCTGGCACACCCCCAGTTGGCATCCCACCCTTCCCTACCGGTCCTTTCCCAACGCCCTCAGGAGGCTTCCCGCCGTTCCCTACTGGAGTTTTCCCATCCGGTGCACCACCATTCCCGACTGGTGGTTTCCCAGGCTTTCCAGGCGGAGCACCTCCGTTCCCAACTGGAGGTTTCCCTGGTCTCCCCAGCGGCGGTCCACGACCAAGGCCTATTAGGAGCCGCCCTGGCTTCGGTGAGTGGATAACGTGGTCATGAAGTGGGAGATATATGCTGATCTCCTGTAGCTCCTGTGCCTACTCCCGTTGGCTCTCTCACGTGAACATCTCGTTGGCTGTGATAGCAGGAGGACATGACCGTAATTGACATCTCATGATATGATATAACGATGGCTGTGTATATACTTCGGATAAAACATATGGGTAGCGCTTAGAATAATCAGAAGTTTCAACAAATATGCATTGTTCCATTGACTCTCGGAATCCTCTTGCTCATGTGGTCGCAAGGTCAGGAAGATCTGCTGTTGTGCGCAGCACAGACTAAACCAACGAGCAGTAATCACGATCTTTTTTTTTCCGGCCTTGGAAGAAACGCCATATACAGGCTGTGCTATCGTACGAATAGTATAGAACGCCAACGCTCTGTGGGAAGAGGGTCAAAAGTGTTGGCGGCCAGGACAAGTGCGACGAACTTGTCAAGTAAAATCGAAAAAGCGACAGCTGGCCGCTCAGCCTCCACAGCGTCTTCCCGCATCTCACTAATTACTTACCTCACCTAATATTCGGCCGCTATAGCTAGCGTATAAGATGGAGCTAATGCGCGCATTCCGAGAGCATCAGCATCGAGACGAAAATAGCGACAGGCCCTCGGCATTTCGACGAATCAACCACAAGCTCACAGCTGAGGTGGTGGCTGATGCATGCTTAGCCCCATCAAGGATTTGCTGTGTTAAGCGATAAGCTTAAGGAAAAACTCCATCATAGGTAGAGTGCGATGTCGATGTGCTTATTCTGCGTGGCGGCATCGGCTGTTCGCGTGCACGCTTGCCTGACCGCACTTCCAGCCCTTCGCCTCTCAGCAGACGAACTGCCTCCACCAAACTGAGACCTTACGAGAGAATAGTGGAGTTTGCTTCTCAGATTACTTGAGAAAAAGGACGTGAGCTGAGCGCAGTACTGTCTCACAGATGTCAGGTCTCCCAGAAGCCACTCTTACGATGTTACGTTGAGGCACTGCTGAAGGCAGTCCATCACGAGCATTGCGACCTACAGCAACAAGGCCGAAAGACGTTCAGATGTATAAGATCAGGACGCATCTTTGCTGAACAGAAGATCATCTCATCACACAACAGCAACTTTCTATTATCTTCTACTATCAATCCCCACTCCAAAATCTCCTTCCAACACTCACTCCAACCATCTTCCAACCACACAAACAACTTTCAAAATGAAGGCCTCTATGATCCTTGCATCTACCGCTGCTCTCTTCACCTCCGCTCTCGCGGCTCCAGCCATCGCCCGTGATGCACCCCTCGCCTTCACCGTCCAGCTCACCAATGACCAAAGCGGCAAGAACGCCAACGCCGATGTCATTGTTAACAACGCCGCTGTAACTTTCGGTCAGCTTTTCGGTGGTGCGTTTGGCCCCCAGGTCCTCGCCACTTCGCTCCAGGCTGTCAGCCCCGGTGCTGGCGGCAACAACGTCCAGTGCGTAGTCAAGGATCCCAACTACCCCGAACAAGCCATTGCGCTCAATGCTTGGAACACCTTCATCGACCTTGATGGAAACGTCGACGCAGCTATTCCCATAGACGTAACCTACTTCACTATTGAGTGCCAGTTGTAAACGGCCATCTCATCGGACCAACAGGGCGATGGGAATGATGTAAGGGGGCGCAGACAGATAGTGATGGTTCGCGAGGACGTTCATTCGATCTTTGGTTACTTGCATAGCGATTTCGGTGTTCTCCTGCTCTTGGTCATGATTATATACATTTCTTCGCCCTTAGTATGGGAATTAGAGAAGCTTTAATAGCCAACACCACTCCTTTGTGAGTGTGAAATACAACTCACATTTATACACAGTCGAAGCACTTTTTTTTTACTACACACCTACATGGTGAAGTATACTAAGATTAAAAACCATATAAGAAGAAACCTAGACGAAAACAATGCGTATCGATATAATAGGCGCGCTTCTCAGTCGAAGCAACATACAAAAAAGTCCAAAGTTCAAGAAAATGCCTTAAATACAACGAGTAGCTTACCTCATCTACTTGGGCACCGCCCTCCCCTACCGGATTCGAAAGGTTTCGACATTAGAGAACGTTCAGCTTTCCTCTTCTCGCCAATACCTGGCGTACTAGGGCCTACGACATCGCGCCATCCATTGCCATCCCTCAAAAGTGCCAATTTATCCTTTGTCTGCTTTATCTCGTGCTCTTTCTATCATCTCTCTGCCTCCTTAGCGGAGTCCTCAAACTCAGCCATCATACGTTCGCAAGCCTTTTTCTGGTGAGATGCCTCCACCTGATGATTGTGAACCTCACACCATTGTTTCTGCACTGCGATATCGCCTCCGGTCGTAAATGAATCACGTATGTGGCAGATCCCATGGAGAAGTTCGGCGAGTGCACGGGTCTTTGGCTTGACGTCTGGGTTTGTGTTGATGAATACGTCCCACTCACCTTGTGCTTGAGTTTCCCAAAGGAAACTGTAAAATATTGCTATTCAACGGCAAAGCGGGGCGTGGTTTGAAAGGTGCTCGAAAGCGCGGACGACGGTGTTTATGGTGGGTAGTTGTGTCGTCTCCTTATAGTTTGTAGCCTGGAAACGAAGCAAAACGAGATAGGCCAAATCGTATCCCTCACGTGGATACGTAAGTATGTAAAGAGTGATCAGGATTTCGTAATACTGAGCGAGGTTCGGGCCGTACTCTCCGAATGGCGCAACGATGTTTTGTTTCCTCAAGAGGCAACATATCGAATAGTAAACGCTTTCCAAGTTGCGATTCGAATGGTCAATGATTTTAAGCATACGTGCCAGTTCTACTATTTCCATGTCAGGAGATACTCTTATTGGAGTATGATCGTTGTCATCCTCGTCCTCTCTGCCATGAAGTCGGATTCTATCGGACATTGACATTCTTGATACTAGGGATCTTGACGTTCTGTGTATCGACCCTGGGTGTTTTCGGTGCTGTAGGCGTGATCGAGTGGTCTCTTATAGCCGCGGGAAGGTCACATTGGCTTTGCTTGAGCCGACAGTGTTGGCAAGAATGACTGAACGCGATATGAGACAGGTTGCCAAGCTGTGGCAGATAGACTTTACACTGATAACCGTGGGCTGCACAGTAGTCGCATCCTCTGCCATCAGCCACCTTGCCTTGATAATTTTGAATTGCTTACGCATGGGCAATCTCAAACTTTCGCGGGTACGATAGATGCTCCCAGCCTTCGCCTATCGGATACTTGTAGCCAAACTCGCCGTCAGAGGGCGGCTCCATAACACATGCAGCAAATTCTTCGATATGTTTGACTGGGTCTGGCCTATGTGGCGTTGCGACGTCGCTTTCCGTCGTTCGTCTTGCGCGCTTTTTGGGTATGTTTGGACCGGGCTTTGATTCGATCACCGCCCAGGGGTAAATCTTTCGGAGACTGCTTTCTAGCTCCTGATTCCGATTAGTTTCAGTCTCATCGAGCTCGACAATCATTTGCATGATCCCATGGAGTTTCTCTCTCGTTGGAGCCTCCTGGGCCTTCTCCTTTTTGTTTAGCAATCCTGGCGTTACGATAGTAACGACAGAATAGTTGGACTTCAGCTCTTCGCTGAGTTCTGGAACCAGGTGCTCGTCTTCGATAGCGAAACAGATTTTCGTAACATACGACGGAATCTTGACTTCTCTTATCGCCTCCTACAACACAGTCTTGCCTCCAGCACAGCGCGTCTAACGTACCGTAGTACGACCCAAATGAGGCTCTTGTAAGGTTCGTACGGCTTAATTTCTAGTGTTTTACGTACAGTTATAGTAACTTTTTCATTAAGTACGAGTCGTAGTGTGCCTGTGCACCGAGTGATCGTTTGGGGCTCGGGTGAAGTACGAGCCCGTAGGGAGGAACGGTTCAAGAAGGCGCCATCTTTCGCTCCATCCTTCACACAATCTGGGGTGGCATCTTTGGCACTATCGCAAGCGATTGATGATTCTTCTCGACATACACACTCTTGCGAGCGCTCCCTTCTAGTCAAGCTTCAGAGGGGCGCTCATCTCGAGTTGTCTTGTAATATACTTATCCATAGGGACCCAACTCCACTCTTTTGGCTACTCAATACCACTGTACAACATCTATACTCCTCCGTCCGATCGACTACGCAATAGAACTGCTTCTGCACTATCGTTTCAGTAGTGTTTCTGCTCCAACTACACCCGTACAGTAGTAGTATAGCTATAATAGCTACTTATAAGTTGTACTTACCTAATAGAAACTAGTGCAGTAATAGAGAGTGAATATTCGTATAGAATCTAGACCCTACAGGCGGCCTAACAACGCTAAGCCGTATAACTATACTACGATACGTCTGCGAGCTAGCTAATAAGAGGCCTCCTACGTACGGCGACCTACGTCGTACCGCCGTATCGTAGGCAGCCGTAGATACGGTACGTTGGACGCGCTGCTCCAGCATCCTGCCCAGGCAAGTTGTCAGGGGAGTCTTGGGTCTGTGAGCCTAGAACAGAGTCGTGGTCGTCAATGTGAACACCCTCGTCGACCTCAGTCAACCCTTTTTCTGTTGAACAGGGTCCTTCACTAGTTCTGGAGGGATCGCGAAGAATCGTTCTCGCGCAACCGAGGTACGACGCGCAATATAGAATACCAGTCTTCGCAGCGACTATGGGACGGTATAAAGCCCTGAAGTCAAACGTCGTCTTCTATGGACATTAGTCCATGTATCCCTCGAGCGGTTGTGACCAGCGCGTGTCGGCAAACCGCATCCGCAGGTGCCAGCTGTCCGTTGCTTCTGCTTGCTTCCCGCGCCACTCAGACAAGTCCCCGGGATGTCTGATAGTCGATAAGAAGAAGAAGAAGAAGAAGAAGAAGAAGAAGAAGAAGAAGAAGAAGAAGAAGAAGCAATGCTACAAAGTATTCCTATGAAAATGGTATAGTTGTTGCGACTGCATCGATAGACTGAAGTGGCAATGTGCCGGGTGGAGTCGATTGCAAAGGGAGAAGGAGGCGACGTGAGCCTTGAAGGGTTTAGCGCGTTCTAATCTTGTTCAACACCCTAGATCCACGCTGTTCTCATTCGGATATCGCGTTTCCATTCTGCTATGCTGACATAAAAGCAATGACTCAATCAACTGTGCACGGCGATATGGTATGGCTGCATGGACTTGCGTAGGGTATACGTCTGTCGTCAGGCTTCACGAAGGGGTCCACGGTACACTCAACGCGCCGCGCCAAGCTCTCGCCTCAAACGTCTGCGCAAACACGCCCGGGCAAGATAACGAGTTTGAGAATATCGCCGCGGGCTGCTAGGCGTAGTTTGTGAAGCAACGGTCGTTAGCTTCAAGCTTTGAGTACAGTAGGATTGTTATAGCTTTAGCTATGATTCGTTAGAGACTTCGTCTAGTCTTGTAGTACCGAAGTTGTCGATAGATTTAATAAGTCGAAAAATTCGTGTGCGAGGGCGTTCAAAGCTGCCTGTGTGCTGCTGGCGTCTTCTTTCTTTATCCACACGATAGCAGCTCTAAAGACTTAGCTAACGACTCTTACGGGTAAGCCTAGCCCCACTAATATCAACTTCAAGCTAGTACCTGCCGAGGAAAAGGCTGTCAACGACTAAGAACGGATCAGGACGGTTGTGGGCAAGTATAGATTCGGCGGAAACGCTTCAGGAAAAGCGGCTGGCGTGGTGCGACGCTCCCGGACGAGATGGCATCGCGGTCTCACATGGCAGCGGTGCTGGGTTGACTCGCGACGGGAGAATCACTCCAAGATCAGGCAGTTCGCCAAGTCAAAAGCAAGTGCGCTTCGATAAAGCAGTACGCGATAATATATTTACGATGAAGAGAAGGTATGTACAGAAGTATCCACAAGAAAAGTTATCCACAATAAAATATGATCACCCTCGCCATCGCGCATCGCTATCCTCACCCATCATCAATTCTTTGGTCCGAGATCCAAGGAGGCAATCCAACTTAACCAGAGCAGGTACCGGCCTTCTGGGGCTCGCAGCCACCAGCGCAACCAGTGTACATCTGGCACTTAGTCTTCGCATCAGCGCAGACGTTCTTGAGTGTAGCAGTGTCCTTGAAGTTGCTGTTGATACCAGCGAGCTCGCCACCGTTGACAGCAGTGACACCCTCGATGTAAACGTTACGCGCGCATTGCTTGGAGCACTATGGAGTCTGTAAGCGAATGTTCTGGAGAGAGAGCTGGCATAATAAGGTTCACTTACGTTTCCACACGAGCGGTAGAGCTTGCCGTAATCGTTGGCGTAGAAGTTGATGATGTTGACAGTTCCGCAGCCGTTGTGCTGGATGACCTTGTCCGAGGCGTGGTAAGCACCACCACCGATGATCCAGGATTGCTTTCCAGCCTTGTCGTCTTTGATGGAGATGGCGTCCTCACAGACATCCTCAAACCAGACGAACTCGAGGGTGCAGTGACCTTGGCAGTGTACACCTTCGGCCTGGCATGCCTTTATTAGTACTTGCTTCATGTCACTGATTAAAATCTGATGCTTACCTGGTTCTTGCCAATGATTACGTTGCGGAGGATAGCACCTTCTTTCAATAAGAATACAGCATCCGCAGCACCTAGAGGGTAAAGACAAGAAGTCAATGTATGTCTCATATGCATTTGGTACAGTCACAACTTACCTCCCTCTGACTGGCCAGAGCAGGCGCCGCTACCGCGATCGAATCGGTACCACTGACCATCATAGGTCTGGCCAGCAGCGACTTCGATGACCTTGCTGTTGGTCTTGGTACCGACGGCTGTGGGAACACCGCCAGTGTAGCCGTTGCATGCAAGAGCAGCAGGAAGAAGTGCCGTGGCGGCAGCGAAAAGTCCAGCGAACTTCATAATGAAAGATGGGTTGCGGTTGAGAAGATATTGATCGAAAGCTGAAGATGAAATGGAAGTATTGGCAGAAATAATGTAGTCAAAAGCTTGAAAGTCAGGATGCTCCTGTCTGATGGATGGAACCTTAACCGGTGGGATATTCAGCCATACTTATAGAAATCTATACATCCTCTCTCCCACCTCCTTCCCTAGCACACTCAGGTATCTTTGCCATGCTTTCTGCATTACTGACCTCACACCCTCAACTCAACTCATCTTACCACAATAGGAATGCCCTTCTTGTTCTTTCTGCTCTCATTCGCGGACCTCAACACAGATCTTGGCGACGGTCTTTCCTCCCGAGTCACAGCAAGGCCAAGAGTTGCTGTGAAAGCTTGGTACTGGAAGGATACGCTTGAAGGCGAATACCGGACGGTATCATGTGGTTTTGGCATGGTGATAGTACACGTGAAACGCCCGGTAGCCTCCGCTGTGTGATGGCACTTGCATGTTTAGGGGAGTGACATGCTGTAGCGCAAGGCCTAGCGCTGCAAACTTCCTTTCATTTCCTCTTCGACAATTCCTTCCGCCAACCGGTATTTCGCCGGTGTCTATCCTGTATGCCCACTCTTCGACTATTCGGATAGTATCGATTGTGGAAAGTGCTGCACGACGTCGATTTTCGAGTGGCTATGTCACGCGCACGGCGACAGAAAGAGTCTGAAGAGGATGTTGAGAGTCATGGTCGCCGATACCAGCAAGCAGCGATCTTCTAGTCTTCGCGCTCAAGTCCCCGATGGGACTAATCGCTATTGACTGGGTCAGGCGTTTGATGGGTAACCAGCAATGTACACTCTATCGGTATCTACATTATCTCGTCTGGCCTAGAAAAGTTCAGCGCACTATCAACCTAGTCTGCATCTTTCCGCCAAGAGGCGCGACACGGATGCAGCCTATAGAAAGGGATTAGCAGCGGGCATAACGCTTGCAGCGGCCTCACGAAAACTAGAGAGTACCATCTAGAACGGTGTGTCGGTATGCACGAGGCTGCTGCAAGAGTCAGTTATGGAGACATTAAGAAGGATCTCGGCTCTCAATAGATTAAAAGCACGCTATTCAATATCGCAGTAGTGACGGCGTCTCTTGGATGCGGCGTGATAAGTGAGGTATTCTCCGAAGCCAACCTCACTCGATTGCGACGTGGAGAGACATATCAACATGCGGAATTAAGGTGTGCAGATTGTTTTACGAACGCGCACGATGGGTGGGTACTGATCAGTAAACATTACAAGGTTGGGAATTCAGTAGGTGAGATCCGAGACGAGGTGATTCATGCGCTACTTAGCCACAGAATATCAGAATGATCAATCCAACAGTAAACGCAAGATCTCACGTGAACGCGGGCAGACATCTAACATGGCATTTAGGGTGGTTGGAGGCGTCCATGTACTGTCTGGTGAGATTAGTAAACTCCCATCTAATAGAGTTATCAATAATACCCGTAGGGTACAAGGCATACCTACGGTGTATCAAAGACGATGTAACGGCGCATTATGCTATTGAGTTAAGTACGATAGCGTTTAGTATAATAGATAAGGAACAGATGATTGCTACGCGAAAATCTAAACCCTCTTATTTCTCGAGGTATTAGCAGTAAAACACAGTTGAAGTGTACCATAGTTAAGATATTTGAAATTTTGCTGTGGACCTAAGTTAGGTACCTAGGTACCATTAAAGCTTCTGAGCTTATAAACGACACGTGATCTGACATGGCAAGGCGATTTATTCCCCTTTGAGCAACGTTCCAGCTATGCTTTGACTGGTGGAGTGTCGAAAATCCATCAATATGGGGTACATGATGGAGTGTATGATGGCGTGCATGCAGAGCGCGTCGGCAATGCAACGGCTTAGAGACCCCAGATTTCGGAGAAAAGACGGCATCCGCGAGGAAATAAAATAAAGTTAGTGTACAAGATTACGGGACAATATAATAGACGCTCGTGTGATCAATTCCACGAATCAGCGTTTTACCACTCCGCCTTGTGAAACTCAGCGGTACATTATTTCTGGGGAGAAAAAATGCCACTACCGCGATGCGGAATTCGTGCAGAGAATAGTCATCTGAAGTGCGCTCACGCTGTTTATGGGAAACCATGAAATGGGGTAGTACGATGGTTGCAGTGGCTAAGCAGGTGGCGTAGTAGCCCAAGGGCAAGTGTCAAACTGGGAACCAACAACTCCCAGCACCAATCTTTGACCCTTGAGCTTAAGTACTCATAGCTGCAACACATTAGCCCCTTCTTAACAATCAACAGGACCCATATTGTCGTCCAGATAAAGCCACAATTAGAGTCACGCCAAGTGGAGTGAGTCACATCCGCCTCCACAGCCTCGGGCCACGCCACTTTTTGCCCTCAGGACAGACTCGAATGTTTCACGTTGAAGGATTCTATCTCAAGCCCAAACACGGCGCCGGCATTCAGAAAGGAGGATATCAAAGGCGCTAGCATCCGGTTATCTGTTGTGCCCAGCAACGCATTAATTGCAGCGCGAGTTTTCGCTGTTGGCCTTCTATTCCCGGTCATATCTCCACCTGCGAGCATGCATTCAACATGTTACGAGTCGCACGCAGGTAATGCTCAGCATCCAAATTCTTTTCATACCTAAGTGGTAATACAGAACGTGTGCTACTGAATACCAAGCTAAAGTATACACACGCCAGCGATGACTCCTCATGTCAGCCCTCGGGAGCTTGATCAAGAATGGAGAAGCAGTCCATAAATCCGAGCCTGTTGCAGAGGCTCAGAGTGCCATGCTCTTTTTTTGACTGACTGAATCGGGACATAGCCAGACTTGATCACAAATTCTGGTTCAGGGTTGAGTTGAGCCACGGAACTTCAGTATTTTCCTTTGCCCTTCCACTACCTAGGTACCGGTGATCCCGACAATACCGTTGTCGTGATGTTCACAACCAACTCGTCGAGTATTCTGTTCAGGTCATCTGAGTACACTCGGCGAGTCGCGTTCTACTATGTCTGATCAGCGCACGACAGTCCAGTCAGTCGTTTCGGCGTCTTGCGCAGGCTCTTGTTTATATCACACGTATGCATTATGCAGGGATCACGACGTGTCGAGAGGCTATTTATTTCTAGGTCCGTGGATATCACATCTTCTATGGATAACCCGCCACCCATAACCAATCTCTAAGTACCAACCACAGCAGTCATGACGCGAAGGCCAGAATCTGTGGCAAGAACACCACTCCTCCATAACGCGACAATTCTTTATTTGATGATCCTTAGAATCGATAATGCGGTACGGTTCTGTCCATACTGGGGACTTGATCAGCTACAAGCATGCCAACAAGATCTGTACCATCCTTGTCGAAGTACGTCTCCAACTACTTCGATAGTCGAACAAAACACTGACGCAACATAGCAATCCAGGCCATGCTGTTGCTAGTCTACGAGCATTCAAAAGATCGAACATAGTACCACTCCCAACCGCATCACACGACGAAACATGTTGCATATGCTTAGACGTATATGGCCCTTTACACAAAGCTGTCACTGTGCTCATTAAAGACTGCTACCATCGCTTTGGCCAACGTTGTCTTAACGACTATCTCAACAGCGACAGTCCACGTAACAACACTTGTCCTCAATGCCGGAGAGAATGGTATGTACGACAAGCTACGTGGATGGCGCCAAGGGACATAAGCACGACAGAGATTTTTCTAGCTTCCAGTTTATCGCAAGAGCCGGGGCTATTCGAGCGACGAGCGACGAGTCATCGAACGCAGCGTACACTGCCATACGACCAGGCTACAACCAATAGTCTCATCAATAGCCATATGGACGAGATCTTCCGGCGACTGGACTTGATTCAGAACATTAGCGATGAGCAACATACTTCAAGTGCAGATACCCGCGTACGTCTCCAATCACTCGAGCGCCGCGCCAGAAGACTTTACCGAGAGCTGCAAGGAACATATGAAGAAAATACAGGTTATCAGGCGCCTCCAAGTGCGACCGTACGTGCGCAGGAAGCAACACGAGACCCGGGCACATATAGTCAGAGCAGTCGTATTGGACGGAGACGTTTGACAGAGATACATGCACTTGAGCTTGGCCAAGATCCTTACTCCCCGATGGACGGCGCGGAGTACAGTACAAATACAGTGCAAAGTGCCGCTTCAGCGTCGGAAGATATTTCAGTAAGGACCAACACCTCTTCGGACCGTACCTTTGATAGTAACCGAGAACCTCCGCCTCCGCCCCCAGAATATCCGATCAGCCCCAATCACTATGCAGAGTATTTAAGATGGGGAGAGGACTTGATTTCAGACGATGACCTACCGAGTCTACGATATTCTCCAGAATCTTCCGCGATCGATTCAGATTTTGCGCGTGTATGAAGAGAAACAGAACTTCAGCATGCGTCAGATCCTGTGTTCAACCAAGAGGATGTCGCTGCTATTACAGCTCGTGATATTTCGAATCTTGCACCTCAAGAACACCACGAATATGGCGAACGGATGCGCAGGGCTGTACGACATGACCTCAACTACACTTCAGCGTCCGAACAAAGTAGCGTTAGTGCACCTGCACCTACACAGCTGTCTCTAGGTCAGCCCCAACCGCGCATGGGTTTCGATAACATGACGATCCAATCAAGATTGACCACTGATGATACACTGCACGTGTTTCTGTCCGGTTTGGAAGATTGGTAGCATCAGTGTGAGTCCTTAATGGCTCGATACGCTGCCTGGAAGGATGTAGAGCCCAGCAAATGGCGGAAGATGACTTGTGAAGGCTCTGAGAGGAGTGGCTTCTTTGTTAAGTCGGTTGTATCACATTGTTTACTTGCTTCCAGAGCTGGACTCGTAGCGGCCCGCTGAGTCTTACTGTATCCTTGTCTTTAATGCAAGTTCCTTGTGCTCTTTTATAATCACAATCGAAGCCTGCGTTCGAATTCACGTTCACCACAGCCATGTGTTCTGCCAGTGACGACGTTCTCCACCTAACTCACGTTCACCAGACACCAATGTATCTGCCTAGGATGACGTATTCTGCTCCCACAGTCTCCCTTTTATTCCCTCATCATTTTTCCTTGACTCTCGCTCTCAAGTTAAACTCCCGATTCTCCGCTACCTGAACCATCCTCCCTCGGAATGTCGCCACCACACGAGAACATACAGCAACCGCTCTCACCCTTTCCTTCGACATCACCCACCAAGAACTCAACTACGGTGCGAGAACAGACGCTTCCACCCAACCCATTTGCCTTGGAATCTCCGCTTTCTTCACACTTGCCGCCCGAGAACTACTCAACATCGCGTTCTACCCAGCAATCACCCACAATGAACGCTGTCACGTTCATCCGCGATCATACCGCTCATGATAATGACCTCCCACACCAAGACGAATGTCCAATTTGCCTCGATGACTACACCGGCGAGCAATGCTTGCGCATTACAAACATCCCCAAGTGTAGCCATCACATTGGCGCCAACTGTCTTGACGACATGCTCCGCAGTCACTCTCATGAAGAGAAGCGATGTCCCTTGTGTCGCGCAGTCTGGATCCCCGCACGACCTCTACCCGTTCTTCCAGGCGCACAGAGCCTAAGCGCATCACGGCGCATAGCAGATATCTTCGCAGGTCTTGATGGAATCGGCGCGAATATCGCCAACCAGCAGCTCGGTACTCGACGCGGCTTCACGCACGACGAGGCATCACGACAACAAGTTCGAGGTTTTTACGGCGAGCTCGCACCACACCCAGTTGGTCTTCACGAACCGAGGCCTCCGATGGCGGAGCAACAACGTACTCCGACTGTAATTGATTCGGACTCTGATGGCGGCGCGGATTACAGTACGCACGTTCAGAACTTCGAGGACTTCAGAAGAGATATCGCTGATATACGGAGTCGAGCTCCATATAGGCATGTGTCTAGGAGTAGTAGGAGGCGACGGGTTGCAGACAGGACTGGTAACAGCAGAAATGGAAATGGTGATGCGAACGAGGGTGCCAACTCGAGCAGTAACAGTGACAACGCTACCGCTACTCGTGGTCTTGGAAGCGTGAACACAAGCGCTCGAGGAGCCACCGATATTTCCGGCACCGGCGCGTTCAATCGCTTCCTGAACAATCGCCGCACACTTAACCCTTTCCGACCTGCTACAGGAAACAACATCGTTACACCTCCTGCCTTGACCGTCGACGCCCAGGATGAGCACCGGCGTGAAATGGAACCAGAATATGAACGATTCCGCCAGGATGACCACCTGAGCGCCGTGGAATCTAGTCACCCCCAAGAACTCGCGAACCGACACAGGTTGAAAGAAGAACGGCGAGCAAGCAATCAACGACATATCCCGAGTTTCGAGTCACCCCCAGCCCATCGCCCAGGTATGAGCTCCCGTCGAGCAACTGCCTCGCACGCCCATCTTCCCGGCCCGAACACTCCTGAAAATCCAATAGACATCAACATAACATCCGACAAAGTCATCAAACTACCAGGTATCCAATCACTCCCTGTGCACGAAACAGTCCGCAGCCGGCAACTCGATCGCCGCGGAGGTAACCTGGACCAGTGGGAGCAGGCTATGACCATGCGGCAGACGAGGCTGGCAAGACGCGAGGTTGACCTTATAGCGCGGGAGACAAGGGTTGATGAGCTGATGCGTGCGGCGACGAGGCATCGGGAGGAGGCGGAGGAATTGTTTAGGAGACACGGGGAAGAAATTGACAACGTCTTAAAACAAGGGGAGTGGATAGGGAAAAAGTGAGGTGAGAGAGAGACGATTTTAGGGGACCTTTGTGCGTGGTAGTAGAGACCTGGATACACTGTAGGAATGCACCAGACAGCATTGAATTTGAAAAGGCTTGAATTGCGGGCGGTAAACATACATCCCATGCTACATAGATCCGTGCCTAGACACCAACACGTCTGCCAAACATGTCAGATATTCCCGTTCCTTTCTCTACGCCATGATCCCTATTGTTACCGTAGACTCGAGAAACAAACATCGGGATAAAGCTCCTTCTTTCAGAACACACCTCCGGAAAGGAAGGAAAGGAAGGTTGGAAGCCAAGCATCCCCAAACGCCGAGCGCAACTCTAGACTGGTGCGCTACACTAAGACCGAAAACAGAAAGAGGGAACAACCCGGTGTGTGATCGCCTCTGTAACGCCAGTGAAATGTTACACGCGCACACATCCGTATATACACGCCAACGATGGACAGATTACTGAAGGAAAGGGGTGAAGAAAGTCGTCATCACCGACTGGGAAGATTCGTGTTCACGTGCATGAGGTATGTAGCCAGCCCCATGAATCCCTGTCGTTCCAGCCGTCCGATCCGAGAAGGAAATGGTGAAATGATGTTTTGGTAGTCCGGGGTGTTGCATCTTCCTTGATGTGAGAAGGATGCAACAATGACGTAACGCCAAGCGCCGTCCATGCGTTGTTGAGAGTGACGACGATGCGTCGTAGGAGAAGGAGAGGAAGGAGAAGATTGGGTAGATTACAAGGTGGTACGAGGTAGTGCATCGTGATCGTCGGAGCTGCTGATGCCCCACGCCTTGCGTCATTGGCATGGTAGAGAGTCATGACAATGGCGTTGTGCAGGTGTAGATTGGTCAGGCAGCTTGCCTACTCCCAGTTACCTGAAACAAGTGAGCGACTGTCTCAATACTTCGAAGGATACCGGCCGTTCTCCTGCTCATCAGGGCTCTGGTTCCTTTGGGATTGGTATACGAACCGGTTCATCATCTGGCCTTGCTGCATCGGCATCATGTGGACGCCGTTGGGCTGCAATTGAGCGATGCCATATGGATTTTGATGGCTAATGTCGCTGCCAAGGAAGTTGTTCATGGCAGCTCCGTGTAGACCCTGGGCCTGCGACACTGGGCAGTCCTTGTGCGCAAGAAGAAGCGTCTTGAGGTTAACAATCTCTTCGCGAAGCTGAGTGACGGTGGCAGACAGTGCGTCGTTTTCTGTACTGAACAGTTCGACCTTGGCTTGAAGATTTGCCAACCATTGCTTCTTGCGCTGTCGGCACTTGAGTGCAGCGACCCTGCATATGTTAGTGATGAGCAGTGTGAATGAGAGGGACGAGACATACCTGTTGCGCTCAAGGAAGTTCTTGCGCTTCTCCTCGTCGGTCATCTTGCGGCCCTTGCTGTCGTATTCCTCTTCCTTGATGTTGTTCTCGTCATCAGAGTCACCGTCGTCCATGTCGTCGCCCATTGACTGGTTGGCATTGCTCTTCTTTCTCGAGTTCTTGGAGCCATCTTCAGCTTTGCGCTTGTTTCCGGCAGCTTGTTTGCCGTTAGCGGCACCCTTCTTAGCACGCGACCGTGTACCAGTCTTGTTTTGCTCACTCTGGCCGCTCTCTGAGAAGTCGCCGGTTTCTGCAGATTGAACGCTGTTGATGGAACCCTTGGTGTCACGACGGCCATGGTTGGCGTTGACAGGCTGGACGGGCATATGCCCGGCATTCATCGGTTGCTGCTGGGGAGCCATCGAGTAGGGTGGCTGGTTGTTGCGTGCAGCGCCGTTTTGGCTGGCAAAGGACAGAAGATCGTTAGCCGCACTACTGACGTCATGGTTTGGATATGGATCGTTCTGGGCGCGCTGCTGTGGCTGCTGCGCCTGCTGGTAGTTGGTGTTAGGGCGGTCCATTGCTGCTGTGACGCCTTCGGGCTGCGATGTGGGCACGTTGGACGTGGGCTTGATATTGTTAGCCTGGTGTTGAGCAGCTGCGCGTAGAGCAGATTGCTGGAAGTCGGCAGTGCCGGGTGTCACGCCAGCGCTCTGGAGGTTGAAGATTGCTTGGGTGTTCGGGCTAGGAGCTGGGAACATGGAGCCGCCGCCACCAGGAGTGAGGCCGGTGCGGAGAGAGGATTCGTTGGGTGTTGGGAAGCCTCGGAATGACTCGCTAAAATAATCAGTCTGTCCAGTCGGCCCGCTCAGCATAGCAGGGCTCAAGGGTCCTGCGCGTAAGCCCTGCCACCCTGGTGTGACGCCTGGTAAGGGTGCTGGTGACGTAATGTTCGCAACGGGTGGAAGGATAGGACGACCTCCGGGTGTCTGCAAGTTTCCAGATTCGCCGCCAAAGGACTGCTCAAATACGTTGGGCTCGAGTGAGAAGGGGTTGTGTACGGTGTTGAAGTAGTCTGGTGTGTCACCGGTAGTCGTGGGTGCTGGCTTTGGTGGAGGAGCCAACGGCTGGGCATTTGAGGTTGCGGGTTTGGCTGCGTCTACGTTGGTGGCCGCTTCCGTGATGGCAGCTGGCGACGGGTTAGCATGGGAGAGCGATGGTGGACGACGACATGCACAACGACAGTTGACAAGTTTCGGTGAAGGGGGCTACTTACGCTGTACCTTGGGAGATGACTCGGACTTTAGTGGCTCCGCTGCAGCATCGATGTTAGCAATGCTTGCGCGATGCGACGACGCAGAGAGAGGATGACGATGATGCATGTGTGCGCGCGCAGCGCAGCGCAGGCAGGTAAAGGGGAGGCATGATGGAGCAGTAGCGGTGAGGTGTGCACACGAGGTCGGCGACAGGGGCGTACATACCTTCAGTTTTGGTCACGGTAGGAAGACTACTTCTGCTGTCCTTGGGAGAGGACATGTTGGAGGTCGGGGGAGGAGTTGGAGCGGTCTGGGTTGCTGCAGGCATACTTTGGGGTGGTGACGTAGGAGTGTGGTGACCTGGTCGATCGCTTGTGGTACTCGGGCCTTGTCCTCTCTTCGCTCGCTCGCTCACACCCACGCGATTTGGCCTGTCTCGATAAGTCGCGACGTTCAGGCTGGCCTACTGGCGACGCGAACAATTATTCACCGGTGCTGGAGGGCGGATATGTCAGCGCACGAAATTAACGTGCAGGCGCTCGAAGCGACGGGCTGGGTGCAGACAGACACGGGTGCAAAGGGCTGTTGCAGGACGCTGGGAACGTGGCAAAGACGGCAGCGGCAACGACACAACTACTACGTACCTCAGCAAAAGGAATCGAAGCGAGGGCGGCAGATGCGGGGTAGGGCCGTCTCAATCCGATGAATATGGATCTTGTTGACCGCCGGCTCTCTGGTCGCGAAGCTGGAGTCTGCTTGTCGAAATACAATAGTGACGTCAAGCCCCCTGTGGTGGTGACGCTCGCAGCCGTCGCAATCTCTACACTTACCGTCGCGCGGGCCTGCACGACTCTTGGGGCAATCCGGGGCGGTGGTTGCGCGTGATGGCTGTTCCTGCTTCTCAATGAGGCTCAAAACCGGCGTCGACGGGGATTGTGCTCGTGGTGACGATGACAGTGAGGCGTTCGGCGATGAGGTCAGACAGGACGAGCGAGCAATTTCTGGGAGTGACGCAGCTTTGCCAAGCGCATAACGTGATTTCTTGGGTTCGTAATCAAAGCCTACCGCTAGATGCCCCTAGCTGCGCACTAGAGCCAATCGCTGCAGCCGAGACCCCACCGCCTTGCATGGACCGCCGATCCGAAGCCCCTTTTGGCTCGCCTGCCACGAGACGCCTCGATTCACTGCTGGCCTGCAGTATTCCCGCCCACCGCATTTCTGCACCGCGTCCCATCCTGCCCACCACCCTTGATGGCTATACAACAGAGTTTGAGCTGACACGTCCATGCCACTTCTCTCCAACTGCCTTCCACCCAGTCAAGCTATCGGTCCCAGCTCAACGGCCAACCGCTTCGATACTGCCAGATGCCGGTCCCGTTCCAGACCTCGATTCACCCATGTTTCGCCGATCGACATGTCCTCTACTTGTCTCGATGCAAAGTATCAGTCATCGCGCGGACCTCGACACCGCCGTCCCAATCACATCATGGCAAAGTTTCATCGTCGTCTTTTTCCCGGTTGCTCATCGAAATCCCAATGTTGACGCGTGTGAATCAGTCCATAAGCGCCAGGTCGAAGAGTTGCATGCTTAGGAATCCATCGTCGAACAGTGAGCCATTGACAGGGCGATGCCAGTCTGTGATATGCAGATACGTATCATGGAAGTTAGGGTGCACCGCTTTTCCGCTTCCCCGTACCGTATCGTTTCCTGGTCCCATCCATTTGGCTCATGCGAGCGAACAACCGTCCGCACGTAGCGTATCGAGCGTGCAGCAGCGTATACGGCAAAGCTTGATTGTGACGTAATTATTGACAATCCATCTCTCCCGCTGAACGACCATGTATGTAGACCCACCTGGTCTTGCCATACTTGCGTGTTCAACGCTATACTGCTGCTTGTTCTGTATGGACCATTTGTCCTCGTCTAGCTTCCACTTGAAACCTACACACGGCAGCTTTTGACAAGTGCTACTACACCAATCGGACTCGGCTCCATGTACACCACACACGCTTTTACTTTTACTTTCCAATACTATACGAAACGTCGCAGCATCAAGCTCTACCAAGCAGCCCTTTGAGTTGCTACAATGTCCTCTTACCATCGACCGATGCAAGTGATCTGAAAACAACATGTAGTCTTGGGGAGAGAGGGGGGGTATGAAACAATATCCAAGTCAAGCGGCAGGGTTACTTTGGAGTTCAAGGAGCCAGCGGTGTAGTGCAGTGTGAGATGCGCTCGTTCCTCCAAACTAAAGGAAACGAATGTGCGCAGTGATGGCATCCCGAGGGGAAATGAAGCAACCCTCAAGTATGCACACGGTTACATTGAATGACCAAATAACGAGACATGGAGGCATAGTGGGTCCAACTGTCGTGAAATGGAACAAAGAAACTGTACTTTTTTATGCAGGTGGCTTCAGATCCATCTACCTCTCAACTCCCCCGATACGTAGTATACCCAAACGGCCCCAACAGCACCGGCACATGATAATGCTCCCCCTTGGCCTCCTGCCTAACCAAAAACTTCACCTCCACTTCTGGAAAGAACGTCTTGACCCCCTTCTCTCCAAAATACGCCTCCGTATCGAATGACAGAGTATACTTCTGGTCGCCCTCTTGCCTAAAGACGTCTTCTAGGCTGGCGGAGGAGAAGGGCGTAGATGGATTCCACGAGGTTACACGACCGTCGGTATTTGTCAGGCCGCTGAATTTCGTTGGGCTCTCTGCGCTTGTTGCTGTTGTGGGATGCAAGGTGAGAGTGACGGGTATGTTTGGACCGGGGCGACCGAGGGTTGTGTCAAGGACGTGGCAGGTAATGGGGGGTTTCTTTTCTGTGGACATGGTGGAGGTGGATGTCGAGGAATGAGCTGACCCGGAGAGGTGATTCGAGAAGGCTTCCACGCGTGAAGTTGCGCGGGCGGTGGACATGCGTTAGAGGTTGTGAAGCTATGAAGCTGGGTATGCAAGAGCTTGTGGATATGAGTTTTGTGGAGATGATGATGATGAGCTTGAATATTGTGAAAGAAGGGAGGAAGTAACAGTAGTAAAGGCGACAATTACGAAAAGAAAGAGTCGCTGTATCTTCCTCCTGTTGCTCCCGTCGCAGTAGCTACCTATAGCTAGCTACCCCTCCAGCCCACTTCGGAGCTCCCCGAAGCTGTTCAGCGCCCGTCTCTGTACACGCCGGGCGCCGCGTACCTGACCAGAAACGCGTCCCGCATACAACAGTACCTTGTTTTCGACGTGGTCAACATATGAGTCCGGACCGCCGTTGGTGCCATCCATCTTGTCTCCATTGCGTTATCGTGCTCTGCGTGAGTTGTAGCGGGAGCATGCAACCTGTATCCATTGCATGTCACCAGTGTACAGGCGGTGCATGGTGCGACTAGGTACTTTAGAAGACAGTTGCGGAGAAGACGCATACCAGTGCAGCGGATACAGCCGTCTCACGATGCGACCACGACGCAGCTGTCTGTGCTCTTGATGCACCTGGATGCTATATGTAGAACACGTTGAAACATGTCATCAGTCCTAGCTCCATGGCCACCATCGATACAATCGTGTCACTCGAGTAAGTTGAAAAAGTCGGATGGTAATGGGGTGGTATCAATGTCTTCATTTCAGCCCATCTCCCACCCTACCTACTTCGGTCCCTTGCAACCACATCGCTTCGCTTGCTCGCCCAGCGCTCCAATACATACATACAGGAATATAAAAACCGTGCGGTGGTCATCGCACTACGTCAAAGCTAGACGTTAGGTTGAAGATCAATCAGATCATAACACAGAGATGGTTGGATATCAATCAACGAAAAAAAAGAAAAAGAAAGTAATACTAACGCATCCGAGATGCCAGATCACGGGAGTCGTAATGCCCAGATCTTTGATAGAAGAGAATTGAAAGGAAATTGTGATTGCCGCAGTGGCTAGATGTCTTTGCAAATTTTGACAGAGAGAAGCCCGTTTACAACTCGATTCTGTTATTGTCAGAGAAAGGGCTTTGGTCTCTCCTATTTGAGACGGTGCTGCCGCGTTTCGATGCTGATGCCTCTTCTACGATGGGCGTCATCGGTGTACGTAAGCCTCGCTCGGTATCATATGAGGTGATGCGCTGCGACATCATCGGTCGTGGTGGTTCGAGCGACGAGCTGTCTGTGAAGGGACTCCGGTCCATGGTAGGCGTGCTGTCTTGGAACTCAGTGGATTCTGAATCGCGGTCGCTGCCTGAGTTGCTGTGGAGAAGAGTCTTCCCTCGCTTGTGGGAGTCGTCCGAGTCGTCGCCAGAGTCGGATGCTAAGCTTCCTCTGCGTGCGCGCGAGTGGGCAGCGCCGTCCTCTGATGAGGCTGTTGAGTATCCGGTGAGTGGTCGTGCAGAGGGTACGAGGACTTCGGGAGTGTTGACGAGTGTTCGGTCCGCGCTGTTGGTCGAGTTCGGGGAGCTCTTCGGTGGTGTGATGTCGGAGCTCTTTTTCTTGGTGATGTTGAGCGCGCGCACAGGGCCGAGTTGTGCGGTGCTTCGGACGGAATTTGCGGGGCTGATGCCAGGCATTTGAATGCGAATAGGCTTCACCGTGTGCTTGGGGTCGATTTGAGGTACAGGTGGCGTCCCAATACTAGGTGTCTCTGCCGGGCTGTTGGTCGCAGTCGACTTGACGCTGACGACGGCAGCCTTTCCGCGTACAATGGTCTGAGCAGGGAGTGGCGATACGATGGCGTTCTGCCGGTACATGGTCGATGCGACGCTGCCTCGTTGAGCGAGACTTGGGGCGATGCTCGTGCGGCCGGCAGTGCTGGAGGACATGGTCGAGTCGCGGAAGTCGGGAACGAAGAAGTGCTGGTCGGCGGTCGAGTACGGGGTGCTCATGCCAGACGAAGGCGACATGGCAGGGATGGGAGGAACAGGCGGAACGAGCAGGTCGGGCGATCCGGGTCCTGAGCGGTTGGTGACGCCGGGGATGTAGGCGATTTGGATGATGTTGGAGGCGCGGGTGAGGACGGATGAGGCCATCGAGGCAACGGTGTGTGTGGACGCGCGCGCACTCCGCCGTGACTGGAAGTCGCTCTCGACCTTCTCCTGCTGCGACATGTCCACGTCCTGCCATTCACTCCGCTGTGACACTGGCCTCCGCTTTCCTTTCAGACAGTACTTCCAGACGACGAATGTGAGAATGGCAATGACGGCGACTCCTCCGATGACTCCTCCGGCGATGGCACCGACGTTAGGTTTGTTGGGTGCAGCATCGCCTGCAGTAGGGTCGAATTGGCAGCCTACGGAGGCGCACTCGTTGCATGTTCGCGACGTCTGTACGCAGACCTGGTCGGCTGGACATTTGATGCCCTCGCAGGAGAGTGGAGCCTGTTCACACGCGACGCAGCGCTTTTCTATCCGGAAGACATTTTCAGCGTCTGGCATCGTGTTAGTCTTCTGTCAGATGCTGTCATGTCGCTGCAGGGTCGCAGATCGTACCTCTGAGCGCACGGACAGACATGGCAACGGTGGTTGGCGAGGTTAGGGGATCAACAGCCCCAGGTTAAGAAGCAACGAGGGCCAGCGGTCAGCTATGGGCGCACCCGGTGGTGTGCAGCGCGGCCTGGCTGTGGGTGGCACGGCGAGAACAGCACTGTGCGACGCTTTTGGGTGTTTGGGGTGCCTGGTGGCCGAGGGCGAAGAAAGAGCGATGCGGCGGACGGCGCCAATAAGGATGAGACGGGTGCGGGTGGCGGCGACAGCGGCGACAGCGGCGGCGAGGCGGGCAGAAACCGGGCGAGCAGGAGCGTGTATAACGAGTGACTAGGAACAAAGACAACGGCGGGCGACGCAACAAAGAAGCAAAAGGCGTAATGCGATGCAGAGGTGGTGAGGAAACCTGAGGACGAGGGCGCAGTAGCGTGGTAAGATGAGCGTGGGCTTGCGTGTTGGGGGTGGGTCGGGGCCTGGCTCGCTGAGGAAGCCGCGCGTGTTTCGTCCCTTCCCGCCGGGGCCCGAGGATGAGGTGTGCAGGCGGGCGACAATGTCGACGGGCACAGCTGCAGCAAAATGTCCGAAACGCTCTTCTGTCTGTCGCTGCCTCAGGAAAGCGATGGTGTCGGTGTTGCGGCCGATGATCACGTTGCTGAGGGGAAGACGACGATATCTACCACGGCCGTTCTGGGCCAAGCCGCCCTCGTGGTGCATAACCTTAATCTATTTTTCGCAGCCTTAGCCGTGCCTGCGAACGCCTGTCCCAGCATCAAAGGCCCATATCACCACTTCGCACCGCGCCGCCCGTACTCTTGCGCCGCTCACTTCTTTCACCATACTTTGCTGCATGTTGCACACACATTTGCACCTCGTCTGCTGCCGGCGCTGACTGGGGCTTCGCTGACCAGAGATACGCCGTCACAGCCGCTAGCAGAGCCTCCCCCGGCCCTTATTGGCCTTCATTGGCCTTTATTGGCCCTTCGTTCTTGGGTAAATAATTAATCTGCACGTCTAGATTCGTCTCTCCGGAGGGCCAATATATCGAGCATCCACCCTTTCTCATACACGTGCAACGCCCTCATCAACTCGTGCTATTGGATACAAATGGCATTGGCTGACCCATTCACGGCCACACCTCAGACTCCGCGCAAGCCACTTTCACGCCTCAGCATGCATGTTCCCTCTCTCAGAAACACGTCGACCCACCTGCACACTTCCTCTGGGTGAGCACCTGTCAAGCCCATCACAGCCGCAGGTACCGCAGGAATGCTGCTCGCCCAAGTTGCTCGGCAAGCTTGTCGGACTGCTAACATGCATGCGAAACATGACGAACCACGGCCATCCATATTTATCCTTTTCTGTGGGGTTCTTTCGCATCCGCCCTTTCATTTCCCTTTGCCAGCCAGTCAGACCAACGGGCACCAAACTTTTGTACCACCATCTTCTGTTATCGCAATGGGTGAATTATGGGCTCTCCCTTGCGCTACCCATCGGTGATTATCTCCCGTGCAACGCTTGCTGATCGCGAAGGGTCGAGACCGCTGCGTTGTGACGCTGAACACTCACGGCAGCTTTGCCGTTGCTAACATCCGAGATTTGCTGGACTATCATATAGGTGTGAAGTAATAGCAGTCTTGCTAATACTCATCACCACAGCAATTTCCTGTCTCCTTGCCGGTCACGGAACCGATATATTCTCCGAGAACTAGCAAAGCCTGCGCCGCTCAAGGTTGTTAGCACCCGTGGATTCTAGAATTGGGCCCCGACAATGGAGAGCTTACTTTTGAGCTACTTCACACTTTGCAGGGAACTGAGCTGATCAGCTCTGCGATCTGACCCACCCCGTAGTAACGGCCGACGCGGTCCGTCACCGGCTTGCCATACGAAACGGCTATCGGTCCACAGTCAAAGGTTATCACACATCGCTCGGCATGGTTGCGGACTAACCACTCGCACGGTCACCTGCGCCCATTATTCTGATGTCGCACCTGCTATAACTTGTTATATGGTGACATCATTCTGGTTCAACCTAGAATTTGTCATTCCATGTTCATACAAGGGTTACTCAAACTTGTCTTAATGCATCCCCACGGTTCTCCTTCGGCTCAGACGGTATAACTGGGAAGTAAGCCAATTTGATGGAGGATCTGCGTTGTCAGACGCTAGTGATTTAGAGTAGATGTACCTCTGCACCTGTCGTGGTTGTTGCTTGACGTCTTACTTCACATTTGATGATTGCGTTCACACGCTGAACCCAACAAATGGATACACAACCGCGGCCATACCCCATGGCAGTTCCGCAGGTCGCTCCTCGATTTCATCAACGGCGTTGGACAACTGGCCCCGCCAATCTTCGCCAACACAGCAGAGCCCTTTCCTTCCTTTCAACCAAATGTTGAACCTGTCAAGGGTAAACAGGTTACCTAGAGAAAAATCTTCCAAATTCGGTAGGATATCCTCCGATGCAGCAACATTGCCAAGAAGATCTCTCCACATAGTTACCTCATCAGAAAGTCGGACATTCACCAGATGAAGAGCGGTAAGCGTCTTTTCCGACGGCTGAAGAAGTGTAAAAAGATCTTCCGCCGCCTGGATACGCACAGTGGAGAGTTTGCACGTCTCCAGCTTCCCAAACCGACAATGCCGTGCCAGTTCCCCAAAAACATCGCCATCCAAACTGCTATAGCAGCTGAGCTCCAATCTCCTCACATTCCGTGCCTTGGCCAGAAACCGTACTACAAACGGTGTGCGCGGTGCCTCCAATTCGAACCCCGAATGCGAAGATCGCAAATCTCTCAAATGCAACTGCAGCGTTTCCAGCTTCTCGAAAGCGTGATCGAAATCGCGGAGCAAGGGTGCTATATTCTCAAGCCTCCCGATACCAACAGCACCGTACGTTTTCGCGTTATCGAGTCTAATGCTGCGAACCTGTATCTTCGACGTTGCGATGGCAGACATGGTGGATACAAAGGGCCGAGACATCTCATGCTGACTGATCTTGCAGTACCTTGTTGCGAATTTGGCGTACCTGTCGTCCATGCCTTCGTACGCAAAGGTGATAGACTCTAGCTGCTCCAGTCCTTCGAAGAGGGTGACCAGACACTTGCGATCGAACCTCGTTTCACTGAAGAAGGTAGCTATATCATCTGCCACCTTGCTATCAGTTGCGTATTTTTCTTCCAGATCACGCGTGGCTGATACAACTCCGTAGGGCGTAGATATACCCTGCGTATTTGAGATGTGTGTTTGTGTTTGCCAAAGATGGATCGAGTGGCGAGGTGTGGCTTCTATGACGAGATGTTGCAGGCTGTTGCCAAAGTGCGGGTGTGAAGTCATCTCTTGCAATCTGGAGAAGGCTTCTCGAGTCCATTGTAGAGTGTGTTGGCGGAAGAAGCGGTCTTTGAATACATGGGAGGTTTTTTTGCTGAGGGACGGGCTCGTGAGACGGAGGGAGCAACTGGTTGGACGGTCGAGATACAAGGTGATGTGCTCGATCAGTTCAGTGGGAAGATTTGATAACGCCATGGTCTTGGGTTTACTTGTCATTGATAGGTTTGGCACGGATAGAGAAGCAATCAACGAACGTTGGCCGACTAAGTGGAGGCAAAGAGGCGGGGAACCCGATGCACGTTGATGATGCACTAGCCGCGTTGGGTTTCGCACATGTGTCGATCGGGAAAGCACGATGTGTTGTACGAAATCTCGCTCAACTTCAAGTCTGTACTATTGAATGCCAATGGTATTGATAACTCGGAGAGAGGCTGACTTCCAAGTGTTTTTGTCATGTACAATTGCAGCAACATAAGCAGCACGGCACTTTGTCTGCCTCGGGCCTGTTCCACCGCAATGATCGAAAAGATGGCAGCAATGGTACCATCTTCAAAACTCTTCCATTATCTACATCTCCGCCTAATCGCTGTCTCCATCGCTATCGCTGTCACTGTCGCTGTCACTGCTTTCCGACGAGCTTCCAGAGCTACTAGCACTCTTCGCGGAACGTTCATTATCAGATCCTGAATCCGAGTCGCTGCTAGCTTCAGAGTCAGAGCTATCATCATCGCTACTGTCTGAACTGCTCTCATCACTAGAGACTTCTGTTCTACGTTTTCGCTTTCGTGCGATCGGTTTCGCTGGTTCAACATGCTCCATCAACGGATTGATACTGGACCTTGGATTCACAGCAGGTGACACAGGCGCAGCGCGACCCAAAGCGTTCAAAAGCGCTTCCGCTCGTCGTCTTTGCAGTCGTCGAATGAAACCAGGACTATACTCGTGATTGGCGAGGTCGGTCATGTCGCCTTCTGTCTTCCTCCGTTTCCGCTCCTTGAGAATACGCTCCTGCTCTGCGTCCTCTTGAGCAACCTTCTTGGCCTCGGCATCATTCATTTGGGCGTCTTGCTCCTCGAGGTCTTTCACTGTTGCTCTGCACCGGTCGCGTAGACGATTTATCACGCCCGCTCCTTTTAGGCCAGCAACGTATTCGGCTAGGGCGTCGGTATGTTCGTTGGGAATGCGGAAGATGTTCAAGGCGTTGTCAACAACGTCGTTTTGTCTCGCTTTGTTGAACTTCCAGTTGTCGCGATCGTTGTAGTACTGAGTAAGATAGGCGATATATACGGAAGGATCCTTCTTCTTGCCTTTTGGCGCAGGCGAAAGTGCAGAATTCGCTTCGGCAGTCTTGGACAATGGCTTGGAGGTCGTGTTTGCTTCAAGAGTCTTAGATGATGGCTTTGGTATCGAATTCTCTTCAGATATGGTGTCTGGTATCTTCGAATCGGTGGTCTCTTCAGCTTCAGCTTCTGTCGTCGCCTGTCTCTTGTCCAATTGTCCGTTCCTTCTAGCGGTCTTCTCCTCCTCGGCGATCAGCGAGTGTAGAACAAAGTTGGAGACTTCCGGTGGCTGAGAAACGGCTCCAGTTCCTTTTTGCTCGGCAACCCAGGCTTTGAAATAATCCTGGCCAGTGTTGCCGTCAGACTTCTTGGTATCCGGAGTGAATGCGACAGACTTTCTTCGGTCCGTTAACGGAGGTGAACCTGAGGCGTCCTTGCGATTAGATTTCTTGGGCAGCTTTTGCGGTGTCGAGGCTGTGGCTGTGTTGATGTGATGCAACTCGGTGGAAGCAAGTAAAGTTGGGCGCGCTGTCGCGTACGCCGGCTCGTTAGGTGAGGGAGCGGATCCGTGCTTTGAAGGCGCCTGAGGTTGAGAATCGCCATCCTGAGCATCCTGTCTCTCTCTCTGGCGCTTGACTGGCTTCTGTTTCCTCTTTCGATAATTCGAATCTCCTTTGACTGGCTTCCCTGACGTTGGGGCCTCGTCCATGACAGCATCTACACGAGCAGTTTCTGCAACAGGACCAACTGAAAGTCCATGGCTAGCGGCTCCGTTCACTTGGCTTTCCGCAATATCACTCCGACTCTTCTTGGCCTCCTGTTGATGAACCTCAGCTGGCTCATGTTGGTGTTTCCGCTTGCCAAGCTTTGAGGATCTGCCATTCGCGGCAGGCGCATCGGATGGAACAGAATGCTCACAAGACGTGTCCTGCGCACTATAGGCTGTCGATGGTTGCGGGTCGAGAGTTAATGTTTGTTGCTCAAGGACGGCGACTCCGGACTGAGTTTGGTTCTTCAGGGCGAGACCCAGCCGCTTCCAAGCGGGAACTCTGGCGCCGTCTTGAGCCATGATCAGATGTGATCAGATGGGGAACATGGATATCTGTAACATTAGATGCAGAGGTCAGGTCGCATCGCGCATGACCGAATCAGCTGAAGCAGAAGGTCTTGTCAGTATGCAAAGGTCGAATGAGAGGTCGCAGGCAGAGAATTTCGGGGCTGATGCTAGAAAGGCACAGACCAAGTGACGGCGATCCCAGAGCTCCAGGCCACAAGCAACGCGTGTAGTGACAGCCCACGCCGCCAACCTCGCCTTCAACCCAGAGACGGCGCCCATAGAGCTTACGCACATCTCCGCAACCCGCTGCCGAAGCCGAAGACGTCAACTACAAATAAACAACTACACGGCCCGCCATCATGTCTGGTGCGTTGGGAGCTACCAGTCGGTGTTTGCCGCATACATGCTAACAGCTGCCCCCGTTGTCTAGGAAGCGCAGGCTACGACCGACACATTACCATCTTCTCGGACCAAGGTCGTCTGTACCAAGTCGGTACGCAGCCCAACCTGGCCATGCCGCCGGAGCACCGCTACACCCCCACGGCTTCGCCAATCAAGCACCGCTAACACATCCCCCAGAGTATGCATTCAAGGCGATCACGGCAGCAAACATCACATCGTTGGGCGTGCGGGGCAAGGACTGTGCGGTAGTCATCTCGCAGAAGAAGGTGCCCGTACGTACGGCAGGCGCAAAGGGCGGCACATGGTACTGACGCACATGCACAGGACAAGCTCATCGACCCCTCCTCCGTGTCGCACATCTTCCGCCTGTCGCCGTCTGTTGGCTGTGTCATGACCGGATCCATTGCCGATGCGAGAGCCTCGGTGAGCAGGGCGCGGGGTGAGGCTGCCGAGTTCCGCTACAAGTATGGCTACGAGATGCCCTGCGACGTGCTGGCCAAGAGGATAGCCAACATCAGCCAGGTCTACACCCAGCGCGTGAGTGCCGACCCGTGAGCACAGTGCGAGTGAATGCTAACCAAGTGCAGGCCTACATGCGACCGCTCGGTG
Organism: Alternaria panax; assembly: GCA_019702505.1. Taxonomy (NCBI): domain Eukaryota; kingdom Fungi; phylum Ascomycota; class Dothideomycetes; order Pleosporales; family Pleosporaceae; genus Alternaria; species Alternaria panax. Next base: position 332,438 of record JAANER010000011.1, on the reverse strand, counting down.
TGGCCACGACGCTCATCTCCCTCGACTCCGAATTTGGCCCCCAGCTCTACAAGTGCGATCCAGCTGGTTACTACGTAGGATACAAGGCAACAGCCTCGGGCCCCAAGATGCAAGAGGCGCTCAACTTCCTCGAGAAGAAGCTGAAGAACAAGGAGCATGCCGAGGGCAACTGGGAGGACGTTGTCGAGCTGGCAATCACCGCATTGAGCACTGTCTTGTCCGTCGATTTCAAGAAGAATGAATTGGAAATTGGCATCGTAGGAGGACCCAAGACCAACGGCCAGGAGGGCACAGACCCGGCCTTCCGGGCGCTCACCGAGGAAGAAATCGATGAGCGACTGCAATCAATCGCAGACAAGGACTAAGGAGCCATGGCCGTGGGGCTGCAGGGAGGGTGTGGGTCGCTGAAGTATGACCGAGATGTGAACCATGACGATAACAACAGGTAGCATGATACGACCTCTCAGACGTCAAAAGTGCTCCAGCAGCACCATGAATCAAGACGTTAGACTGTACTCTCCTGCATAAGCGCAACTGTGAACGAAGCAGCCGAAACCGGGACAAGAAATATGTCGTAAGTTCAGCCATGACTCCACTTGCCCATGACACCAGATCTCCAGACCACCTCAGCTGCTACGGTCTGCAACAACTCAGGAACTATTCCATCGACGTCATGCTACTGGCTCCTAGCCATCGGAGTGCCCAGCACAGCCGTCGTGTGGCTGACTGTGGCTTTCGCGAGCGTTGCTCGTCTGAACGCACAGGTTCAACCCTACATGGGCACGCACTTTTCAAGTTCACACTCAGCGGACGACCACGCGAAGGCCGCACCGCTAATTATAAGTACCAACCAATCACAGCGGATACTGTCGCTTGGCTTTGCTGCCTTACCCGATGCAGGCTACCAGGGCTTGCTCACTAAACCACATTGCGCGATGTGGCGTTTTTAGGGCTGCTGAAGAGGCCCAGCACAACGCTGTCACTCCAGCTGGAGAGCAATCGTAGCGGAGCATCAAAAAATAGGCATAGTCAGACGCAGACGCACGGTTCCTGCATGTTTGGCTATCCCGTTGTAGTGGAGCCTGGTACAGATGGTGATGCTACTATGCCGATTTCCACACCTCCTCACAAGCCTCCAAGTACGGAATGCCGGGTGCTGAGTGGTGTATCGAGGCAGGGCCCTAGTACAGCTGGGAGCTACTCACGGTCCCAAAGTGGAGTTTGTCCTTATGGTAGCGGCGGGAGCAGCCCTGCAGGTATGGCTATTCCTACCCTACGCTATCGAGAGCCTTGCTCATGGACACTACCACCACCACCATCATCATCATGAATACATGTCTTCTGCATGATATATAATACTCGTCACGCCGCCACTCTTCGCTGTCCATCCACAACAGCAAGCCTCTGTTCTATTTGGCCATATACTACTTACTTCTTATTAGCCACTTGAGCAATCTATCGCCAGTCGATCTTCATTTCCAAACACTAAAGCACAATGTCTGACGGCCGTAAGTCTTTCCCTGCTCCGCACGACATCTTCATCCGTACCACTATTAAGGCTGCATACACTGACATATCATAGTCAACGATGCCCGTGCCATGCGCGTTGCCGAGATCATGACCGACTTTCGCAACCTACAACACTACCTCGTCCAGTTACGCGCCACTCCCACCGCAGAAGAGTACTACCTCGAAGGTTACTCCCTACTTCGACAGTGCACCAGCGAGGCACGGGCTATACTTCAGACACCTTTCTCTGGCATTGCCAACGCAGGTTCAGGGAATCCGGAGTCCGAGAAGCAGCAGTTGAAGGCGTAAGTCACTTATTCCCTCCTGTCTCAGCTTGAGAGACCACGGAGAAAGGCGTCGCGATAGCGCGGAAGAAGAGGCTAACAAAGGTCTGTAGTATCATCACAGACGCAGCTGTAAGACGCTTCCAATGCCAACGCGCCTACCTACGAGCCCATGCTGGCCTGCGATGGATGAACAGTCGCACCAGTATCCTGCGTGGCCAGAATCCCAACGCGAGCCATTTGGGTGCACTTCAGCAGGCTGATACTACAATGAGAAATGTACGTTGGATGAGCCTTGCCAGTCTTGACAGGACCTCTACTGACAGTCGGTTCATAGGAACTACTCGCAATTAGCGACGCCTACGTCGAGAACACGCTGCGTGCCGCGGATGGCGCACAAGGCAAGTGGCTGAATGAGGACCCTTCGCTGGTGCAGATTCAACAGATACTCATGTCTCGACGGTGAGCCATCATGATACAGGCGACACTGCCCGGCCGTGCATCGGACCCGACCGCATGGTACGATCTTTTTACTGGAACGCTCCACGATTACGACTATTCTCTCTATAACACGGTGAACCCAGTCACCTCCTCCCCGTCGTTCTCCACACAATTCTTGTCGGATAATTGTCCTGTGGCAGGTTATGCTTGTCCGTTCTCCTTCTATGTTCGGGCCACTCCCCACTTCTAGTGCTGGTCACACTGTTTGGAAGCACACACTTTGTTTGTTTGCGGTAGTTTTAGACGATAGCCTGCTTTAGCGTTGGCGTTGGCGTCTGGATTGTTTTGGTGCATGCGACCTGTTCCTCTCTTCTGGGAAGTCCAAGCGACTGGTCAGCAACTCGACAAGCATACGAAGAATGGCATAGCAAAAGTATGGGAATCTTTGAGCATCTCCGAGCGGAGGTTTGTTTTTGGAGCGTATCTCTTGTTCTCTCCGTCTGCTATCAGTCGCTGCTTTTAGGCTGCATTCTATCTCCTAGTCTTTCCTGACCCCTTCTATTCCATTCGTCTCCTTGCTTCTATATATGTCAATATGATAATTTCTATCAGTATGCAAGCATGTTCAACACCATGTCATCAAGACACACACCTATACTAACCACTCCCCCCCCACCCCCACCTATAGACGGGAAAGGGAGCAAAAGCATTTTGGATACCTCCAACTAACTGTCTCTAGCGTTGCGCACTAACCTTCAGCTTGACAGGCACCTGCAACTCGAGCTCGTACCACCGAATCCCACACAGCGGAGCCGACCAGTCATGCACATGGGCGACATGTAACAGAGCTTCTCCCGAACCGTTGGTAGTAGGGTAGGCACTTAGCGTATGACGTCGACTACAATGTGTTGTAGTAGTAGGACTGAACAGCATCGATGGTGTGTGCTGATGCGCTGATATCATGCCTATCGCATTCAGATGCAACCTCCACAAGCCAAAATGCAACAACGCTGCAGTTGCTACTAGAGAGTCCACATCGATCGCACAAAACTACCATCATCACAGATGTCATGCACGATCATGCACCGCCTAGCATCATATCCGCCGGTCCAAGTTCTATGCATTCGGCAATCGCCTTATCAAACAAGGATTCCGGCTGTACTATTCGCTTACATCTTCTTCCCGCACGCCAGAGCTTATCCGAGACTAGAGGATCGTCGGGGTTCCCGAAGACGGTGGGCTTAGCGCGTCAAGCAACGCTTCGGTACCGAATGGACGAATATCATGTGCGATAGGTGTTGTGAAGCCGATGCGCGATGCCAAGTTGCGCATTACTAGGGGGCGGGGTCGACAGTTGGAGGTGTCGGCGTAGGCGCGGCAAACGACATGAACTGGTACATGGAAGATGCCCAATCTACTTTGGGTCTGTAAGGAATTTTGAACTTGATCCTTACGCGTCACTTCCACCCTGCGCCTCTGTCGCAACAAGTCCTTCAATACTGAGCAGGGACAGACTGAGCGTCTCTGTGAGCGTTGATCCCTCATCTGATTTACGCTACTTATCCGACTCCTTTCTCTTCTCTTGAAGCCAAACTTGTCCCGCATGCTGCGTCCTCAGCCTTGTACTTGGCAGCTCACTGCCACTACGCGAAGGGACACTCAGCGAGCATCGAGTTGCACCATGATTGAAGGGCTGCTAGTAGGCGACAAGGTAGAGTGATACACGTTGTTGTGGTAGTCTGAACTTGAGCGACCCATAGTAAACGCTAGGCATGATTTACCGAACACGCACCAATTCACCAAAAATCAACTGGCACAATGCAAACCAGTACAACAATCGCCATGTCTTCTGAAAAGAGCCACCGCCGTAAGTAACAGCGGCTGTGATAGCGTTGTGCACATAGTAATCGTTCGTGCAGTATACGTCAAAGCCCGCCATGTCAGCTACCAGCGTGGCAAGCGCAACACGAACCCCAACGTGAGCCTGCTCGCGCTTGAAGGGGTCGACAACACGCAAGACGCGCAGTGGTATCTCGGCAAGCGCGTCGCGTACGTCTACCGCGTCGCGGGTAGCAAAGAGGATGGTCCACGCGTGATCTGGGGCAAGATCCGCAGGACACATGGTTTGTACACCTTGTCATGCGAAAGGCCCACGTGCTGATACGAGAACAGGCAACTCCGGTGTTGTTCGCGCTTCTTTCGCAAACAACCTTCCACCAAAGTCATTTGGTGCTAGTCTCAGGATCATGATGTATCCCAGCTCAGCTTGAGGCTTGGTGAACGGACAGCGAGAGCATTGGGACGGCGTTGGGGTGATTCTGACGGCGTTGAGGTGGGTTCAGGGAACGGCTATAAGCCATGACGGAGTCGTCTGCCTTCTTTACATATTATACCTAACATAATGCAAAACTTCTCAAATCAAAAACAAGTGTGAATATCGTCGTACCCGTGCGAGGATAGCCAACGTGTCTCTCGTGATGTCCTCGCGATGCAAAAAGCTGGGCCTCCATGTTTAAGCACGTGCAAAAAGTAGGTTCGTGCGACGCCTGTGTGATTCGAACACACGCTCCCGAAGGAACTGGCTGACTTTCCGGTGAAGGACTAGCAGGCCAGCGCGTTAACCACTCTGTGGTCCTTCGTTAGTGGACGGCTCGGCGTAGGTGAGGATTGAGCTTACCCGCCAAAGCGCCAGAGCTTTCATTTTTGAAGCTGTTAGATGATTAACTGGAGAAATCAGATATTTATGACGACCATAACATAGTGGCGGTGATGACCTGGGGCGCTGGGGCGAGGTGCGAGGAAGTCGGTGCGCGGGGCATGTGGACTTTCGGCAGCAAAGCTACAACTCCAGCACGCGAGACCTATCCAAATTGGAACGACTACTTTCTGGCACTCGAGCCGCACATGTAACGAGACAGGGGTTGAAAGACGAGGTGAAAAATTGTCCACTGCTTTTCCAGTGCCATCGGAAGCAACTAGTCCTTAACAAGTTAGGATCTTGCAAAAAAAAAGGGGTTGGCATTCAGTCAGGCACCAACTGGAAGAGCAACAAGACGGCTTTGAAACCCTTACAACGTCTGAAGCGGTTACATCACTTTGCTCGACGTAGAGACTCTTGGATCACTCTAAGCTGTGTGCGAGAACGACATGCAGAAGCCTCGTGCAATATTCGATTTGACTCACGCGTTATGAGCCAGAGTCGAATCTCTAGATCTGTACCGGCGCAGACAATCTCAACCAGACATGCCTATGCGCTGTTTCAGATCGTGATGTGACGAGTGCTGCGTTGTTTTGTGACGACGCTTCACCAGCCTCTAGCTCGCTTACATGCAGACCAATCACGCACCATTCGTCCCTGCGTCCTGGAAGCGGCTCACCCTCCGCCTCATCACTAGAACTCAACGACGCCTGGTTTGCCCTTGTTTTCTTCCATTGCCTGTGTGTATGCGAAGTGTTCGGTGCGACGTGGCACCAATCCGTTCATCCAGTTCCCTCTCGCCAAGATGTTCATTGAATACATGACAGGGCGAGTGCCCAAGTGCTCAGGCAACCCTCTTCGTTCGCATTTCCGCTCACCAATTTTCATCGCCATGGCTGTCTGGCAAGGCAGGAAGACGAGACGCCGATAACCAGTCGCACAGATCAACAGAGTATGACTGGAATCGCGTCGGACACAGTCTCCAGACCACTTGTCTGGAAGGAGACATCGCTATACTCCCGTACGCCCAGAACGAGAGCTTTCAAGTCTGGGTTATACTGCAAGTTGGCGCAGTTAACACAAAGAACGATACGCTAGGACGAATACACATTCGCTTACTGACATATCGACCAATACGATGAATGAACCGATCCGTTTGTATTGGGACTAGAATACCTCTTGCTGCACTCCAACAAACGTGGTGGCTGGCATTATCTATTCTGACAAAACCGAAACGCCGAATCGAAACACCGAGACATCATATAGAACCCGTATACCATAAACTCATCGACTCATTTCCGCCCAGGGAAGACATGCACGCTAAAAAATACTTGACAAAAAGAGATTGAACATATAACACGTTGAATATGGGTATAGGGCGAAAGCTCCTCGAACTTTTAGGCCGAGAATGGAAGCGGAATCCATAGCTGTCTTCTCTGCCACGATCAGGTACTCCGTCGTATCCGTTGATTTATTGGGATAGGTGCGTTCACGAAGACATTGGATTCGTCGGCGATGCGAGATTGCTTCTCTTCGTACTCTAGGGAAGACAGCTTTAAATCGTCGATTTGCGCCTATTGGGTCAGCCTCCAAGAATGGTGTCATGACAGAGTCGAGCTACCTTGGTCAATGGTGGTCCAATTGTGGTTATCAGAAACCCGTCACGTCCCTGGAAGATGTAGGGTCGAACGATTGCATCCGGGCCGCAATGATAGCGTATCTCGCTCTGGATAACGGCTCTCGAGATGCCGAAGCCTGGAACAAAGTACGAGTTGGGAACAGCCATGATGTTATGTTGGAGCAATCACGTCGACAGGGTATTTGCTAGGTGGATTATGAGTTCGCGCGCTGGGGGATGATCGTAAGGTTGGGCGCGCGGAAAACTTATACATCTGACCGACAGCCTTGCGACTGGCTAATCAGTTGCATATTCTGTCTACACCGGTTCCAGTTCGGATGAGAATGCGATGCATCGGCTGCGATCAATTCCCTCCGTTGGGCGTGGACGCGCACTGACGTTCGCCTCATTGTTCGCCTCAAAAGCCCAACCTTGGAATCATCGCCATTGGGCAGCGACTAAGATCGGGTCGCGCAGCACCCTTCAGAGTTGGCCACTCACAATATTTCCGCTGCATTGTCTGGTATATCTGTCACTCTTGGAAAGACTCTGGCCGTTTCGACATGCTTCACGTCTCGGCGCTAATATCTGGAGCGGCCAACACAGCTGCCACGTCTACAGAGTGCCCAGGTGGTGTTCTGTCAGGACAACTGCGGATGTTCAAAGACGATCTCTTTGCCACCATACTCTCCGAAGATAACTGCAACGGGTCATTCACTCTGCACCCTTCTACAGAGACCCAAGCCAGCTGGCTGATGTTGTTCCTCGAAGTGCAACGGACTTCACACCAGAGACATCCCGGCGGAGACCCCAATGCCGATCACTACCCCGGCTGAGCTTCCACGATAGGTGACACCCAGTCACCCCACGGTAATCGCAATGCATGAAAAAAAGTATCTCGGTGTCTGAACTTGGTCAGAGTAGCTTCACCGCTAGATCCGTTAAGCGAAGGATGCGGTCGCATCAGGGAGATCCCTCCAGGCACGCGTCGCACTGGGTATGAATGCATCCAGCTACGAGGATGTCCCAAGCTCCAAATATTCCAAGATCCGAGCCGAGACCCTACGGAATCCACCTTATGTATCTTAGTTGACGCAACAACGGTACCCGAGCAATCGGGCTCCTTATACGGCAGACGGACTAAGTGCCAACACGATGTGGCGAGTATACTCTAACAAATTGTGAGGCAAGCCTGGTCTACCCCGCTTGTCATTGATGATCTGCTTCGGTGCTACCTGGAAGGGTGGGTGTATTACGGCATGTACTATCGAGGGCGAGAAGGATGTGTTCGGCAACGCCCTTCGCTTTCGCTTCGAACGTGAAGCGGTTCTGTTCCAGGTGTTCATAAGCTTTGTCCATTTTGACATAGATTGTCTCATACTCCCAACAAAACTCAGCCAAGCGCGAATCATTCCTCGAAAATACAGGATCGTCCTCTGAGCTCCATTGCAACGGCGGTCTCGGCTCTGTGACTGCCGCATGAGTCGTGTACACGTGTGCGACTACACGAACATGTGCCCAATGCCCAACATCCAAGCGTCCAGTTTCGATTACAACAATAAGCATCGCATCCTTATAGCAAGCCTAGCTACAGCACAGCAGACTACGCACCGGACTACCCCGCAGATTGTATTATGCAGTCCCCTCATACGCCAACTCACCTTGCATCCGTTCTCAAGAGGACACCATCAAAACGTCTTGCCTTACGTCATATCTTTCGACGGATGAAACAATATGATGCAGCATGGGCTGTGACCTTGGAAGGAGAATCTGATTTCCGGCCTCTTTGCGGGCACACAAGGTACCCTTGCGACCTCGAATGCGTAATCACGCCATACTTGAGTTGGTACCTCTAACCCACCGACCTTATTGGAAGACGGCGGAAGACGGCGCAGCCCGAGGTACTCCGCAACTAACGTAAGACCGGAAAGCGTCTACGTACTGTGAATATGCAGAGTACACAGGGAACGTTCGAGCGGCTTGCGAGTGCTGCGATTAGTGCTAATGGAAGACACATTCAGGTACAGAGGATCATATGTAGGACTCGACATGCAAGGTACAGCGACCATTTTCAGCCAAGGGCCGTATTTGCATTCGGGTGTCATTTTCCTTGGACCCAACGACTCGTCATAGACATTGGAAACATAATCCTGAGAAGCTGTCTTGCTGTCCCTCCTCCAATGTGCTATCCGCCTCGAGGGACCGTGTGGCCTCTGGCACGCAGAGGGGCTTGCTCACCGGATATAGAAAAGGCTTAGTTCCGTTGTGGTGATTAGGGACAATACCATCGACAACATAATATCTATCCAGCCAGCTAGGCGTTATACTAGCATATCCTGGCTGAGCTCCATAACTTTCACCGGTGTGCCACCAGACCGGCTGATAGTCCGTTGAAGGAGTACCCCTATCGGCGTCTGCACACTGGAGATGGAGGTCGTTAGCGATCGATATCTACAGTCTTCCTTGCACGGATGTTCAGGCGAACATATTTTCCTAATGAGGGCGAAAATGCGACGTGTCTCGGACAGGATACCGTCCAAACACTATATTCAACCTATTCTAATAATATGTCCATATCCCTGTTTGTCTTGTTGGAAACGGCCACCAGTACACGGGTCAGCAGGACTGCGGATGGACCTTTGGCATTACTTGTGCCACTGCCTTGGAGGTCCGGTCATCTAGACCTTCTTTGAGCAAGGGAACCCTCTGGAATGAGAGCTGTTTCAGGTCACTCACGTCAGCTTCATTCATATCTCTACACCGCTGCCCTAACACGGAGGCTAGGGTCCCACAGCCGTAAAGGCCTACGTATGGCAGACGCCTCACCCGATGAATTGACAAAACTGGTCTCTTGTTGGAGAACAAAGACTTACTAAGCCCACAAGGCTTTGGAGGCTTGGTAATAGAGATGGAATCTACCCCTGTGTCGATAAAGAGTCAACGAGACGGCAATACAGTTCATGCCCGCCTCATTCAGCTACACAGGCTGGACCAGCGATCCCCTGAAAACAGCATCAGGTATGGATCCTGAAAGAGCGGTATCTTGAGCGTGAACCGTTGATCTCGTGTGCCACGTCAACTGTTCTGGTCGATGCGCGGTCACTATTGCTGATCCCAATGTAATGCATGCAGCACATCGTTTGCGACTCTTTCAGGGATCTACTGCTTGGTCAGTGCTCGCCAGAATATTCTGTGAACACTTCTTCACAAAGAGCGCTATCTGAAAAGTGAGGCTTTACAATTGCCGAAATCGTATTCATGTTTGCCGATCCGATTACGCCCAGGATCCGAATCGCCTTCTCCAACACGCGACCATTCTGCCGAGTCGAACAACGTATCTCTGTAAAGACGACAAAAGTGGATAATTGTGTTCAATGAATTGTTCTCGAAGAAGGGCGACCAATAGCTGTCACGGTAAAGGTTCGGGTGTTTTGAGTGCCGATCTTTGAAGATTGGCGAGCTGGCCCACTTGACTTTGCTTGTTGTGGCGTCGGGCTTGTGAGCCTCACAACTATCTCGGCAAGCTCTTCAGACATCAGGATTTGGGGTTCTCCCTATCCTTTTCCAATGTTTATAAGGTGGCGTTTATGCACTTGAACAAGAAGCATGCAAAGACAGAGACGCTCTGCTCTGCATGTTGTGCTGATATCCTGCAGCTGAAACGAAAAAACTGCGTTCGACATGTCGACATTGTCCGCGCCATTGTTCCATCTTCGTTGAGAACAAATGACAAACTCCCACTCTCTCAATCTACAGGATGCAAACTTATCATGCTGTTTGATTGTACACTGCATGGTTTTCAACGATCGATGCACTGCGCCATGCTAATGCGGCCTTCCTTCCATCCGCCCTGAACACCCAATACTTATACAAAGTATGAATCGATAAACGTCCCCATCGAAGAAACTATTTTGCAAAATTCCAACACCACCAAAACGAGCCGTGTCATAAACGCTGATTGTTTACGTGCAGAGTAGTCTGCAGTTTCGCAAGCACGATGTAGACCCCCTTCCATCAAACGGTTCGAAGTGCCACTGGATATCGCAGACCTAAACACGAAGAGCGTAAAGTTTGTACAGCTAGTTGGAAGAAGATACGAAACGATAGGGAGGTTATGTCCCTGCCGGGTTTGGCTATGCTTCACGTGGGACAAACCAGCAACGTGAGTAGCCATAGGACTGTTCTCACACATCTGAATGTCATTGCCAACTTACCGGAATGCCCAAGAGCAGTAGCTGACTTAGCGATGCTGGGAATCAAGATGATTCGGATGTCTGCCTCGTGTCGGTGACCTCCTCGCCTCACCACCAGTCTTTATGTTCTTCCCGTTAGACTCATTATCAGCACTGATATCGGAATTACTCATTTTATCCATGAATTCTTTGTCAGCTTTGCGCTTGCCGCTAACTCTAGGTTCATCGTTCCTTCACACATGCCCTCCATTATTAGCTTCCCATCGGGTTTTGGATAGCTGCGGTATATTTCATTGGAGAGTATCTTGAGGTATGTGTATGGTATCTACTGCAGAAAGTAGGAGTGCCTCGTTATTGATTCCCATCGGCCTCGGACAGACGTAACATTATCAGCATAGGGAAGGCCATCAGGATCGTGTATGCTTCGTACAAGACTTTTCAAAGGGCTGTCGACCACTTCCGCAAGGTCTGAGCCGTTGTTGTCATATATGTGCATCTCTTCCTCCTCTTCTTCAACAGGATCTGGACCAGGAAAGATGTTGTCGTCAGCCAGGACTATCTGAATACCTACTTTGTGTCCATCATCCTTGTAGTCATGATCCTCGGAATCGGAATCATCACCATGAAGGTTGTCAAGCGGTTCCTCCAGAGCCGTTACTTCGAATCAGGGTTCAGAATTAAATATCGCACCACGCGTCAACTTGTATACGCAGATGGAATTTTTCGAATGTAGCTTTCTGCGTAGGTGGTGCGACATCGCAGTGTTACAGCGTTACGTCCTGGTAATTGTCTGCGGGCCGCAACGCCTGAAGACTGAGCAGCAACTTTCAGTTGAAGTCGTCGCGGTTCTTCATCGTGTGGTATTTCTCAGCCACCACAACAACCGTGTCTGCTTCAGAAACTTGCTTCGTTAACTCTATGGTCATCTGTGTTGGCCTTGTGGCCTCCCGGGTAGGAGTTCTTGGGGCGTTTCCGCATTTTTTCTTCTTCTACAGAATTTGAGCCTCTCTACTTGTGCACTCTTGCTTCGAGAGTTCTCGATACTCTTACTGATCTTGTCCTCCGCCTTGCGGTTGAAGAGCTTGAACGGCGTTTTGGTAACGCTTCGAGCGCTCTATTCATTCCATCCTTGATTTAGGAGATGTAATCTCAGACCGGCAGCCATGCTGTTGAATGATCGAATGCCGACTCATATGTCTTTGGCATCCTTGGTAGGCGTCATCGATACGCTGGATACTTTGTCGGTGTCGACAACTTCGATCACATGCCCTGTGCCCTTCACAGCTTTGCCGTTATGGTCCAGCTCACAAGGAATATCCCACGCGGCCTCGGAAGACTTCGTACGCATCTGGCTGTAGGGAGACACTATGCTGCCACACCCGGGGCATGACTTCAGTTTAGAATCCAGTCATATCCGACCCCAGTTATGGTTGGCAAGGCAAAAATGTACTCGTGGGTCAAAGTCCTTGGAAGGGGTTGATTGCTTAGGCCTTCTCACCCAGTCCAAGCATCCGCGGCCGAGGTAGTAACGGGCGTAAGCCAGACAGACATAGCCAGGCAGATATGGTAGATTGAAGGACCCCGGCCTTGTTTTCTTGATGTATAATGTGACCTGAGTACGTTGAAGGCACCGGGCTTCGGCATCTCAATCGCACGTTCCGACTTGGGCACTAGATCAGGACACAAGAATTTTAGTCGCCCAGCCTAAACAACCGTATAATGCAATGTGGCATCCCAGGACATGCGAAATGATCTCATCGAAGCATTCGATGTACCCTGAGTGCTTCAGACCTTTTCTTTTCATCATTTGCTTCTTGGCCCCGATGTCAAGATTTCGGACTGACATCATCATCTAACAATATGCTCAAAACGAAGACGCGTACAAATTTTTCGATCCCTGTTAAAACTATTCAAAACACGCGACTATAGAAAACAAGTAAGCAACGCAATTTCTAGGGTTAAACGTGCGCCTAGGCCGTGAGGGGTATACAGCAGTCGTGAATCATCCATCTTTTATGCCCCTGGAAAACGCCAACAAGAAAATGCACCTTCAATCCCATCAGAGGTTCTAAAGTTGGAGAAAACAACGCATGGCTATGCAAACACAAGAGAACGCAATATAGTGATGAAAATTGCCCTTGGGCGAGGAATCTGATTCCAGCCAATCGTATTGGATTCATAGAAAGGATGAGAAGCGCCGAAACAATGCAATAAGAATAGTCTTTCAAGGGGAGGTAGGGCTCGGCTCCTCCTCATCTGACTCGTAGGTGATTATAGGAGCCTGCCATTCGACAGTGAGCTTCTGCTGGTACTCTTCGCTGTTGATGAGCTCGTCGAAAGCGGCTTGGCATTCATCGTCAAGTTCGATCATCTCCGCTACGGGCATATCGTCCAATATGTTGGCCATGGTAGCCACAGAAGCAGCCATCTGTGCGGGAGTGGCGGCAAGAAGCGACTCATTTCCAGCATCAGAAAGAATGCTTGGTGAAGGGTAGGTCGCCTCTCGGAGACGAGAAGGTTTAGCAGGTGTGTGCTTCATGAGTCTCTGACGCTGGCGCTCAATTTCATCTGCTGGCTGTTGGCGGGCAGGGGTGGGAGGCGCATCGTCGGTCGACCCTCCTGGTAGTGGAGCGTGCGCAGGAACGGGGGCTGGTGGTGGTGGTTGAGTCCAGATTGGAGTAGCCTCGGTATCAGAAGTCTCGCTGCCCATTGTGGAATCTTCCTCGTCAGAGTCATCATCAGGAACGCTGAATGAGCCCATGTCAGGGTTATGCGTGTGGGTGCCCTCGGTAGTCTCCTTGGTCGCAACTTTGAGGATTTCGCGATCTTTCTCCCGGATCTCTGCCGCGGTGTCGTGTCCTTGTAGTTCGCTGAAGATGTTGCCACCAGTGTTGTGAGATACGGAGTTGGAGAACATGGGTGAGGGGTCGATTGAGCGGCGGGGGTGGAAGTCGCGGATCGAGGCGGACTGGCCATGGCTGTCAAAGAGCTTGGGAGAAGTACGCGCGCTGTTGCTGGCGGCGAATTGCTCGTCAATGGTGGGAACTTCGTCATCGGTAGCGGTGACACCATGGGTCTTCTTGTGCTTTTTGGCGGCGTGCTCTTCCTCCTCGGCCGCAATGTCCATGTAGACAGCCCAGACCGGTACTTCATCTTCATCGTCGAGATCGCCAAGGGGGTCGCCAAAGCCAGTCTCCCAAGGCTTAGCCGAGGGGAAGTTTGACAGGTTCTTGCATAGGACTGGTGTCTCGAGACGCTTACGCTTCTCGCGAAAGGCAAGATCGTTCCTCAATACGGGAATGATTTGCTTGGCCCACTCCTCTGCTTTATGTCTGTCCTCACGGTCGATGCCCTTGAGTAGGAGATTCATCAACGGGTTGGTGGGCGCACGCCTCTTTCTTGGTGTCTTGACGCGCTCGCCAACAGGTGTGGGTGGGAGTGATAAGGTCTCAGTAATCGTATTCTGGGGTGGTAGAGGCTTCGTGACGGTGGGGGAAGCGACCTCGGGGGCTGGGGGTGGTTTGGGGGTCGAGGAGAAGAGTTTGGATTTCAAGGCGGAGAAGGACCTGCTGAAGATGTTGGATGGTGTTGCGACGGGGCGATCAGGCGTTGCTGAGGCCTCCTGGAAACTTCTTTTAACAGAGTGCTGTGGTGAAGGTTCCATGGCGACGTCATTGTGCTGAAACGTTTCACTGTCGTTGTTTGATGGCTCAACACGTCTGGTCTCTTTGGCGTTGCTCTCGATCTTGTGGAGCAGGGCAAGAGCCTCCTCGTTGCCATTTACAAACACACCTTGTGCTGGAGATGACTCGCTGATACCTACTAGTTCACTGTCGAATTCTGCGTAGTTGACGTTAGCCGGAGAACGGTAGCTATGACGTGAATGGTTTCGCAAACTTGTATGCAAACGCGTATTTTCCATGTGCAGACGGAGGTTCTCGCTCTGATACTCGGCCAGCTGCTGTTCTTTCTGATACAGCATCTCGGCAAGATTTTGGTTGCGAGTCTCCGTGTCTGTCACGCGCGCGCGGAGGTGGTAAATCTCCCTGAGCTGCTCCGCGTTCTTCTCCTTGAGGATCTCATTGTCGATTGCTCTCTCTGGGGGTGGGCTGCTGTAGAGAAAACGGAGCTTACTTTTGGTGAAGAAGAGGCCCACGCCATCTTCGTTGTCGGCAGCTGCCTCGTCTTCGCTGCCCTCGACGGTTGTAGCCGCCAGCTTGGCAGCAACTGCTTTTCGCTTCTCACTGGTGACTTTCTGCCGGGCTGTGCCGCGACCCTGCTTCGCAGGTCTCGTCTGTTCTAGGCTGCGCTGTGGGGAGGCCTCTACGCCTGCTGCTTTCAATTCCCCGCGCGCGGCTCTGGTGAGCTTCTTAGCCACGACAGGCGCCTTGGCGGCAGTAGTGGCTGTGGACGATGTGGTTGTGGTGGTGGTTGTGGTGGTGGTGACGGCGGGAGCGGCGTTTGCGCGTGACGTAGCGCGACCCTTTGTGACGGTCTGCTGCGACCCAGTCACGGTCTGCGACTCGGCTTTGGCAGCCTTGGGCTTGCGGCCGGGCCTCTTCTTGGGTGCCAGCTCCGGAGCAGGCGATGCCGACTGTGAGCTTTGCCTTGATGCAGGCTGCGACAGCTCAGTGGCTGCCGCGGCTGCGGTGCGACGCGTGGTGCGCCGTGTGGTGGTGGACATGGTGCTGCGAGTGAGGTCAGCAAGAGCGATGCGCAGCAGCAGCGGGGACGTACAGGGCAGTTGCGATGCAATTGGCAGCAAGCAGGAGATGACGGGATGCCAGATGCGACAGCTTGGGGGTGTTGGGATGGCTGTCGTGTTGGTGTGTGTGTGTTGGCAGAGGAAGTTGCAATGGAGTTAAGAAAGTTGTCACTGCAGCTCCGGCCATTGGGGCTAGCGCGTCAACACCCCAGCTCGAGGCAGGCACGACACGGGCCACGGCTTGGCATGACGACCAAGCTGGAGCTCTTTGCCTGCGGCAGTCGAGAGCAGCCAGCATCAGCACCATGGAGGGCCTCTACTACAACGTCAAATACGGGTATGTCTGCCGCCGCCGCCGTGCCGCCGTCTGTGTCTAACACTCGCCCGCAGCTACATCGAGGGCATCGTGCGCGGTTACCGCAATGCACTGCTCACCAGCCAGAACTACAGCAACCTGACCCAGTGCGAAACCATCGACGGTACATCGCATCCCGTCGCCGCTGCCTTTGGAGCCTCTCTAACCACGGTACAGATGTCAAGCTGCAGCTCTCGCCCGCGTACGGCGACTTCCTCAACTCGTTGCCCCCGAACCCGTCGACGTCTGCCCTCGCCGCAAAGACGACGGACAAGCTCGTGGCCGAGTTCCGCTATCTCCAGGCCAACGCTACCGGCTCGCTCTGCAAGTTCATGGAGTACCTCACGTACGGATACATGATTGACAACGTCGCGCTGCTGATTACGGGTACGCTGCACGAGCGGGATACGCGAGAGCTGCTCGAGAGGTGCCACCCACTCGGCTGGTTCGAGACCATGCCGGTACTGTGCGTGGCGACCAACATCGAGGAACTATACAACTCCGTCCTGATCGAGACGCCGCTCGCGCCCTACTTCAAGGGCTCGCTCAGCCACCAGGATCTCGACGAGCTGAACATTGAGATTATCCGCAACACCCTGTACAAGAACTACCTCGAGGACTTCCACCAGTGGATCAACTCCTGCCCTGACACCGCTGGAACACCCACTGCAGATGTCATGTCCGAGGTCCTGGAGTTCGAGGCCGACCGCAGGAGCATCAACATTTCCCTCAACTCCTTCGGCACTGAGCTCTCCAAAGCAGACAGGAAGAAGTTGTACCCAGCCTTTGGCAAGCTATACCCAGAAGGAACCCTGATGCTGTCGAGAGCAGATGATGTCGAGGGCGTGCGCATTGCCGTTGAGAGCGTCGCCGACTACAAGATGTTCTTCGACCAGACCGGTCTCAGTGGAGGTGGTGGTGGCGGCGTAGGCAACATGGCCGGAGGGGTTGGAGGTGAGACAAGGAGTCTAGAGGATCTCTTCTACCAGAAGGAGATGGAGATCTCCAAGCTCGCATTCACCCACCAATTCACTCACGCCATTGTCTACGCATGGGTAAAGCTGCGCGAGCAGGTATGTTGCGAAATCCCATCCTGAAGGTGAACCGAGTGGGATTGCTAACATAATCTGTAGGAAATCCGTAACATCACATGGATAGCCGAGTGTATTGCGCAGAACCAAAAGGAGCGCATTGGTAACTACATCAGCGTCTTTTGAGTGTGCGCATCATTGTAGTAATAGCATGTTTGGGTTCAACTATGGAATGTCTTGGGTGGCGTTAGGGAACGGTTCGTATATCCAACTTTGTTAGATTGCATATCTTCTCACAGGTGTCATCTCTTAAACCATGTCGTTACATTAGCCGTGATCCGAGACTATTCTAGGAGGTCTAAACGAAGCATACCTTGGTAATCTTAGCAGACCGTACTAGCCGTTCGCAGCGATGCTCTTCCCTGTTCGAGAGCCCAAATGCTGAATGAGGTTGGAAGCAGTGTCTGAATGCAGTCGTAGTCGGAGTTTCGACATGGCTGCCGTAAAGGAGGTGTAGGGTCAGTTTGCTGCAGGAGAAATTACGGTGTGCAGTGATCGTCCAAAAAAGTAAGAGTAGCACAGAACCTTGTGGATGCGTAAGAAGAAAGCATGCTGCTTTGTGTGCAAGGTAATCTGATCGACGTATCCGCTTGAACGCTAGCAGGTTGGAGGCACGCCAGTTCGTATTGGGATAGATGGTTCGAGGGTCTCCTAGAGTTGGTGTGGACCCTACCCAGTTGAGGAAAAGGAAGAAAGGCGGGGATTATGCATGCTCGTTATGGCGCTAAGGACTATCAAACTCACGACGGTGTATGCACTTTGCTCATCCTCATTCAGACCACTGCATCGCGCGTACACCGCTCCCGTACGATACCTACCCAAGCAGCTAGCTCGTACTGGTGTCCCTTTAGTCTGTCTTGAACTACCTACACTGCATGCATCTTGCAGGCTGCTCAACACAAATGTACAACTGCTCTAATTTCGGTTTTAGAGACACTTCGCGTAGTCTCATAAGCGATTTTGACATGACGAGCATTCCTCGTCATTCTCCATCATTTGGCAGATACATTTTCTCCGAAGAAAAGAAGTATTTAGGTGAGAGAAGATGGTGCGGTACTGCCAAACCAAAGTATGAAGCCACCAAGGACTGCCGCTTTCCAAAAAGAACGTCAAACGGTTAACTAAGAGTTAGGACCACGGATGGTACCCGCCATCGTGTCCCCAGCGTGCAGAAGTTGGCAGTGTTGCCAAAGTTTCGCGTGTTCAGGACACCAAGTTTACTCCCAAGTCTAAGCTTCATCAAGTCACGGCTCGTTGAGATAGGCCTTGCTACTCAGACCTGTGCGCTTACTCATGCCCTATTGTCTTTTTGTCTCCTCTCGGACTGTACTCTAATGCTATCAGTCTTTGGAACATGAACTTCACGATTTCAAGACATCGCACACTTGTCTCGGTATCGCGAGCTTCACACTCAGGTACCGAGATGCAGGTCATATTTGCTTGTCGGAACAGCAACGTCGGGATAACTCAACATAGACCCTGAGCTGAATAGAACTCGGTGGTAGCGAGCGTGTTCAGGTATGCGCCAACGAGTCACAGGCCATCTGGAAGTCAACCCACCAAAATCGCAAATATGGCTGTCATAATTCGCTCGCCAGAGCGCACAGTACCATGCGTTCTAGATGGAAAAAAGACTGACATTGCAAGACCCTTCTCCGAGTCTAGATCAATATCCTACCCTGGACTAAACGTCGTACGACGGAGGTGCCGAAAACAAAGAACAACGGTAGATGGCTTGTAACGGGGAAGTAAGAGGACAGTGCGAGGTAAGTCGTTCGCAGCGAATGTTTCAGCACACGAAACAACAGAATTTTCAACCTCAGGGTCTTTAACATTTCTATTCCGATCTTGAACCCTGAATATGCTAAGATGGAGATTGAGCGAATTCGAATGCAAGACAAACCCAACCTCCGTCCGCAGCAACGATAGCAAGTATGATTGTGAAACAAACGGCCATGGCAACATACCTAGACCCTAGTCACCGGTACTTTAATCAGGCTTGCACCATAAAGTTCAGTTTCAATAACCGTTACCACTAGCAGTCCCATACCTCAGCCGACGATCAGCTACCCTCAGCACCTCGTGTTTCCGTCTCCATATCCATGCCTGCCGCCGAAACCATCCACCGAACACTCCGTACATGCAGTTCGACCTGCCGAGTCTCGCCATGCATTCCCGGTCCATCCTCCCTCGCTTACAGCCCAAGCTCTCCTCCCACCACCTACTATTCTTCTTCGGCTTCTACGTACACCCGCCGTACCTCGGAAACTCCGTGGCCGGAGTATGAGTATGGGGTTCGGTTCAGGAAGTGTACCAGACCGCTTACCGAGTACTCGAGGCGAGATAGATATGGTAAGCTTGACAAGGGAAAGCAGATCATGGTGTGGAATGGAGTGAATGGTAGGTACCCGAGCTTGAGGTTTAAGCATGCGCCCACGATGAACTATACTGGTGAAGGTGATACATGGAACCAAGATGTTGAGTAAGTTGCTCCTCTTTGTTGTACTACAGAACCGAATTAAGATGCTCAATCAGCAGGCAGATGCGCCAATATGGTCAAAGGGGTTGTGAACATATGTCTCAAGAGGACAGTATGAATCTGAATGAGCGCGCGTCTACTCCCGCTGTCTCGATACGACCAGCCCTTGCCATTACAGGAGAACAGTGGCAGCAATTGCGCGATACGCAGCACGCAATAGAAGAACGGCAGAAGAAAGAGAAGAAGGTAAGCGAGAAGGTCAAGCGTGCTTTTCGTGTATTTTCAGGGAAGCGATCTGAATAGTATCACAGTCTTACGATGTTGGCAGACGTGGCGTGACCATCGTCTCCCGGCTAAATGTCACATCTGCCTACTTCATGATTGTAATCCTGAGAGTCACTCCACCCAACATCATAGTAACCCCACCCCACAAATGGCTAATACATCTCTCCCTGTAGATCCAAGTAATTCTAGTAAAGACGTCTTCCACAGCCCCAAAGCTTCACATATAAATCTACCTTTTCATACATCCCATCTCTTCTCATCTCCACGACACCAACCATAACGTACCGATATTAAACATACAATTAGAAAAAAAACGATGCAGCATCACTTCCACATTCTACACCCGCATCTACATATGCCACATCCACATTTGCACATGAGACAACACCTGGATAGGTGGCTAGCGGATATCGCCGAAGTGTACGGCCGTGCTGCTTGAACAGCCAGACCAAGTAGTGATACCTGTGTAACGAGCAAGGCAGGTGGGCAACAAGCAAATTCTTCATGTAACTGCGACAACTACTGACGTACCGTGATAGAAGCGAAACGAGAGATGTAAGGTCGTGTGTTGGTAATGAAGCGAGGACCGGTGTATGGAGTCCAGTCCTTGGGATAACCTGGATAAAATGGGCAGTCTAGATCTATACCCATGTTGACGAGATTTGATGATTGCAAATGCAACGACCAGCTCCAGTTCCAGACTTGCCTTGCCTTGCTTTCTTATCAGCTCATCTCGCGATTTCAAACAGCGCACAAGACACCGATTTTGACGGGAATCATGAAGATGTTGCGATCGAACGCATAGCATCCAGACCCGACTTACCTTCTGTGCACTCAAAAGAGAAGAAAAAAAGGTCCGATGAGAGCGCAGCGGCAGAATCCAGACTGCCGAAGGAAAGGGGAAGAAAAACAATCCCCCACCGAATACTTACCGAGTCGCGAGTCGCAAGTCGCGAATGGCGGTGGTAGTGGCATGCGCCACACCTCCCATTGTACTTTTTCGCTTGTATGACCCAGGTTTCGATCCGTAAATCCACCGACCCTCGTCATCGGGCAGAAGGCAGCCTGCGGGAGAAAAGCCGAAACACATACAAGGTCGCACAAATCTCCACTCTACCACTTTAAAGAGGCCCGAACTCGTTCTCTTTACAGACGGGTACGACGTCACACATAGATTTGCGCTACCGGTGGATCTGGCCGGCGACCAAGCAGGCGGGTCCGAAAGGCACGGTAGCTATTCTCGTCACGATATATGCATATTGGACTGGGGGGTGGGATTCCGAATCCCACAGTACGATCCTCATCTGTTCTCGACGATCTAAAAGTACCAAGGTTGCGTCGCGGAGTTGGGTGATCCGGACTGGGGTATTGAGTCAGTAAAGATGGGAAATGGTCATGGTGAATATGGAGTATTGTGAGGATTTGCATCATGGGTGCAACTGTGATACGAGGGTTAGGTCGCCGGCTTGCTGGATATTTACTGGGGTTGAAAGGGTGAAAGCGTCATGGGACGAAAAACAAGACCGGGGTTGGCTTATTTGGAAATGATGCCTGACAGTTCGGCGAGGCTGCGTATATTGAATCTGTGGGCTCGCACAATATTCCCCAGAAGGCAACTCCAAGATGCTGCAGTGTTGGCAGCAGGGTACAGAGTAATCATTCGTGGGACATGGCCATGATGTAAGTGCGAATTGTGCAGAAGGTGGCATGATGATATTGGGCCGCTATTGCAGTGCGCGCCAAGTATAGCAGGTCTGCACAGGAAGGAAAGGTGTTCTCAATCGTTCTACCATGTGCCGAGAGAAGTGAGACGAGCGTTGGTGTTGGTGTTGGTGTCTCACAAACGTTGCTGTCCGACCGTCTCTCGCACAAGGCTGCATTAGTCCCGAATGCGAGGTACATGGCCAAATGGGTGCCTGGTTTGTGGATGATCAGAGATCAGATTGCGTGACTGGACCCAGCGCCCAGGGAGAAGGCTCATCTATCCGGCCGCGATCCGGAGTGACAGGTGCCGCGTATCTACAGCAACAGTTCTGGCTTGGGGGCCCGCACGCTAGCATACCTGGGCACTGGCTAGCTGAGGTGGTCGCTAACTCCGACAAGCTGGCCTGCGGTGAGAAGGCGGCACATTCCATGCTGAACATTGAACAGGACCACCCACACTCTATTGCTTGGAGCAGACTGTCGAGATAGTTTGGAGAGAGACCGAAGTGATGAGATGGCGATGGTGACGAGTGTGTGGCCATGATTCAGGATGAGGCTTGGCAATGATCGCCAGGCAGCACACGAGAGTGGATTGGTCGAGGGCCCCGCAGTCAGGCGGCCCAGAAGTTTGTTCCTGCGTCGCATCCCCATCAGGCATCGCACCACGACTTCCATGCATCTTCTCAGGAACAGGCTGCAGCATCACAGTATCATGATCTTGACATGGTAGCGGATCCATCGTTCGGCGCATGGGGCGCGCTGCGCTAGGCGGTTTGGTGCTTTTTGCCACAGCTGTCCAATACTACTCTCACCGCCCTTGGCGCCTCGAAACATGCGGTTAGCCCAGAGTCCGTGAGGTGGAGGGGTACACGTCTCCCAGGCGCCCTGTACCACGATGATAGGGCAGGCGGTGAGATTTGGCCATGAGCTGTTGCTGTTTCGAAATGTTGAACGTGCGAGAAGGCCAGATGCCCACTGTGCTTTTCGTTACAGAATCTCTCGCTTGCCCACTCCAGATCGAGATGTTGCGCTATCTACGTCAGGTGAGCTGTTGTTCTGGGCTATCATGCTGGCGTTGAGGGCTGCATGCTTGCGTGTAGAGAAGATTGACAGCAGACTGACCACAAGCTGCAGCTGAGGCGTCTGGTGTGAGTCCCGACCTGTGGCTGATCGGCGTCCGCGACCAGCTTGCAGCAAGAGGGGTTGAGGCTTGAATTATGCCACGTCTGGTGCCTGTGATAGGCTCATGACCCAGAGGCGCCAGGCTTCTTGAGATTGTGGAGTTTGTGCAGGCTTGAACAGCCAGCCCCTAGACTCAGCACACTAGCATCTGCCATGGGGCCCCAGCGCAGACGGCAACTAAAAGCAACAGAACGCTGATCTGGTCAGAGCGTGAAAGTGACGGAAACGGCAGAGCCGCAGCCAGGTACCACGTTTTTGGGCGCGATCCCTGGGGTCAATCGGCGAGCGCGGCGCTATGGCGCATGCTGGGATGGAAGCCGTCCTGATTCCTTACCAAGTCACGCTCGGTATATAACACTTGATCGCCCTAGCCTTTTGGTTCAGTCAAACTCAAAGCCCAGCACAGCAACAACTACCAGTCTTACATCAAGACCCTCGACCACCAATACAAGCATCAACAGCCATCGGAACATTCTACCAACCACCACTCAACATGTATCAAAACCTTGGACGTACACCCAACTGGGCCACCTGCTTCAACCAAACCCAACTCACCGAGGAGAACTTGCGAACACACACCGCTACCCACAAGAAGGTATGTCTTGACTTTGCATGATGCTTCTACCGGTTCCCTGCTAATCATGCAATAGATTGACAGTGCTTGTGAAATGTATGACCAACTTTACTACCGGTACGACGGCGACTTTGCCGAGTCAGACGACGGAAATGTGGAAAGCCAACGAGAGACAATCGCCTTGAGAAGAGCAGCATCGTTGGAGGTCTTGAAGGCGTATGGCGGGTGCTTCGCATCCGGCTTCCTCGCACTACAAGAGCCACTCCCATCCAGGCCCAAATCCAAACTCAGGTCTTACGAGAGCGCATACAGCGTCGACATGTCAAGGACTGCTTCCAACGCTACATCACTCGAGACGGCTTCAAGCAGCTGGAGCAGCAACATGGACATTCCGCGACCAGATTCGTCTACCTTGGGCGTACCTCCACCTCAAAGCAAGGGAGGAAAGTGGAACTGGAGAAGCATGAGGAGGAGCCGAAAGCAGGCGGCGAAGAAAATCGAAACTTGAAGTAATCATCTACGCGTCTGGCCTGTCGGTCTCTAGAATTTTTTGTTGTGTGCATGCTTGTTAGCGAAGGCGTTGGGGATCACGGATACCATTGAATACTGCGGAACCATCTCTTTTGTCACGATGCCAATGGCGGGACTAGTCAAAAATCAGCGGAAAAGCACGACATTGTAGTGTTTAATGTAGATATACCAAGAAAAGACGGTCTCGATGAGCCATTTTGATAAACCTGACCTACGTCTACCTTGCGACCCGTGCAGTGCTACCCTCCAGTACCCGAAGACCGAAGTGCAGACGGCCAAGCTTGGAGAGCCGGCAATGAAACATCAGAAGATAGTCGTCGCACATTGGTTGAAATGTGAAGGGGAGCATCAGCAGAGGCGCCCGAGGTCGACGGGCATGCAGACCCTACGACCCGAGTCGGAAATGTTAGGCGAAAGGCTCAACTCGCGTCTAGGGCCCTGATTAGGAGCTGCCTTGTTCGGAGGTCACGATGGTGTTGCGGGTGCACTGCGGACTCGTCCATGCATGGCGTGGGGGATGTCCTGCAGGCTGACGGACAAGCACCGCCTGACCAGGCAACCGAGCCAGTCACGGCAGGTGCAATCCTCGAGGAAGGTGCATCCGGAGTTAGTCAGGAGAAAAACAAAACGTGGGCACGCAGGACGGCCAGGCATTAAGCTCAACAGAACAAGATGGGTTGCCGGCCGCGAAGACGAAACGACGACTCGACGACTCGACGACTCAACGACTCGACTGTTGGAGGAAGAGGCCAGGATGACGTACTGGTGGGGCACTGCGAGACAGCGGCAAGGCTCGGCGCCCGCGTGGAAGGCGCGACGGTGCAGGTGGTGATGATGATGGTGACGATGATGATGATGAGGCAGGTGCCTGGGGACGCCCAGGGTTCAGAGGTGCATTGCATCTCCTCTCTGGACTGCCCAGGTGGACGTGTTCGCTCAGCATCACCATGCCGCCTGGACGGAGCATTGATAGCAGTCAAGTAGCAGTCACGCCGCTTGTTCCTGGCACAATGCAGCTTCTTCACCGCCTGGCTGTCATTGCCTATCGTGATAGCAGACCCACCATTGTCGCCTGCTGCCATGCACTCTGTAGCCATCGGCGGACCTGCCGGCCTTGAATCCCTCAAAACTACCACCTCCCGCCCGTTGTAAACCCATCTTTTCTCTCCAGCCCTACAGCGCATACGCCACCCATACTAGCACTTGCAGCATATCGTCGTGTGACAGCTGCTCCCCCGTCTCTATAGTCTGAAGCATCTTCATACAAAGGTCCCGCCCCGCCCCCACCCCAGCCCTCGACCGCCGTCTCAGCTAACCCCGGAGAAGTACCTACGCATAGCTCCATCTTCACCACCACCACCATCACCCGCCCCAGCACCCATTGCCTGGTGTCTTCGCCCGCCCTCCCCCGTAGCATGAGCTCGCAACCTTCCAAGCCCCGCCGAACCTCGACTGTTCTCGACCCGTACGCTGCACCGCACATCTACTATGGCGAGAGTCATTCGCGGAAGCACGCCAGAGCCAGGACCTACTCGGCCGTGAGCACCGCCCTCGTTCCCTCTTCTGCTGCCATGGCGGGACTAATTACGTGCAGAATGTAGACAATTCCACGCGCAATGCCCCAATTGCCGAGGGCGCCATCGCTGGCCGGCGTATCAGCCACGGTACGTACCTTGCACAGCACCCGGGGCGCGACACGCGCTGACCTGCGCTGACCTGCGCAGATGAAATCTCTCTGCAGCCGCGCCGCTTCAAGATAAACGTCGAAGAAACGCTCCAGCAGCTTCTCGCCCGCGAAGATTCGGACCAGAACTACCAGATTACAATAGATGACAAGGGACCCAAGGTACGACCTGAGGCATTGATGCCCCGAACATGGCTGACCAGACACAGACCTTGTCTCTCGGTACCCTCGGCTCCAACGCCTTCAAGAAGCACGACGTCCGCGGCACTTACATGCTCTCGAACCTGCTCCAGGAGCTCACACTGGCCAAAGACTACGGCCGCAAGACTATTGTGCTTGACGAATCACGCCTGAATGAGAACCCTGTGAACCGCCTGAGTCGCCTCATCCAATTCTCCTTCTGGGACGGCCTCACTCGCCGCATCGATGGCTCCAACATTGCAAAAGTCGGTGTCGACCCCAAGGACTGGACAGACGACCCACGTCCGCGCATCTACATCCCTCAGGGCGCACCTGAGCAGCACGAGTACTACACCCGCATTGCTCGCGAGCATCCCGACATGCGTCTCGACGTCGTCTGGCTAGACAAGGACTGCGACAATGACGATTACGTACGCGACCTGAACAAGGCACCCGGTCTGCTTGCCATTGCCATGGAGGAGTGGACAGATCCGGAGACGAAGAAGAAGGACCTGAGGGGTCTTCCATTCGTTGTCCCCGGTGGCCGTTTCAACGAGCTCTACGGATGGGACAGCTATATGGAGTCACTTGGTCTCCTTGTCAACGATCGCGTTGACCTGGTCAAGTCCATGGTCATCCACTTCTGCTTCTGCATCAAGCACTACAACAAGATCCTCAACGCAAACCGCACCTACTACCTCTGCCGATCTCAGCCACCCTTCCTCACCGATATGGCTCTGCGATGCTATGAACGCATCAAGCACGAGCCTGGCGCGCTCGACTTTCTGCGCGAAGCTATTCTTGCTGCCATCAAGGAATACCACTCGGTTTGGATGAGTGCGCCTCGCCTAGACCCTGTAACCGGGCTCACCAGGTACCGACCTGGCGGAAGAGGTGTGCCACCTGAGACGGAAGCCAGCCACTTCCACCAGGTTTTGATGCCGTATGCTGAGAAGCATGGTATGACATTCAAGGAGTTTGTCGATGCATACAACAACGGACGCGTCGAGGAGCCTGAGCTTGACGATTATTTCCTACACGACCGTGCTGTGCGCGAATCCGGCCACGACACTTCATACCGCCTGGAGAGGGTTGCAGCAGATCTTGCAGTCGTCGACATCAATGCGCTTCTTTACAAGTATGAAGTCGATATTGGTCGTTGCATCCGCAATCACTTCGGCGACAAGCTCGAGATCCCAGAGGCATTCTGCACTGGTGATATGAAGCCTGGCCACATTGAGAACTCTGCTACGTGGGAGCGCCGCGCTAGAAAGCGTCGCGTTCAGGTGGACAAGTATCTCTGGGACGAAGCAGCTGGCATGTACTTCGACTATAACACAGTCAAGCAGGAACGTACCGGCTACGAGAGTGCCACCACGTTCTGGCCAATGTGGTCTGGCCTTGCCACGCCTCGTCAGGCTAGCATTCTTGTGGAAAAGGCCCTCCCTAAGCTGGAGGCATTCGGTGGACTTGTTTCGGGTACAGAGAAGTCGCGCGGCAAGGTGGGCCTTGACCGCCCCAACCGTCAGTGGGATTATCCATTTGGTTGGGCGCCGCAACAGATCCTCGCCTGGGTCGGTATGCAGCGATACGGTTACGATGCAGAGGCACAGCGTCTAGCTTACCGTTGGCTCTTTATGGTCACCAAGGCGTTTGTTGACTTCAACGGCGTCGTCGTTGAGAAGTACGATGTCACGAGGAAGATTGATCCTCACAAGGTGGAGGCCGAGTACGGTAACCAAGGCAGCGACTTCAAGGGTGTTCCTCGCGAAGGGTATGTTGTGTTCTCACGCTTTTGTCCATTCACGACTAACATTGCACAGCTTCGGATGGGTTAACGCGAGTTACGTTTACGGCCTCACACTCCTCAGTGGACACCAGCGTCGCGCTCTCGGTGCTCTCACCGATTGGGACAGTTACGCCAAAGCCATGGAGGATCTTGGTATGATGTAGACGACCCTTGCCTACTTTGTTACGACTACACGATGTACATTGCATTGCATATTGGGTCTGCTTCCAACTTTGAGCAGGAGGCGTAGTAGAAAATGTGCCTGAGCTGCGCTCATAGGGTTTGCTTGCAAGTCCAAAGGGAAGTAGTGGATATATGAGCACAGCAGAGGGAAAGTCTGAAGGATATGGAACTGCAGAAGCTTTCGGTACGGTGCTGGGGACTGGACTCGACACGATGGTTTAACCTATACCTATGATTACACGAAATACACCAATGACGTCAATTTCTTGTGGGTTTCATTCGAGTGTTATGATGTTGCCATCCCGAGTCTCTTGCCTCAGATCGTAGCCTATACCGTCATCCTAGCTGACCCTGTGCGCGCTCGCCCCACCAAAGTTCAGCGCGTCGCGTACCATTTGACGTTGGTCTGGCCTTTGCTCAACAACAACAATAACAACACCACCACACAGCTCTCACTTGGCTACGCCACCAGAAGCCTCAAACTCACTACGTTCCTCGATTGAATCTTTCAGCATGCCGTCGGTCCCGATCCACCCGCCTTCTGCCACATGGCCTCGCGCCGAGAATCCTCTTCCACAGCTCCTCCACACCCCCTCCGGCCTGGCACTCATAGAGATCCAAGGCACGATTCACTTCCCTACGCCTACAGACCCGTCCGTGCCTTCCACGCAAGTCGGCAAACTCATTTTCCCGCACTACAATCCCAGCATCAACGACCCGAACGACACAAAGTGGATGAAGCGCGTATACATGTACATTGGCAAAGGTCAGCGCATGACAGGCGAGTGCAAGAAGCTGCCCAAGCCGTACGGTGTCATACGCAAGAAAGAAAATACCGACGTTGAGGATGTAGACATGGGTGGCCTTGGACAGGACGACGATGCAAAGGAGGAAGAGTTGGAGATTGTGGAGGTGGTGAGGTACAAGATTGTGTTTTCTGCGCGACCAGAGCCCATCAGTGGGGTTGCTGAGGTGGAATGAAGAGCGGAGAGCAAGCAGAAAATGCGTACGCCCACACCTGAAGACCAGGACGACCACTCGCCGTGTACACCTAACCCTTGAGCGACCGCGCAATGATTGGACACACACCTGCGCACCGCGCGTGATACGAGGTGCCACAAGTCAGAGATGCAAACCTCCTGCAAAAGTGAGAGCCCGAACTGTGAGGTCGCGAACCGATTTAGGGCATCATGCCAGCAATACTTCACGCCCAAATGCGCAGGAAGAAAGACTAGGTGGATATTGCAGACCACTAGGAGAGCCTCCAGCAAGCCTCTGTTGCACGCGATACGAGCTCTACCCGGTGCACAGGCTCCGTCGCCAATCTCCGCATACGCTGCTGTCACACGCATGGGATTTGAGCCTTTCGCGGCTCGGGACATTGATTAAGCAATTTGGCGTTGCACAAGCATATTGCTGTTCAGCGTCGCTCCCGGTTTCTGGTGCTCGCTTACAGGCATAGGGCACTTTAACCACTTTACGCGGCGACCACGGTCCGACCTATATTTGGGTTAAGCACTATACGCAGTCATATGTTGCCGCTTTGGAATGCACATAGAAGATATATGGTATCGAAGTCGTATGCTCCAAACCGGCTGTTTCGTGAGAAGACTCAGCAAACCCTCCTCCTATTTGAAGCACAATTGCAATCGGACCCCAACATGCAGTACTCGATTACGGCTCTGCTGGCCTTCGTAGCCAACACTGCATATGCGGCTGTAGGAGATTGGCAGCAATGTACGCTTTTTGCCAAGTTGTATGCAGGCATTTATTGACTGAGGGCTAGGTGGTGGTATCAGCTGGTCCGGTGGAACAGAATGCAATTCAGGTGCTGGCTGCGTCAAGATCAAGTACGAGACTGCAACGCTTCCATGTCATATGACCCCATCTCTGACAATCCTCAAGTGACTACTATTCTCAATGTCAACCTGGTGCAGGCCCAGCACCTTCACCCGAACCTGTGCCAGAACCAACACCTACAACATTCACGACAGTCTCTCCAGGTACGCCCACCTCCAGCAACACCCCGGCAGGCACTGGTCCGGGTAAGATACTCCAGAGCGGCTATTACTGGATCCGCGCCGTTGCAGCACCCAACTTCCACAAATACTTCCAGACCAAGCCCCTCTACTCGACCGGTTCAGCCCTCCTAGGCGACTACACCACAGCCGGTCAATTCCAAGTCGTCGACGGCCAACTAATCCAACTAGTCTCCGCCCCAGGTGAACCCGTCAAGCTTCTCTACGCTGTAGTATCCGAAGAGCGTTCTATAAACGGCATGTCCCTTGCTGTTAGCTTTTCGGAGGGTAAAAACACCTACGGCACGTTTGCGTGGGGCGGTGATGATCTGCAGTGGAGTGTTGCTGGTATTAATCGCCCGAACAAGAGTGCATGGTATGTGTGTACTGGGCAGAAACTGTATATCAATTTGGGCAACTATCTGTATCAGACGCCGAGCGGGTGTGCCGATCAGACTGTGCATTACTATAATGATAAGACGGCGAACAACTGAAAAGGCGAAGGTGATGGACAAGAGAGAGATATTTGTAGTAAAGTAAGAGGAGAATGATGTGTTTCTATTGAGACCGGTAAGCTACTGATCCGGACAAGTAGGCTACCAACCCTCAGAACTCCAATCTTATCTAGTCCAGCTTCTATTCACCATCCTAATACCGTGTTCGTGACACTTATCGTCAACATGTACCAATGTAGCCTGGTTCCTCTCTACCAGTCTTTCCTATCGTACATCCTGTTTAGCAGAGATAACCAATGACGTCTCCGACGGTAGTGCAGCTACGAATGAGGGGGTAGTCATACTGCGTGCCAGTCTGACTAGGCTGGCAACGGAGGTGTTTGTATTGAGAGTTGTAGGGACTGCCGATCTGGCGGGCGACGTCGGTGAAAGGGTTGCCGTTGACGCTGGAGAGGTTGTATCTGTGCGACTCTCCAGTATTCATGAGGTATGACTCGAGCAGCAGAAGATGTAGAGGTGTGATAGACGCAGGTTGACCTGCCAGATCTTGCCATTATCCTTTGGCCAGTTGAACTCGTACTGGTAGGAAGTCTGCCAATCAGCCGGACGACGAGCGACCTTGACTAGGTCCACATGTCCGCAAAATTACCTGTCGTGAAATGCCTCGTCGATCGCTTATCAGAGTGTTCACAAGTATGGCTCAGAACAGGCACCGGAGCGACAAATTTCTGTCCCTTGCCGACCTTGACCTTGAGAATCTCATTGCCACTCATGTAACCACAGTCCTCACCTTGTCTCTTTCGTGATGTGGGTTCGGAAGCGATAACTTGGCGGATCCAGACGTCGAAGCCGCATTTGTTGTTGTTATTGAGGATCATCTTGACGGACGGGGCGTCAGTAGAGACGATGGGGTGGGCGTTGGTGAAGGAGAAGATGGAGAGAAGGGTAAGGAGAAGGAGATGGAAATATGTACATGATAGTGCTGATGAGCTGTTGGAAGCTTTTGAAAGTGTGTTTGGATTGAAGTATGTTACGGTGTAGGGATGTGGAGGAGTGTTGAGCAGAGTTGGCTGGAGAAGTTTGAGTGAGATATAGCTGTGTTGAAGTATGTGAAGCAGATTGAGGAAAGAGAGATGAAGCAGTACGAGGGAAGGCTTATGTGTACCATGCTAATTTACCAGCAAGATGCCCGGAGCACTGTCGGTCAGTGGGCGGAGATTGCAGCTGGTTCAAGACGGGAGATGGTGAGCCATTGAGTGCGTTTGAAGTCAGCAAAGGACGTTCTGTGATGACGAGCGGTTAGGGTCGATATTGCGGTCAAACGGAGTACGTGAGAAGATACTCTGCAAGGTATGAACAGGCGGTGGAGGCAGGGGAGACGATGTAGCGGCATTTACAGATACTCGGGCGACTGAAGAAATGTGACGCTAAGTGAGTGCGTATGACCCTGTGCGCGTGTCTTCAGAATTCTTTATTAAGGAATGTGACTGAAAGAAAGGTATTGTTCGAGACACGTACTTTAGCTCAAACATTCGAACAAAGCATCTGTGTACACAAGAATTTTGAGTACTTCAGCATCCTCGATCTGTGTCAACCCTGAACGAACTTGACAAATTCATAAAGTCATGCTTC
Source organism: Alternaria panax (assembly GCA_019702505.1). Taxonomy (NCBI): domain Eukaryota; kingdom Fungi; phylum Ascomycota; class Dothideomycetes; order Pleosporales; family Pleosporaceae; genus Alternaria; species Alternaria panax. The sequence continues at coordinate 300,848 of JAANER010000011.1, read as the reverse complement.
AAGCAGCGTTTTCCTTCGAATAGAGTGATTTGAGGAATATGATCACACCAACATGAGACAAAGTAGTGAGCGGTACCTGCAATGATACGTGTCAATACGAGAAAAGGAACGACACAATATTTACAAATGCTGATATCAGGTAGTAAGTCGAAGTATCTCGCACCATGTATACATATCTCATGTCGAGGATATGCCAAGCCAATATATATCAGGAAATCTTGAAATCCAAAATCCACAAATTTCGTATACCTCGTGGCATACACATAACCCGTACGCTTTCCTCTGAGGATCCATATCCCACACTAAACGCTGACCTCATCTTGACGACCCTAAAGCCTTCCGCAGAGAACAGCGACGACACTGCCCAAGGTGTCGCATAAGGGCTGGATCGGCCAATCGCATCCATGGACTGCGTCCTTACCCCATTGACCAGGCGCGCAGTGCACAAAAGGACATGTAGGACCGCGGCCACCCAGATAGCGCTCAATATCTTGGAACGGCGCGCCGTCTTCAGCCGAGAGGTTGTACCACATACGGCCATCATGTGCATCCGCGGAGTATTCGATCTGGTAGACACTTCGATCCGCTGGATGGTAGGCGAGCTTGACTGCATACTCGTCAGTCAGACTTGTTGGGAATAGTGGTGTGAGGGGTGCATAATGTCTGAGAATACATACTGACGTGACCACATTGGTTCATCTGGCACGGGAAGGGCGCCTTGTACCTCCCGCCTGGCTTGACTTCGATCATCGGGGTTTCGCCAGGGTTGTCGCATTTCACGTGGCCAGGTGCAGAGCTTTCTGGAGAGATCGAGAGACAAGCCCAGATAGAAAAAGAACAATGGTTCCGGACTTCGCCTCGTATCTGAGGGATGTTCGAGTCACCCGCCATGTCAGGGATAGAAATGGAGGCCATTGATGAGCCTGGCTCGATAGTAGAAACCAGTCCGTGCCCTGGAGCGAAGACATGGCTCCAGTCTTTGGACATAAGAGAGGGGTCTAGAGAAGTTGGTGCGGCGCTCGTGAGTACAGTGAGGAAGCCGAGCGCGACTGACAATGGTTAGCGAAGAAGATAACTGAGGTCAAGGAGAATGTTACCAGCGAAGAGTTTAGAAGAGTACATCTTGTACTTTACAAATAGATCGGACTGTCTGAGAGATCTAATAACTGGAGCAGTGGATAGAATCGGGTGCTATAGAGAGATAATTTTCGGAGAAAGGTGTTGATCAAGGAAGTCGAAGCTGGCGTAGAAGAGAAGGAACAGAAGGAAGGTCGCACAATATAGGTCCAGAGGTCATTGGTTGTGCGCTACTGGCGCTACTTCAGCGCGCTCCTACCAATATTGCGACAAATGCGCATGTGAAGTGGGAGTCGGTAGGCACCCGGTGGAATATTCAGTCAAAACGAAAGCGTCCGTTACGTTGATGAGGGAATAGAAAACGAAAGACGGTGGCTATCAAGTTATTTGAACTAAGAGAGCACGTTCTTGCGTCATGGGAGATTTGAGTGAGTGCCTCGAATGTGGGGCGTTCGTCTAATGTGCTCGACAAGCCGAGCAATACCGTGAGTATTTCACTGGTCTATTAGCAACCCCACTAACTGGTACTCGTGGTGTTTCGTAATAGACTACTGACTGCGCTCGTGAGTCGGATAATTAGCAGCAGGGCATGGTTGCACCATCGGGAGAAAGCTTCGATGGTGCCTTTGATGTGCATGCTTTAGACCTAAACAGACCTCCTCACAACATCGTCTTTGCAGCATGCCATCCTGCAGCCCAATGCCACAGCCGTGCATCGATCGTCTTGCCCTCCTGATCGTACTTGACTAGGCGATCGTACAGCTCATCAACCGGCACCACGACCCTTTCAATGAACTCGCCATCGTCCAGCACCTGCTCTGGCTCCTTGTCGCCTTCCTTCAAATTGATCTCTACCATGGCCAACTGCATGTTTGCCGTACTCAGACCAGGATCCGCGACGATAGTCGGGCTGATGAAGGTCAACTTGCCTTTGTACCCAGTCTCTTCATGCAGCTCTCGGATGCTGGCCTCGCTAGGTGACTCCTTCTCGTCGACTAGACCGGCAGGAAGCTCGACGCAGACGGCATTGACAGGCGGGCGGTATTGTAGGATGATAATAGTAGAGGGTGGGCGCGAGGGGTGGCGGATGATGGTTGTTATGGCTACGGCGTCAACGCCTGCCTTGCCCCGGGTCTTGCGTGCCGCGGCTTCCCAAACGCGATCTCTACCCGTCTGATCTTGCCATGAGATCTTCTGGAACTCGATCCACTTCGCTTCACTGGCAGGAAGCTCTTCGACCTTGATAATCTTTGGTTCTTGCGGCATGTTGTAGGCTGCGCGGATTTGTGTATTGGTGTGGCAGGTGCGTGAGAGGAAGTTAGGTTGTACAGTCCAATTGCACAATCCGACTGTGCTGCGAAGGCTCGGTCGGGTGGAGGTTGGTATGCGTTTTGTGAGGGAAGAAACCAGGCTTCTTCGCATTGATGGCGATTGTTGTCGTCAGGTCGTAGCGAGTGCGGACGCTGACGTACGAGACTCGGAGCTACGGATTAGCCCCACCTCGCGTCATCACGAGGTCACGTGCGCACGTAGACTGTGGCATCCATAGACCTTGAGAACGCAGACGAGAACACACAATCCAACGTAGTAAGGGCGTTTTTCCTTTATCATGTATGGCGATAAGAGTACTATTGGGGAAACACATTGCGGAGCAACATCAACTAGGAGTTTTCCTGATATCCGTCAATTTAACCATCAACGGACTCTTCTCCCAAGTGTTATACGCCTTCAGCCCCTCGAACTCATTCTTTGGGTGCCAAAGTGGCGCGCCATCCATAAACTCGACATCAAAGTTCCAGAGAAACGCGCCCAGAATCAACCTCAGCTCAACGTATGTCAAATTCCTGCCAATGCACCCTCTCGGTCCTGTTGAGAAGGGCTGCGCCGCCTTTTTGGCGTCACCAGCGAATTTTGCTTTCGACTCTGGTATGTCAAGGAAGCGCTCAGGAATGAAAGAGTCGGGTTCTGCGAAGTTGGAAGCCGAGTGCGATGCGCCCCAGGAACTGACGCAGACGGATGTATATTCGGGTACGGCATGGCCATCGATCAGTGAACCGCCCTTGGGCACTGTGCGGAGAAGACCGACAGGTACGGGAGGGAAAATGCGAAGACCTTCCTCGATGCAAGCATTCATATATGGTAGGTTGCCTAGGACGTCCATATTGATATCCGCTTCAGTCTTACACGCACCTCTTAGCTCATCTTTCAGCTTCTTGAATGTGTCCGGGTTTCTCAAGAGGTAGTTCGTCAACCCACATAGTTCTGTTGCGGTAGTCTCACTGCCCGCCACGATGAACAACGCCGCGTTCATGATTACCTCGTCATCGCTGACCTCGTTCTTCTTCTCTCTTTGTCTCAAGATATACCAGATGAAATCGCGATGGTCGTTGTCTTTTTGATCCAATCTCTTCACAGTTTTTTCGGTCGAGTTGCGCAAATGACGGAAACGGCGCTCTCGGACGATTGTGGGGATGCACCACATAAGGAACTTCTGAGTGATAGAACCGGGCTTAGCGAAGCGGCGCGTTGCTTGTTCGATGGCGCCAGACTTTATGGCTTCGTATATCAGGACCACCCAGTTTGCGGACTCGGAGCCTTCGCCTGCATCATGTCTGTCAGTATCGGTTCGACGGATATGTTGCGCTAACTGTTTTCTGGGTGAAACATACCTTCTCGGAGACACCCGAAAGGCTCGCCAAAACTAAGATCACCAATGATGTCGAAAGTGCAAAAGTTGAACCACGATACCATGTTTGCCGGCTCGCCCCTGTGTGCCTCTTCTCTCAGACGGTCCACAAACAGATTCACATAGCCCTTCAGGATCGACTGCTGTTCCAGCAAGGCCTGCTTGCTGAACGCATGAGCAAGCGCTCTCCTCTGCCTCGCATGGTGTATGTCCGGTGCCATTGTCAGGTTCGTGGCACCCGGTATCGCTTCCACGGCACCGACATGAATAGGGTCTTTGTCCATGTTCGCAAGTCCGACCCGGTGTCCGTAGATGTCTTCCCATGCTTTTGCTGTGTTGAAAGAGAGCTCGTTGGGCATGACGCGCACGACGGGTCCGTATTTGTCGTGGTGAATCTTGTACTCAAAGGCAATGCGCCCGCGTAGTAAAGAAATAATGGAGGGAATAGGAGAGATGCGCCATAACAGCGGTCCAGGGTATTTCGCCAGAGGATGAAGTGTGAGATTATATATTGCTGTTATGATCACATAGGCGACGAACTAGAATTGTTAGATCAATGCTCAGACGCGAATTGAACAATAACGTACTGCGACGGGCACCCATATTGCAATCAGACGAACACGTTCTTCGTCTACGAACCCCATGGCGAGGTTTACTCCCTAAACGATCCTTTTGATATCCAAGAACCGAGAAAGACTGAGGGCAACTGCCAAACTGAGATGAATAGAGTAGGGCTGAACAGAAGAAAGGACTGAAAGATTGATGAGATATACTAATGCCGGAAGCCCCCTGTGACCATGACGCTACCGGCACTGCAATGTGTAGTCGTCGGGTTCGTCTGTGGCGGCAGCTACTCGCCAAAGCATTTCCGACGCCTCATATGCAAAGAAGCGAGGGAGACTTTCCCAAAGCATCCGAAGATCAGAGCTGATTGTCAAGCAAGATTCCAGAAACAAGATTGTGCTGTTTTACAGCGTGCATCGTCGCCTTGAGGCATAATTCCCTACGTTGCGAACATGAGATGAGCAATCACTTCATCTCAGAGAAGAGTGAGCTTCCAAGGTTGAGGGTTGGATATACTTTAGCATGATATAGCGTGAGCGCCCCACGCGCCCGCATGTTGACCCCGCACAGGATCCCAAGGTTGCATCTGGCGAATGAGCGCATGCGAATCACACGCGACTCATGTAACGCATCGGAATGATGAGGCTTGATTCGCAGAGGCGGAACAGTACTCGAGACGGCTTGCATGATATCGATGAAGGCTGGAGCGGAAGGAATCGCCTGTAAAGTGTTTGCAGTAACACACAATTGCTCTTCTGCTGTGCTCGACCTGGGAATCTGGATTGCTTAACCAATATGCAGCTTGCGTGTGAGACATTCGTGAAATAGAAGCGCCCAGCCTTCGTCCCGAGTACTGTTAAAGAGCCGCGTATGCCTTTGAAGCTAGACTTGGTAAGCTTGACGCCTGGCCAAGGATGTGTGTTCGAGATATTCGGTGGTCATGTCTGGTACTGTACCGCAATGGGCGGTGTTATCAAGCCTTGCGTACTGACGGTCTTGATAGCCTCCAGCCAGATATCGCCCATGCGAAAGTACCCGGAGTACGACCTGTACAGATTAGCAAATGTAGGTTCGCAACTTTGCTAACAACACTCACGGATGCAAGCTATCAACTAACTCACTAGGCCCGACGACGCTGTGATCTACAACCGAGAGCTTGAAGCCCTGTTGGAGCTTCTGCGTCACTACTGAAGGCACCGCATCGTTGAAGGCCTTGATATTTGCCCTGATCTGCGTCTTCTCTGCCTGTATGAGCTTTGCAACGAGCACAACGGCATCCGGGCATACATCTAGCACTTCATCCAGTAACCTTGCGAGCCGCTTCGGCGCATCAGACCACCTTTCTTCCGTGCTCTCAGCACGAGCCAGATCATTCGTGCCAACGTGCAGCAGCACCACATTTGGTCGCATCTGGAGCCCAACTTTCATCACACCTTGCAGCTGGCTGATTGTAAGCCCTGGATGCCCCTCGTTGTTGTCGTTGTCCATGAATCCAGAGTGCTGTGTGCCAACAAAGTCAACCGAGTGGTAGCGCGCACGTACGAGCTCACGTAGCAGTCGTGCGCGATATCCGTCCGTTCCGTTCTCTTGACCCGGTTGCCAGCCCCATGTTATTGCGTCGCCGAGCGGTAGTATACGTAGTGGGAGGTTGAGGTTCGCGCCGCGTTGTCCATGGGGAAGGCCGAATGTGAGTGGGATTACTGCAAGCATGTTAGCGCCATGCGCGAGGCGATTGACTTGTCGCACGCGTGTACAGCAATGTACGCTGCCATTCCACTACGTTCCTCGAGCAGCGTCTTGGACTTTCGATGCTTCAATGGGATCCGAGTCGATTCCACACCTGGTGTTAGCACCGCGACGCACCTAAGCAAATCACTGCCACCAGGCCTAGACCCTTCAGGGCCGCCTTGTATCGCGGGCCTCCAACAGATGGGTACATGGTCGTATACCGAGAAGTGTCATGTGTCGCGGAGACTTGAGTCGCTTCGCAAGCGTTACAGTCGTGCCACTGTCAGGAGCTTTGCTGTGGCCCGGTGGTTAACGTCATAGCTCTAGTAATACGGGGGCTTTGCGCTATTCATAGACGGGGCTACATTTACTAAGAGACGCGCATAATAAGCAGGAACTGGGTGCATGTTTAGTCTTCTGTTGCGCCAGTGGGGATGGCGCCGGGCCCGGCAATAATAACGAGTTCGAGAGGGTCCACACGTCAGACCCTCTTACGTATGAACCCCCTGAACCCCGTGCCTTCACAACATCAGGGTATAACTTTCGCTTTCCGCATACGGTCGAACGCAGTCGTCCATGTGTCCTTGGTCCCTACTTCCTCCGTATACCCAACCTTGTGCGAAGCCTCCATGCTCATCTGGCGGTCGAAGTCAAACATCGTCATGATGAAGTACTGGTGCATATTAGCTACTGCATCTGAAACAGACGCCCTCAGCAATTTCTCTCACGTACCTGGAATCCCGGATGCGTGATATCACTATCCACGCTGCCCTTCTTGAGGTCGTGCTTCTTCTCTAGCACCTCCCACTCCTTCTTGTGCGCGTCAATGTACGCCCCAGGCTGTGGTGAGCCCTCTTCAGGTCCAGTTCCCTCCAAACCAAAGTAATCACAGATTATCGGCCACTTGCCACTCCAGCTATCTTCTTGGCCACCCACGTTAAAGCTCTGTGATGCGGTCTTCTCCGAATTTAGAGATGCATGGATAGAAAAGTGCGCGACCATGTCTTGCGGAGACTCGTTGTACTGGTTCACCCATGACTTCTCAGTTCCGGGAAACGGGCACTTTACGCCTTCTCCTTCAATAGATCGATACAGCGACAAATACAAGGCAAGTGTCTGCGCAAGGCAGTACGCGTTGTTGTTTGGTACGAATCCGATGATATTGTCTGGTCGGACCTCGCACCAACTCCAGTTCTTTCCTTTAGAGATGCGTTTCAAGCAGTCAATCTGGTTGTAGTAGAAAAGCTGGGAGAGGTAAGGCTCGGGAATAGGTGGTAGTGTCTCTTTGAGTGGCAGCTCATTCGCGAATGGGAACTTGTCCAGCATTTGGCAGCCGTAGATTTTGGTGCCTGTAGGAAGAAGTACGTATGATAATTTGGAGGAAAGATGGTCGATCGCAGTCACGGCACGTTCGAGCATGGCTTCGTTGGTCTTGCACTCGGAGTCGGGATCGTCGATCTGCTTGTATGCTTGCTCATATTAGACCCGGCAGATTTTGCTATAGCTTTCAACTTACAATAGAAATACACTTGCGTCACGGTCTCAACGTCTTTGACCTTCTCTTTAATTTGCTTCTCCAGGTCTTCCTGTGTTCCTTTGACCAGATCAACACCAGATACGATTTGAAGTCTGGGGTCGTCAGGCCAGAGAGCCATCTCACGTGTCAGTGGCCGATTGACCATAGCTGTGACCCTAGAGAACGCATCCTTGGAAGGATATCCGTTGAGGATGGCATTAACAATGGCCCACCCTGAGATACCGGAAGCGCCGTAGATAAGCGCATGGTTCCCCATTTTTCGGATACTAGACACACGTCAAGATGGCTTGTTCGAGAAGTAGGCACAGTGAAAGCTAGTGGAGACAGAAACGTGACGCGTGACGACCAGACCCTAGTATATGTACTTGCTTTCACGTTTGAATTAGCCGACATCGCCTTGATATGCACTATGATCACCCAAGTCAGCCACGCTGCAGCATGTAAGACCTTCCTGCTCGGAACAGCCTGGTGCTGTCGATACTGACGCGGAGAACAATATCCAAGATGTGTCTGATAGGCTCTTCCCCGCAGCGTCATTTGCCTGACTCGCGCTGTAACGCCCGTGGACTCTTCCGGCTACAGGCCTGGCTACTTGCGGTTCTCGGTGAGAACTCGATCAGCGCTGTTGCACTGCATATGGGTGTGCGAGTTGGAATATGTCCAGATGCATGGGGTTTACAATTGATGCACTCTCGGCCTGCCGAGGTTTTGTGGCGGAGGGAAGACGCTAACAAGGGGTGTGCGGCTCGACGCCCAAGTGGCCTCAAGGGCGGTCCCCAATGAGACTTCGTTAGTCACTACAACTATCTCGTCGCAATACTCTCCACCTGGGCAAATTAGTTGCACGTATTTTGATGTCGAAATAGCTTGCGAAGTAAAATGCTACGCTGAAATTGTGCAGCTACACCGAAAGCTCGTCAAGCCCGAGAGAGATATTAGAATGATCGGGATGTGCCCGCGGGACTACATCCGTTCAAGAGCTGGTGAGCTGGAGTTGTAAATTTCTTGGAAGCATACGTCGAGAAAGCATACTGTCCTTGCGGCTATCTTTAAATGGATGGAGAGAACCTAGTCTGATGTATTTGCACGTCTCACCTACCTAGGTAGGTACGATAGCTCTGACGGCACACGGTACCTCTAGGAGCGATAGTGGTGTCATGCAACCATTTATCTTGCTATTTATTTGGGTGATGATATCGCTGTGGAAGCCATGTTCGATGAAAGGCTAAGCACCCAGGTATGTACCCGGGTACAACCTTGAAATATGCGCTGCATGACACAGCCCGCATCTTCTTCGCTCTCTTTGACGTATATCATACACGTTGAAACTAAGGTTCCTGATCGAAACTTTCGTCTACCTTGTCCTAGGTAGTAGCTACCTTTACAACCACTTCATTTTCGCGGTTTTCAGTATTATTTTCTTACGCATCACGCCTACGGCGTCTAATCGCTGCCTTTACCTACTATTTTGAGAGCGACAGTTAGCCTGACCAGCTCTTCAATGCATAAAGTGAGACCACCCTCCAAGAACGAACTGGAAGAGATCAAATTCGAGCTAATCGAAACCAATGGCGACCTTAATGCAGCCATTCACGAGCTAGATGCGACCAAAGACGAGCGAACACTCTCAACGCCTTACAGCTGTGACGGCACCAAAAACGTAACAGCATGGAATTCGCGGTTGAAACGCGAGTTCAAGCGAGAGAAAGAGAAGGCTAGACGGTGTGAAGATGACCACGAAAAGCTGGAGCAGCTCAAGAAGCAATGGTCGTCGCTCTCCAACATACACTCGCACGCTGACATCAAGGTGCGCGAAGGAGTTAGCGGTTTTTGTGTTCTATACTCTGCATCATGCTGTTTCCTGGAGGCTTTCACAATTTCTCATTTTAGTAACCACGATGCTACAGGGGAGATGTAGCATAAAAATAGGCTTGTGGGTATGAGCTCGTGTAATATAGAAACTCAATGCGTACATCAGGAAAGCGCCGATGAGTAAAACCCTACTTTACCATCACCACATGCTCCATATCAGTGTATATTACACCAGAATCCTCTCGCCTCTGTAATAGGTACGTCAGTAATACTCCTCTTCTTCAAATTCCCTGCGTCGCATGCACTTCATCTTCACTTTCATTAGCTAGTTTCACTTCCCAGCATTTTGCAGGCGACGAGACTTACTTCGAAAAACCACAACCACACGCATCAGACACCGTGGCGGATAACACTTTTCTCGTGATGTGGTAACAAGCATCGCTGGACATGACTTGTGTCTTGCCGCCTGGTAGATAAATAGTGCCGCAAATGAGGGGCCCGGACATGACAGGCGCTGGGTAAGTTGAGATGGGGATACCGTGAGAAACGTGAGAAAATTAAGGAGCGTGTTGAAAGGATGGCTTGTAAAATGGGTTGCCAAATACAATGATCCTGCTTCCAGGCGAGTTTTGGCAAGTTAATGTTGCGAGTAGTTCAAACTTGGTGCTACGTAGAGCAAGTATTTATGCAATCTCGGCCTCGGCGCCTATTCTGCAATGTGATATGTCAAGTGTAGGGGCGAATGTGAGGTCTTGCCTGGCACTCATATGTGGGTGTTGTATTGCTAGGTACATATATGAACGGGTGTTACCAGTGGCGTGGAACGCTTGTTTCTAAGGAAACTTTAGCGTGCGTCTATGTGCATGTAAGCTTCCAGCTATTAAATCACAAAAATGTGGACGAACCGAATGTATGGACCAATCGCGGAAAGTACGTTTCTGTCTATTCTTTTGTACTTCTAACCAACCCAGTCAATCTCCTTCTCGTACTGCCAGAAACTACCGGTCTTATTCTGAATGTCGTGGATTGCGAGCAGCACCGGAGTCTGAGCTCCTTCTTCTACAGTTCGTGTTCCGTTGCCTAAAGTTTGGTGTACGAAATCAGCAAATGCCTCACTTGAAAGTTCGTATCAGAGATTCTCACCCTTTGTCATGTCAGTATTCACGTAGCCGGGGCAGCAGACGTTGATCAACACCTTGCTTCCCTTGTCCTTCTCTTGCCTAGCCAGCGCTCGTGTGCCTCCAATTATTCCCGCCTTGCTCACAGCATACCCTGCACTAGGGAACCCAGCATCCTTCTCTTTGCCAGCCTCGACAGCAGAAACGAACTCCTTCATAATATTTGTGATATCTTCCTCGGTCTTGGAAGCGAGGAAGCGGTTGCGGATTTCTTCAGAGTAGTTGTTGAGTTTACCAGCCATGCTGCCAAGGTTTACAATACGACCGGTGGGCTTCAAAAGAGGGAGGAAGGCGTGACACGCCTCGAGTGTCTTGTAGTAGTTGCAGTCGAGGGTTTTTTTGACAATATCGGCGTCTGTAGCTGTTAGTAAAAGCAATGCGTACTATGAGAAGCGGTACAAACTAAAGCCATCCATGGCAATTCCTGCGTTGTTGATGACAAAGTCAATGCCGTCTCCATGTGCCTGCTTCAAGTGGTCCGCGAGGGTCTTGGTGCTGCTGCTGCTCGTAATATCAAGCAAGTGGAACTTGATCTCAGAGAGCCCTCCGTCGGCCTTCAATGCCTTTGCCTCCTTGAGCTGCGCATCTTGCTCTAGGTCTTTAACGGCAGCTTCTCCCCTGCCCTGATCGCGCGCTGTCAAGTAGATTAGGAAGGGTCCGCTGTTAAGCGGCGACTTGGGGTATTGCAGTGCGAGTTGTTGGACAATTGCGCGTCCGATGCCCTGTAAGAATTAGTTTGGTACTCGTACAGGGGCTGTATATAAGTATGGGTACCTTGTTCGCGCCGGTGACGACTCCTATTCTGCTGTATGACATGATTGTTGATATGCTTCAATCGATGGACGTTTGGAGAGAGGAAGGGACGACAGTTATATGCCACAGATTCTTCCCACATCCGTACCATTAATCACCGCGAAAAGAGTTACGCTGTTCGAAGCTAAGGATGTCGATACGTCACTAATCATCGGTGGATCTCTTCGGTGTCGGAAGGCGCCATACCCGATGACGTTAGCACTGCCGCGGCCACGATCTCCCGCCCTCGCCGTCTTCAAAGATTTACCCGCGCAGGTTCACAAACCTACCAACACAACGTTTAGATTAGTGATCAAAGGTCAGTGACCTGATACGAAGCTTCTGCCTTTGCTGCTTCGTATTCGGTCTCTCGAGTACACGACTGCCACGAAAAGCGTCCTAGCAATAACATATTTCAGCACAGACACGGTAGATGTATCGTCTGATAATTGCTACACGTCCTACCGCTCGGCGTGTCGCTCCCAGTCTGGAGGTACAAGTCGTAGTAGCTTGCATCTTTCAGTCTACATACGAGGAAGTTCAGCTCTACGCTGTGCGTTAGCAGCAAATAGGGTAATTTGCGCATTCTACACGTTCTGCGATACTTACGTCTCCCGTAGCCGCTACCCTGTACAGTGATAATAGTGTCACCCTCTAATCCCACGCTGTCGTTTCCCCGGTTGCTATGCGAACGCCGCGTATCTTGCCTAGGGTTGCTGTGCTCCCGGCGTTCTCAACTGGCGCCGCGAGTGCGCCTGAGACGATGAGCAAGACTTGGGCAAAGAACGTGAGCATTGCGACAAAAATCGATTTTACAGCGTGGAGCACCAGTAGAAACATGGTTCACTGTCTAGATCTCTTTATATATGATCGAACTTGGGCATTACTTGATCATAGTCTGCAATATCGCAGATTGATTGCAGTCACGTCACGCGTAGAAAAATCTACCACCAGGTACAAGATGTTTTCGGTATGTCACAAGCGTCAACAAGAGAGCACAGAGCTATTAATCTCATAATCGCGAAAATCTATCACTACTAAGCAAGAGGCAAATACTATTCAGGCTGCGGCCCGTCAAATCTACGCTAACTCAAAACATTACCTAGTGCGAAACGCTAACACCGTGCACTTGGCAGTTGCCTCTCACGTCCCATTCTCTCTATCCGCAAACTGACCACCATACTCGATCGGCAATCTGGGGCCTCAGTACCTGGAACGTTCCGGCTACAACTATTGGTTTCGATGGCGAGTCATGTTTGTGATAAATGGACTAATATCAACTGATTCAGCCACCCCGTGGGTTACGGCTGGGCAGGATCATCAAACGACATGGGAAAAAATGGACAGTTCAGCTGACGAACGAATGGACGATCTTGAAGATACTAGATATATACACTCGCCTCCAGTCTGTGCCTCTGCCGCAACCGGAGCATCTATACCTAGCACTTCAGCATTCTCACCAACCACCGACAATATTAAGAGTGTGGAGACTAAAGCACAAGACATGGACCAGTACATCGCTCTTGGCTGTCTTCATCTCGAGAAGCCACTCGACATTCTTCCATCTTCGCCATCGGATAGTGACTGGATTGAGCTAGTGTACCAAGAACTTCCGGATGAAGTCAAAGCAATCATCGGCATAGAAGCAACAAGACTGCTGGAAGCTCGCTGGATCCGCTTGTTTTCGCATGCTAAAACGACTTATACTGCGCGTCTTCAAAGTCTTCTCTACGTCTACCTGTTACCAGAAGATTGGGGTCGTCGTTTCATCGACCGTAATAGCAAGAGTCTGAAGACTGCTTTGCGACAACTCCTGCAAAAGATCGACATCTCATCGAGTGTTTGGAACGGTGACTATGAACCGGGTGAGATACGCTACTTTGATCCCTGGGCCGGTGCGGAACCTTCTTCGTTATATTACTTGTTCAACAAGCTGCCATCACCTGCGCCACACCCAGCGGCGATCAAGTGTCGATATACACGTGCTGCTGTACAAGACGTCCTGGAATCTGCAGCAGTATCTGAGTGGTCAGAGCTTGGCGAACAGGCGCTACCGGGGCTCAGAACAAGACTGTACGCGTATCAGACACGTTCGGCAAGTTTGATGCTACAACGAGAAACTTCACCGCAGCTGCAGCTTGATCCGCGATTGGAGATTCGAATCGCACCAAACGGGAAGAAATTCTACTTTGGGGCTCGAGATGGATCGTTCTTGCAGGAGCCGCGTTACTTTGAAACAAACCGTGGTGGTATTCTAGCAGAGACTATGGGCTTGGGAAAGACAGTCATCGTCCTCGCCGTCATCTTGGCAAGTAAAAACCATCTTCCTAAAATTCCGGCCGCTCACCGACCACTGCCTCCTTCCCGAAATCGGCCTGGATCATTGACAGACATGGTAATCTCCACCGCGGGCCGACACTCTATTCCGGCAAAAGCCTTCTTTGAACAATCTGAAGCAAATGGCGCGGGAGATATGACAAGTTTCATAGACGCCCTTGACCGAGCCATCCCATTGTACGAGATACCACCAGATCTCCCACGGATGAACAGGAACACTCGGATACCACTACCACGCCAGTTAGTGCTCTCTTCTGCTACCATTATCGTTGTGCCTCGAAACTTGCTGCATCAGTGGCAGTCCGAAATACAAAAGCACGTCCTTCAAGGTGGTCTGAAGGTACTCGTGGTGGACTCTGTACCTAAGCGCGCTAGCAAGACAAAAACATCTCAGCAGGCCGACGAGACTATGGAATTTCGAAGCGAATTGCCAGCTCCCACCGAACTTATGAAGTTCGATGTTGTTCTGTTTACTCGAAACCGCTTCGAACAGGAGATACAAGACGGCCATGACGAACTTGGACGGCGTATGGGCTCTGGTGTCTCTCGTGTTTGCAACTGTCCTTACATAGCAGCAACTCGGATACCCGATTGCAGTTGTGTTGATACTGACAGAGTCTACGAATCGCCATTGAAGAAGATACATTGGCTACGTATCATCATCGATGAAGGACATTCGTTCTCGAGCTCTCTCTCGAATGCTGTACTGGTCGCTAAGCAGATACAGGCCGAGAGACGTTGGGTGGTATCAGGAAGTAAGTCATAAGAATTTCCTCATTTATACGTAGACTGATGCTCATTAACAGCACCTGCGAAGAATTTAGTGGGTGTGGAGGTAGACATGTCCACAGTCGACTCAGAAAGCGACCCTGCATTGCAGCGTGAGCTCGCCATCAACCAGAGGAAGTCTTTCGACTTTGATTCAGATACCAAAGCTGCGAAGGCTTTGGGTATGCTCGCTTCAAACTTTCTTATGGTTAGGCCATGGTGCGACAATTCAGAAGGTAAGATTGACTGGGACGAATACATCTATCGTCATGAGCACCACTACCGGAAGACCTATTCCGGTTTCTCATCGTGCTTTGTCCGAACGCTAGAAGATTTGGTTGTGAAAACCCGGCCCGAGGACGTGGAGAAAGACATCATTTTGCCTCCAATGAGACACCGGACTGTATATCTCCAGCCATGTTGGTTTGATAAGATGATAGCCAACCTTTTCATTCAAGTTCTCCGAGCGAACGCCATCACAAGTGAACGCACCGACGTCGACTACCTTTTCCACAAAAACAGCGTCAAAGCCCGTCACAGTCTTATCAGGAATTTACGTCAGTCCAACTTTACGTGGACAGGGTTCAGTCTTTCGGATGTAGTCTCCACACTTGAGACTACTACTAAATATCTGGCCAAAGAGAGCAAGAACTGCTCCCTCGATGACGTCAAATCCCTCATGGAGAGCAGTCAAGTCGTATCGAAGCTTACGGCTTCTGCTGAATGGATTGCGCTGAGCACATCTCACGAGGTAGGAATAGCTGTCGAAAGCTGGCCAGATAAGACTCAAGAAACTTTCGCATTCGTCCACCCGGCCAAGCCAATCATGGTCGGAGTTACACAGCTCATTGAAGGCCAACTTCACGTCGATAGCAACATACGCTCGCCAGACCCCACTGCCGGCCTGGAGGCTGTCGGACATGCTGCGAAAGCAAAGGCTATAGCGATAGCCGAGGAAGAGGGAAAGGCCAAGGAGTCGAGCGAGGGCACAGCTGATGGCATGCCCTTGCAGAGGACAGGAGTTCCAACTTCGTTAGTGCAGCCACTGACTAGTCGAAGAGCATCAACCATTGTAAACAAAGCTTCTACCCAGAACCCAACAGAAGCCAAGCCTGTAAGGGGTGTCGCAGGTCCCACAAACAACACATTGCCTGTTCGCTCGAAGAAACGCAAGCTCACACTTAGGGACGAGACGGCAGAACTTTCCAAAGATTCGAATTTGCGGAACACACGCTTCGTAGGCACAACATCCGCCAAGCTTACCTATCTCGTGGACAAGGTGACGAAGCATCAGGCGGAAGAGAAGATAATCATTTTCTATGACGGCGACAACGCGGCATTCTATCTCGCCCAATGTCTCGAGTTGATGTACGTCAACCACCGCATTTACGCCAGAACCCTGAACAACGCTTTGCGATCCGAGTACGTACGGTTATTCAACGAGGATCCGGATGTTCGTGTCTTGCTCATCGACGTCGCGTGTGGTGCTCTGGGGCTGAATCTGAATGCGGCAAGTGTCGTACTCATTGTGAATCCGATCAATAGGCCGAACATCGAGGCTCAAGCTATCAAACGAGCCCATCGCATCGGGCAGACGAAGGAAGTGCTCGTTGAAACTCTGGTTCTCGAAAATACTATTGAACATGCGATCTTCAATCGTGCAAAGAAGATGTCTTACGCTGATCACCAAGAAGCGAAAGAGCTTGAGGATGACGCTGGCATCGTTCGGATTATTCAAAATGCCCAGATACTGCCTGTGGGTGATGACGAGGGCGAAGGCGTTTCCAGCTTCGCACTACTGCAGACACCGCAGCAGATTTTTGGGCGACCGAACCGGCACAGGTACCATCGGTATGGAGTCGCAGAGAAGAGGACTGAGGATGCACCACAGAAGAAGGCAAAGACTTCGAAGGGTGCAAGGAACGGCAAAAAGGATGATATACGTGATGCGCACGCTGCAAAAACACCCTCCAGAACGGACTCGGATCCTGGTTTGCCATTACGAGGGCAAGCTCAAGATGGTAAGTATGCTAGCGGATGGTGCAGCCTCGTCGGTGCCAATGGCTAGCATTTTTGGCAACGGTTGAGACACGACGGCTTCAATTTGAAGCCTTGCGCATGCTTGCAGGCTCATCCATCTCTGATGGCGAAGGAGCGTCTCTTCATGTCTACTATACCCGTCAGTTTTAGCTTCGGCTTCTGTTCCTACTGTTTTGATGCGATATAGTATCTTAGCGCGAACATCAATAACGCGCTTCTTTGAATACGTCTTGAGTCATCTCCCCAATGCGATTTTGGGTGGAATTTGTACAATGCTACCTGTCTAGAACGCCGATGAACGCCATGCTAACCAGGACGTGCATTACCGCATTTCCTGTTGACCATCCGTGCCCTCAACATCATCGTGCTTGATCCATACGCTCTCCATGGCCTGTCCCAGGATTTGCATACCCTCTTCGATTTCTGCTTCAGTGATGACAAGTGGTGGGACGAACCTCAGGGTGTTTGTACCGCAAGTGATGATCAGCAGACCTCGTTCACGTGCAGCAGTAACTATGGGGGTGGGATCTACATCAAGTTGAAGACCAAGGATGAGTCCCTTGCCTCTGAATTCCTTGATTTGGCTCGAGAAGCGCTTTCGTAGAGCATCAAAATGTTTGCGGAATGCTTGCTCTTTGGCGGGTATCGAGTCGAGAATGTCTGGCGATGACAGGCGGGAGAGGATGTATGAAGCGACACGCGATCCGAGAGGGTTGCCACCAAAAGTAGTGCCGTGGTCGCCGGTCTTGATGTGTTCGCAGACAAAGTCGTTGACGATAGTGGCGCCGATGGGGAAACCGTTGCCAAGTGCCTTGGCTGTGGTGACAATGTCGGGGTGGCATTCCTTGGGATAGCCTGCGTGTGCCCAGAAGGTACCTGTCCGGCCCAAACCGCATTGTATCTCGTCGAAGATGAGGACTGCGCCGACTTCCGTGCACCTCTTTCGCAGCGCGAGAAGGAACTCGGGCGTCGCGACGTTCACGCCACCCTCTCCCTGAATTGGCTCTACGATGACACCGCATGTAGTATCGGTGACTAGCTCGTTGACTGCATTGACGTCGTTGAATGTGCCGTACTTGAAACCGGGCACCATTGGTGAGAATGGTGTCTGGTACTTGGGGTTTGGTGTCGCGCTTAGACTTCCCATGGTGCGGCCATGGAACGAGTTGTGGAATGAGACAAATTCATGCTTGTCTTTGTCCGGTGACATTGACTTGCCGACCTTGCGCGCAAACTTTATGGCAGCCTCGTTAGCTTCGGATCCGCTGTTGCAGATGAAGGTGCGAGTCGCGCTGGCGAAGCCTCCGGTCGCGTGCGTGAGCTGGATGAGCTGCTTCGACAGCAGGCCTGTGTGCGGGTTGTGGTAGAGATTCGAGGTGTGCATGAGTTGCTTAGCCTATACGAGGGTCAGTGTGCTGTGTCCTTGATGGCGGTGGTAGACGTGCCTGTTCTCCAATCACCTGGGCTACGCCGGCGTCGCAGTGCCCGAGCGCATTGACGGCGATGCCAGCTGTGAAGTCCAGGTACTTCCTGTTCTCGATATCCCACATGTAGCATCCCTCGCCCTTCTCGAACATGGGTGGTGGCCGAACATAGGTTGGGACCATGTATGGTAGCTGCTGGTTGACCAGGCCGGCTGTCTTCGATGACGAGGGTGGGTCGGGCGTAGCCAGTGTAGAGTCGCGCTATAGGGAGTCATTATGGAATGCGCTTCGAGGTTGTGAATCCACGGGTACTCACGGCGATGGCATCCTTTACATCCTGTGGTAGACTGGACCCCCTGACCGCAGAGGCTGCGGAAGCAAACCGCGCCGGCGTGTAGTTGACGCGCGATGTGCGCAGTACAGCACACATGCGCTTGGAAGCCATTCGTGAAGCCATTGCAATCTACAAAACTTAAAAGGCGGCCCAAGAACTTCAATGCCTCATCAGATGCACCTCAAGTGACTGTTCGCCGTGACGCAACTTTCCAAAATTTTAGCGTGCATGACAAGATGGGCCGACGTCGGAGCGTCGGAGGGGTGACAGGGGTCCATGTGCTGTTCATGTATTGCGCTACCGGCGCGTTCAAGCACAGTAATGGGAAACATGAAGATACCTAGAATGACGAAAACACTCTGTCTATGACTTGGCCGCAGACTGCAGATGAGATCGACTAGCTTTCCGTCGACAGGCGACCGCTTGGGCCGATAGATAGGAATCTTGCCTTTGAGGCTGTTGGGTCCTGAAGTTTGGTGCTTTGGTGAACGGTAGGATTGTAAATCTATCAAATACCTAGGTAAACTACTCCACTCGATGGATGTAGGCTTATAGCGCAGCTATGCCTATTAATTGAAAAGGTCTCCGAATATTCAGGATACTGTCTTTGATGATTAGGTTCAGATTGAAGATTGTTGCAGTCTTAGCTTTGGGAATACGTCACTTCTTAGTAACGACAACGATATGCTTTACAACACACATAAGACTCAAACAGAAAGGATAAGTAGAGAAGCCAAGGGCATAGAAGTAGAGATAGGAGTGGGAAAGAGGAACATAGAAGAGGGGCAGAAAAGAGCAAGAGAGAAGAGAAGTACGAAAGAAGAGAAAAGGAGAGGAGAAGAGAAGTAGAGAAGGAAAGTAGAGGGGAAAAAAGTAAGATAGAAGAAGAGACAACTAGTAAAGAGCAGACAAGAGAGAGAGAAGATTTATTAATATACAAATTAAAAGAAAGTAAGAGCAGGACACCATTGGATCAAGAGCAGTAAATAGTTTAGTGATGAAAGTCCCTAAGCAGATTTCCAGAAAGTAATTAAGCGGTAGCTAGGCGAAAGCTAGTCAACGTGGCAAGCTAGTAGAAGACATGAAGTTGCATTCGCATCTCAACTCGTCATGTTGTTATGTGCACAACATCTTCGAGAGATACTTTATAAGTACTAGCATAGTAAGTCGCATGTGTGATTATTCCTTAAGCACGTTCACAAGCACCGTTACTTAATGAAGAATGTCCCCTAATAGTGACGCCGGTTTCCGAAGATACCGGACGGCTACTATGGGCTAGCAAAGGCCTGGATGTTACTCCGTACTGCTTACTAGCAACATCTTGACTGTTGATGGAACCTGCTAGGGGTTCCTAGTTGTTTATACTGAATCAGCACGATGGTGTTTGAAATGAAACCATCGTAAGAAGCTTCCACGAACGGTAGTGCTACTGGTATGTGTTAGCAATGACGCGAAAGGAGATGGTGTAAATGACGCCGGATTTAGGAAATTTTGTCTGGTACTTTACGTTCAGGCCGATGACATATTAGAAGGCTGCGAAAACAACTGGACTCAATGGAAAGGTAGAGATGAAAGTGACGTGAAGTGAGATGAAGCGTTAGTTATAATGAAGTGAGCATCAGGGAGAATGTATGACTAGGGCAGCGTTCCTGCTCTTTGGCTGTACCACACAACAGCCTATGACCGACATCATGGCCACTAACGTTAGTAGAACTACACAACAGAGATGCTGCATCTTCAAAGAATTGATAAGATTAACTCGAGTATGACAGACTCCCGCCACCACAAAGCCAGCGAAGCCAACGCCTCTCGACTAGGTAAGTTGCCTATCCTTTTTTCACGCGCACTCGAGCTTCACCTACCCCCGCACCCTATCCAAATGTCAGCATACTGTATAACGCTTGCTTAGAAGGATATCATCTTCTCGCTGCTTTTAACTCTCCGCTGCTTCTACCTCTACCTCTACTTCTCCACTCTTTCCGACTCTCTACTCTTGCAGCCTTTAGCTCTTCCTATTTATTTCTCTTCCTGCTCTAGATCTTTCCATAGCTTGCCATTCTATCGCCTAGCTCTTTCAGCTCCGACGAGGCGCTTGTCACGCACTTGTACCTGGGCTAACATACTGTATAGAAAAACCACCAAGCAGAGAAAAAGGAGAAGAAGGCACAAGAGGCAGAGCGCAAGCGAAAGAGAGAAGAGGAGGCGCAAGATGTGCCGCCTGCGTAAGTTACTACTATTATGCTAAGTTGTGTGAGATCAGGACACTGACTAATGTAGCAAAAAGAAGTCGCATGATGCCCGCCGCCGCATCAAATAGAAGGCGGACGCTGAGAAGGAATTCGACATTGGCGACGGCGACAGCAAGAACCCCAGGATCAAGCTATCGTTGCGTGGTGCTGAAAACGCGATTGTAGTTCTTCGCGCGGCGGTGATGTATTAGCGGTGTTACATTTTCCAGCCGACGATACCCCACCCTTTGTTTGCAATAGTCTATAAATTTTCGACCTTGGAATGTCTCCATCGCAGCAACATATCCAACTCAAACATAGTTTGAAAAGTCTCGTTGGTGTAGTTGGTTATCACGTGGGTCTCATATTGTTATATATGACTGCTCTGTGCAGCAGACATCCCAAGGCCGCCAGTTCGAGTCTGGCACGGGACAGCTTATGTTTTTGTCAGCTTGCATATTTATCCCCGCAGGTTTAAGTTTCTTTCTAAGCTTGATCAGGATTGTATTTTTGCAGTTTATCCTGATGAGCTAATGCAGTTGCAGAAGAATTTTCCATTTCGTTAAGGACAGCGCGCATTCCAGCCTTGAACGCATGCTGCTCGACTCTTCTAACCACAATAAGTATCTCCGCCACGTATCTGATGAGGCGGGTGGGACACTACCCGTATACATCGATCTCATACATGTGAACGGCTTGCATACCCCTCATGTCACTACGGAATCACACTTTAGACGCAGTTTGTCAATATTTCCCTAATCTCCTCAACCCGAGTGACTGCCTCCAGGACCACAGTGTCGTTCCTTCCTCAGATTTCCTCCGCAGCAAGCTTACTACGACCCAAAAAGCTCAGCAACGCTCTTACAACGCGAGCAGGTCGAGACATTATCTCGAATGTCGGTATTTGACGGAGCGAATGGTAAGATTGGAAGCGAGAAACGAAAGCAACTTGAACTGGACTGGTTGTGTTGGTGAGCTAGCATGATTACGGTAAGTATCCAAGGATGTTCCCCTTGGTGCCTCCCAGCCTCCCTCAGAATGCGCAACTCCTCAGCTGTACCTGGAACAAATCCTAGTAGAATTGAGGGAATCGTAGAGGTCCTGAGTTCTGTACAGGTTATGGCATTTTCGAGAAAATTGCTTTTGTCAGACGCGTCGCGCAACTGGGGAAACGCCATCCACGTGAGATCGTGATAGATTCGCGTTGCTCAGGGGCTCACGGAGTGATGACGAAGCCTGTTGATGTCATGATTCAACGAACATCCGGATTAGCCTCATCAACCCATACTGCGTTTCGTCAAGATCATCAGATATTCATCTGAATTTTTCAACCAAACTTCATCGAAACCTTGTTTTATCTCATCTTGAACGTGAATATGCCTCCGGCAAAGAGACAGAAGACCGCGCGCGATTCCGGCGTCTTCCTTGAGGAGTCGGGTAGCGAGAGCTCGGATTCTGCTTTTGAGTCGGTGCGCCCCAACAAGAACGACAAGAAGGGCTCAAAAAGCAAGAGCAGCAGCAGTAGCACGGATAAGGGCCAGTCGAAAGAGCGCATAGAACCAGGATCGCATGATTACATCTGCATACCACACCCTTTCTTCGACGTAGAAGGCAAAAATTGGCTGAACTGGACCTTGGACCCGCACGCCTACATCGAAGACAAATCGGAGGTGTTTGATAAGCTCTACAAGCCCATTGATGATGAATTCAGGAAAGACGGCGTCTACAAAGCACCGCCGAGTGAATTTCCTGAGCACAAATGGGTGATGATGTGGGCTGCTTGGCTGAAGGCAGATCTGCTGGGGAGGAAGGCAAAATATTGCGACCCAGACTCGTTCGGTCTGGACTTGTACACGGACTGGTCAGGGTGGGGAATGCAGGAGATTCTAGAAAACATGGTATGTGCGATAGTCGATTGGATATGCTAACTAGTAGCTGACAGCGTAAAGATGATCGAGTTTGACCAAGGCTTCCAGACCAAGGAGGACCGTGTTGAGAAGATGTGGTCGGTGATCAGCGCGGTAGGTCTCTGGCTGAACGAAGATAGCCACGTGGATGCACTCATAAACAATGAGGATGGCGAGACAACATGCGAGATATTCGGCTTACTGGGCTGTGCACTACTCACCGTGCTCGCGGCCATTGAAGCAGCAGGCGAGCTCAAGCCAGATTCCCGCTTCCTCGATTTAACTCTGGGTATCGCATATTACCTGGAAATATCGCACGATCTCCCCGCATATGGCATTGAGGGAGAATATGTAGCCTGGCGCAAGGAAGCTGTCAATTACTTCAAGAAAGGCGAGCTCGATCCCGAGAAGGGGATTTTTGCCACGAAGCTGCGCATTGAGAAACTGTCAAAAGGTGGTGACTTTGATGGCGAAAAGGACTACGAGGAGACCAATGGAACCGTCGAGAAAATTATGACTGGGACGACTACTCTTGAGAAACTCCAGGCTGAGAGAGCGGCTACGAATCCGGCTGGCAGCTCGGCTGAAAACCCGGTCACGATTCCTGAAGACGACGATGTCGACAAAGAGAACGCAACCCCAGAGGCTACAGCGGACAAGGCTGTTCCTCCGCCACCGACTGCAAAGGGAAAGAGAAAGAGGGGTTCGGGCGATGAGGAGAATGCGAGGAACGCAAGGAATGCGAACAACGCAGAGAAAGACCCATGGCACTGGGATAGAAAGTTCAAATTGTACAAGAAGAGGCAGGGTGGAACATTGGGTGGTGAGAAGTATGACATTACCAAGATGAGCAGGGCAGATAGAGCGGCTGCGTCGTACACCGGAAAGGATCCCCTTGCCAAAATTCCGGTGAAGTATATGAAGGAAAATCTACTGGATCAAGCTTAGCTGTGGGTGATGGAATGTATCGGAGTATGGCGCATGTATCAAGATGGTATATGCAAGTTTTTGTTTCCGCCGTGCGAAAGAGCGGCGTTCAATACAAACAGCTATTGCACGCACCCTCTACTATCTACTGGCCAGATCTCTTCGATAACCCCCTTCCGATACGCATAATACACATTGTGCAAGTTCACCGTCGGATCGATATGACTAGGTATCATCTCGACCCTATCTCCTATTCTCAGTTCTCCACCCTTCCCTTCTTCCCAAGCAAGACTGCCATGCTCATCGCCCAAAACTCCATATGTGTACCCCGGTGTCTTGCATTCTGCAAGTCCAGAGTCCGTCGTCAGCGACTTGAGCCCCGCATCGATGGTGATTATATTTGGGCCTTGTTTACTGAGTACTGTAGACAGAATCGTCAGACTCTGAGCGTAGTTGGTAGAACCAACGGCGTTACGGTAGTCTGTGTCCATGAAGAGAAAAGATCCGGGCTGTACTTCCGTGATCCCAGGAACGGTGACGCAGAACTCTGCTGTGCCTGTTCCGCCGGTTGTTACTACGTCGATGGCGTGACCTTCTTTCCTCAGTGCATCGGCGGTTGAGGTGAGGATCTTCATGCTCTCGAGACACTGGCTTTTTCGCTCTTCGAGACCGTGAACGTGTTGCAGATGACCTTCATACCCTTGTACTCCAATGAGTTTGAGATGCTTTGAGGTGGTGATAAAACGTGCTAGTTCCGAAGCTGGTACACCAGGTTGCACGCCCGTGCGGTGTAATCCCACATCGAGATCGATGAGCGTCATGACCGTGCCTTCAAAATTGCTTTCTGATAGTGCTTGATCGATAGCACTGGCGCCTTCTTTGCTGTCGACAACTATCCTTACGTCTCTGTACTTCTTGACCAATTCCACCAACCTTTTCACCTTTGCAGGACCAATGATCTCACACGTAATCAGCAGGTCAGTGAAGCCTTTCTCACATATGACTTCTGCCTCACTAAGCTTTGCTACACATCCACCTTTTGCACCGGCTGCGACCATCTTCTTCGCAAGAATGGCGGATTTTGTGGTCTTGAGATGTGGACGGATGTTGACACCAGTAGGGAGGAGTTGTTTCATGAGTTTATTTAGGTTGGTTTCCATGAGGTCCAAGTCCACAATCATCGATGGAGTGTCTAGCGAGTCCAGTGAGTCGCCCACTTTAGGAGAGTACGGCATGGTGGCGATATGTGCGAGATGCTGGTAGGACCGGTAGAATGCAGAACGTTGCTGGTGGTAAATCGTGAAAGCAGCTCGATCACGACCAGAAATGCATATATGTCGGAGAATAACGGGCTTAGTCACAGCATGACGGAGTGCGAACATCGGACACGGCGCTTGAAGATAGGCATTAGAAATAAAAAAGTGGGTTGTTTGATCGCGATAGCCTAAAATGGTAAGCCGGCGGTCATCCCACCTTCCCGACTGAATACTAGCTTCCAAGTTTACGGACCGCTCATGTCGTACAACCATGAGGTACCCTGAAAGTGTGCACTGGCTTTTTCATCATGCGCGTATCAACGGAGATCACAATAACTACGTTCAGGATTAGTTTCACTTGGCTTGCAGTCATGTTGCGCATATCGTATTGCATACGTGCAAGTTCGCTACACCAGGGTACAGTCTGAGGACCACTCTCGATGGCGATCCGCGAATCAATATGATGAAGCTTGTTTCTTCTAGTATACACCTGGAACAGATCCTGAAGGTAGTTGCTGCCTTTTGCTTGAAAACTTGCTGAAGGAAATATAGTGTGTAGGTACCTTCGGCATAGGCTGTTTTTTTGGGTACCTAGCACTGCTCAGAACGATCGAGCTTCCTCGTATGGGCTTATACTTCGGTAACACTTCCGACCCTTGGAATTAAAATCCATGAAAGCTAGCAGTCACGCGTCTATTAAGCCTTGCAGCCCTTGTGCCCACTTTGCTGCCACATTGTGACACTCTTGACCTTCATCTGTCCGTGGTCCTTCCATGTAGGCAGCCACTGGTCCTTGGCCTCCCAAAAGTCAAGCTTTGCCCGGGAGCTCCTGTCAATCCATGGCTTACCGCTTTTACCATCCTCAAACCAGCCGTTTGTCGAGCCGACAGCTAGGTTCATGACGAGATAGAACTCCTGGTCAAAAGGAGCTGTGTTGCCTTTGGTGTGCTTCCAGGGATCCTCAAGACGGGTGCCATTAGCATCGGCCTGAGGGAAGTTACCGTACTTGAAGAAAGGCTCGTCGAAGTGCGTGTACATGACCTGTAGGAGGCGTGTGTTGATGTAAGTGAAGATGTATTTCTCACTCCACTAGATGTATGGTCAGTACTGTCGCGCATGATAATATGGACAGGAAAGCAGGGGTCATACCTCAATACCAAAGGTGTTGTAGTCGGCTGCATATGTAGTGTGTAATGCCTGGCGCTTGACATTATTGCGCCACCAGCCGTTATGGTTAGCGTCAGGGCCGAAGTGCAGCGTGCTCGAGACGACGTTGTTACCGCCTTGGGCATACCCGGGAGCGTTACCGCGGGACTCCGCGATATCAATCTCACCAGAGCGAGGCCAGGCGCCATATACGTTATCTTTAGGTAGCATCCAGATGGCAGGCCACAGCCAGTCACCAGTGGGCAGCTTGGCGACGACCTCGATGCGGCCATACTTGATTGAAGCACCAAGCTTTGTATTGACCCGGCCAGACTTGACGGGGTTGACGATTGTGCCGTTGGTCGTGTTGGTGGTGGCGACACAGTCGGACCAGTCGGAACCAGTGCACCCATGACCACGGAGATCGATGGTGTAGTTGCTGCCGATGAGCATCTCGTCCTGAATTGTTGGTCTGATAACAAGCTCGCCGTTCTTAACGAAGACGTTCTCATCCGTACCTGTAGTCATCTCGAACTGGCCATTGCTACAAACATCAGTCAGTCCATGTGTAACAATGGTCCGCGGTGACATACCCGTAGCCGCCCAGCTCGACTTCCTTGGTCCAGACGTTCTCGTTGAGCGAGGTGAAATCATCATGGTAGATCTCGCAGTACTTGTGCTTGCCTATGACTCTGAAGCCGTCCCAGATCATGATAGCTACCACTATAAAACCGAGTCCAAGACCAATGAGAGGAAGAATTGTACCCCATTTCTGCCTGGGGTGCGGCTTGTCGAGCCACGGCATCTGGACATCTTCGGGCTTCACCCGTCGTGAGCGGAAATACTGACCTGGCACGGGTCCGTAATGGAAGCCAGTTCCTGCGGCTTGCTTACCCTTGGATGTTTGCTTGCTTTTGTTGGTCTTGGATTTCTGGACTTTCTCTGAAGGCCCCCCCTCGAGGGCTACAGGAGTAATAATATCAGGGGTTTCTGTAAGATTCTGCATGATGCGCAGGTGTTGTGGTGTGGGAGGAGAGAAGAATGTAAAGCAACAAAGATTTTGTAGTCGGCAAGTTCAATATTCGCCTAACATGAATATTCCCACATTTGCACGCGTCAGGAATGCTGTGGCCAGTAGACGGTATCTCAACGTTCTTTTGGAACGCATGTTTGCATGGCGTTAGCCCGACTGCATGTTTAACGGGCGGTCCAATCTGATTGAATGATAGAGCGACCAAATTTCCTGGTACGAGCGGACCTCGCTCGCAAAACTCCACTGTAAAGACAGCACAGTTTCTTCGAACCATAATATGGACATGGTAATTGTTGGCCTGGTGTGGGTGTCCGTGGGGAAGGTCGACGGTTAATGTGCGGCGATTGGATGAGCCACTCAGTACGAAGAAACTCGATTTTTTTAAACAGTTGTACCTACCACTGAAAGATACTCTACAGGCATTCGTTGTGTAACGATGACGACGAAATCATGTAACACATAGCGAATACCTCTGGGTTATATATTAGACTTTTCTGTTGAGTGATACAAACCAGCAAAAACCGAACCTCTTTGCGTAGCTCCAGCGCGTCAGCGCCCGCGGCACTCCGAAGCAGCACCTGCGCTGGAAGGGATATACCATGCTTAAGATGTCGCAGCCACAGCGCGTCGCTTATATCGCACACGTATCTATGCGCCCACTACAAGACTCAAGTATATGCCCCATACGACACCCACAGAGCAGCCAAAGAGTACCCTCTTATCTACTGGCACCCACAAGAAGCTGATAAGGCTTATCGCAGGCCAGAACTTGTATCCATCCTTCATCATGGGCCATAGCTTATTCGCGCAGTCGCTCGTAACTACGTCCATGGCGTTGACGCCGGGCTTGCCCTGCGCATTGACATAGCCCATATATGCCAGGAACATGAGCGTGTTGACGACGGCGCCGATGGTCTGGTCAAGCAGGAACTTGATAACGACGTTGGTCTTGCTGAGGGATGTCTTGGTAGGGTCGGGTTTTGAGCCTGGCTTTTCGGACGGTGGAGCAGCAGAGGGCACGTTGGTAGGAAATTGATCTTCTAGGTAGCCTTGCCAAACGATGTTGGGCGGGGTGCTGAGTACGCTGAAGAGCGCGAACTTGAAGACTGTGGCATAATTGAGCGCGAAGGGCGTCTGGACACGTGTCAGCTACAAGCACCAGATGGTCGCGAATTGCGCAATTGTGCGTACGCTGTCTTGATAAGACGATATGGCTTGCGCAAGCACATTCGAAGTTATGCTGAGTACTGCGCCCTGCAGGGTCTGCGATACTATCGACATGATTTCGTTGTTGATTAGGTGTACAAATATCAACAGCAGCGGCTGGGCAACGGAGAAGGACGACGAGATGTATCGCGGGTAGGATAAATGCAGGAGAAGAGGCGTAAGGAGTGTGTAGGGCTATGTGTATCAATATAGCCAGCACATCGACTGTTGTCGGGAGTATCAACAATGTTTCGCCCGTGGCAAGTCGCGTCCCGCCATCCCACCATCCCGCCAACCGCGTAGCCCACGGCCGCCGTGACGTCAATCAAGAGGTGCAGCTCAACGCCACGTTAATCAGGATCAGTCTTCCATAGCACCTTACCTTGCGTTTCCCTCCCATGTATGGCCAATAGTAATTTCGATGTATATATACTGGTCTGCTAGATTGCGCATGAAGGATGATGCGATGGATGCGAGCTGACCAGTACGCCATCAAGGAAATCGCTAGGACGAACTACGCAGTCGCAAACGTTGTTGAGGCTGGTTGACAGAAGTGTCATGTGAGTAATCTAACCAACATCTAATTTTGAGACTCCTCTAATCTCGCAGGCGCTCCAATAGGCGAATCGCGTGAAACAATCTGCCGAAACAATCTTTGATGCGACATTCGCATTGTCAGAACCCCTTCGCAACCACGCCCATCTTCGGGTTTCACCCAAGTGTAAACTCTATCTCATCCTTAGCCTCACTCGCCAAGACATCCTTCCTAACCCTCCTAAGCGTTTTGCGATGTACGATTCCTTCCACACGCCTTTCCCAGAGTATATTGATGAACTTGTACAACCCTTGCTTCCAGCCGCAATCTTCTTGATACCATTTATCGAAGCTTCGCGCATCGATTTTGCAGTCCTTAACCGACCCAGCAGATATCTCAATAAGCTTGCATAGCTCGTTTCCAATCCGAGCCGGGTCGTAGAGCGCATCCGTGACTTCGATGTGCGATGGAGTGGTGAACGAAAAGCTTTAGAAGCATCCCGAGAACGATATTTCAAAGTTGGGACCAACGAAGTCGAGGATCCGTCACGCGCATGCGAAGGTATAAAGTTCAGGCGGAGACATCCAGCCCAGCAACCAGACGCAGTGAGAAGCTGCACGGAAGGACAACCCGATGTTGTGTTCAGGAACTCCTTGCCTAAAGCGAGGAATGTACGTCTTGTGATACAGCGTAGATAAAGAGCATTGATCACAGGTTTCGGCGGTTTGTCTGGTCCAGGATTGGAATTGGGAAGCAGAAAGGTATGGAAGGATCACACGAATGTTGAACTGCATGTCTGTCGTCTTCCAATCTTGTAGACATGGACCGTCCTGGAGGGAGGCTATCTCTAGACTTGGTAAATGTTGGTCGCATCAACTGCGGAGGGATAGTGATTGGAGAACGCTCCGTCATCAGCGTCTTCGAATAGGTCCATCGAACCGTACTAAAAGTTTTCCAGTAAGTGTATCGGGGTGTATCTGTCACGGGTGAATAATCAAACTGGTAGTTGGCAGCGCTCCTCCAGCTCTCAGAATTGATGATGCCTTCCCACCCTGCCCAAAACCATGAAGGTAGGGTCATTTCGCTGGTAGACAGTCTCCACCGGTTTTGCCTCTTTAGGTATGCCCATGGTTGCCACAATAGCGCTGCGTCAAAACACATCGTCGGTAGACCAGATATGAAACCTCCCGGAAACACGCTGTTTAAATGTGACAGACAATTGACGAACGCATCAAGAACATCTTCCGAGAAGGTCAAGTCTCGTTCGTTGAACAAAGTCATGAGCCGAGTGCATCGAATCATATTTGGCCAAGGCGAACCATTGAGACCAGCGACAGGCACGTATATTTGTGCTACAGAAGCAACAGAGGTTGGTGATGCGGTGTAGGAAGAGGCGAACGTCTGTTGGGACATATCTTGACGCTCATGCCAGGAAGCACACAGACATTCCAAATTGACCGTGTCGTTTTGGAAGATGACCCTTCGTGTAGAGAATATGTATTCCTGAAAAGTCCAGCCCCGCGAATACCACTTGGTTCGCATGAGAAATATCGCTTGGTTGAGCATGTATTTTGCATCATTCAATGATTGTCGGTCCACCTTTTTGTTTTCCCGTCTTGAAGGGGATTCGCCACGAACAAGCTCCATTTTACGGCGTCCATAGAGACTCAGGGCCGTTTCCTTATTCTGAGCTGCGACCAAGGTAAAGAGTGCGCCTGCATATATCTTTCCCATAGCACTCAGTTGATGGTGTTTGGTCACGTTGTCGTTTTGGTTGATTGTGATCCGATCCACCTATATATAAGTAAGCCCCAGGTTCCTGACCAAATTGATCGCGTCCCTAATAAGACTAGGTAATGAGACGATCCCATTGTAGAGCACGTTATACTTTTGAAATTCTTCCAGGTTCGATATCGTAGCGCAAGCTGAAGCCTCTGCTCCACCCCAAACATAACTCAACGCAACATAACGTGGGCGTTCAGGCGCTGCAACCAAACATCCTCGCTTGACATCTATCAAATAAGAAGGAAATGGTGAGTGCATCTGTGAGGTTCTGCTACCATGGCAGCGTGTTCCATGAAGTTCTTCGCAACGATCTATCCACGTTTGAATGATACCCAAATCCATAGTCAAAGCATCGTGAGCTAACACACTGATATCTGCTTTCGGGGTCTTCTTTTCAATGTAAGGAAGAAACGGGACGAGATAAGTAGGCATATCCTTCCATGACACATCGGCATTCCTGGGTGAGGTTGTGCGGTGATGGCACCGACGAGTCTCTGGGAAATGCACCGCCGAGGAGACCGTTTGGCGAGCGAGTTCTTCGGCCGTGTAGGGAATCCATAGCTTCGTTTGATGGTACAACGGGGGTATTCCAATCCAGCCCACTTGTGGAACTATACTCGCGCCAATAGTCTCAGTCGTTACTGCTTGCTTATCTTCCTGCACTCCGCGTTCTGCTGCCACCGCATCCATGGTATGCACTAGGTCTGACGCTAGGCGCTTTGCTCGATGGGATTCTACGTTGATCGGATGTTCATGTGTCATAGATGTCACTTGGCTCTCTCCGTGGTCCGCCTCTAGGCGCCTCTTCATTCTGAAATCGCCGTATGCGGATTTGCTTGTTCGCTTATCAGGTTTGGAGGATAGCAATGCCTCATCCGCAACGGTGGAGATGGCATCGTTAGCGTCGGAGACAACATCGTTGGCATTGAGGGAATCTTCGAGTGGTGACGCAAAGTGAGGGGTACGATGCTGGTGACAGTGGCGAACGGAATCGGTTAATGAACTCTCAATCTCGATGGTAGAAGGAGAATCTGATGCGCAAGGCTGACAGGACAGGTACTCGGCAGTCGAACCTCGAGTCATTGGGCTACCTACTGATGTAGTTCGACTACTCATGACCCAGATGCTGTTGCTTGGTATGGCTGGGTCATCATTGGATGAAGCTAGTAGGGAAGGCGCCACTTCCCCGGTGTGGTTTGTCCTTCTTGCTAAGGCCAGGGGCGTAAGCGGCGTGGTGTAAAGAAATTACCATTCTTTATCCGGTGTCGACTCTGAAGCTCCTGCCGGGATCCAGAAGAACTAGTGACTCTGCGATTTTTGTGCACATCACTCGTTGAAACGCGTCGAACGAAAGATCGCGTATTTAGGCAATCAATTCTTCTCGGTAGAAGTCCGCCATACCCTCTTTCACAGCCTTTCGAAGTTGCGCGCCCGCTCTGCCCAACTCTCCGCCGCTTTTCGTAGCTTGCTCCAGGCCTGCGATGATTGCAGCCTCGGCACGGTCTCGAAATAATCTTTGCCGATCTTCGCGGTCTTCGTACATCTCTGCTTCTTCATCTCTGGCAGCACCAAATAGGTTCAGATGTGCGTAGACGCTCGATCGTTCGGAAAGCATGTGATGCTGTGTGTGCCAAAGCGGAAAAGTGTTGCCGCTGGGGTCGACAGAGGCGACTGTCTGAGCATGAGAGAGCCCGGTGCGGAGGAAAGAAGTCAATGCATTCATTTGCTTGACCTGCATCTTCGTATCGGCTTTTCCGTAAGACTTCCCCGTAGACCATTTGCTTGACGCTTCACTTTGCCAACCAAGCAGACTGAGGAAGCATTTGAGCATCTTCACCCAACCTCCAGCACAACTGACGACTTCGTCACCTGTAACCACAAGCAGCCATTCAAGTACTTCGAGACCAAATATACGAATGTCAGTTGCCAAGTGTGTCATCGCAGCTCTTGTGTGCAGTAGCAGCTGGTCCGCGTGGCTAGCGATATCGACTGGTGGCAGACTTTGCAGAAGCTTGAGCAACTGCTGACGGACACTGTTCGATCCATCAAGAATGAGCTTCTGTGCCATGGGAACGATGACAGACGATGGCTGCGGTAACGGAACTGTGGGTGGGCTGCCGGCGACGGCTGAAGTTAAAAAGGCCAAGGATTCTTTCCGCTGCGTATCTGACTTGTGATTTAGTAGACCCAGGTGATGCGCGCATTGCGCTTCTAAAGTTGGAGCACTGGTAGAAAGTGCTTGTTGCTTGAGAGAAATCGCTGCGATGCGTCAGTTAAGAATGTGAGATTTGGTGTTGTAGAGCTCACATTTGGCCCGGAAGCTGGTATCGGTGCTATTCGCTGCCTTGGGTCTCGCTTTTCCAACCTTCAACTTCGGTTTCTGTCTTCATTAGCCCTGTGATTTACAGAAATCCTGGCCATGTTCACCTGGAAGTCTTTCTTCTTATTCTCCTTCTTCTTCTTTGAGCTTGCGGTCATGACGACGGACGATCAAAGTTTCGCAGATGGAGTTCGCGAATCTGTGAGTGGAAAATGTTATCCTAACGCGCGAAATGTTGAAAAAGAGAATGAAGACCTTCGTGTTAACGATTGAAGGACGCGTTCCCTACTGAAGGGCGGAAAATTGAAGATCTACAGATGCCGCTAACACCAAAAGGGCCCGGGCCATGGAACTCTTGGCAGGGTCCAGCCGCGGTCATGTACGCCGATGTCATTATTGGCCTCTGTGAACAGCGACTGCATCTCTTATTCTTCATTGTACCTGGTACGCAACATGGCCCAGAACGCCGTATGTATCGCATAGTTCCTGCAATAATAGATGACTAACAACTGCATAGCCAGACGAGACACTTTCGCTACTCACGCGACTGAGCCAGAAGCCTGGCGTTCAGAGCACCCTCATACTGTCGCGCGAGAACGGCACGATAATACGCACTTCCGGCCTCATATCGAATAGCTCTTCGGCGAATCCAAACAGCACCCTACCGGCGTCCGGGGAAGCTGCGTCTGACAACTACTCGAACGGCAGGAAGGAAAGTGGGATACACAGCGCTGAAGATGTCGCGAGCATGGTCTGGTCGTTCTTGACTGCAGCAGGGAGCCTTGTAGACGAACTGGACAAGGATGATGAGGTCAAGCTCCTCCGACTACGGACAAAGAAGAACGAACTGGTCATCGTGCCAGGTATGTTCCCCACACACTGAATGGTGGGGCTTATGCTAACGTCTCCAGATCCCAAGTTCATTCTTGTGGCTATTCACGATACGCCTCCAGCATAGGCCATACAACCAACTGATCGCACTATGTCCCCCGATTCCCGCAAGCGTCATGATACCCACCCGTTCTGATTTGAATATAACCAAAAGGTCAATTACCAATGAGACGCACTAATCTCGACGGCGTTCACATCCACACCGTCCTTGAACCATCGTTCTACGCGACTCTTAGTCAATGCTTCTGCTCCTGAATATAAGCTCGGAAAACTCACGGGCTTCATCAATCTCGATATCGTTACCGCTCATCTGCCGCTTGCGCATCTTCCCGTCCTCTGCAAACGTCCAGTCTTCAAGGCCATAGCACCGCTTCCACTTCATACCATCATGGGCATCTTGGAACTCATACCAGAATTGCACGGCGATTCTATCGTCAGTAGAGGCAAACAGCTCTTTGCGCAGCTGGTAACTTTTCTCCTTCTCCCACTTCTTTGTTAAGAAGTTCTCAATCTCCGCCGTACCGGAGATGAAGGACGATCGATTGCGCCAGATACTGTCGGGTGTGTAGGCTTGCGCGATTGCCTTGGGGTCCCTGGCATACTTAGCAAGCACGAGGTAGCTGGACCAAATACTACATACTGGCCATTCCAGAGGTCTTGAGCCTTCTTGACCTTGGCATGGGCGGTTTCTTGGGTAAAAGGTGGTGCGAGTGACATGTTCGGGACAAACAAAACTATGTAGTTTAAGATGGATCGTATTAAAAATCAATCAAAGAGCTTCGAAACATCAAAGACTGCTGCCATAAAGTTGAGTCATGCTGATCTAAGAGAGGTTGTTCAATGGATGCCTCATGTCGGCACTTCGGCATGCGCCTACATGCATCCTTGTGGAACGAAGCTCAGCTGCCTTGAGATGGACACCGAGAATCTCGAGTCGGAAGATCTCGCGTGAAGAGAACCAATGGACATATCAGCCAGTGCAAGTCGAGCGCGCGTTCGACGAGTGACGACACGAGCGCCGACGAAGAAGATTCTGGAACTGGAAGAACCAACAGAGACGACCAGTTCTACCCCGACCAAACGCCAAGAGCCAGATACGCCAGCATCTGTGTCTAATTGTCGAAAGCAGAACAGGACGTGGTTAGCATATGCCAACCGATAGCTTCCGTCACCAAACTTCGAAATGTCACGAATTGCAACAGCTCGCATCGAGCCTGCATCGTCAGCGCCTCAATAATAGGCCAGAAAGATTTGTCAAACATACCCTGCATTCTCAAAATGCGTTGGCTGGTACCTGGCGTCATACGCCATACGCCTCGGCCGGGCGCATGCCGGAACTGTGCCCCACCACGATCTCGAAGCTTCAAGCTTGGGAAGCAAGCGGGTGCCCCTCCAAATAACTAATCGGCCCAGTCCACCATAACAAGTCACTTTCTCTCACCTCACTCTGCTGTTCAGTTTCCAAGACTCTTCAATCTACACGACATTCTATACGCACGTGCATCAATCGATCATCATGGCTCCTCTACAAGTTGGCGACAAGCTCCCCGAGGGCGTCAAGTTTGAGTAAGTACATCGGTATCGAGCTCTGCTCACCACCAAAACTCTCGGAACTCGGGCTAATACTGTGTCTTTTCATGTAGATGGGCACCCATCACCGACAGCGACCCCACCGCCTGCGGCCGTCCCCAAGAATACGATGCTAGCAAGGAATGGGCAGACAAGAAGGTCGTCCTCTTCTCCGTCCCCGGTGCCTTCACCCCAGGCTGCCAGGCGTACCATCTCCCTCCCTACATCGCAAAGGCCAAGGAGTTCAAGGAGAAGGGCGTCGATGTCATTGCTACCATTGCAAGCAACGACAGCTGGGTCATGAACGCTTGGGGCAAGGTCAACGGCGTCAAGAACGACGAGGTCCTCTTCCTCAGCGACACCAAGACCTTCTTCTCCAAGGAGTACGGTTGGCCCGCGGGTATGGGCGACCGCAACGGTCGCTGGGCCATGGTATTCGATCACGGCAAGGTCATCTACGCTGAGAACGAGAAGAGCCCTGGCGAGGTCTCGGTAAGCACCTAGTTTTTCTGGGGGTAACGGTACGTTGCTGACACTGTACAGGTCTCTGGTGCCGACGCCGTCCTGGCCAAGCTGTAAGCGCTGACTTGTGCGTTACGAGCTCGCTAATCGGAGGACTTTTACACATGTCAACAGACCTAGCCAGCATCTCGTAGACGAAATACCCAAACATGGATGATGACAGTATGAAAACGCAATGTGAATGTGATGTTCTCCTGCCACGTCAGTCGTCCACTTTTATCCATCTAGTGCGTGTAATCATCTTGGGGCGATGGGCGGTGTAGGCCAGGTACGACATGGGATTTGGGTTCGTATTTGTATTGAGTGCTGGTCGAATGCTCAGCTTGGATAGCGACTTTCCACACCAGCGCTTGTTCGTGGACAAGGGTTCTGGCCCTTGGCCGTCCTAGCTGCGTCCGCCCGAATATTCGTAACAGGCCAATATGTACAAACGCCGCCATTGTAATGCGCTCAATCAAACTAAGTCGTGATCAGTGTGCGTGCACAGTGTGTTTGTAGCGGACAACGTACCGGTGTAAGGAAAGACTCGGCCACGAAACGTGCTCTTGCGTTCAACTAGCAATGTGTCAGCTTCAATGCCCAAACATGGAGACGCCGGCTGGCCTACGAAGAGCTTCATCTCTGAAATCTCCTTGTCCACCTCCTCCATGAACTGGATGATGAAGTCGACCAGCTTGTGCTTCAGCATCTCCTCGGTGTGGAAGTTGGTGATGAGGAACGAGATGTCGTAGCCCTTGACCGGCTTCCTCCGCATGATGTAGAAGGACTCGGCTCTTTGGGTCAGGAAGCGCGTGAACTTGTGGACCAGGATGTGCTCAATCTCGTCGGCCTGCTTGATCTTGATGCTGATGCGCACGCTGTTGATGCTGGGCTCGATGTACACGCGCTCCTCGGCGTTCCTCGATACGGTCAGCGGGTTGAGGATGACCTCGGGCGAGCTGGCAGCCTCGATCTCGGGGACATTGTGGCGTTCCGAGGCCTGGGACGCAAAGTTGGAGAGGGAGAGGGCGGCCGTGAGCGACGAGCGCACGCACTGGAGGTACGGGCGGAGTGATTGCGACTGCGGGCGTCAGCGTGGACATGTGGCTAGCCAGCCGTCGGCAGCCGGGGGGAGCGTACCATTGCGGACAGAGCTCAGCAACGGCTCTATGCTCTGGTGGAATGCGAGGGCTGCCGTCGGGGGAGGGCGGGCTCAATGCTCTGACATGCCAGTACGGCGAGTTGGCGGTGCCTGCAGCTCGTCGCGCTAGTGGGGTACCAGCTCCGGGCGGCGGCTCACCTTGGCGCGGCCGTCGTTCCTCATGCTTCCATTACCCTTTGCCCCACGGCCGCATTATAAACGCCTTCTCGCCTCGCACCTCCCCCGTAGTCTGCTAGCCCCCATCCACGGCATAGTTGACAGCATCCATCATGGCGACTATACCAGGTATGTGCAGCGGTCTGTCTACACGCGGATGCCACCACGACTAACGCACGCCGTCTGCAGTAATCGTCAAGCACCAGGGCAAGAAGCACGAGGTCGACGTCGACACCGCCTCGACCGGCGAGACGTTCAAGTACCAGCTCTTCTCCATCACCGGCGTCGAGCCCGAGCGCCAAAAGGTCATCGTCAAGGGCGGCCAGCTCAAGGACGACGCCGACATGTCCAAGCTGGGCCTGAAGCCCAACCAGACGCTCATGATGATGGGCACGCCCTCGGGGTCGGGGGTGGTGATAGAAAAGCCAAAGGTCCCTGTCAAGTTCCTCGAAGACATGGACGAGGCGGAAGCTGCGCAGCTCGAGGGCGCCACACCGGCCGGCCTGCAGAACCTGGGCAACACGTGCTACATGAACTCGACCCTGCAGGCGCTACGCTCTATTCCAGAACTGCAGGAGGAGCTTCTGCGCTACTCCAACAGGTACGCCTCCCGTCACCGTTTGCACGCGCTCTTACTGACTACCCCAGCAACGGCGCCAGCTCATCCAGTGCCGCACAGCTCAGCCAGTTCGGTCTCGGCGGCCTCGGAGCCTCGACTGATCTTACGGGCTCTCTGCGCGACCTGTTCAAGCAAATGTCCGAGACACAAAATGCCTTCCCTCCGCTCATGTTCCTCAACGCTCTGCGAACCGCATTCCCCCAGTTCGCCCAGAAATCAAAGGACGGCCACGGTTACGCACAGCAGGATGCCGAGGAGGCTTGGTCACAGATTGTTGCGCAGCTGCGGCAAAAGCTGAAGATCACCGACGACGAGACAGGGTCCGATGGAAACAAGCAGAAGGAGCTATCTTGGATCGACAAGTACATGGCGGGCAAGTTCGAGTCGGTCATGGAGTGCGATGAGCCTGCGGCAAAGGAGGGTGGCGAGGAGCCCGTCCACAGCGAGGACCTCTTCTTCAAGCTCAACTGCCACATCAACGTCGAGACAAACCACCTCAGGGACGGTTTGGCTGCTGGCCTGAAAGAGCGAATTGAGAAGCGGTCAGACGTCTTGGGCCGCAACGCGCTTTACACCAAGACTTCCAAAATCGCCCGCCTACCGAAGCACCTCCCCATCCACTTTGTGCGTTTCGATTGGCGAAAAGATACCAACAAGAAGGCGAAGATCATGCGCAAGGTCACTTTCCCCGAGGAGTTGGACGCACTGGAGTTCTGCACAGACGATCTGAGGAAGATGCTTGTCCCTATCCGGGACAAGATCCGTGAGGTCCGTAAGGAAGAGGAGGACGTGGAGCGTGCCCGGAAGCGACAGAAGCGCATGAGGGCCGGTGAGGAAAACGACAGCGATCCTCTTGCTCGCAAGGAGCCTCTGCAGAAGAAGACGGAAGCAGCGCAGAAGAAGGAGGACGCCAGCAAGCCCGCTGAGGACACAAAGATGGAGGAGGTCGAGTACAAGACCGACGCTCAGGTTGAGGCGGAACGCGCTGCATCCATCCTCGCTGCCAAGAAGGAGCTTCTTGCTCTCGTCGACTCTAAGATGGCTGCCGACGAAGGTGCCAACCAGACTGGTCTCTACGAGCTGAGGGGCGTCATCACGCACCAGGGCGCCAGCGCTGACAGTGGCCACTACACCTCCTTTGTCAAGAAGCAGGGTGCCAAGGACCCCAACACTGGCAAGCGGAAGGAAGAGGACGGTAAATGGTGGTGGTTCAACGATGAGAAGGTATCAGAGGTTGATGCTGAGAGGATACAGACCTTGTCTGGTGGAGGTTAGTGTACAGGACTATTCGAACTATCAGTCACTAACATCCTCTAGGCCAGAGCCACTCGGCTCTTATTCTCCTCTACCGCGCCGTTCCTCTACCCGTCATCGACGAAGACGTGCAGATGGGCGACTCATAGGCTGACTCGACATTCTATGTTATGCCTGACGCATGGCATCTTATGCTCGCGGGACAGCCAAAGCGCAAACGGAACCGGCGCAACATGTAATGCGTGGCATTCGGCGTTGTACCATTTTGAAGGCTACAGGACGGTACGCTCGGCTTAAGTAACGATGGCATGACTTCAAGACTTTGCATTAATAGACACGATATTAGACTGATGAAGTGCACGTTTCCACGACCGCAATATCAAAGACGGGGCATTTGCTTTGAGGTTTCCGCTGATTAGCATTACAGGTATTCGCTGAACTCTACATTAGGACACCTCCTAGATACACAGTGATGTACGCCTCTGCCTATGTTGTCTCTTACAGCATGTTTAGATCATGCTTCCTTGTATATAGTATGTATGTGTAAGAAGAAATTCCTCATTTCGAGTGTTGGGGCCGTGTTTCGCTGTTTCTCGTCCCCTTTCGTCCTCTTTCGTCCTCACCTCACCACGCGTACTAGAAGCGCGTCGAAACTTGCTGCCAAGCCCTCCCATGATCCTAACACTCACCTCCAGGACCGTTCTCGTTTCTCTCCCGTCTGCCAACGCGTTTCTGTCTTAACATATTGTGTTACTCACGAGACGCCACATTTTTCTTTCTGTATCTTCACGCCCATACGGTTATCGGCTCAATGTATTAGGTATCCACAATATGTTCTATAGCCACGACGGTGAGCTCAATTTTCGGACTCCAGAAGGCAGTAGCAGAAGTAACTTTTGTAGTACTCACGTCGCGCAAATATGGCGTGGCGACTGTGTGGTTGGTTGCCACCCTCGGTCACAAGTCCAACCTGAAGCGCATCAACCGCAAGCAAATCCTCGAGGTTGATGTATCCAAAGCATGCCAGACCATTGTCGATCCTGTGGCGCCGATGGCTTTGCGCCTGCAGGGTAATCTACTGTATGTTACGTCGACATGCCTCCCCTAAATGACAGACCATTAACATATGCAGGTACGGTGTATCACGTGTATACTTACAACAATGTGGATACATCCTTTCAGACGCCGAGCATGCGCACAACACCCTTCGGGTGATGCTGCGCACCGTGAAGACGACCGCACTTGATCCAAATGCTGGCAAAGCTAGGTGAGCAAACATCATTCCCGTACCCTGAGCACTTAACTCACTGATACTTCGCAGGCCTGAGCAGCTCATCTTCGAGGATGACCCTTCCTTTCTTCCTGAGTTCGCGCTCCCTCTCCCGGACCTGCTGTCAGAGCTGGATCACAACTTCAACCTTGACATTGCGCGCTCCGGTGACTCCCAATCACTAACTCCATTCGGCTCCCAGCGATCACTGTCCTCCTCCCATGCCGATGTTCTTGGCGGTATCATCTTGCCCACGTCATCTCCTGTTGCGGCAGGCGAGTTTAGTCTTGAAGGCGACGATGGAGTGAGCAGTGCTGGTGGACCAAGTGGTAATACGATCGAGATCGAAGACCCGGACTTCATGTTCGCAGACGATGGTGAGATCGTTCAGCTCTCACCACGGCGTTCGGTGGCTAGAACGCCAGCTAGAACCTCAGGTGCAACGATGTTTGCCGATGCTGGAGCGAGCGCGCAGGTTTGGAAGGGGCATGATGATGGACAGCGCTCTGGTAATCAGGTGAGTTTTACTACGCTCTCTCACATCTTTTTGCATCACGGTATCAGCCACTGGCCATACGGTCTGGCCTCGCTGCCCTTACCCAGACTTAGAGCACTGCAACGC
The DNA here is from genome assembly GCA_019702505.1 of Alternaria panax. Taxonomy (NCBI): domain Eukaryota; kingdom Fungi; phylum Ascomycota; class Dothideomycetes; order Pleosporales; family Pleosporaceae; genus Alternaria; species Alternaria panax. Next base: position 260,184 of record JAANER010000011.1, on the reverse strand, counting down.
ACAATCTCACCGCCTCCGCCCGAGCCCACTCAGACGCTTGACGGTGCTGTCGTTTGCCTCGTGGTTTGCGCCTTTTCCTCTCCGAATCCCCTCTGCCCTTTGATCAATTCCGCCTTTGATCATTGTTACATACATTAGTATCCCCGTCTTTCGAAATGGAGGCTGACCCATACCAGTTTCCTGGCGATCAAATCGACATGAACTTTCCATTCTACGACGAAGATCCTGCTGAAGGCGAGTCATTCTCATCGGGCGTTCAGCAGCAGTCCAGCGTGCATTCAGAAGTTGTCGAATCTTCTGACACATTCGCCGCGCCCATGCACAGACGCCGAATTCCACGTAGTCTTCCTACCGATTCAGCCATTGAGCTTCGTAACAAGGAGTTGGCAGACTGGACAAAGAATTACGGTCAGAATATGAAAGCCGCTGCTCGGCAGAAGATCAAGAGCCGTGTTGCTGCCCAGGCCAAGAAAAATGCTGAACACTACGTTTGGGGGTCTGGTATTGGTGGAATCAGTCAGCGCATCCTCAGCGGTCAAGGCTCCAGTCCATTCGACATGTTCATTGCGGACAATCTCTTTGAGTCTATTACTGGCTTGAGTCGCAACAAGACAACTAGAACAAAGCACGATCGTGACAGTGGTATCGATGATGCTACTCAAGAAGAATCTCGTCGCGTGCGTCAGAAAACCGGCGAACCTGAGGTCGGTCGTTCATTTGACGACGAGGACCTTCCCATGATAGGCGATGATGACATCGCAGTTGAACTGCCCCGCGAAGGTGTTTCCGCTCTTGATGACCAGCAGATCTTCTCTGCGATGCCATGGAACATAAGTGCTTCCATCCGAGGCTCTTCAGCTATCCCCCGAAGCGGACGCGTGGATATGATGCTCTCTGCTGATCAGGGTAGGCCCAGAAGCCGCCTTGTCTCTGCGTCTCCTCTACATGGTCGTGGACATCCCATTGCGCTCGAGGGACTGAAGAACCTCACAAGTGATGTCGATTACGGCGGTGATGAATTTGGCCTGACGGGTCCGAGCTCGGATTATCCTGAGCAAGTAGTTCAAGAACCATCCATACGCGTCCGCGAAGCCCTATCAACGGAAGGCGAAAACTTCATCACCTTTATCAACGAACGCATTGTTGAGAAGCGCGAGCAGGCTCACGCAGATCTGGAACATATGTCCGATGCGCTCCAAGTCAAAGCTGCTGCTGATATCGAAGAGATTACCTTTGAGGAGCTCCTCCCGCCTGCTGAGAATAACAAGATGATCGCTTGTCAGGGCTTCATGATGATACTTGGGCTCGGTTCCAAGGGTATGCTCAGCATTCAGCAGCCGCGATACCTAGGAGAGATCAACCTCAAGCTTACTAGAAAGGCCAAGGCGTTGCGAGCCGTTGGGGTCACCGACGACGAAAAGTCTGGTGATGGTGATGATATTCAAGAGGAAGACGGCATCATCGATGGCGACGAGGCAGTCGATCCGCAAAACGTCGCTGAACAGCCGTGGGCACAAGATCAAGAGATGCAAGGACACGACGCGGAGGACGAACAAGATGGTCAGTTCCATGAGCAATTCACCGCTGGTCATGCTGCCCATGAGGACGACCACGATTCGCTGTACGACGACTAAGCCATCAAATGTCATTTCGATTTGGACAAGCGATTATGTAATCTACAATTTACCGTGTGTCTTCTTATCAATGGAGTGGCTTCTGCTACCCATCATGTAGCTGTATGCAGAACATTCGAAATATCGGCATTTCTCTTACATTTTCGGTTCCTAGGCAACATGGAGAGCAAGCAACAGGAGGATCATATCTACATCGATTTCCCAGAATTATACTAAAACTCTTAATGAATCACGTATCCATTGAAGCTCAGCGTGAAGACTGAAGGATAACTTGCATGTTGTGAAGCAATGAGCGTGTTGGCCGGTATATGATGATTGACTGTTTGCCACAGCGATTGCCAATTGGCTGCTAATATGTAATGCAGGAAGTTTGATGATTAGTTGTACAGAAAATTCTAGGATAAAAGTGTCCATAATCAGGTGCTGCAGTCAAACCATTGGCGCATATGTATATATGAGAAGACATCTTTTGCTCTTGGCAAGCATGTTTCCTCTGATCTACTGGTAATAAGTAGCGAAAGTGATCATGGAAGCTCAGAGACTAGCCCTGATCTAGCTAGCACACACAAGCTCTAGAGATCACTTACATAAGCCCAACCTAAAATTAGTTAGTGCTACCTTAGCGTAGTCTATGAGTGATTCGACAGAAGTGCCCTCACCCTATGATGCCAGGGTTGTACACTAGAATGGAAGTCGCCAATGTTGACAATACACATCGCAGCAGTGCCGGCCAACTGCACGCCAGCAGTTCTGCTCTCTCTTCTGCCATCAAAGACGAAGTGGACAATAGCAATATATTCGCAGGAAGCGATAGCGACAGCGATGATGAGAACGGATACAAACCTCGCCCTCAGCTACTGCAGCCGAACGTCAATATGCGAAGCTTGGCGAGCCTGATGAGTAATTGAACGTCCAAATGGACAGACGCAGATGATGATGTGCTAACAGTCGTTAGAGGAACTCGACAGTGGCGTCATCGATGTTGATCCGGAATACCAACGTGAGGTTGTCTGGACAGGTGAGTGCTTCCAGCCTGATCATCAGAGAAGCACACTGACAATGATAGCTGAGCGTATGGCAGGTCTGATCAATTCTCTGATGGGTACGTTCCCCAACCAATGGTAAAGACGCATCAGCTTGCTAATGGTCGTACAGAGAATTATTACATTCCGCCCATCATTCTGAATAAGAAGCGGAATGCTGGCATGGATGGCAGTACACCACGCAATACTCTTGTTTGTGTGGATGGGAAGCAGCGTCTCTGTTCTGTTAGGGCATTCGTGAAAGGCATGATTCCTTGCCACGACCATAAGGGAGAGAGATGGTAGGCAATCCAAACCTTGTCCTACAGCGACTAATTGACAGTCTTAGGTGGTTCTACCAGATTTCTGGTACTACGAACAAGAGATTGCTCCCTCCGGAAACCCAAAAGATGTTCTTGGAAAAAGACTTTGTCGCTTTTCAATTCACAGAACTCACTCCGGATCAAGAGGAAGACCTATTCGCTAGGGTTCAGATGGGTTTACAACTCACTGTGGCCGAGAAGATGCGCGCGAAGCAGGGCCCATGGCAAGAACTAGCTAAGCTTTTCGTGGAAGACTTTCCAGCTATATACAGCTTGATGAAGGACCGAGCCCGAGCAAAAGACTTTCAACTCACCCTAGCCTGCTTCAGCCAGATCATCGAAGTCAGGCATCCAACTGCTGCAAACGGTCTGCCAATCCTGAAGACGAACTATAACGCACTACCAAAATTATTAAGCAACACTGGCGCCGTAGATGATGCTATCAAGTCACATCTTGCGAGCGTCTGGACTACCTTTAGGGAACTTATAGAGCGAGACTCTGACACGTTTACAAACACTGACAAGCATCTGAGCGGTGTGCAAACCTTTGCGCCGGTCGAGATGGTAGCAGTGACCATCCTTATTTCATTGTACTCGGAAACTCGTAATAACGAACTACTACTAGGAGATATCAGGGCTCTTCGAGAAGCGCTTCGTGAGCATTTCAAGGACCTTCGCTTGAACGGGACAGTTTGGAAGTTTGTCTGGGACTTCGTCGAAAACCTGGAAGCCATCCGAGGCGCGGTAGATGGCACTACAGTACATCAGAAACAGCTACATCAGGCCTCAAAGTCGACATCTTTTAGCGCCACGACGGCAACAGCAGCAGTATCTTTGTCGCCTAGAGTTTCAAGAAAAAGAGCTGCACCTACAAACAAACCACTCTCCACCTTACCACCGCGGCATTCAGATGATGTGAAGAACGAGCCAGAAGCAGACATCGCTAAGCCAAAGCGACAGCGCACCGATCTTGGACCTTCAAATACTCTAACCTTAGCTTTGGGTCCCGTACACGGGAGTGTCAGCAATTCACACATCACAGACGCGAATACTGTCTCTTCAGAGCAGATGCGCCCCGCAGTGGTGACGGCGAAACACCCTACAGTCGGGAACATGTTTGCACAATATGGTCTACAACAAAATTCACCTACCACGTCGACATTTGCGTCACCACAGCTAAACATTATGGCAAGCCAATCGCCACGAATGGGACTGATTCACACAGCTTCGGCACCACAGGCATACCGTCAGTACCACTTGTCTGCGACACAACTGCATGCTCCGCAACAGCCCAACGTGCATTCCACTAATACGCCAGAGTCTACACCTCCACAAATCCAGCAGATCCGCATCTCAGAACCTAGTGACTACCATGTACCAGTGGCTCCCATGCAGCCATCAACACAACTCTGTTCATCATCCCAGCATGTTCCTGGTACGACTCAAAGTTCACACAACGCCTTGGAAATATCCTCACGACCTCCATACATGATAAAATCTTATGCCACAAGTCGCGGCGCATTTGCGCCAGCTCACACGGACAAGCAGTGGGAGGGTATCATCGCATCTGCATCTCCAAAAATGGCAGCTCGAGCGTCTCCTCTTACGAGATTGGTGGCACCTCCAGCTATTTCTCCATCAGCGACATCAGTTGTCGCTCCACAAATGCCAACTCGAGCGTCGCCTCAAGTGCGACCGGCGGCTCCACCGACTCCTGCTCCATTAATGACACTAGCTACGGCTGCAGTAACACCACAGTCAGATAGCAGGAAACGAAAAAGCTTTACACGCCCTATTCCTGCTCAGTACGAAAGTGCTATCGATCTTACTAGTGACAATGAGCTCGAAGAAGAACGACAGAATCTTCTCTCTTCTTTCAAAGCCAAACCTGCTCCTGCAAAGCAACCTTTGGCTCCAACCACGCCCGCAGCAAGAGCATCTACTACTCCGGCGTGTCGCAACCCCGTGGTCGTACACAGTATCGTTTCCGATGAAGAATCGGCAGTTGTAATCAACCCTGATGAGAGGTTAAAAAATAATACGAGAGCGGGGCTTTCTGGTACGAGGCGAGGATAACAGCATAGGAACCGCATCTACAGGGGAGGTTCCAACAGCATTTTTATCTATTGTGGGTTATATTCCAGACGTTCAGCATAGATATATCCCATTTAAAGCATGTACAAGTACGAAAAAGCTTATTTTTATCAACTTATAACTTAGGCATACTACACCTGAAAGAAATACATAAGCTTTTATATTATGGTTCTGATTACAAAGTAACAGCGTATACCTTTAGAGGGTAATATATAGCAGACGTTAATGAGAACGAGTTCCTCCGTATAGCGTCCACCTATAAACTCTTTTATGGTGGCGTGCATGCTGGCGGGTCGTAAGCACTAGCGGCTGACTACTGTGTGGATAGCAATTCTACAACGTGACATCCTCGTACCAGTAACGCCGCATATCGCATAAACATTACTTTCACATGGACCTCAAGCCAAGAATAACGTTTTACTCGTACATGGGCCCAGAAGGGGTCACACGAGACGCGTCCAATGGAAGACGTCATAGCGCGTTTTCAACATCGGCATTCCGCAACGAAAAGCACCGCGAACGGACCGCTTCGCCAACTGGTAGGTACGTAGGCTAGCAATGGTTCCAATGCCAGAGGAAGGCGACCAGCAGGATATGCGCGGAATCTAAGGCTACATCCGTGTTGAAACAACAGCCACAACAAAGTACGCGTCCCGGATCGACATCAACGGATATTTTCTATATCTTGTGCCATATCGCAAGATTCTCTTTGCGGCGCAGTTGTACGGACGCAACTTTGTTATACCCACATCTCGCGAGCAGATAACGAACATCAACATGGGGAAGTCTTTCGACCCAGCCAAGGACATTGGGAGCCTGGAGGGGAAAGTCATCTTGGTCACGGGCGGTACGTATCTCCCCATGTCGAACACGCGTTATTGCGCCATTGATCTAACCTGCGGACAGGTAACGCTGGCCTGGGCAAGCAGACTATCGCATACCTCGCTGCGCATAACCCTACGCGCATATACCTCGCCGCTCGCACCGAATCAAAAGCCCGCGATGCTATCGCCGACATAAAGAACAGCGTCCCGAATGCCTGCGAAATCGTGCATCTGCCACTCGACCTGACGTCCTTCTCTTCCATCGCAGACGCAGCATCGACGTTCAAGAGCCAGGAGTCGCGTTTGGATACACTTATCAATAACGCTGGCATCATGGCGTCCCCATATAGTACAACCAAAGAAGGTTATGAAATACAATTCGGCACGAACCACATGGGCCACGCGCTGCTCACAAAGCTCCTCATACCAACGATGCTCGACACCGCGAAACAACCCGGCGCCGATGTCAGAATCGTGAACTTGAGCAGCATGGGTGAACGCCTCGCCGTATCAAAAGGCATTGAATTCGACCAGCAAGCGCTCGAGAAGGAAAACACCTGGCGTCGCTATGGCGCCTCGAAACTAGCGAACATACTCTTCGCTCGCTCCCTTGCCATCGAATACCCCACTATAACATCTGTTTCCTTACATCCTGGTGTTATCCTGACAGATCTCTTCAACAACCTCCGCTCAAACGTATTCTTGAAGGTCGGACTATGGATATATGGATTAATAGGCATGATACTGCCGGGTCATTACCAGGGCCCTGAAGGTGGCGCGTTGAACACGACGTGGTGTGCCACGACTGCGAAGGATCATCTGGAGAATGGTGCATTCTATATGCCTGTGGGCAAGAAGGGTTCTGGAAGTGGACACGCAAGAGACGAGGGATTGAGGAAGAAGTTGTGGGAGTGGACTGAGGAGGAGTTGAAGAAACATGGGTATTAATTTCGAATCCCTTTCAGATCAACTGAGTGGTGAGTAGGATATAGTAACCACGGCTAGTTGCGATAACGCTGTACACTTCTAGCGCCAATATTACACCTTCGGACCGACTGCCATTGCTTGGACAGATTCAGATGGCAGCCAAGGCAGTGGTGGTAACTGCTTCCCACTACTGATCTCCACTTTGAAGTCTTTTTTGAACGTTGACCTGGATGCTATCGCCACTTGGCCGCTTGTTAACGACACACCTCTGGCTTTCATCATCGTGTTCCGAGCTTATGTTGCTGATTTCATCCAAGTCACCATAGATTTTAGTCTCAACACCCACCTCATTGGATTTCTTACCCAAGTGGTTCTTCAGTCCAGTGCTCTCTGGTCGCTCATTAAGCTCCATCTTGTGTTTTGATGCGGGGTCGCCACCGCGCAGCGAGCCACGGGCATATGGCTTTTTTGACAAGCCATAATTGTGTCAGGGACCCGAGCAGTTTCGGAACGAAGACGAAAAGCGCGAGATGAGATTGGTGAGTATGGGACGGCAGGCGGGTAGGCTGGCGACGAGCATGCCGACGTTCATCTCCGCGCAAGCCCAGGCGAGGATTTCGCCGAAGTTTTGGAGAAGTCTGTTTGGGTCGTTCCAGCCGATCAAGAACTTGAGACGCACGATTGGGGCGATGGAGGCGCTGTGATGTTTATGTCAGTGGCATGGCTAGGTAGTATTGTTGCCCATGACTTTAGTTCACTTCCAAGACTCCTAGGCCAAGCATGGCTATCACGGAGCTTTTCACTCGCCAGTCCAGCTGAATATCCTAGAGCAGAAATATGGGTAGGTTTGCGAAGATTCAGTCCGTTGATATCGATACCACGGCGACGGCATACGAAAGTGCGGTCTGGACGGTGCGCTCTTTACATGCTCCGGGCACGTTAACGTGCCAGTTCTTCCTGTCCTTTCATCAGTTTTTCGTCTTCCTTGGAGAGAAACAGCTAAATACTGTACAGGTGAACATTGGAAGAAGAGGTACATTCCCGTTCCGCCCATAACAGCACAAGACACCATACAGATGTAGATGACCATCTCGATCCACTTCTTGCCGCTCGCGATTCGAATCAAAGTAAATTGGATGCTGCATTTGATTGCGATGAGAGTGAAGCACCACGGCTGTCGGAAGGTGTAGAATCACTGGTTGTCGTTAACTGGTCATTTCAATGACAAGTCTGCTCGAGACAAGAGAAGACTGGAACATAGCACCAAAGAATTGGGATACTGATACTTACTCAACGGGCTGTTATGTTGGCTAAAACCGCTCTGAGCCATAGCAATTGTGGCCATAGTGCTCACCGACCAGAATAGCTGGGATGATGTCGGTAGATGCTAAGCCTTAATGCCCATAATGCTCACCAAGTTGATCAACATAGCCCAGTCATCTGATCCCCATGCCTTCCTTTTGTAACGGATCCAGAACCGTAAGACGGTTGATGTAATGTCGAGTGGTAATGGAACCAAGACCGATAGGGCCATATCGCGAGAGGTCGGTGGCGCCATGGCGTTTGTTAACCTTCAGAGAGGACTATTCGATTGGAAGACAATAAGGTTCACCAGATCCACGCAGTGCCGGCACCCAGCATGCAAAGCGATAAGAAATACGCAACAAAAGCTGGAGAAAGGAGCGGCAGAAGCTTCTTAGTCCCGGCAATGTCACCCGCCTACAGTAGTTCCCGGTTCGATACATGTCCGATGCTTTGAAATCTATTGATGTTCGTGAAGCAGACTCTCCACAGCAATCTCATGTCACATCAGCCTCGGGTCGCCAATTTGCTGAAGCTGTATATTTTTGAGTCTGATATTGCTCATAAATGTGTTTTTTGAATGAACGAGTGATGTCTTAATGATCCTTCTGTATCATCTCCAAACGAACTGATGCATTTTTAAGATGGAGTCCAGACATTTGTGCAAGGCGTTGAACCGGAAAAACCTACTGCGTATGCGCGGCAGTCCTTTTTCAAGAATTATCCTGTTCAAGGACTTGCGCATCGCCAAGTGCTGTATGCACGAGGATGGAGTGGAGAACTGCCTGATGTTGGTGAGCATGCAGGTTTGTTGAAAGAACCCACCCCACGCGCGCTGCTGTGAGGAAAAACATGACTTCGACCGACGCATAGAAACTCTCCAATGAACTCTTGTAGCTGATCAATCACCGACAACAACTGGTCAAAATGGGCGAAAGATCCGCATGCATCGCCCCTTTTCGACGGCAGCAAGACCAGCATCTCAGGTGACGGCGAATACGTTGCTGGACGAGGACCTTGGTGCCTCCCTAACAAAGTGCGCTGCATGGTTACCTTCCACTCGGCAAAGGGCGTGCCGCTGAACACACAAGTCGATGGTCTGGGCTACAATCCTCGTTGCCTTAGCCGCGACATCAACACACAGGCCTCCAGCGAGACCTGAGACGAGATGGTCGTCGACCTTATCACGAATTATCCCGACATCCTCAGCTTTCAGAACAAGATGCAGAACTTCACCCAAGGAGTCATGGGTGTTCACAACGCAGGTCATTACATCATCCGTGGCGACTCTGGCATGGATATGTACGTTACATACGGCTCCATCTATCATGTTACATCCTCGGATTGTTCTCTATTGTCAACATAGAGCATGTACTGACTGAACGGCAGATTTAACTCGCCCGCAGATCCATATTTATACTTCCATCACGCCATGATCGATCGTGTTTGGTGGACGTGGCAGAATCTTGACTTGAAGAACAGACCGAACACCATCGCAGGAACCATGACCTTCGTGAACAACCCGCCAAGCCGCAATGCCACTCTTGATGATGTGCTGAGCGTAGGATATGTCGGCCAACCAAACATTACCATTAGAGACGCACAGAGTTCGATCGCAGGGCCATTCTGTTATGTGTACGCTTAGTCCTGGAGCGTTCATAAAACTCCAAAACAGTATTTATGCAGTCCAGATGCTTGTACGAATGGTGATTACGTTATCCTCGACGGGTACTGATCCGTCTACACTCCACGTCTTTGATGCAAGAAAGTGATCCGTTCTGCAGCATCGTCATCCAGCCCACACAACTCTTTGAAGTTCTCGACTTCTTCTCCCTTCCTCTTCGTTCTTGTAGCAAATTCTGCCAGTGGACAACTCTTCCCAGGGCCATTGTCGCAGCCCGGTATAGCAGTGATACCTTCATTTATGTTGAGCCTGATAAAATTGTCAGGCGAAGATGGCGCATTGGTCTTGCACGACAGTAGTTCGAAGATGATTCGTCCTGCCATAGGCGATATTTGAGACTTTCGCCATTTACGGTCGTGGACGATATGCGTGATAGGGAGATGTTCATCGTCGTTGATGACATCAAGGGAAGTTAACATTGGCGCGATATCACCGTCATGAACACTATCTGCTATCAGCTTGAGTGCACAATTCATGGTTTCAACAGGACTTACAAGCTGAAAAACAAGGGACCAGCATCCGGCCCCTCAAGTAGCAGATTCATCGTTGCATTGAGCCACAGCCATCCCATACTCGCAGCATACTTCTGGCCCGGTCCTAAATATTGGTGTGTGATGTTAGTAGTTATCTCACATACAGTTCGTACCAGCAGATCCCAGTATCACGACGTTGGTAGTTGCCTGGCTAGCAGTTGGTACCAGCAGATACCAGCATCGCGACCTTTGTATTCGCCTGGCATGCAGTTTGTACCGGTGGAGACCAGCAACGGGACGTTGGTATTTGCCTGGCATCCAATTTGTATAGGGGAATTACTTACCCGCACGATAATAATGCAGAATATCTCGCGCATACTCAAAGCTGAGGAACTCATCTTGAGTGAAGACGTCGCACCAGTCGCTGTGGCCGCGTACCGTAGTCTCGAAACCACACATTTCCTGCATGGCGTAGATTTCGTGGTCCTCGAAGTACATGTCCGTCTGATTGAGTAGACGTTCGCGAATGGCAGGCATGTAGGTCGCCCGATACTCACTCGCCAGACGAAATCCTTTTCGCTGACCTTCCCTCTCGTCATTTTTGTTGGCCAAACATGTTCGCCCAGGTGTCAGTGTATCGGCGCCGAGCGAGTGATGTTCGGGAATGACTTGCAGGATAGCTTTGTTGGTAGTATCGTAGTCGATGCCAAAGAATCCGGCTGCGAAGTGTGTAGCTGTCGCAATGACGCGGTTGGATCCACTAGCCCAAAAAATAGTGGGGCTGTTGTGAAGAGAGGTGAAAGCCTGGTCCAGAAGGTGCTGGTAACGGGTGCGCAGACGAACGCCGGTAGTGAAAGAACTGAGTGTGCCGGCAAAGGGGCCGGTGGATGTCAACTGCTCCAGATGGGTGTCATCCGAAGACCAAAAGAGTTCCCAATTGTTAAAGAAGGCCAAGTTACCTGTGAAAGTCTTGCCACTTTCTTTCATGCGGTGCACGACTGCTTTCTGGGTATTGCCGGCTTTCATGGTAGGATAACGCTCAGCATGCCGAGACATCATGTGGACCTGTACCACCTCACATCCTTCTGGTGGCGCAATGCCGCCATCAACAACGTCGATGACCTTCTCTACCCATGGCCCGTTGCCACCAAGATGGTATAGGATATTCCAATCTTCGGTTACAGTTCCGGCGCCAAGACCGTCGGTTCCTGTGCCGTCGTTTCGATAAGGATGCCACCAACTATCGCTCGAATGATGAGGTTTCCCGGCGCAGTCATGACCAAAATAACCAGAACGTGTGTTTGCAGTGGCCGACTGGCACGATGGAGGACATGGTGCCAGACTGAGCGCAGCGAGAAGTATGGACTGGTAATAGCTGTACGTAACTGCTACTGTAGCTACGATGACAGCTACCAGGAGGCGCCACGGCGTAGGCATGTTGACTTCAGATATGAAAATGATGCGTGGTAAGAAGATAACAGAAATTAGGAACACGCATCTTCGTTGTTGTCGCTGGATGACAACGCGGCGCAGGCGGTGAGAACTCAAACGCTCGTTCCTGCCCAAGAGTGGGTCGTATTCGTCGCCTCACAGCTTCATGCCTGCTGAGGGCATGCGCACACATGACCGCAAGTGCTAGTCGTGGTTCTCCGGATGAAGTGTGGTCTGTGATGCTCGGTATGTCTACAGCTAGGGACGCGTATGGGACGCGAATGACGCAGCGCGTGGTGGATTGGGCCTCGGCATGTCGATCGTCCTTCACAATCGCATTCACGCGTCCATCTACCATCCACCATCCACTATCTACCAGCTTTGCTCCCGAAAAGTTCCTCACAAACTTTTAACAGCTTGCGCTGCAATCAACCAATGTCTCGTAGGTCTCGATTTGACTGCCTCAAGCACAGCACTTTCCTCTTTTCACCTTGTCTCGATCAAACCTGCCTGTACCGCTTCACAATTATACTGCTTACCGCAGAAGTCCAGGAGCAATTCGTCATATAAACTATATGCTAACCTTGATATCCAGCTGCTTTGCGACCTCCCGCACCTTGGCCGCATCCACACTTCTTATCTGATCAGGCACCATCTTGCCCTCGAAAGCGCCTCCAGCCTCTGCAATCAATGTCTCTAGTCCATTTCCACTGGCATACGACCAGAACCTCACATACCTATCCACAAACACCACTGCCACCTTCGTCCCCGCTGGTATGAATGCCGTCTCGCCCGCCCTGACCAAGTGTCCCGCTTCGCCGTTTACCGTAAGCGATACCGCACCATCCAAGACATGGTACACCTGATGCGCCTTCTCCAACGTAAACCCCTTGCTCAGCACCGAGTTTTCCAATTCGCTCCCAGACTCAATACTCGTTATCGCAAAGTTGCCTGATGGCCCTTTACTTTGCTTCATCGTAATGAACGGTCTAGACAGCACACCCTCGAGCAAGAAGCACGGCCCAGTATTCGCTTTCAAGAAATATGCTTCTTGGCCCTCAGGTAATACGCATTCCCCTTCCTCGAAGTCCGCCACCTCAGCGCCCTGGAATTGAGGCTGAAAAACAACATCAAACCGCTCCTTGATCTCGCGTATTTTGGGTCCAAAGACTGCTCCCGTATTCCTATTGTCAAACTCATCACACAGTATACCTTGATAGTCTTCACCCACAAACCGGAAGAAATCAACCCAGTCTCCTGGAGTCACCAGACCCATTGATTCATTGGGACCCTGGTCTAGCAATTGCGGTTGGTGCACCACGCCCGGTGGTACGTACGCGAAATCGCCGGGGTAAAGAATCCGGCATTTATCGCCGGCCCAGATCTTCAGGCGGCCTTTCGTGCACATGAAGACGTCGTGAGCATGATTGTGGTAGTGGAAGCCTGGGGGATCGGCTAGGACGCCGTCTTGACCAAAGACGCTCATTGTGTTGTCGGTCTCAGCGGCCGAGCACATGATGCGGAAGACGGCTTTTGTGCCGGGGATTGTAATATGTTCGCCTGTGTGCGAGGGGAGGAGATAGGGTGTTGGCGCGCCGGCAGGGAGGCGGACGCGTGGCAGTGCGGATTGTTGTGTTTCTGACTTGGCTGGAGATGAGACGGGCATAGCTGAGTCATTGCGAGTGAGTATGGGGAGAGATGAAGCGGCCGCGGTCGCCATTGTGGATGATTTTTATGTCGTTCCTTTCAAGGTAGAAATATATGGGAAGGATGGCTATAAGGTGAGTAGTAGAACAGGTAGAATTCTGCACAAAGCGGTGCCTCAACGTTTATATACTCACCAGATAAACATTTATCCACACGTAGATCACCATGTACCCATCGACATACCTCCATCCGGCCTAGCAAAGCAACGCCTGACCATACGTACTTTCTCCACACTGCCGTCTGCCGACACTCCAAGACGTATCGTACTCCGTCCATCACAGAATGGCTAGCAGAACTTATACTCCACTACCCGCCCTCCGCTCATGTCGGATACGGTCCATCATTGTGTCCGACAGCGATCGAGCTTCCGAATCGCGGTGTGTACGGTGCTTGAGAACTAGAGGGATCCTAGTTCATGCTGAGCACATTGCCCCGCTGGGGGAAATGCAACACCATCAGCCCGACTACGATATCCATACCTTCTATAACATAATTGCTCTCCAACCAGTGCCCTGCCGTCATCGGGAGGGACAAGATGGTTGTCTTTAGACAAGGAAGAATATGACGCATTTAGCTAGTAGCCATCACACTGCAGGGCTGCAACACGCGGCTGACCCCGCTCGTAGCGCCATCCCGTTCGGTATGTGGGGAGGGCTTGGTGGTCGGCAACACAATAAGATCCGCCCTCTGTAGGACAGTAAAAATGTAAAGTCTCGACTTCTTTCGGCAGCTTCCACTTCCTGATCGGGCCAGACCTCTAGCAAGCATGCTGATAAGCCCGTCGTGTTCGCACTCTGATGTTGCTGATGACCGAGTTCGCGTTTGCGTCACTAGTTTCTACATCGATGTTCTCTGGAAGAAGAGTGCAACTGGAACACGGGGATATCTATTTTCAAGCGGCAGAAATATCGTGATTACACCTCAACGCCTTTCCTCCCTTTTTGTCGTACTGCTGTAACAATTGCCTTGTCTCACATCCTACTTGGGTCCACTCCACTTGCCACTCGGGCCATTTCCCCTTCCTCTGAAGCCACCACCACGAGCACCACCCCTGCCGCGTGGGCTCCTCATCTTTTCAACTCTACCCTTTCCTCCCCTACCCTCTCCACCACTGACATTACCGCCTCTTGTTCGTTCCTGGCCTAATCCTCTTCTCTGACTCTTTTGGCCGGTGCCTCCGCTCTTTGCACTACCCCTACCCATTCCGGATCCGGATTTGGCTTTTCGTACCTCTTGCCAATCTGCCTCTGCACCATCATCGTCCATATCCATCTCATCATCCTCGTGTGTGCGCTTATTGCTGAACTTGAGCCTGCCCTTTTGACCAGCTTGGGCTGTGTCGCGGCCACGGATTGCATCAACGTATGCGTTGATACCTGCTTCAAGCGATGTATTTTGGTCGTCGATGTCCATGAGGACATCATCTTCGGTGACATCTTGCTTCTTAGACTTTTTGCCCTTGCTCTCGACTTCATCGTCAGATTCGCCGATAACAAGCTTGCCGTCTTCGTTCGTGCGAGCCTTGATCTTTTGTGGTTGTTTGCGTTGGCGCAGGGGCTTGGTCGAAGAGATGTTTCCAAGAGCGCGTTTGGAGAGAAGATCAAGCGGTTCGTCTTCATCTTCGATAATGTATGTATTTCCGCCCTTTGAACCGCCCCGTTGTTGCTTGCTTTGACTCTTGACGAATTCGTCTTCAGAGTCGCCTTCGCTCTCCTCACTCTCGCTGCCGTACACAGCTTGGTCGTACTCGCTCTCGAACTTGCCCTTTCGCTTCTCAGCCGGCTCCTCGCCCTCCTCGGTAGCCTGTTGCTTCTTCTTCTTGCGCTGCTCGCGTGTCTTACGGATGTTGGTGATGAGCTTGCGATCTTCGGCAGGTGTGGCGCGTTCGACTTCTTCAACGCCGAACTTCCGGACCATGCGTTCAACGATATGCTTGACCTTGGCCTTGAAGTGTGCCTTGTGTTCGTGACTCCAGACCATCAGGTTCTTGAGCAAGGTGTCAAGGCGTGGTCGTACAAGCGATTCTGGTAGGGAGATAACCTCAACTTTGACGAAGCCAAGCACACTGCGTACGATCTCGCGGTTTGGGTTCTGGAGGAAGATGTCCATGAGGTCGCAAAGATTCGTTATGGTTTCGTTGGAAATCTGGGCATGGAACTGGTAGAGGATACGTGTAACAGCGGTAATGGACGCGGAAATCATGTGTGGTGTGGTAGCGGCCAACCCAGCCGAGACCATGGTGAAATATTCTTCAAGCGAGGCCTCGACTGTTGGCGCATCGGCGGGCATGTTCGGTACCTTGGCTTGCACGACCTGACCTCCCTCTGCCATCTTCTCACCCATTGCGACAAGCAGGTTGTAGGCTGCCTCTCGCGCCTTCTCATTTGTCTCCTTGGCAGAGATGACTACCTCGGAAAGAATTGTTGGGATGAAATGCAGATCGCTTTGAGGTAGGGATTCGATGACGTGAAACAGCGCATTCAGCCTATCGCGACGGGCCGGGGCAGAGGCTTTCTCTGCGCTTCCAATCAACAGCTGTTGCAATTCACCATTGCGCTCTTCCAAAGCGGCTTTACCCATCTCCGACTCCGCAAGACGGGGAATGAGCTTGTACGCCTTCTTCTGCAACTGCGGCTCATTTTCCCTGTTGATCATGATCTCGGCCATGCGGAAGAGCGAGCGGTAACTGTCGCGTGGGAGGTAAAGGGCAATAGTGATGATGAGGTCCATGAGGGTATGGCTCATTGGCGGCATCTTGTTCGGGCCTGTCTCTTGCTTCTGCTTAGCTGCCTGCGTCTGCGAGCCAGGCTCAGGCAACGAGGCTTCAAGGTTAGATGCGACCCGTTCAAAGGTTTCCATGAGCTCGCGCTCAGGAATGATACTCAGGTAGGCATTAATGGTTCTGAGGATGGTGCCGCGGTACTGTGGCAAGGTCTGGCTGTAAACGTTGAACAAGACTGCAAGCATGTTGCTCGCGAAACCCGCCAGATGGTCAAGGTTCTTCTGTGCGTCAGCCTTTGATATCCGAGCTTGCGCCAGTAAATCATCATCGGACTCGAGCTCCACGATTGCCTTGTTGCTATCAACCAGATTCTGAAGAGCGCGGCAGACGTCCGTTCGCAGATCTGCCTGGCTGTAGAGCAAGTTTGCTAGCATTTCGCAGAAACTCTGATCAAAAGCCTCGACCAGATCCAAAGGCAGATCGCAGTATCCGGGCAGAATGGACCATATTTGCTGTACAACTGTCTCAAACACCTTGATCTCCATTGTCTTCTCTTTCTCACCATGATCGATAACCTTTTGATATAGCTCTTCACTCAGCGGCACCATCTCGGTCCTGAAATGCGCCAGCTTAGTGTTGTGGACTGAATCACGGAGAAGGGGCAGCATCCAGACTCTTCCGGTCTGGCCTGGAGGCGGTCGCGGCAGGTTCAGCGGGAGAATGTCCAGCACGACATCGGGGCCCATTGCGCTGATGGCCCTTGAGATGACGGCATCCGCCTCTTTCTTACCAGCAAAGCTGTCATTGCCCCTCAAATCTCCAACGACCTTCAACACAGGCTTCAGAATGGGGTCTGAACGCCACCTCAAAGTCTCGAACATGGCAGATAAGACGCTGAAGACTTCCATCCACGCAGCCTGGTATTTGACGCTCAACAGATGCTGCGCAATCTTTGCAACCTTCTCGAGTGTCTTCTCGTCATATATGGAGGGCTCTAGGACGACGGTGTCGGGTACAAGGTTTACGAGGAAGGAGATGAGGCACTCGGAGGCAGAAATGCGGATGTTGTGCGACGAGGAGGTGAGAAACTCGGCGACCATGGTGAACAGGTCGGGTAGCTTCATGAAGGTGTCTTCGGGCTCGAGTTGGGCCGAGACTTGGTAGCCGCGCGAGATGACGGCTATCCATGGGGGCAGTAGCTGTGAATCGTTCTTGGAGGGTTGCAACTCGGAGATGACGTCGAGGAGTGTGGGAAGCTTGGCAGAAGCCAGTTCGTCGGCCATGCCGGCGAAGATGACCTCGAAGATGTCAAAGGCAGCCATGGTCAGGAAGTCGTTGGTCGACTTTGAGATGTTCAGCAACAGCTCGCACAGCACATCGATCTTGCTGCTGGGCCAGCCGCCAGACGACGTCGCAATCGTCTTGATGAGCTGCAGCGCGTGCATCAGGCCGGGGTCCTTGTTGTCCCCGTCCTTCTTTCCCTTGTGTTTGCGCGCCTTGGCTGCGGCCTCTGCGGCCATGTCCTTGAGCATCTTCTGGGCCGTCTCGGCGCACATGTCGGCGGCCGGGTGGTCGAGGGCAGGGCTCGGCGGCGGGTTGGCCAGGACCTTCTTCAGCGCTTCCTGCGCCCTCTTCCTCACCTTGGGCCTGTGGTCGACGGAGATTTGCAGCAGACCTGCGACGGCCCTGCGCGGGCTGATGGTCGTCTGCGGCAGCTCCCATGCGCGCGCATCCTGCACCACCAGCAGCGACTCGAGACAGCCTATCGACGACCGCACGAGCGGCGCATCGGCGTCTTGGGCCGTGAGGGCGGGCGCGAGGCTGGTGAGGATGTCGGTGAACTTGGTCCGCAGCAGCGGGGCGGGCACGTTGGGCGTGACGAGGTCGAGCAGGTAGACGGTCGCAGTTGCCGTGTCCTTGTTGGCGACTCCCTCGGCAGTGAGCTGGCGGCCGAGCAGCGACAGCAGGGCCGCAAAGTAGGCCGTCGGGGTGAAATCCGACTTCTGCTGGCGGAGCGTGTCTTCAATGGCCGCGAGCAGGACATGCGTCTGACTTGGTTAGCATACGACGGCACCGAGGCGGCGGACATGCGACATACGTGCTGCTGGCCTTGCAGCTTCGGGCTGTCCCGGATCTTGCTCAGTCTCTCCTCGAGCGACATGACGGGCACCGTTGGCGTTGTTGTAGCCGACTGCGCTGCCACCCGTCGCTTTTTTGGCCTCGAACTTTTCTGCCAGGCCAGGGATCTTGCCGCGCGCTATCGATAGCCCTGCACGGCCCTAGGCCCCACCCGCTCCACCGAGAGCCTTCTTTCTTCTTTCACCTTCACAGTCCGCGCAGTGCGTGCATCGTGTCGGAGCTTGGTCGTGTCGATCCAAATGTGTATTGCAGCCGCGAGCTTTCTGCGACTATCGTGCGCTGTTGCGCACACGAAGACAACTAGGGTATAAACAAAAAACATCGCCAACCTTGTACAACTCTGCGTGTCTCGCAGGTACCAGACCAATGTGCCCCTCGAAACCCCTTCAGATCGCCCCTCGGCCCCATGTAGTCCCTCCTCTATTCAAAACAAGCATTAGACAACTCGCGAGCTGCCACGAATCCACGCCGACTATTGTGTGCAAAAGTCAAGGAAATTTACAAAAGACTACTCCTCCACCAGGGTATCATCAACGCGTCCCCGGACACTGCTCTTACTGCTCTTCTTCGACATGTTCATGAAGCTGAGCCGCTTCTTTACGCTGCCGGTTCGTGACGACAGCGACTTGTCGCTCTTTTGACTCTTGATCGTTTCCGGTCGCTGGAGGCTGGCCTGTCGCTGGAGGCTGGCGTCGCTTCGGTTCGCCGGCGCCTGGCTGGGGAAGCTCGGCAATGCCTCTGGTTGAGGCGAGCTTGGTGTATGGTTGAGGAAGCTTAGACTCAAGCGATTCCTTGTATGCGTCTCCTTGCTGCGACTTCGCGATGACACCGTCGTCAACGTGTCGTCGTCGGCCAACGGCTTTTCAGACTTGGTCTCCTTCTCCTTCTCCTTCTCCTTCTCCCTTTCCCTCTCCCTCTCCTTCTCAGGCTCACCCATGAGGAACTCCTTTGTCAGAAACGCTAGACTGAGTCTCTTCTTGTCTTGCCGGGATGCCCGACCATTGAGAACCGGCGACGCTCCCCTATCGCCGTTGACTTGGGCTTCGTCGGGCGTTGGACTTGCTATTTGAGAGCGAGAGGTAGCTGCTGCAAGCCACGAGCCGGTAGGCGAGCGTAGTGTTGGTGCCATGTTTGGTGGTAGTAGCGTAGACAATTCGCGAAAAAAGGCCAATTCGAAACCTGACATGGTTAGCTGCCAGTCAAACTATACATGAGACTGTACATACGTTGCGTGAGGTCTGACTTGGTGGCTTGCTGGGCAGGCCTCACATACAACGACAGACAGCGACGAATGACCAGAGCGTAGTCAATCAACGCAACCCGTAACCCGTTTTCAAGCGGATTGGGCCGTCGTGCGTTCCCACCCTCTTCATCATCATCCTCTTCACCTGCAGGAGGCAGTAAATCATGGTAGTTCGCAACACAGTCCCGCGAGTTTGTGTCCACTGCGTACATGAGTTCTTGTGTCAGTGTGTTGAACGTAGTGTCGTCGCCATCGGTAATTCGTTTTTCAATTGCAAGGAGCTCTCCGGTCTTGCGCGAGGTCCGTTCAATGGCCATTTGTAACGGTGTAAGTGTAACCGTACCAACTGCTACTATCTCACTTCTTCGCAGGATTGTGGGAAAGCTCTCTGCTGCCGTGTAGAGCGTCTTCTCTGCCCCTGCATCTCTTGCGTTGACGGTAGACGGCGACCGGCGAGATGTCGATGTGAAGTGCGATGGGCAAGAAAGCAGATAGTAGTCTTTGACGGATTGAGACACTTTGGCTCGTTGATAGATAGGATGGCTAAGGTCCTTCTGCGGGCTCACTGGGTAGATCTGCAGGTACTGGCCCTCCAAGTCCTGCTCTCCACCTGGGTTGATTATTTGCGCTGAAGGATGTTGCTGTTGCATTCGATCCGTAAATGATGCCAACCGGTCATTGGGTGATCCCTCAAAGATGAACTGCTTGTCTCGAAGTCCTGGTGGGAACCCGAGGCCCTTGTATACTACACGGAAGTAACGCGGATTCGAACGTTCACCCTTGGCAATACTCTCGTGAATCTTCGCCATCGCGTGCTGTGTGCGAGCCAACTTAGCAAAGTCAAATACGTTGTGTTCGTATTGCGCTGCAAGCTCTGTATAGGCGGCTAATGCATTACTCCACGACTGTCCGGTTTCGTAATAATCGATCATTTGGAAGTAGAGCTGCTCCTTACGCTCAAACGCAGGTTGTGGCGGCATGTTAGGGTCGGTCAGCGGATCAACAGTCGAGTTCGGATCCCATTCGTAAAGCTCGGCATGTAATCTGAGCGCAAGACCCGCTTCCGTGTAGTTGCCCGCGTCCACCTGCAGCTCCACCAGCTGATGCACATAACGAATGTAAATGTCCTCTTTCTGCATGTCCTTCAGAAACTCCATAAGATGCAGAGTGTCCATGATGTGAAAGATTTCGCCAGTTGCGTCGGTGCTGTGCACAGCAACAAGAAGGTCTAGTAGCTCGTCGATGGTCGAGATAAGGTCTTTCAAAGCTGCGAGCAATGGTTCTTCCGGATCCTGGGCAAGAGGCTCGAATAGTTCTACCAGCTCCTGGATGAAGTGCTTCTGCAAAACTGCCTCGGTCAAGTGTTTCGTCTTGAAGAGATTATCCAGACAGTCGATCATCTCGGCTTGTACAAGAGCAAGATCTTCGCTAAGTGTCCATTCGCTGATAATCATCGTTTGCAGCACCTCAATGGCTACACTGCGCAGACCCTCATGCACGCTAAGACAGAGCTCAACAATAGGCGCCACAAGGCCGGGCACGTATTGCACTTGGAAGCCACCCATCTTCTCCAGTCCATACTGGCCCTTGTCTTCAGCACTGGCCTCCCAGCCAATCGCCTCCCAACTGCGTTGCAGCAGATCTGCGCCATGCTCACGCACGTCGCCAGCAATCTTCCACACGGCGCGTCGCTTCTGCTCCGGAAAGGTCTCTAGCGCAAGAGCATCGCTACCGACGAGTTTTAATAGCGCATCGAAGAAAGCTCGCCATAGTTCTGTGTTGAAGCTATCGGCCTCGTCGGGGAGAGGGAGGAATGAGTCGTGCAAAATGTTGAACAGCTTCTCCAATGCACGCATGGTGGCTTTATGATGGTAGATGTGCACACTCAGCCATGAGCTAGGGTAAGCTTCGCAGTCCAAAATCGATATGTAGACTTGCAGTACAGAGAAGAGGAACTCTGCTGTTTCTTCTTTCGGCAGCTCGGGCTGTAAGAGAACAGGCAGGCTAGACATAGCGGCAAGTACAGCTGATATTTCAGCCATTGCCTCATCAAATGGAGCTTCAGCGGTCGCCGCACGTGATTGGAATGGATAATTCGTAGGGAAGAGCAGCGAGAGTGTCTTCTTAGCCGGTCGAGGGGTGGCCTGAATCGCGCGGTATGAGTCTACGAGCTTCGGCATGTACTCGCAAGCTTCCTTTCCTAGCTCCTCGACCTGCGACGCAACTACCGAACAGCAGAGACGAACTTGGTCCTTCCACTGGTCGGTGACAGTCTCCACTCTGCCCCAATATGGCGCTAGCCATTGAACAGTACTTGCCAAAAGCATGCGACGTACGTCTGGGGACCGGAAGATCTGAAGCTCAGAGAGGTGGTGTATCAGGAGAAGCTTGTACAGAATCAGCTTTCCCTGCACATTAGAGCAAGAGTCGACGAAGCCTGCCGTAAGCTTGAAGACCTCCGTGGCTGGCATACATCCGTCAAGTTCGGGAAGCCACGAGTGGAGGTTTTGTACTAAGAGGGTCTTGGTTCCGATGAGAACAGGAGAGGGGTTTTCCATCAACGCCTGCAGTGATGTGAACAGTGTCTTCATCTCTTTGCTGAACTGAGTCCGATCCTTGATGCCAATGCTCTCTTCTTTCGCCTTTTGCTTCTCTCGTGCGTTGACCAGGAACTTCATAATGAGCTTGCCGACTTTAAAAGTTGCGCGCAGTCGTCGAGAGCTCTCAGAATCTGTAGGTTTGGCGAGAAGTCGACCCAGACTTTGCATCAGGCACGAAGTAACAAGAGAATGGAACACCTTGGTTCGTGCATACTGATCCACTAGAGGCTCGAGGTTGAATCGTCTGTCATGTACTATGCCTAGTACTATGACGACGGCGTTGAAGACCAGATCCTCATATTCGTCACTACCGGCGTAGTGGCTTTGGATGGCGAACAGGGCGTCGAAAACTTCGCTTAATAGCTTGACAATCTCTATCTCTGGAACAAAGTTGAAGCGGCGCAACAGTCCTACAAGCTCTCCCGGTGGTTGCTCCTGCCACTTGATGAGACCAAGGACAGTTGGATCTTGCGAGTACCGTGTACTGCACAAGAAGGTTTTGACGTGAACAGATGCCATTGGACCCATGACATGCTCGTCCTTCTTCTTTGCACTCCATGGCAAACCAAGGTATGCGCCCTTGCCGGCAATCATGCCCGACGTATATTCGTCGTATCTGTACAGTGTTAAAGCATGATCACCATCACGTGCGAAGGCGTCTTGGTTCCAAAGAGGCATCCAGCAGAGGGCAAATGGAAATCCTGGTGCATCGGCAACGCTCATGACCAAGTGCGATCCGGGAACGTCCTGGGGGTCAATGGCAAGTCGTATTGTCGAGTTCCAGCCCTCGCCACGCTGGGCTGCTGTGGTACGCCAAGCGGTATGGCCTGCACTGTTAGTTGAAGGGTAGATGCACCCTTCGATACGCTCTCCAGAGCTTTTCCGGACTTCGATGGTGAGCTGAAGGTTAGTCATCGGGGAGGTCTGCACTAGCGGGACGGTACCAGTCTTTGGATGTGCCAGGAAAGCGTTCTTGGGGAGAAAAGGCTCGACAAGGGTGAGGTAGATGTCGCTGCGTGGCTTGGTTGGCGCGCCTGAAAACCCAATCTTCCGGCATTGCCTGATGTTGTGCAACATGGTGGGAATCTTCTCAATCAGGCCCTCGGCGTCGGCATGGACAAAGGCTTTCATGTGTATGGTAAGTCGGCTGATGGGCGCGTTCAACTTGTACTTGCCACTGGCACTCGGGTATAGTTCTGGCAACACACTGTCCCAGCCACCATCACTCTCTGAGATATCCTCTCCAGCCGCTGCAGTGCAGTACATGCTGACGGTTTGATCCGCCTCTGACTTGGACTGCAGTATCTGATTCACAGATATTAGACCGACTGCGACAGCCCTCTTGAGCGTCTTCTGGTCTCTCGAGAGAGCCCGTGCCCGTGTGCTTGCGGTTGCCGAAGAGCCTGGCCGCGTATCAGAGTTCTGCGACCGAGTCTGTTCCAGGCTTGGGCGGTGGCGTTCGTCCGAAGAGTCGGTATGCCGTGATTCGGTGTGCCGGGAGTTGGTTGACCCCTTCCTCTTGGAGCCGAACATGACGCTGCGCCTTCCACCCTTGATGCTGCCCTGTTGGGAAGGCTGCACGGCGGACCCTTTGTTCGGTGTTGCGTCCTTGTTCGTGCCTGCCTTTTCTGCACTTGTCGCCGCGCGAAGCGGCTCGTTTGTCATCAGTCTGAAGACGAGGTACAAGGTAGTGCCTGATCCTGCGCCTTCGCCAATGTCGGTCAGACTGAGGTCCACCAGCAATGCACGGAGTTTGTCGCCGCTCAAGGATGCGGCGGCTCCATCTCGTCCGGTCAGATCAAACGAGTAGGCCTCCGAGAGAGGTTGTGGTGCTGCCCCTGGCGCCTTCAGGCACAGGTACATGCTGATTTGGGCCGCGCCTGGTACGACGTCGCCCACGACATGTTTCAGGCCGACGAACAGATGGTGCAAGTTGTGCTCATCGGCCTGGGCCGTTGGTCGGCTGTCCAGCAGACTCATCATCGACTGCAGTTTCGTGACTTCGATGGCCGAGTCGTCGCCCGTCAAGATGCGGCCCCGCTGCGAGGGGCTGCGCACAATGACATCTCCGCAGAGCATCTTGTTGCCTGCCACCAGGTCCCAGACGGTCGCCTCGCGTACCCTGTCCAGCTCTTTGGCCGTGAGCACCTTGTGCAACAGCTGGCGGCGTGCCGTGTCCAGGCGGTTCACTAGCCTCGACATCTTGTCCAACGAACCATACTTGCGTGCCAGCAGCAGCTCGTGTACCTTTGTGGAGTGCCATTCTCGCAGGCAGGACGCGATTTCGTCGACCAATGGCTCTTGGGCGGACGTGGGTGTCTCGTCACCAATCTTCAGCATGGGTACGGGCGCGGGCGGTCGGGGCGCGGTTGGGTCTGATATCGGCGAGAGGGGGAGCATCAATTGCTGGAGGTGTTCTTCGCGCGAGGTCCACTGCGAATGCGTGCTGCCAGCGCGCTTTCTGGCAGACTTGCGCCGTGACAACGGGCGGGAGAGGGACGAGGGCAGCACAGAGACGGTATCGCTCTTCGAGGCCCGTTGCGCGTTAGGCCCGGAGCCTTTCGCAAAAGGAGAGGTCGCACGTGTGCTTTCGGTGGGCGTGACGATGCCGTTGGTCGGATGCGCGTACTGACTTGCACGCCCTGAATCGTTTCCACCTTCTTGGTTGGTCGTGTCCCTGCCTTCGCCCAGCACCTCACGCACCTCGACGCACGCCCGTGGGAATATGCCAGAGAAGACGCGTGCCTCGAGCGTCTGGCCCTTCACGCTCGTCAAGCCAGCCAGCAGCGAGGGCGGCGCAACCAAGTATCCTCGGTACCATGATCCATCCTGGCCACCCTGCTCGATTATGTACAACTCATCACCAATCTCGAGGGGCAGGTCGGCGGGCGACGAGGGCTGGAAGGGGTATATGCATATTGCGAACGCGATGCGCGGGAGCGGTCTCCAGCTCGGCATGGCACCAGACGTGTCGGGCTATATTGGGGGGAGTCGGCGACAGAGCATCACGAGCAGTTGACGGCAGGATGTATGTTTCGGGGGCTCTTCCAGAGAGTTTCAGGTTCGGGTGTCGATGGATGCGCTGCACAGGATGCCCCTGATGGGATTGCCGATGGGAAATCTGGGGATGCTGTCCAGAACCTTATTATGGTAAGCGGGGCACGTCCGACGTTGAAGCTGAGCGAGCGTTATTACAATGTGGCTTTGGTAGTGTAAGGGCAACGGGTCGCGTGTCAGAAGAAATTATGCACAGCAAACAAAAGTTTTGTTGTAGACAGCAATGTCGATAGCCTTGACTGCGCCAGTCGGTAGCAGCCGTGCATGCATGGCGCTCGGGGCACAGGCTTCGTATCATGGCCAGCATGGCCCTGGCCTCGAGTGTTGGATATCATCATCACGTCGACGCGTTCCAAGTCAATGCGCCCAGCATGTGCGCATCTCCCCCGTGGACTTGCATCGGCTCTTGGCTCCCTCACGTTGTGCATCTGCAAGCTGGCAATCTGACCGTTTTCGCAACCACGTATCCGGACTGCTAAAGCAGGGGAACCTACAGCCGGTGTTAAATTGGTGGACAACCTTTGCTGCACATCTCCCGCCTATCTTGGCTTCATTTTGGGCCAACGCCTGGACGACCTTCGAAAGCACGTGCGCCTTGCTTCCAACTCCACACCCGGCCAACGTTCATTCCAGATCAAGCGACGGTCCGGGCACGCTAGATATACTACCTACATGACACGAGTTGCGTATCTTTGTTCGTTCGTCTCCCCTTGCCTCCTCTGCCTTTGAAGTTTGTCGACATGCGATCTCCACGCACAGAGCCACGAGATGAAACAGCGCCGGTGGAGCCACCTCCGATGGGGCTGCGCACGCCGCAAACAGCCATGGATGCGCGTCGTGGCAGGGCAGTATGGCGGTGCACTAGTGGCATTTTCCGTCAACCTTGGAAGGGTTCACTATAGCGCCCACAGCTTCTCATCACACGACCGTGAACGCCTCCCTGACCGACCTTAACACCGTTGTGCCACCATCGAAACACCGAGACAATTGTCCACTTAGACGCAGCGGATCGCAGCATGGGGCCCGACGTCAAATGTCTCCGCTACGTTACATCCTCGTCCTAAAGGAGTATCAGTGGGGCCGCATCTCTCTATACCTGGACTCTGGGATACTTTTCTTACTAACGCCAGGCCCTAGAAGCCCTGATCTGCGTCGAAGCCGGTGTATGTACGAGACATGTGTCGATCTGCAATGTTTACATACGCATTGCAATCTAGTCTTCAACTCTACCTACACATAAGATTGGTCTGTGAGAGAGGTAGAAGCATTTCAAATGTCACGGTTGATAGTGCAAAAGCTCTGAAGAGTGTAACTTGCTTTTGGAATCGGAGAATATTTGACGATCCCTGCTGGCCGAGCCTGCTGGCTTTATTCTAGTGAACAGCCTACAGCTGCGACTCTTCACCAGCTCAAGGCCGAACGTCATAGCGACATGACATCACAGAAACAGTGCAACCAAGCTCCATGAGCACCGTTGAGATGAAGCTAAAACCAGGCTATGGTCACTTCGTATTGCGGGCCGTTGCGCGCTTATGCTCTCAAACTTGCTCATATGCCGGCTAACATTTGCGCACCACGGTGCCTGGCGATCTTGGCCATTGTCATTTCCTTGCCTCTCTCGATGGGGTTCTAGAACCAGGAAATCGTCGTCTTGACATCGTGACAGTTGACACATGCTTTACACTGCAAAATCAGTCCCTCTGGTTTCTTCAACTCTTTCCCGATTGCCTAAATGCCCATGCCAGCTGAGTAACAACGTCTCACTACTGATCGGTTCCGATACGACCATGGCAATGAACATGGACATGCCCTCAGCAACCTCGACTGGTGCTCGTACACACATGGGGGCCCAATCCTCCATATCGCCAATGAACATGTCCGGAATGGCATCGACCTTCTCGAGTAGCACCCGTGTTACACTATGGTTCACTGAATGGACAACGACAACAACCGCAACCTACGTCTTGACAATATTCTTTCTGCTCTTCTTGGGCATCCTCAATCGATTTCTTAGTGCGTTCAAAAGCCAATTGGAGATGAAATGGAGAATACCGGAAGAGGTCAAGAGCGCCATATCCTCCATACCTAACACAGAAAAGCTCGATCGCAGTGTTCGCGGCCACGCGCGACAATGGAGTCGCGCCCTGCGACAGCAGCCTCTTGAACTGGATGAAAAACAGAGGCAAGAGATCGAGCCTCTGAGTCCGGCAGAGTCACGACTACTAGCAGTCGAGGAAGCTGGCATCTCACCAGACCGAAGTGTACCCCCAAAGAGTTTCTGGGTAGTGCAAGCACCCTGGAGCATCAAAACAGATGGTGTAAGCGCTGCTTTGGAGTTTGTTCGAGCATTGATTGGCTACGTTTTGTATGTCTTTGGCAAGAACTATGGGAAGGACGACCGTAACACGAATGGTTCGCTAGGATACTTGCCGTCATGACTTACAATATTGGCTTTCTGTTTGCGGTTACAGGAAGCGTACTCTTTGGCGAGTTATTGTTTGGGCGATACACACGCGGAGGTTTTGCAGATATGGCTGAGGATGGCTGCCATTCATGAGCAGTAAGCTACTTCGGTAAAGGTGAAGACCCACTCTCTTGGTGGATCCTTATCCTCATGGATTTAAGAACTAAATCTATGGTCACATCAAGAAGCGCGTCATTACAATCCGTCAACTCAGTAATTTTCTGGTAAAAACAAGATCGATAGATTCTTATTGTAGTTTCTGCTTTGGGTCCGAAACTTGGCGCTCCAGGCATTTTCCTAGTCTATCAATCATCGTCCAAGACAGCCATTTCTGGACAACCTAAGCTGCGGTTGAGCGCGTTTTAGCGCATCTTTACATAGTATTTGCTTACCTCGTATTCAACTTCGTTTTCATTCTGTTTCTTCTGCATGTCATTTACCTTCCACTACGTCTGGATCAGCACGTCAACAAAAACCGTACCGCCGGCCACACAAGAAGTCTCGCAACGGATGCACCGGATGCCGAAGAAGACGCGTGAAGTGCAATGAGAAGCGGCCTTTCTGCTCAGCCTGCACGCTTCAGGACATTAACTATCACTATACGCATCCCGTGGAAGGCCGTTCCTTGACCAGCAGTCGTCGATTCGCGGCTAACTCCGAGGCGACCCTCGAGCTCCGCACCAGCAGTCCACCAATCACGCCTCCCCTCCTTTGCAACAACAGCCCACCCAAGTTTGATACACCAGCGTGGCGCCCCATCGAATCCAGGGAGCTGGAGTTGATGTACCGCTGGTGCACGCGAACCTGCTTTAGCTTTACGCCCCATCGAGCGGAGCATTTTGGAGACAGAATTGGGTAAGAACCATTGCGATATGATTCTCTTATGGATGCTTTGCTAGCATTAACATCATTCCATATCGCGACTGGGTCTAGAAACGCGATTGCTGCTCATTCGTATACGGCAGCCGCACTTCAGTACCACGACCAGGCGCTATCCGGACTGAGAGAAGTGTTGCCGAATATCACTGCGTCAATCTGCAATGCAACATTTGCATCCTCAGCGATGCTTACAACATGCGCAGCTGTGTTGCCCTTTCTCGATAGCGACGCAGGTGAAATGGAGTCAGTTCCGGACACAATTCTGCCATTTATGGATTTCATGAGAGGCACTGATTTGATCATTGATGCCAGTCGTCAGTGGCTTCTTCAAGGACCTCTTAGCGGTGTCATGCATAGCGCCGTGACTAGAGACCCGTCAGAAGTTGTAGAATCCTTTCCTGTACGGGAAATGCGGCGGTTCAACGACATTCTCATCAACAGTGGCAGCGGCACTCAAAACGAGGCAGGTGCAGGATACTATAAGGATCGGATGTACGAAGACACGATCCGAAAACTTGAAGATGCGTCCAGAAAGGGAATCTCCATGCTCCCATGATTGATGAGAATCAATCCAGAATTCGTGAGCGAGCTACGAAAGGAAGATCCTATGGCGGCAGCTGTCTTCATGCACTGGAGTGTTCTCCTGCATCAGCTGGACGGTACGTGGTGGGGAAAGTATTCTGGGAAGAGACTCGTAAGAAGACTATCTGCTACACTTGATGGCTGCGGTGGCGCCTAGAATCAAGTTAGTAAGTGGTGTCGAGTGCAAATGAAACTCAGCTCCTTATCGGAAATCCAAGCGGATGTTTGATTGTTTGATTATGCGCATAAATATTGACAAGTTTGTCTTAATCCTTGAACTGTTGTATACATCTTCTTACTTTTGAGAACATTCTCAAAATTACGCAAGAAGATTTTACCCTAGACTTGAAATTCCCTCGCTCACTCTCGTTCTCGTAGTCGTTCATGGTCGCTCAGCCATTCGGCCCTTTTGTAAGACCGCACCCTCGAGTGAGCAATTACGCCTGGTGTGAGGACCTGGGTGTTCTTGTCCCGATAGATCTTGGTACAGAACTGAGTGGTTATGTACGGCATTCTGTCCATCGCTCTGCAATCATCCAGAACTTGAGTACAGCTTCTGTATTCCAACAAGAACTTCTCGGTGCCCTCTTTTGTCCTACTTCT
This sequence comes from Alternaria panax, assembly GCA_019702505.1. Taxonomy (NCBI): domain Eukaryota; kingdom Fungi; phylum Ascomycota; class Dothideomycetes; order Pleosporales; family Pleosporaceae; genus Alternaria; species Alternaria panax. Next base: position 230,474 of record JAANER010000011.1, on the reverse strand, counting down.
GCTACCAAACAGCTGCAATCGCTTTCATCTGCTCAATATATCTTTGCCAGTCCGCTCCACAGACCGCCCCACTTTTCTTCGACGCCATGTCTGAACGGGAGTCTTACTACAAATACATGTCCTGCATCGCTGTAGCAGGCATATTTGTCGCATTGTTTGCAGCATTAGCAGGTATTCACCTCTTCAAAACGCTGAAGAACCTCACGTCGTTTTGCTTCCCCCTTGCGGTGGGGGCCATCTGTGGGTAGATTCCGCAAGCAACTGGTTGCTGTCTTATAACTGCCTCTTGCTTCCGTCCTCAACTAGAGAAATTTTCTAATGTTGCTTTCGTCGAAGTCATTGGCTTCTTCTGCCGTACCCCTGGCAGATCCAACTCCATTGTACTCCTACCTTATATCATCCAGAGCCTGCCCATCTTGCTTGCCCCGGTCTTGTTCGCAGCCTCAGTTTACATGTTCGTCGCCCGCATCATTCGAGCGACAAACACTTCGCATCACTAGATTATTCGCATCAACTGGGTTACGAAGATCTTTGTCGGGGGTCATATACTCTGTTTTCTCGTCCAAGCTGCCGGGGGTGGTATTCTCGTAGGCAGCGATGACAAGTCCATTGCAGATCTCGGGACAGGAGTCATCCTTGCAGGCTTGTGCTTATAGATGGTGATTTTCGGATTCTTCGTCATCGTACCTGCGGTCTGGCAGATGCGGATGAACCGTCACGGTGCCAAGGTGCGCACGCTCAATTCATTCGACTGGCTGGTATACTTGTAAATGCTGTATATTGTCAGCTTTCTCATCAAGGTGAGAAATCTGTTCAGGGTCATTGAGTACGCCATGGGACGTGAGTCCCTGAACATCACTTATATGACTTGAATGGACGCTAACATTACAAAGCCGACGTATATCTCCTTGCGAATGAGTGGCCTATCTACCTTTTTGATGCGTCAATGATGGTCTTTGGATTAGTTATCTACGCCAGGTGGTATGTTCGTGATGCCATGCAGGCTGCGGAGAGCGATGACGGGCGCGTGGAGATAATGCTTGAGTGCGGTACTACGAGAAGTATTCCGAAATGGTGCTGAGATTTTAACCTTGTTAGGTCAAGGCGTTGAGAGCTAGGTCTATATCATGCGCGTGATACCTCTTAGGGTGGTAATTAGCACCCAGGTATCGGCGAACCAGTACCAAACTTGAGACATTGTACAGCCACTATTCAATCCATACCATCAGATGGAGTCAAATTTGATCAAAATCTAGAAATATAGAGCCACACGCACATGAAATCTTGCATTTTGAACATTGTGCCTTCTTCCTCTCCATACCACCGGCACGCTCACACTGCACCACTGGGGCAAGTTCAAAATCGATGACCAAACTTCATAAACGACGACTACAACCGATGCAACATCCATTTCCAACCGAGATGCCTTCGCGATCCTCTCGTTCAAAGCACCAGATTAGTTTTGTTCCAAAAGCACCTCAACGACGCAACACTAGCTCTCGTCCGTCGCTACAGAAGAACAGCCTTGCTGCCGCTTATAAGATCACCACAACGGTTTCCCTGCCTAAAGAAGAGCGGACTCATGGCTTTGAATACTTTCCGTTGTGTTTAGGTATCACGGCACTCTGGAGTGGGATCAATTGGTGTATCAGCCGAGCCTTCGACAGGATGGGAGCTGTAGCGAGCTTTGGCAAAAATGAGAGTCAAAATTAGGAGGCGGACTACCGAACGAAGCGAACGCCGACAAAATCGCCGACGAATTTACAAGATAAAGGGAATGTTATATCCTTATGCCCTCCAATCGCATCAAGATCGCTTCCGCTATCAACACTCACTTGCTGCCACCAATCACACCTACAGCCCTCCAACGCTGATCTACACCCCTACAAACAGGCGTCTCATCTCGTATCGCCTGGGGCGGAATGCGATACATGACCAGATACTCACCATGATGAAGCCACTCATCATTTATGTCCTTTCCACTGGCGCCGTCCCTCAAAATGTCCACCGCACGAAACACCGGGCCCCTTGCAAAATGCGCCGGATCCACTGTAACGACCCACGTATCCTCGCCATATTGCTCGCCGAAGTGCTTGGCTACTGCCTCCGCATGGGCTAGGTTGTCATAGACGCTGATGAACGGAGAGGAGATGTTGGTCTGCTGGTTAAGATGGGCAAGACCAAAGCGAGATAGTGCGGAGGTGTAGTTGACGATGGTGGTTTGGTTCTTGGAGCTGAAGCCTGTAGAGAAAGAGTACCGAGTCTGAGAGCTGGTACGGTGCACGCGGTAGACTTGAGAGGGCCAGGCGGTTGGGGTAGGGGTTGTTGCCGGAGGGGCGTAGAGAGGATGCGGCTGTCTGAGTGTGTATAGTGCTTTTCTAATGTTAGTATATGATTTTGAAAAATCAGTGGAGATTCAAAAGTTTACCTGTCATGGTGGTGTTCGACTCGGCGTATCTCAAAAGATGATTTTTGGTTGGATATAAGATGCTGCTTGAAGCGAAATCTCGTGCAGGGTTGTAAGACGTTTTACGAGAAATACTGATCAACAGCTCTGAGGGAACTGTGCTGGAAACGTCCTTGCAGTGGGAAGCAGAGTAGTCTCTTATATCGCTATACACTCATTTAAGTGCTGGTTCGGGAGAAGCGGTCAAAAGAGCCGTTCGAACGGAACAAATGCATCAGAAACAAGAATTCGTTGGTCATGTTGGCTTCCCTCCCCGAGCGGACATGTACATCGTTGCGTCTGTTCGAGTGCTGACTTCCCGAAATCCAACAAAGAGACAACGACGTCCCACGCCTCGCGCCGTCGGCAGGCTAAACCGGATTGTGGAGACAGTTGTAATACATCCAGTGTCGAAGTACCGTGCCGTAGTTGGGTTCCTCGTTTGGTGATAGAGCTTAGGCCAAGTGCATGTGGTACAGGTCTTCCGTATTTGTGCTTTCAATGCCTTTTCCGATCGATATCTGTTTGGTATACAGGTCGCGGTTGCTTGCATGTACCCACAAGACCTACTCCTGGATCGGACATGTCAGTTGAGAAGGGTCTTAGAGACAGCGTCAGGATCCCAAATATGCCATGATGCGGAGACAATATGACAGGGAAACAAAACGTAAGACGGTTATAATGATAGGAGAATGAACTGTCGATGAAGAGTGAAAATTAGCAGATGTCAAAAACTGGGTCGTGACAAAGATATCCGATCTGACGTGGAAACATCATCTCTCCAAAACCCTTCTGGATAAGACCAAACAGAAACGGAAAGTTTAGGATTTGGATTTTCATACTGCTGGAGACATGTAGGAATGCTGCCGATATGTCATTTCATGAGAGACATACTGTTGGGATCGTGCATGTAGACGGTTAGGCGCATTCAGGGGACATGTCCGGCGCGGCATCCCATTCGTCCGATATACAGCTTTGAAGACATGGACGTGCGGTGCCTTCCGAGTATTGAAACCAATGCATGTCTGTGATGGGATGGGAATTCGCAGTCCCATCCCCAGAGACGCGGAAGGAAGGCGGCTTGTGTGGAGTAGCGATGACACCTGTCAGTATCTTCTCACCGCTACTTCTACGATGGCGGTCGTTGGCCATGATGCCATGAGCATCTTCCATGTGAAATGTAGGAGACAAAGGAGTGAAGGTTACGCACGTGGGTGGATGTCGGGTTAGTTCCGCGGCGGTCTAAGCCGTATTGGGACAGGCGTCATATCCATGGATCACAAGTTGGAAAAGCTGACAACGGCGATTGCAAGCGCGCAGGCGAGCGTCAGCGTTACTCAGCCATACAAACGGTAGGCGACGCTGTTCAATACTTTTGTTGCACTTTAACATAACGTCTCGCTAGCCCATAGCGCCCGCGCGCTGTCGCAAAACACCCACCAAACGCCACGACCCGTCACCCACAACTTCCACCCACGCTCGCAAACGCGCCGAAACCTCGCGAAGCCACCCACCATCCACGCCACATACCCACAATGTCATACTTTCGGATAACGCTCATGCGATCTGGCATTGGCATGCCTGAGAAGACGCAAGGCGTGCTCAAAGCGCTCGGTCTCCGCAAACGCATGACGACCGTCTACCACCCCGTTACACAATCCGTCGCCGGTCAAATCATGAGGATAAAGGAATTAGTCGACGTCAAGGAAGTCAAGAACCCGATGACTAAGGAGCAGATGCGCGCTGCGCGGAGACCGGATCCTGGGTACTACATCGAGCAGAGGGCGGCTGAGGCTATGAGGGGTTATGAGTAGATTCAGAGAGGCGGGAATGAGATGAGTCATTCGCATGTAAACTAAGATACGAACTTGTATGCATATCTGGCGTTCTGGGACAGAAGACTCGAGACCGAGCTGTTTTGGATCCTTATTTCGAAGACTAGACGATGTGCGATCGATGCGCTTTGCCTACCTTGCAGAGGACAACGTAACCGGCATCCTTATGATTGCTATTCATGGCAGTGCGATTCTTATACATTCTCGGTGACTTACCTCTGAACTCCTAGATTCGAGCAATTTTCATAGTCGAGCTTCGCTTGTCGTATCGCGGAAACCGGTCAACAACCTGCAATAGGCTACGATGCGAGCAGTCACCTGAACTTTTATATCGCTTTTCTCAATACTCATTCCTGTTTCCACATCTATTGTACGTCGGCATGTGTACAAGATGCAGGCCAGATGATGCTCTCCGTCAGATATCATCCATCGGTTCTTCTTTGCGTGATATTAAAAGACCGTTACGCAGCAAATCAGCTCCTATACCAAGAGAATCCCTCTCTCTGTCCTGCACCCAGACACCCTTCGCAACAAACTTGACAAACCACCCCTCAACGCTCCACCCTATCGCACCCAGCATCCATAAGAACCCCAACACACGTCAAAACACACCATCCTCAAAGCCTATCCACTTGCCCAAGTCAATGGCATGATCTTACAGCATAATAAGAGCGGCCTGTCCCAGAAAGCACTTCAGTGCCCCATCATCAAGCTCGCGGTTCACCAACATACTCACCACCCCGTAAATCCCCCGGGCACGCCAAAAGCAGCAAAAGGCTGAACATATTTGGACGCAAAAGATCCCTTCTGCAAGCCCAATGCATTCCTGGTAAGCCACGTACCAGGACTAGAGCAGATGCATCGGCGTTATTAATGTCATACCCTCGACCACGCGCTACGTACACTATACAAGTCTTTTAACCTGCCGAATAGAGAAGGGGCAGTCCCGTGGGTTGGCAAGATGCGTAGCTACGCTCACGACGCCGAAAACCGAGTTTGCCATTTCCATTGTAACCATGGTGAGGAGGATATGGACCCAAGTGTACCAGAAGCGGGCGAGGAAGGGAGATGACGGTGGGAAAGTCTGGAAAGGCTTGAGAGTGCGAATGTCGACCCAAAAGCCGTAAGGAGAGTCGGCAGTGTAGGAGGCTATCATGTCTCTCGGAACGTAGAAGATGAGGGCGCGCAAAGTTTTGCGAGCGATAAAGGTGCTGGGTTGGGATTAGTCCCATTAGAGACGATAGACTGGAAACTACGGTACGTACAGAAGGGCGTAGTCAGCTGGTACTTCCATGTACATATTCTTGACTTGGTTACTCCAGCCCGTGTACCGGGTTGCTGTGGTGAGGCGAATGGCCCACCAAAGTCTGCTCAGGAACATCGCTCCTGCACCACCTGGCATTTTCTTGTAACCATTCTTGGAGACTTTGTCTTTCTTCTCGTCTTCGTTGTCTTCTTCATTTTTCCTGTGCTTATCATACCGTATCCTGTACCCCCCCTTCCTTATCTGGACTGCCCAGCAGAATCCAATCGACGTAGTTAAACACGCAACTCCACACCGTGCAGTTGAGAGCATAGTGATTCCCCCAGCCAGCATGCCATTCTCGATACAAAGACTGCGTGACGAGTAAGACGACAAGCGGTAGACTGACGAAAACGCGGAGGAAGTGATGACTGGGTCCGGCAGCAAGAGTAAGAACGTTGCCTAGGTATAAGAGTGGGATTTGCAGTGTTATGATCTGAAGGGGGAATTGAAAAAGAGCTATTGCTACAGTTTTGACTGTACAGTCGCGAAGATGGGGGGATCGGGGTCGAAGAATGTGATGTATGACAGCGCATTGTGAATCTTGAGTAAGAATGTACATGATTCTTTGACCGGGCGTAAGTGATAGTATCCGGTGGGCAGGGCTGACATGCTGGTTCGGCCCAATGAAAGTAGCTCAAGTACGTTTGCGTATGGGTCTGTGATGTACCTTGTATGCCAATGACTAGTAAAATTGGTTGTAGTCGCTGTATGGACCAAGATCTCATAGGTCCCGCACCATGGTCCTGAGAACTGTATCATTACAATGCTATAAGCTTGGTTGGAATCAACGCTATCGACCAAAAGCCAGGCCTCAATACTACCAATGTGCACGGTGTTCCACACACTCTTAACTCGTCTTCTAAATCTCAACGTCTTGGAAGCTTGATCCGTCCCCATCGTCTTCGGCTGACGGCTGTCCAGGCTTTGGCCGTTGTGGTAAACTTGCTTCTATCGACTTTTCGTCGTTAGGTTCCGGCTCAGAGTCGTCCTCTTCGCTGTTCTCTTGCTCTATCTCCTTGTCCGATTGTGGTTTGAGATCTTCGGCTCGGGCTTTTTGCTCCTCGGTTTGCGTCTTAGGCTCGATTGAGTTTCGCTCGCTCTTCTCGCTGAGATTGTCTTTGGGTGGGGGTGGGGGCGGTGCTGCTCCGTCTGTATCGCGATCACGCCTCGGTTGCTCGGGGGTGGGTGGTGTCACCTCTGTGCGTGGGCTCATAATAGGGCTTCTGGGCTGCTGCTGCTGCTGCTGTTGTGGTTGTTGTTGTTGTTGTTGGGGCTGCTGCTGTGATGATTGCTGGGGTGCTTGCTGAGAGCCTCCCGGACCGACGCTTCGTAACCTAGGGTCTGCGTTCAGGTAGTAGCCCCTCACACCGACAATCCTGCCTTCCCTCTCGCAGCCTATGACCCAGTCTGGCACGACTACAGGGATGTTGTTCTCGACTGCTTTTTCCCATGCCGGTCCTCTGCCTTCAGTGCATACAAAATGCGTGGTGTCGATACGCACACTGTCGGCAATCTTAGCGCCAATGCGCTCGACAGAACGCTGTAGCGACTCGCGGAGAGCAGCGGGCATATGACCAGGGGTGATGGTGATACCAGACAAGTCGGTCATCTTGTGTGTTTGTACCAACAGCTTCTCGCTGCTGAATGTGCCGGCGCTAGTCTTGAGGACCAAGTGGAATTGGTATTCCGTGTCGACTGCCAGGCCACTTAGCTTGGTGCTGTGCACATCGCTGGGCTTGGGTATGGTGCCCGCCTTGTTGCCATTGCGGTATAAAGTGAGGCTGCGCAGCTCGGCAGTGGCGATGTCGATGGGATCCCACTCGAGGACAACAGAGGTCTGGGTGGCATTGCGACACTTGAGGACGGGGGCGGAGGGGGTGCGCTGGCCAAAGGTGCGGAAGATGTCAGACTGGAGCTCGTGGAAGGCTTTCTGTGCATCGGCTTCGGCTTTGTAATTTCTTCCTACGTCGATGTCCACCATGGAGCCAGACGAGATGTCCGGGGGTAGCAATATAGAGGGAAACTCGATCTAGCTCTACGTCAGCCAGGGTGAAGTGCAAGGGTGCTGCGAGGCATTGAGGGGCTCACAAGACGCTTGTCTTCGGTCAGTAGCACAGCTACGCCGGCATCGACCTTTCCGACTGTGAGAGAGACGAGCATTTTGCGTGTGAATGTCTGAGGTTGTCGAAGCCCAGGTACGTGCGTGTATTGTTTGGTACAGCTGAGCCGCGTACCTGACCATCAATGGCGCGGCCCGAAGAATTGCCGTGGCAGGCGCTAGTGGTCAGCCACGACGCGACATGTAATGGAATCCAGCCTACAGATGACCCCGCAAAGCAACAACTCGTCGTCCGACCCCATGAGTGCAGATGTAAAATCAGTCGCATCTGCATGGCGGTGGACTTGGCTACAGCCATCATATTCAATATGACGTCCGCCAACCCTGAGTCGACAACAAAACCTACAGTTACGCCTACGAGTAAGCATTTCCGGTTGGAGGAGAGAAAATATGCCACTTCGGCAAGGTTTGTGCACAGCAGCTGTCGAGCGCTCTCTCAGAGCAGTCAAAGCAAGGAAACGCCAGGGCTGTGGCTGGCTACTGGCGTGTCCGCTTTGTCCCCAGGTGCAGCGATTCAGTTGACATGCTTGCACTGTCACAGCACAAGCAAGTCGAGATGAGTGACGTCATCATGCACACTGCATCCCGACCAAAGAGCAGGCGTGGTTTCCAGGACAGAGTGATGGGTATGGGTGCGTGCATGTCGAGGTCGTGCGTGGCACATCACGTGGATTGGCGTCTGGGGCGCAGCAGGCGATGCGCATCTCAACTGTCCTCAACTGTGCTGCATGCCGCGGAAGCAGGGACACGGCCAGCGTCCAGAATGGCATACTGGCGGCATGCGAATCGCATTGCCGGGGACCGCTGTCCCAACTCCATACCCCAGAAGGGCTCCGAGGCTGGCCAGGTCGGATCGGCGATGGCACAGTGGGGAGGCCCGGAGACTAACGTCTTTATCGTAGTTGCTTGTTCAAGGTCGGCGTCGCCCCCAGTAAGCGCGTTCAACACTTTGACGCAGAGATTTTGGATGCGGCTCAACAGAAGGCCGACACGTGTAGCCGACGCTGCTGCCGCCATGGGCATGGCCATTTCCAAGCTTCTGGCCAATTTCTTGCGCCGCGTTTGACATGGGATTGAGACCTGGCCGAGCAGCGCGTTAGACTGGAGCGGGCTTAGGTCAGCCGTTCGCGATAAGTCCCGCCATGCACGGTTCCGCCCTATGATGCATCGCGAGTTCCTGCGTCGACGGCTTGTGGTAGCTGCCACCACGACACGAGCCCTGCCAGAAAACCTCGCAGCATCCTGTCTCTCCCTCTGTGCACCTCGTCCAAACATTGGCCTTGCTCTGCAATCGACTCTACTGCTATACCTTACCCCACCCGCCTCTTCTCCACTATCTTGATCGTCTGATTACCCCATTGTTTGCTCCATACTGCCTGCAGGAAATAATTCCCTCGACACCGCTCCACGCGCCGTCGCCCATATCTCACTCACTCCTCGCCATCAGCACCTGTCCCACGCTACCCCGACACACATTGTCGCCATGGTTCTCATTGAGAATCAAGAATACCTCTGCGAAGAGGAGAAGCGTCTGAAGCAGGACCGAGAACGCACCGCTTACTGGAAGCGATGGGGTCCCTACGTTGCCGAGAGGCAGTGGGCAACTGGTCAGTCTTGCCCATGAACCTACACAAGCCAATCTAACCTGTATATAGTCCGCGAAGATTACTCGTGAGTGCCCTTGCTGCCACCGCCACAGTCTGTTACTAATACACTTCTCCAGCCCTGATGGCGATGCCTGGAGCCGTAAGTACGCTCTATCAAGTCCATTACCAGCCACTGACGCTCTACAGATTTCACCCATGACATGGCACGGTCGCGCGCCTTCCGCTGGGGCGAGGACGGCATTGCTGGTGTGTCCGACTCGCACGGCTTCCAGAACATTGCCTTTGCTTTCTGGAACGAGAAGGAGTAAGTGCGCGCCATTGCAACCTGGGAAGAACATGCTGACTCCTCTGCAGTGATTTCCTCAAGGAGCGGCTGTTCGGCCTGTCGAATCCTCAGGGTAACCACGGCGAGTCGCTCAAGGAGTGCCATTTCCACCTGGACAACACGCCGACTGTACGTCGAATCGGCTCAATACATCTATGTCGCTAACTTCGCTCCCAGCACTCTTACATGAAGTTCCTCTACAAACTACCTCAGCGACAATTCCCATACCAGGATCTCATCGAGACGAACGCGAAGCGAACGCGGTTGGACAAGGAGTACAACATCGTTGACACAGGCATCTTCGACGACGACCGGTATTGGGACATCTTCATTGAGACTGCAAAGGAGGCAGACGATCCCGAAGAGTTGTGCTTCCGAGTCACGGCTTACAATCGTGGACCAGAGCCGGCGCCGCTACATATTGTTCCTCACTGTTGGTTCAGAAATACTTGGGCATGGGGCCATGAGGACGAGAAGCTGAAGCCCTCAATCACCAAGATTGGTCCAACGACAGCGCAGTCGAAACACCACAAGCTGGGAGACCGCTACTTCCAGCTTTCACCGTCCCCCGGTACCGGCCCAAGCGGCGAAGATGTACAGCCTGAGCTTCTCTTCACCGACAACGACACCAACTACAAGGAGCTATGGAATGTTGAGAACAAAGTCCCATATGTCAAGGACGGAATTCATCGCCGCATCGTAGACGAGCAGCTGGACGCTGTCAACCCTGAGAACACTGGCACCAAGTGCGGCGCCTGGTACGCTTTCGACGAAGGGGATGGTGTCCCGCCTGGCGAGTGTGCTGTAGTCCGCTTCAGGCTGTCAAAGAGAAACGACGGCTTCCTTGACGAAGAAATGTTCGACGACATCATCGAGCAGCGCCGCGCCGAGGCCGACGAGTTCTACTACAGAATAAGTCCGCTCCCAATCGCTGACGATCTGCGCAACATCCAGCGTCAAGCATTTTCCGGTATGATGTGGTGTAAGCAATACTACCACTTCGTCTGGGACCAGTGGGCGAATGGTGACCCCGGCATGCCTCCTCCACCACCCGGTCGGAAGGCTATACGAAACAAAGAATGGAAGCACATGTACTTGGACGATATCCTGTCCATGCCAGACTCTTGGGAATACCCCTTCTTCGCTGCTTGGGACAGTGCCTTCCACTGCATCACGCTTGCTATGATCGACCCAGACTTTGCCAAGAAGCAGCTGGACCTCTTCACGCGTGAGTGGTACATGCATCCGAACGGACAACTGCCAGCATATGAGTGGAATTTTGGCGACGTTAACCCTCCGGTACACGCCTGGTCATTGTTCAGGGTGTTCAAGATCGAGCGCAAGATGTATGGACGCGAGGACTTCGACTGCCTCGAGCGCGTATTCCAGAAGCTGTTGCTAAACTTCACCTGGTGGGTCAACCGAAAAGATGCTGACGGAAAGAACATCTTTGAAGGTGGCTTCCTAGGTCTCGACAACATTGGTCTCTTCAATCGTTCGGATCCTTTACCGACTGGTGGTGTCCTAGAACAGGCTGACAGCACTGGATGGATGGGCTTCTACTGTCTGAACATGTTGAACATTTGCCTCGAGCTCGCCAAGAGACGACGCATCTACGAAGACATGGCTTCCAAGTTTTTCGAGCACTTTTTAATGATCAGCGACGCCATGCAATTCCGCAGTGAGGGCGAGTCGAAACCACTGTGGAATGAGGAGGACGGTTTCTACTATGACGCCATCTCTTGGGGTGGCCCATGGTCTCACCAGATGCCCGTCCGTTCTCTGGTCGGTCTCATCCCTCTCTACTCAACTATGACACTGGAGCCGGAGGTTATCAACCGCCTGCCCAGCTTCAAGAAACGAGTCGAATGGTTCATTGCCAACCGCCCTGAAACATCGAAGCGCAACATCCATACACTTTCAAAACGTGGCCAAGGGAACCGTATGCTCTTGTCGCTTGTCAACGAAGACCGATTGAAGCGCATAATGAAAAGAATGTTGGACGAGGACGAGTTCTTTGCCGACCACGGCATCCGATCGCTTTCGAAATACCACAAGGACCATCCCTACTCCATGGATGTGAACGGCCAAAAGTACGAAGTCGCTTACCTTCCAGGTGACTCAGACAGTGGACTCTTTGGTGGCAACAGCAACTGGCGAGGTCCCATCTGGTTGGCCGTCAACTTCCTACTGATCGAATCTTGCCAGAGATTCCATCTCTACTATGGCAACGATCTGAAGGTGGAGTGCCCTACGGGGTCGGGTGACTATATGCATCTCGGTCACGTCGCAGAGGAGATTCAGCATCGTCTTCAGCATTTGTTTGCTCGTGGAGATGATGGTAGAAGAGCCATCAACGACGGCAATGAGATGCTGGACTTTGACCCGAACTGGAAAGATTACATGTGGTACCACGAGTTCTTCGATGGTGATACGGGCCGTGGCTTGGGAGCGACGCATCAGTGCGGCTGGACCGGTCTGATTGCGAAGATGATTCATGACACTGGGTAAGTTGGACAAAGTTTTGTATGATACATTGACTAACGATTTGCAGCATGACTTGTCGTCTCCCACAAACGCCACGCACACCAGGAGGTGCTGCGGACCATTACTTTGACGATGTTTTCACTATAACAGGCAGACCAACCAAGCGCCAGACTCTCCGCCGGTCTTCGACAAGCCGTAGCATAGGCTTCCGAAGCGATTGGGGCGAAACGTCAACCAACGGCGAGGAAGACGAGATCACAAGCCCGATCAAGCGCAAGAACTCGGTCGGTGTGCTGGACCAAGAGGCGCTCGAGCAGAAGTCTGCGATGGAAGATCGCCTCCACCACTATGTCAGTGGTCAGCTTCAGCGCATCAAGACTGGCATGCAGGACTACGAACCGGATGAGTTCGAGACCATGACCGATGGTGGTTCCGACTCGAGGCCAACGACGCAGAATGGTCGTCGCAATGGACGCGGACGCGACAAAGGTGACTACTTTGAGCAAGATCCCTATTTCAGCAAATAAGGGCTGGTGGAAGGTGTTTCGGCGATGTGATTTGGAGTGATAATCATCAGCGGTACAAGTTGTTAACAGGCGAACCCTATATCCTAGACCTAGAGTAGACCTTTTCACGATACAACGATATCTTTCCTCAGTCTCTAACGCGTCTCCTGTGATGTCTTCCTGTAACACTCGTCTCGCAACTCTTCAGGCTCCATGAAATTGGCTATTGCCTTGTGATGGAGTTCGTCGGGGTCGAAGTTGTCTGCGGCAATGTGTTTGCACATGGCAACACGTTCCATTCCTATTTCGACCAGAAAATACCCCAGCATGTACATGGAATCTGCAATTCATGCTTATCTTGATGGTGTTGGTCCAGCAGTGAGTTTCGGCAGGGCGTCTGGCTAGTTAGCCAATCAGCCCTTATCGATAAAGTTTGCTTGGTGTTTAGACAGGCCCCCCCGTCCCCGCTGCCCCAAACAATCGACCCAAGCAGTCCAACGTCATTGACACTTCCTTTCTCTCTCTCTCTACCGCCCTCTTCTTGTCGCTCGTTTAAAGATTGTTATATCGAGACCTCTACTACTCGGTACGTACAGTTGTTCGTCGCTCTCTCGCTGTTTGCCCGGCTAACGATCGGAATACGCTCCAGCCTATAGCACACACGCGGTATCGTCGATACGGTCAGTACTATAGCACGGCTCGAAGGTCGATATGTCGGGCTTCATAAGTACCATGTTCGTCGCTCTTCTCCTGCACTATAAATATGCGCTGCGAAACGAAGTCGATGCCTTCTCCCTCAGCCCCTAGCCGGAGCTGCATGAACCGCGGGATGTGTACAAATGCTACGGACTGTCAAGAGCGGAAATAGGGCAGGAAACAGAATAGTCACAGAAGGTCGGAGGGGTTTGGGGATACCGCGTTTGGGCATGGATGCGCTGTGACGGCATTTGGGCCTCCAACTCGATCGGCTGCTGACTCGTCTCCTTCTCTAGCAACCCGCGAACTCGCGCACCGTTCAAACCTTCAAAGAACCGAGGTACTAGCAGCTGGCAATTGAAGCAGTATGCCGAGGCTACGCTTGGCAGCGGCAGCTTGAGGAAGGCTGTCAAGCTGCCTGAGGGCGAGGACAAGGATGAGTGGCTAGCCGTCAATGGTATGAGGAATTGCTGGGGGAGTTGACAAGTCAGGCTGACACGCGACTGCAGTTGTCGACTTCTACAACCAGATCAACTTGCTGTATGGCTCCATCACCGAGTTCTGCTCCCCCCAAAGCTGTCCTGAGATGAAGGCAACCGACGAGTAAGCCTGCACCAAGCGCTTGACATGCCCAACGCTGACCATCGGCAGGTTCGAGTACCTCTGGCAAGACTCTGAAAACTACAAAAAGCCTACCAAGATGCCCGCGCCCGAATACATCGAACACCTTATGGCATGGATACAGTCCAATGTCGACAACGAGTCCATGTTTCCCTCACGCATCGGCGTACCCTTCCCCAAGACTTTCCCGACCCTCATCCGGAACATGTTCAAGCGCCTATACCGTGTCTATGCGCACATCTACTGCCACCATTACCCTGTCATCATTGAATTGGGTCTGGAACCTCATCTCAACACTAGCTTCAAGCACTATGTGCTGTTCATTGACGAGCATGGTCTGGCTAGTGGGAGCAAGGACTTTTGGGGTCCGCTGGGTGACCTGGTGGAGAGCATGCTGAGGAGTGATTGAACGTCTTCAAGCATCTCAAGAAAGCTAGCCTGAAGAGGACTAGAGAAGGGACAAGGTACCATGCATAACGAGTACATCTTGATGGCGTTCGAGGAGCATTGAATTTTGGCATGCACGGGAAGATATCACGAGCATGTGCACCTGTTAATGATGTATGAATAGTAACAATGAATCGGCATAATCTATTTCAGCCTCAACGTACGCGTGCGACTCCACTATTCCTATGAATTGTGCTTACGAGTGCAAGCCATGCCAAGACAGGCCTTCGTATCCAAGTTGCTGAGCGTTTGATGTCTCATAAAAGTGGGTTCTGTCTGCGAACGTACAGCGGGGCAGAGTTCGTGTATTTGAGACTTGGCAGATGGTAGACATGGTAGTCGTCCATGCCTTCCTTCTCAACCAAACATCCGCTCCATACCTGTGTCCATGCATATCGGTCCTTTCCCAATCGCGAAACTGTTAATGTCCTTTAGCGATGTTGACGATGGCGACTGCTATTCAACAAACACACTATTACGCGTGGTCGTGCTACGACGCTGGCCATGTTCATTCAGCCCAACAATATTGGCACCCGTTCACCATACTAACCCTGCAAAATATACGTTGTCTGTTGAAGTACGGCCTCTGGTCTGGTAGCGATATTGAATATGCCACCAATCGGGTACGTTGGTTCTTTTTTCAGCTACGGCTTTCGACCCTTTTGGGAGCCACATGCTCCGCGTGCACAGAATTTTGCCAGCCTTCAAGGTTGCGTCACACAGCGGTGTGAACGGTTGCAGCTGAAGAGAGCGGAGAAGTTCGTCTTAGACGGTCGCGAGAATAGCCGAGATGAGCCCTTGATGGGGACAGGGCGGAGCGTGAGACATTGGGCAAACCTTACAACCAACACGAAAGCGGACGTGGAGCAACGCACTGGGCAACCCCAGCTTTGCACAACTCTCAGTTTATCGCGTCCTGCCTGGCATACATTTAGACGACCTGGTGAACAGATGTAGCGATTGCCGAATTGCGGGGAACGATACAACATTGCGTGGGAAGTGTGGGGAAAATGAACCACAAGGCAATGACAGCCGCGGTTTTATGAGGTAAGACGATCTCAGTCAAGGCACCGGGTAGGTTGACAGGAAGTGGGAAGAGTGGCAGCGGCTGTCTGACCTCTCAGATGCCATTACCCCGGGTACCGTTTCAGTACCCAAGCTCCGCTATCCCCTGCAAGATGTACAGCATGATAGTTCTCGGCCTCGAGTATCAAAAGCAGTTTAATCTCTCCTTGCAGCCGGACTAGGAAGGGACCCCTCTTTTTTTTGGTATCCTTCAAATATCATTTCCTGGCATTGCGCGCAGATCATTCTAGCTAACAAACCATGCCATTCGGTTTCTACTTCGACTTCACATCTCTCATTCCGCAATGATGCCGCAACATCTCCGCAATATCGCCCTCACTATCCAAATCTTCGCGAGTCTTGCGCGATGTGCACACCTCAACTACACTGGAGAGGCTGTTACAACTCGCTTCTGGGACTGTTGTAAACCGTCTTGCGGTTGGAACGGAAAGGCACAGTTTTCAAGACCGGTAGAATCGTGTACAGCCGACGACAGGCCTACAGATATTGCCGCCGGTACTGGTTGTAACGGTGGTGATGCGTTTCAGTGCTCCAACCAGCAGCCATGGGCCATAAACGACACTGTTTCGTATGGCTACGCTGGTGTCTACATCACACCAGATTTCACTCACGGAGGTATCGAAGATGCCTGGTGTTGCGCATGCTACCAACTCGACTTCACCAGCACGCCTCTGATTGGTAAGAGCATGATTGTACAAGCCTCGAATACTGCCTACGATGTCACCAACGCGAACCGGTTTTCACTTGCAGTAAGCCATCAAGTCTATGTATTATGATTGTAAAGCTGAGTCACTTAGGTTCCTGGTGGTAACACAACATCAACGAATGCATGCGCCCAGCAGTATGGCGTGTCTCAATCCGTTTTTGGCGAGAACATGGCAGGTGTCAGCTCCAGTGAAGACTGCCAAAACCTACCCGAAAACCTAAGAGCCGGTTGCGAATGGCGCTTCGATTGGTTCAAAGATGCATCGTACCCAAGGTAAACCTCATCTCGATCCGAAAGCTACACGAGATGCATATATTAATGTCGTGCAGTGCAAACTTCAAACGCGTGGTCTGTCCTTCGGAAATCACGGCCAAGACAAACTGCGTCCGCAATGACGACAAAGTGCTTGCGGGCGAAGCGTCTTTTGCCCAGAGCCTCACAACTAGCTCTCATACTATGGCTTTCTTCGCCGTCATTATACTAGGCTTACTATCGATGTAGCATCGGTTACGCGACGTTGTGCGTTACCTTCTTTCGTTTTCATGATCGTCATGTCCTTTCGATTTCCCTGTCGTTCATCTTCGTAGGCTGGCTGGCTAGACATGTCAGATGATAGAGCTGGCCAGCCCGTTTTTCATGCATGAATACCCTACCAATAAAATACTTGCGTCACAATGGACAGCATGTTGCGTCCAGAACAGCACGCGATCATTTCTCCGCGATCTCTTCAGCATGTCGGAGTCGCAGGTGATATGATTATGACTGCAATCTCCTCTCTTTGTATCCTCCCTTCTCGTCCACAGGAAGGGCTCGATTTTGTTACCACGATGAAGTTGTAGTATACGAACATCTAGTGGGGTTTTCCTGTAGCTATTGTGGCGGCGCAGAGCGCGAGTCGAAAGATGTGCCACCTTGCACTCGCTTGAGAAATCAACAACATGGCGTAAGGGCGAGGGAAGAAAATCATCAGCTATGCTGTTAGTGCAGAGTATCAGCCAAACCGGTTGGTGGAAATAGAAAACTCCAAGATATAAAGCCCTTTCCAAAGTCAATAGACCGCTCAGATCGAACCAATTGACAAAAGGCAAACCTGTGATAATCGCACCACTTGCCACATTATCTGCATCCTCCTTTGTCCACATGAACTTCTCATCACACAGAACGCCACGATACTCCTCCAGGAACACACCCTTCCCTCCGCTATCCGAAAGAGAAAGCCGAGGAGGGATATCGTAAACGCCCTGCGCAACGGCACAACCCTCGACTACCGATCACACCCGACCAGCCCACTCACTCGCCCAATCCCACTTCTCATTTAGGCAAATGACACCACTGAACAAAGTTTTCCGCACTTGGATCTGGCTTCCCCGCCATGCACGCGCACCGTACCGAGAAGTGAGATTATCCATATTGAGCCGCGGGCGCTAGGGGAAATCCGATATATTACATGGGCAACTTGTCAACGATACTAATCAACGAAACAAAAGAGCAAAAGCGAGAATACGTAACAACGGTCAGAGGCAAGGAAAATTTGCTTGCGAAGGGCGTCCGCCACACATCAAGGGTTTACGATCTACGTCGTGCGGTGCAGTTGGAGTACAGGGAGGGAGGTGGAAAGAGGGTGTTGAGTGGAGGACACTACCCCTCGCTTAGGCGCGGTGAGATCCTTTCCGTGGAATGCATTATCGCACGTGTGATATGTGTGATCGTGCTTCTAAGCCGTTGAAGGTGTTCAAGGGTGTATCTTTTCTTTCCTTCCTTTGCGCAAGGGGGAGCCGTGAATGGGTTCAGTTGCGAAGACTATCGGTACGCAGATATCTAAACAAATACCTACCTAGGTAGATCGTAGTACGGTCATGCCCAAGCGGATGATCATACTGCTTAAAGTAAGGTTTCCGTTCGATAATAGACGAGATTCACGAGACCGAGGCCGTGCCGTTTTTGGAGGAAATGCATAACCCTCCGGACTCGCAAATCTGATGTAATGGGAATCGTTAACAAAGCTCGTGCTAGGTCTATCATTGTTCTGGCCGCGCTTAGCTGCAAGGTATCCTTATCAATGCAGCAGCAAAAGCGTCATACACACTGGGTCCATGGACAACGTTCGCAGCGCGTCAGCTCACGAACACATTTCTCCCAGGAAAATGACCACACTGACATGACGCGACACGAGACATGTGCTAACGCACAGGCAGCATGATCAGCAACCCACCCCTGTGGTAAGGAACGGCACGGATTGCGTCTTGACATGGTAAGTGCACTGTGACGTTTGGATCCCAGATCCATCAATGCGCACCCCTGCGGACAAACGGGCCTGAGCGCCGCGCTGGTGTGGTTGGGTGAGAGTTTTAGTAACTTTGATGGGAAATTACGGCAACGGCATGTCGGGTAGGGCGTACGGGATTTGAAAGCGGCTGGTACGTACTAGATGAGTGATTGCCGACATGAGAGGTCTGGGGTTTCAACGGTTTCCGGCCGTTATTTTGCGCGTCTAAGAAAGACTGGACACTCTCCAGTGTCTCGCGGTTTAACGGCACCGTTTACAGGCTTGTAGAACAATAAACGAGTTTAGACACAGGAGAATATTGGAAATATCAATATTTCAACATGGAAACTTCATTCGCTATGGTATCGTTAAAACCTTGGGTATGGGTATATCTCGTCGTCATCCTCTCCATCCTCGGTTCCTCGTAGCCTTGCAGGCGTCAACGGCGCAATTGGGCTCAGCGTCGAATTCGAAAACCTCATCGTTGGGGTCGTCGGACACAGCGTTGGACTATCCATACTCTTCCACCCAACAGCCATATCTTTGCTCTCCACGAGCGTCGGTGCAGACCCCAGACTGCCCACACTCCGAACTGTCTCTAACAAGTCACCCTTCTCACAAGAATCAGTCGCTTCGTACCGATCCGAGCTATTTCTCCGCGATCTTGGAAAGTAGCTTCGTTTCTGATGTCGTAGTTCGCCTGTGGTGATAACTCGAGGTGGGAGGTCTTGTCCGCACCCCCCTGGTATGCCCACGTCGCCATTTGACCGCGTGGCCAGGCTGCTCGAGAAGTCATCTTGTATACAGGGGAGAATCTTCTGTACCACACGGTTCTTTCTTATAGAACGACTGATGTCTGACGAGTTTGATTTGTTCGAGTGTTGCCAATCACCACGAAACTCGCGTTCCATGGGTGTCGCTTTGGTTCGAAAGTTGAAGATCCATCGCGTGACGAGACCGCGTAGGATCGGTATGTTGGCTACGATGATGGCCACATTGTTCTCGATGTGGTTGATACAGTAGTCGATTGGATATGTCCAGTCCGGGTTGAACAATGTGTAAAGTCGGTCGCGGTACGATAGGTAGATCTTTGCGGCGCCGATTGCAGTAACACTGTAGAAAGGTCAGTCGTCTTGTCTGAGTAGTGTATGAACAAAACTTACGCGAGACTGCAAGTAAAGACTACCAGTACCACCAAGCGGGATCTTAATCGAGCGCTCATCATCCTTCGCACGATGATGAAAGGTATCGGAAGAATCAGAACGTCGGTGAGTAGGTTTGCGCAAGTGACCCAGATCAACATCTCACCCATTTTGTGTCTGCCCATGCAGTGCAGTCCACCGAAAGTTCTTGGTTTCCAAGTGTTGCCCGTTAAAGGCGGACAGATAAAAATGTACAGGAACCATGGTATCAAGGCACTACCAGCAGTGAAGATCAAGATGGCGTAGAGTACTCGCTTGAGCCATTCGATGACGGAACCGGCTCTAAGGAGGAGAAGTATAATAGATGCTTTCACGAGTGGCAGTATCGGGATGTTCAACAGATTGAACGCCATGACAACCTATAGTAGTCAGTAAACACAGTGTAGTATACTGAAGCTATACCTACTGCATAGTACTCGTCATAGTTTGGTTCTATTTCATCGACTGGCACCTGCCAGATGTGTACACCTACATGCCACATTTTGACATCTGTCCAGAGTTAGCAAGGGTGGGCATCAGCATTTTGTTCCAGTACTCACGTCGATGTGAGGGTCCAATGAGGGCTATTGACAGCAGCAACGGTAGTATGATAAGCCAGTCATCTGTTCAAATGCGTTAATGCCGTTCATTTAAGATACACTGGGCATCATACCCCAGCTCAGCCGTAAGTTCAGCTTCCGCCGTGTATATATCCTCAGAATGACGAAGACCGATGCCAGGAGGGGTGTGCCGTAGATGACCCCCAGGCAGGTGAGTTGGAGAGGGTAGGTAGGCATCTCGACGACCTACTGTCAAGAACCTGAAGAAATCGCGAAAACCACATGTCGCGCTGCTTGTGGATGGACAATCTCATATAAGCCTGGGAAAAGGGTTGGTCAAGGGCAGCGCAACCCTTGTTCCCTTGTGCGCGCCCGAGGCAGGCACAGCCGGTCGTCTCCCTAGACGTCCCCCGCAGCCTGTTACTTACTGCATATTAACACTTACAGAAACGAGTTAAGCAGAGGCCCTTCCATTTGCCCCACGGTCTAGTCTCCCGTCGGTCGCACTCACGTGGATCTGCTTAATAGCTACACTATACACCTACCACTCAAAAAGCTTGGTGTCGCGGTGGAAGCCGGTCGTATTCCATGGTGCGACGAACATGACATCGCTCCTTCCGTCCAGCTTGATTGATCCTCTTACGCGCATAGCGCAGAGTTGGCTGGCTTCCGACACCTCGGGAACTGCGCAGTCGGACGGTATCAATATGGGCTTTTGCGCGATTCGGTTCTTGGCTGTCAGAGACGCGAGAAGTGGGTGTTGTGCAGGCGCCAATTGTTCTCACTCAGCATGGGACCCGCCAGCGCTAGCAGGGAGGTTTTGGTGTAACGTATTCTTCCTGGAATCTGGACCGACCACAGCGTGTTAAGTAGCCGATCCCTGTTGTAGGCGAATCTGGGGCCGCCGCTTAAGGTGCATGGCTTAATCACGGACGGTGCGCACGGTAAATGCGACGTAGCGGGCAGTACGGCAGCGTATAGAAGCCCACAAGCAAGAGGACAAGATGTGGGAACTGCGCAATTTAACAATATAACTCCGGGGGTAAAGGATCCGCGGTGGATCCTAAGGTAGCTTCACTAATAGTACAGGCCGGGAATGCGTGGAGATTCCAGGAGCTTAGGCCTGTTCAACAGGTATCACGTTCCGGGCATGTTTCGAGAAGAAACCCTTGAGTAACGCGCCCTCGATACGACAGCGGAAGCTACTCGGCCCAAGACCGTTTCAGACAGGTACACTGACGTTCCCGTACATGTCCACTCGAGATCGCTATGTTGTATACCTTGATTTACTTTCGTTGCGACAGCCGAAGTCGGATAAACAAGATCAGGAGAAACTGCCGACGATCTGTGCGTTCCTATACTGCGCCGCCCGCAGTACTGTACGCCTGTTCATATGAAATCATCGGCTGGCGGGACAGCCTTGTTGTTGCGTTGAATCGTGAATGAGAGTGTTGAAAGTGCGATTAAGTAACGGACTGAGGATTCCGTCTACTGGTGAGTTGAACCTGATTGCCCGCCTGCCTTGAGAGCACACTCACGGCGCTTGAGACCAGAACACAGACATTTGTGCCGAAGTAGCCATGGAGGAAGAACAAAAACGAGAACAACGAAGGGCGGTATGATATTGTGGTGTGAAGCATAAAGAGTGCGTAGTAGAAGGTTCAAGCAACGTTAGCTACCATGATCCACTCCATGTCATCTTTGGAGCGATGCACATATTCAACCTTCGCAGTAGAGTACAGACTATGCTACACATCCAAGATAAGTTCACATGGCTTCGTGAAATCCATCAAATTTGCACGGGTGTGTTTTTAGACTGTCCAACATCAACTTTGTGATGAAAAAAACCTTTTTTTGACATGACTCGCCGTACTAGAGTAACCTGTTCATTCGAAATTCGCACGTCAACTTCGAACAATTCATTTGCCATGATCGGGCGATAGCATGCCAATAGATGTGTTTGGGTGGTTACGAAGAAATCGACGTGGGTCGCCTATTTATCAGAGACAGACGCCAGTTTCGCATTCTCAACCACTAAGCAGGTTTCCTTCCCGATGAAAATGTCGCGTTCATATACGGTACTCCACTGGTCATCCCAACACCAGCTCCACCGAGCACGGCGCGGCCCATGCTTAAAGGCAAGCTTCCACGCCGTGCAGCGAACATGGTCGCAACAGCTCCTCCACCAGCTGCGCCAAGTGTAATCCAATCTGTCTTTACTTCCCCATTGTTCTCCAGTATTCTCCAGGACCGATTTTTCCACTCAATCTCCTCCCGATCTCTCATGCGCCCCCATGTCATGAATGCACCAGCCGCTGTGCCTAGAACCAGGCCACGACCAGCTGCCTTGAGTGTACGAGATAGGATCATGTTGTACTGGACCGGTATCTTGCAAGAACGCGCTGCGATGATGAAGAATGGGAAGTGAAGAAGCGAAAAGAAGGAGAATGACATGGCTGAAGCGCGCATGACGTGAAGGTAGAGGATGCTGGACGCATATGGCTGATCTTTGGCGTATTGTGGATGTGGGAAGAGGGACGTCATGTTGTACGTTTCGCGCGACTTGTCCAAAGTTCGGATTCAAGAGTCGGGCGGAAAGCAAATGGACGGGTGTAGATTTGGACGTGGTCGAGCGTGACGCTTGATGGACGAGCTTTGGAGAATGGCGTAGACTTGGAAAGCCTTGCAACGAGCTACGAGAGGAGCTGTCAATCTGAAGGGAGAATGCTCCATCCGGAATACACGGAAGCGACACAACTTATCTGCGAGTATGTGAGCATTTTCGCTACCCCTACACCCCAACGCAGAGCTCAAGTCGGGAATAACACGACGCCGGTCGCGATAGGTTTTGGCGCAAGTAAAACTGCTGCCTGCGGGATTTTTTTTACAACGGCCCTGACTAGCTATCAGGCGATGGCTGTTTGCTGCCAATCATGTTCAAGTAAGCGCTGCGCTCGCACTCCGTGGTTTGCGTGTTTCTCAGGCGTCCTGCGCGGTTGGCTCTGGAATGTCCGTCCCCCGAGTCCGCCCGCACCGAAGCAGCTTCAATAACGAACATCCTATATGTTTGCGCACGGAGACGTTGCAATGTCCTGGGCGTTCAGGTAGTTCTTGGTATATCGTACGCAAGGAGGACACTGATGTCAAGGCAGCAGGGCGATCCACGGCCAAGCCGATCGAGAGCGGCTGTCCACGCAATATCGGCAAGCTCTCGTGCAGCTGCTGCCGAGGAATCTATGCCAATGAGGTAATCGTGATGCTTCCCCGAAAGACGCCTGTGGCTCCCACATGTAGGACTGGTACTTGCGCAAAAGAGGCGGGGAAGGCGACGACTGAGATGCGCGACAGCGATCTAACACGGACCGAAACGTGGTCATGCTTTGGATCACGAGGAGTAAGTTGGCGGTTGCACAAATGCAGGATTTCCAGGAGGCACTGTGCGTATGTTGTTCCAAAGTCCCCTGACGTCATTCCGTTTGTTGATCCATAAATGCACCACTGCAGCACAGACGCCAGACACACTACCACCAAGCTCGCATTACCTTAGCCGGACTCTACCGAACTATACCATCATCCGCATCTGACAAGACGAAACGAACAGACAACCCGACCCAGATCCAAGGCCAATCGTCATTATGCCCATAGGCCAACAGGAAAGCGGTGTGACCTCTGGCGTGAAGTTTGTCACGTCCACTGTAGGCAATACAGTTGGCGGCGTTACGAACACTCTGGGAGGTGTTGTTGGCGCACTTGGTCGAGGTGTTGGTGAAACGGTAAATCAACTCGTACTAACTGCATTCGAAGCATATACTGACTTTGAGCGCCTTTGCTTAGCTGGAGGGCGCCACTGGCAGTGCCGGTCGGCCTGTTGCGAGAGGCATCTCTGATGTTTCCACAAGCATTGAAAAAGGCGCAAACGATGTAGCAGGAGGCGTGAAACGCGCTGGAGAGGGGAAATGAATGTCAACCAAAGCTAAGCAAGAGAAAGAGATTTTATGGTGGTCTGAGGCCGATGCCATGTAGACACTACACCATTCTGTATAGTTGAGGGACGGATTACAATACAAACTGCCAAAACATGTTCCCAGTATGTGCTTTTGCGTGATCTAGAGGTACTTCTCTCGTAATGTACCTGCGACCTGCCAGTATGCCACACTAACTCTAATCGGCTTCTTAGGCATTGTGATCAGGCATGTGTTCAAGACTGCGTTGCCGGAACAATGCGCCGAAGTGGTCTGCGCTCATACGATGCAACGCCTCCGTGAAGCTTTCCGGATGCTCAAGACTCCTGCTGCCGAGTAGTCCGGAGGTTCCCCACAGGATGACAATAGTTTCGGATGTGTCAGACCGAAAGAACATCTTCCCATATCCAGCTACAATGGCATCGCATGCAGAACATAACCATGGCGCAGTCAATATTCAACCAGGTTTGGCCTCGGAGTACCAGTCCAAAGGACACCGAGGGGGAGTCAAGGAGTCCCTACGGAGACTAAATTATCGGCTGGCGCGTCACTCTCCCATGGGCTAGCAGAGGGTCCATCCATCGTGAGATCGTGATCGGCGAGGCCGAATAACCTCACCGAAACAGACCCGGTCGGCTCGGTTCACTCTAACGCGCTTGTCATGGTGCTGGATATACACGTGTGTGTCTACGAAAGGCAGGAGCTGTGCGGGGTCAGATGATCAAGTCCGCTTTCGTCACTCGCTGAAAAGCCTCGCCGTGTCACTGACGGGGTAAGAAGCTGCAATGGGAATGACTACTGACGGTTAGCTATACCGTACGTGCAGCTACTTAGCGCCATGATTGCGGGATATAGCAGCACAAAGGATTCAGGAGGGTAAGTCCGTGTGACGTCAATGGTACGTCTAGCATGGATGTCCGATGTCAGTTATGTTCGACCATTGTAACGTTTGCATGTCCACATCGTAGCCAAGCGTAGGCTTGGTATTTCGAAATGCCATGTTTTCATCGCACAGTATTCACGCAGATTCAACCAGTCTTACTCAACAACCTAAGCGTCTCCTAGGGTTAACCAGCCAACGGAGGCAAAAGCGCTAGCCAGCCAGCAGCAGGCGGCGTACTATCGATATGCGACGGCAAGGCCAGCATACCAGCCTCCCCCCAGCCCGTCTTAAGCGTTACTAAGTAACGGTTCCACTGGAGACGGTGGATGGGGCGGCTGAACACACTTGGGAAGGCGAAAGCCACATGTACCCCACAAGTGCTGCGCTAGCGTACGTTAGCGGCGTTCCCAATGGGGAACCGATCTTTGACATCACTCAGGCATTTGTCGCCTCGACACCAATCCCATCCACGCCATCCTTGCGTCTTTCCTCTCAATCGTCCGATTGAGTGAGCTACATCCTCACCACCTAACACCCTGCAGATCCTCGTGCATAGCAGCCAATGAGACATGCTGAAGCGATGAATAACGATG
This sequence comes from Alternaria panax, assembly GCA_019702505.1. Classification (NCBI taxonomy): domain Eukaryota; kingdom Fungi; phylum Ascomycota; class Dothideomycetes; order Pleosporales; family Pleosporaceae; genus Alternaria; species Alternaria panax. The sequence continues at coordinate 204,842 of JAANER010000011.1, read as the reverse complement.
CCCTGCCACACTCCACTCGAAGCCTACAGAACGCACGCATATCGCCCTAGGTCAGACGCTAGGATGCACCGCGGATCGATCTGCCTAAGCCCGCTGATACGAGACTTCGGTTCAGCATCTGTCTTAGACGTTGCATACCGTGGGGACAGCTTAACACATTCGAGATTTGCATCACCTACAATCTTACCGATCTTGATTCTGAGCAGACGATAGCAATTGGACAGACTGAAACTATTCATTCCTAGTTCTAAATCTAATGACAGCAATTGCATTTAAGAGGCAAACGCGGGCTGGGAACGATGATAAGTTTAGACGAGAGGCGGGACGGGCTTTGTTCACGCGCATATCCAGAGAGACGGTGGGGAACTAAATGAGGGGTTAGATGAACGGGTATCCAATGGCACAGTAGAAGGCTCCGCAGCGTTTAGCATTACGGCACGAGCGAGCCTACTCCAGCCTTCTTTTGCTGCAGTCAGAAGCGTCAACGCTAGGCTGCTGTAGATTTGCATTGACGCGTGGAGTTGATCAATGGCCTTGGCTCGAGCGCTGAGGCTTCTGTCCACGTCCGATCAGCGGGGACATGCTCGATGAGGTAGATTGAATAGACTAACTCCTCGGTTGGGTATTGCTATATAGCTGTCTTACCTTCCCGCGTTTCTACATACGCAGAACATCACACACTTTCGTTGTCGTGGATACCAGCATCGTCGATAATCTTGATTACTTGTATATTTGAAGTGACTGATACCTCGTTCATCAGTCTCCTTCGCACCGTTACTTACGCTCGCTGTCAAGTACGCCCAATACACTAATACCGACAATGAAGTCCTTCGTTGCTGCCGGCCTCGTGGCCGCTGTTGCCGCCTACCCCCAGGCCTCCTCCGGCTCTGAGTGTGCGTCCTCCGCTGACGGCACTTTCGCCATCACCACCGTCAATGCTACCGAAGCTCCTACCAGGCGTAGCATCGAAAAACGTCAGCTTGATGGTACTCTCAAGCTATCCCTTGAGGACGGAAAGTTGACCGACCAGGCTGGCCGCACCGGTTATATCGCTGCCAATTACCAGTATGTCTTGCACAGCCCATCATATCATTGGATCATTGTTAACATCTCACCAGGTTTCAGTTCGATGCTCCCGTCCAAGAGGGTGCCCTTGAGACTGAGGGCTTCGGTCTCTGCAGCAACGGATCCATGTCCTTGATGGGCTCCACTGTCTTCTACCAGTGCTTGTCTGGCGACTTCTACAACCTGTATAGCCAGTCGACTGGTGCCCAGTGCATTCCCATCCACATCCAGGCCACCATGTCCGAGGGTACCAGCGGCGTCTCTCAGATTCCCGACGGTCAGCCCCAGGCTACCTCCGCCGCTGTTACCCAGATCTCCGATGGTCAACCCCAAGCCTCAACCCCTGGCCCTGTCGTGACTCAAATCTCTGACGGTCAGCCCCAGGCCTCTTCGCCTGTTGTCACCCAGATCTCCGACGGCCAGCCTCAGGCATCCTCTCCAGTTGTTACTCAGATCTCTGATGGCCAGCCTCAGGCTTCTGCTCCTGTCGTTACCCAGATCTCCGACGGTCAGCCCCAAGCTTCCGCTCCTCTCGTCACACAGATCTCCGACGGTCAGCCTCAGGCATCTGCTCCCGCCAGTAACATCACCGGCAACGCCACCACGCCTCCTTTCTCCGAATTTACTGGTGCTGCCGCCACTGGCGCTGCCAGTGTTGGTGCTCTCGCCGCCGGTTTCTTCGCCCTTTTCTCTCTTTTGTAAGGGAAATCTGGTTGTGTCCACGCGCACCACAAACAGGGATGAAGATCGCTTTGAAGATCAATTAATGAAGGCTATATTGGAGGATGATACTATTTCCTTGCGACGTTCCTTGACGACTGTATGCATATATGACATCCATGTATATACCTAAAGCATAGGCGGCATGGTGTTTGAACAATTGTTCTCGAGTAAAAGGCCATTGCTTTGGTTCACTCCATAGGTAGTACCGCATCACTATGCGATGAATATATTAATGTAAACTGAACAACGATCGATCACCTTGGGAGCTGCTACATTGTAGTAATGTGCAAACTCCACAGTCACAAATCCCATGCCTTAGCAACCAATGGTTGAATACCTCTTTGTCACTGTTCCATGCCCACCATTTCGACCATCCGCAAGCTAACGCAATGATCCGTGCAAAGCAATCAGAAGACCTCCATCCTTCACAACGCCATAGACTCGCATTTATCGCAATGGTATGCTGATCTTTGTCACAGTTGTGTGACCTCATGCTGCTACACTGGCGACTGTACCCTTGAGTACACTGATCGCTTGCCACCGCATGCATCCCTCGATATGCAATGTCGTGCATACGTCTCTTCCCATTCCTGTAGAGTATGTACTCAATACCTGATGAAGAAGGTATTCTTCCCACGTTTCCTTGCTAAAGATTGTAAACAGTACATGAGAAACAGCATACTATGATATCAACTTCACATCGGTCTCAATTCATCAATCCCTCCGTCTTACACCCAGGACACCACGACTACCCAGCGAAAAAAAAAAAGCAGGTAAAAAAGCTCCTGACCCCCGGAAAACGAACAACCCGTTGTCGTTGAGGGGAAGTAAATATCAAACGTCGTCGACATCCACCCTGCAACGCTCTTTGTCCCTGCTTCCCTAGAACCAATAGCCCGTGACCCATTTGACAGCTCAGCTATCAGCCATTAATCACTCAGCCAACGTGTCAAACCAGAGAAGACTAAGTTCCAGGCCGCGTTATCGATTGACACGCATGCATACACTAGGTTCGTTGGGACGATGCGCCGTCTGGTACACTATTCGCAAGCTTGATCGAGGACTCTTTAGTCTCCTTCAGGATATTAATAGGTTGAACTCAACGCTATACTTGTTAGCTGTGGCGGTGCGAGATCTTGTGTGCCGTTGTTCGTTTCATTTCCATCTCGCTAGGTGGCGGGTCTAGATTGGCTTGGTTGATTCTGAGCTTTGCTCAACGAACTAGTGGGCGATTTTGCCATAGCCAAGTTGAGGTCACGAGAGATTTGTGTAGTGAAAACGCAGGCGCTTTCTGGAGTAGAGTATTGTGTTCTTCTAGTCGATCAGACGTTCTCGGATCCTCTTGTCAAGATGCCGCCGCGTTCGCTCCATCTGGTTGAGACCAGTATTTCATCAAGACTACCTTCTCGCGGCCTCAAATTCGTTCATGCATAATCTAGAAATGAAACTGTGATGTCTTACCTGTTCACTCATCGTCTCATCTGTCCCGTCGACCAAGAATCAATCATCCTGAATGTAGCATGCGACGTAATAATCATACGGAAACACTCGTGTCTTCTAGATAACAAGTCAAACGTGACATTGGATGTTGCTCTGGAGCTTAAAGATTAACAATTTCCCTCATACCTGCGACCACTAGATACGATGGGATAGATGTGTCATAATTCATTCATCATTCTTGTCAACATACTCACATATGATGAGATCATGCCTTCGACACTCCTCACCAAAGTGCAGTTGACTTTGTACTAATCTCTCTAGGTCCGAAGAGTAGTAAAAAGGATTTGAGAGCGCAAGCGATTATCTGTCCTCGGTGAACACATTGGCGACGTATTGGGTATCAAGCCACAACTGCGCTCCATTTCAGGCCTTGCACCGTATGCGCCGCCGTATTGGTTAGGCCTGTCCCGGGCCGGTCCAAACTGATTTTCTGCCAATGTATGTCTTGACATGTGCAATGTAATATTATTCCAAGAGCTAACGCCAACGCCCATAAGAGTACATCTAACATACGTTTGACTATCATGTTTTGTACTTGCACCTAGCTCATTCCGTCGAAAGAGCCAAAGTGTCACGTCCTCTCTCCTCTGCTCTCTCTTCTGCCTTGCGCCTATACGTACTGGCTCAACCACCTGATGCCCTCTCCGTAGCCCTGCCTCATGACTACACTGCACATGAAGACCTCAACCGGTCGGATACCCTCGAGCGGTACTTTGCCCTTACCCGTTGTCTGGTATAGACCGAGCGCGGAACGGAGCTGGTCCTCGGAGATGGCGTCGGGGTGGTCAATTTTGTTTCCGAGGATGACGAAGGGGGTGTTCTTCAACTCCTCCATGGCGAGAAGAGCATCGAGCTCGGCTTTCGATTCGGAGAGACGCTCGTGGTCTTTGGCATCGACGAGGAAGACGATACCGGAAACTTCGGGGACTAGAAGAGGGTCAGTTGGATGCAAAGGAACGGAGGAGCAGATTTGGCGTACAGTAATCGCGCCAAAGTCGTCGGGCTTGTGCGTGACCTCCAAGATCGAAGGTTGTGAACTTGACGTTTCCTATCGAGAGCTCCTCGGAGGTGGGGTGGAGGGTCGGCTGGCTAGAGTGAACGTCAGCTGACAGTAATGAGCTAAGACTACGTACAACTTACAGGACAGCGACCCTGTCGTTCTTGAGCATATGTAGCAGCCTAGTGGTATTAGTGGAAGCTCGCGTGTCTAGTTGGGTTGCCATACGTGGTCTTTCCTGCATTGTCACTGGAGCCTAGTCAGCTATGTGTGTCCGAAAGCTTGGGCATGCGAGGATACATACAGTCCGAGGAAAAGGAGTTTGGCATGCTGTGATGTGGAGTTAGCTTCAGTGATGACGTCGAAACCATGCTCCTGCTTACCTTGTTCATGAGTCCAAGCGAGGACAGAACATCCCAAACTGTTGTTCATTATCAGCCCATGTTCAGGTATGGTACAAGCAAGCGATTGATCCGCATGGCTGGTATCCGTGGTGTATGGGGTGGTGCGATGTCGATACACCCTTGATAGGCGCAATCTTGGTGGTTTCTACCACGGTATTGTCGACGCTGACCCCGGAAGGCAATGGCAGTATCATGCGGGATGAGTGTGCCGTTCTCGGTGCTTGGTGCTGCGGGCATGTCCGCGTTGGTCTATCCAGGTCGGGATACAACGAGAGAGAGAGTAGTAAACTTACACCTGGCGCACGGTCAGTCAGAAGCCAGCTTGCATAGCGGATGGGGGTGCTCACCAGTCGATAATCCACATATTTGCGAGAAGTGTTGGGGCTCAGACTGTTGATTGAGAGTGTAGCAGCAAGTCGTCGAGTGTGAATGGACAAGATCGATGTTGGGGGAACTTGGGCGCGATCGAGAGCGGAAGTCGAGTGGCCTGTGCACACTGTGCTTGGCGGCGCTGTTCCGAGCTCTCGCGAAGAACTTGGACATCAACCCCCCCCCCGAAAGAAACCCACCGCATCCCCGTCTAAATCCATCACAATGGCCGTCGGAGTACGTCAGACCCCTTGCAGAAGACCCGTCGAAGCTCTCGCATGCCCCATTGCTGCGCCGGCCGCAGCCCCCCATACGCAGTGGCACCTCCGAATTGAAGCACAAGAAAACTGACCTGTCCCCTCATGTAGCGTAGCGCAGCCCTCAAGCTCGACTGGACCAAGCTGGGCACCCAGCTCGGCCTCAAGGGCCAAACCGCTGCCGCCCTCCAGTCCTTCAAGAAGCGCAACGACGATGCGCGTCGCAAAGTCACCGTCCTCTCCGAGCAGTCCCAGACGGTCGACTTCAGCCACTACCGCAGCATCCTGAAGAACCAGGCCGTCATCGACGACATCGAGAAGCAGTTCAATGCTTTCAAGCCCCAGACATACGATGTAGGAAGGCAGATCAAGGCCATTGAGGCTTTCGAGGCCCAGGCCGTCCAGAGCGCAGAGCAGACCAAGGCCGTTGTCGACAAGGAGTTGAGCGATCTCCAGAAGACGCTGAAGAACATCGAGGATGCCAGGCCGTTCGCAGACCTGACTGTTGTACGTATCTGCGAATACGCGCAAGCGGGGGACAAGCGGCTGACCAATATCACAGGACGAGGTTGCGGCTGCTCAGCCCGAGATCGACAAGCGCACCGAGCAGCTCGTCTCCAAGGGTCGCTGGGCCGTTCCTGGCTACAAGGCAAGTCTCTGTAACAACAGCAAATCATGCCTGCAAGTACTAACAACCCTATAGGAGAAGTTCGGCGATCTGTCCGTCCTCTAAGCATCTTCTTTCCATGTAGCCAAAATGTACCCGATCTGGGTTGTACTACCTACGTATTTGTGATTACTTCCAGAGAGTGGGAATGCACCCTAGATTCTGACCGTTTGCGCCATCCTGCTCATGCATTGCTCGACTTTCATTCCAATGCCAACATGTTGAGAATCATGTGCTACAATTGGACAATTTCACGACTCGCATTACGCCTGTCAACACGCCTTCTGCTTAGCATGTACTGGTGTTTCATTACATATGCATCCAATACCACAGTCCCCCAAGCAATACTCAAGTCACATCGCTATAATGCCAGTTTGAAAACGCCGTCCAATGCTCATCAAACACCCTTGATCTTACATATCAAACGACCCCGCTTCAACTACTCATCGTACTCCGCATCTCTGACCCCACAAAAGTCACTACCGAAGCAGTTATCTACCATGTACCACACCCGCCAGTACAGACTGGCACTGTTCACATCAAAGCTTCCGTCCTCCTTTCTCGGCACATGGTCGCCTATGATGCCCTGTCCCGAACCAATCACCCACCCAATGACGGGCAACGAGCCAAATGTTTGCTGCCAACGGGGTTTCGCTGGGAGAAATGCCTTTTCTTGTGGGAGGAACACGACAGGTTTTACGTTTGCGCCTTTGAGTCGGAGGGTTGCGCGTTGAGATCGAGGGTTTAAAGCTGTGGTAGTCGCGTGTGCGGGGACAGTATTTGGGTCGAGAGCTTGGTGTAGTTCTTGTGGTTGAGCGGGTTCAACAGGCATGTCGTCCATGTGGCTTGAGAAAGCACCAGTACCACTCTTGCTCCGTAGCAAGGCTGATTCCGTGTTTGATCGTGGTACAAGTGCTTGCGGTGCTATAGGTTGGGGAGCTGTTGCTGTGGCGGAGGAGGCGGTTGCGGAAGACTGCGATGCGCCGCGTAGTCCCAACAAGGTCCCTGAAGATACCGTGTTGGGTGATGCGATCTGTGACATTCCTCCCTCGGCACGCAACGGTCTGTCGCCGCCTTGTGGCCCTGTCCCTCTGTACATCTCCGCATGTACTATATAGCCGTGAATGTTCTTCCCACTGTAGTGACAGGCGCGCTCGGCAGCCTCGGCACTGTCAAAGGTGACCTTGACCCAGTGGTTACCTCCTATGTATGTCTTGATCCGTGCCATGTATTTGGATTCCAGGGATGGGTAGTACGATGAGCGTTGCGCGGCTAAACTATAACCAAGTCGGGGGTTGGGTGGCTCGCGGTCGTATTCTTCGTAGATGATCCCGTTGGAAACCTTCTCATAGTGTGCTATGGCCTCCCATTGTTGCTCAGCGCCGAAACCGTATAGTATGACCTCCTTGGGTTCTTGTGCGAAAGTAGCGTTAGTAGACGCGCCTGCAGCGAAAGAGTTGCCCAGTCCGTTGCTCGCGTCTATGAGGTTTGGCACCGACGCTGAGGGGGGTAGTGCGCTGGACGGCCGTGCAGATACCGAGCGCCTTTTGTCTTCCTCTGCCTTGAAGCGACCGAATATATCGTCTTCTGCGCGCTGGTTGTGGAGTCTTGCCTCGTCGGCTGCATTGTTGGCGCCCAATGGTGTCTTTGCTCGTGAGGTACCGCGTTTTCGTGCTTTGCCGAAAGGGCCCTTTTCTTCTGGAATGCGCCGTTGGTTTTGATCTGAACTGCCGGGGATCGATGTTAGTTGTGTGCGCGAGAGTATGGGAGTGTCGCAGTTAGAGCCTTCCATAGTGGTGAGGCTGCTTAGAGAAGCAAACAAGCTTATGTAGGTTTCGCTCAGTCTTCTCTGTCGCTGTACCAGGCTCTCACATGTAAAAGGTTTCATTCGGCAATGGCAGTGAAAGAGTGACTTACTCCGCAAACTCATACGCCCAAGGTAGCTTCCTCCCTGTCGAATCGAACGCGCGCTCAGAGTCTGGTACTGCGTGAACCTGCATCTCTGGGGTTCTTCACCTGATGCCTCTTTGAATTTTCACTATTCGATTCGTGACGAACACGCGTGGTGTGGTAGTCTGGTCTTTTGTTTATGCGACGAGAAGACGGGCGGAAAGTTAGCGCCAGCCCCAGGAACGCCGCGGCAAAGCCACATGAGGCCTATGCGCAATCATCTCATGTGGCGCGGCGTGCCCAGGTGCGATTTCCAAGGTGACGCGGAGCCTTTCCCGATTCGTCTACCTTGCGCATGCTGCATGCAATCGGAAGTGGCTTACTTTCAAGTGCTGCCTGGTCACAACGGCCACTTACAACCCGATGGAACTCACACCTATCATCGTACGTGGCAAGAAAAAGAGACACCTGCACCCAGCACTTGCTGCTTCCGAAAAGAAACCCCCGTCGGTACCTGCACAAAACTCTTCAGCATCTACACCTCAGGCCAAACGACAACGGAGGACGAGGTCAACAACCAAGAAGAAACACGTTACGCCCGCCATGCCAATGCTTCAAGGCCTGCCCCAGGAGCTGCTGGAAATAATCTTCCTCTACAGCATGAACACAGCGCTTCCACGATGCTCACCAGATCTAGGCAAGAAACTCTCTGCTCACAAGATAGCGATGGACTTCACTATGCAAGCCTTCTTCCACACCGTTGATCATCGCACCAACTACCGGGACCGCCTTGTTACCAGCGACGCTTTGCTCCAATCCGACATCTTGACCTGCCGTTTCTTTACCTACGACTTCTTCCTAAAATATGTGCAGCGCGCACACGATGCAATGGTCAAGTTACGCGGCAAAGCCTGGGCAGCTACTGGAGTCACGATTCCGGGTGTTTCTTACTTCGACGGACTGTGGCCATACAAGTTTACTAAGATTCCACATCTCGCTTTTGCGCAGGGTTTCCATGTGCCAGAGAAGTTGCTACATGGACCATGGTCAGTGGACAAGGCATCGTTGCTTTACGTACTGGTCAGTCTGAACGGAGAGATCGACTGGGAAGGGAGTATGGCAGGTGAAGCGGCAAAGACGGGAATGAAAGAGGCCATCAAAGAGGGGAACGAGCACGCGGTGGCGGCGCTTGCTGTGCTCTTGGGTGTGCCAAAAGGCATCACGACCGAGTTACTGCAGTACGCTGTCATGCATTGCGGTTGTAACATCAACATCATCCGACACTTGCTTTTCAATGCGCAGATCCTTGCCGAAGAGGCCCCAAGCACGTTGAACTTCTATGACCCGGCACTATGGGCGTGGGCAGACGTCAACGGCCACAAAGGGGACACGCTCAAGGACATGCTGAAAGATGCTGATGCATTCGATCTTGAGTTTTATTTCGAAGACAATGCCGACTGGCCTAGTATTGTTCCCTTCCCGTATAGTGGAAGCAAATTCGACGCAAGGACAGCGTTCAATGGCGTCGTCAGAGAGCTATTGATGAACCTTTACCGGAACTATGGGAGGAAGATCACACGGAGGAGGGCTACGACGCCTGAACAGAGAGTTACAGAAGGTGATGTAGTTGATGATCAAGACTAGCTGGCTATGTATAGAGATGAAACAGATACCAGGTAATTACTGCTTACCTTTTCACAAGTCGTGCGAACAGCATTACAGATGTGAACCACTTCATCGATACTTTCGTCACAGAAAAGAAGTGTGGCTGTCTACCGACAGCAACTCGTGCTTGATCGAAGCAAGGTCAGGTCACGACTAAACATCATCTGCCATTAGGATATGCCGCAGTTTTGAGCTCTGACGCACCATACACGGCTGTGGATGGATTTACCTGCAAGCTTGTTAGTGATTTGTGTCGCACAGAGCGTTGTCAAGCGGGCGAATGGTTGTGTTCTTCCTCAGTGATCTTGGTGATAAAATAGTAATCATGGAAATCATATACTATCTATTGCATGTTGTAATCATTGGAAGGGGGTATGGGCTGTAGGGTGTAAAAGGTAAGACTGACCTGTGAAAGACAATTGTATGTTGAGACAGTCACATGTCAAATGCAGAGAACTCGGCGTCTAACGGTTCAAATTCCTAGGAGTCTGTGATGGTCAGCCTTTGTCGCGAGCTTGGTGTGGTGAAACAAAGGTGCATGGGTAAAGCAAGCTCAGAATATGTAAGAAATTGAATATCATAAACCCGACGCCGTTAAGAGACCCCGGCGAGGGTCTCCGACGCCGAGCTCAATCGCAAATTATGTCATCCTAGGATGGGGAAGTGAGGTGTGGAGGTTGGAGGCTTACCAGTGGAGCTATGGGTGTTGGGTCGAAGCTGTCGGTCTCCAGATTAGTGCATCTGGGCGGCAGGTGCCAGCGTGCGTCGCATTGCCCTGTACACAGCGCATGGACGGGATCAAGGCGGCCGTGAGAGCTACGTTGGCGACTGCATGAAGTCGCAACGGTCGTTGAGAGCAGAGAGGAAAGCGTAGAAGTTGCGGTGCTGGTGAGAAGGTGAGGGAGTCGCGCTCGCAGAAAACTTTAAGGACAGCGCTAGTGCCAAGGCGCCTTTCGCTTGTGCACGGTCCCGGCACCACAGGGCACGCGAAATTCGAGCCCCGATCCTCAGACATTTACTTACTCCCGACCAGAACATCAACACCGAATCCTATTTCCGACCGGTACGCTCTCGACGCTGCAACACTTGACGTCTCTCGCAGTCTAACATCTAATTGCAGCACATACCGACGAAATGGGTGACGCCGAAATCACAACGAGCGCCTGGAGGCTGGTCGAGGTCGGCCGTGTAGTCCTCTTCAACGAGGGTCAATACGAAGGCCGTCTCGCCGTCATTGTCGAGATCATTGACCACAAGCGTGTATGGAGAATCCGCGACTCGGGTGCTGTTCAGCGGCTCACAGAGACATAGGTCCTCATCGATGGTCCCTCCGAGAAGGCCCCCATCCCTCGCCAGGAAATCGCGCTTGCCAAACTCTCCCTTACACCTATCGTCCTCCCCAAGCTGCCCCGCGCCGCCGGTGTCGGCCACGTCGCGAAGAAGTGGGAAGAGCACAAGGTCCAACAAAAGTTCGACGAGAGCGCATGGGCCAAGAAGCGTGCGGCTATGCAGAAGAGGCGGGGACTGAACGACTTTGAGCGCTTTAAGGTCATGAAGATGAGGAAGCAGGTACGTTATTCCGTGTATCTGTGTTTTCGAATGCGACCATTCGGGCCACGCGCGGTACATCGATGCGATGCAAGAACCTCGAGCTAATACAATACAGGCCCGCTTCGAGGTCCAGAAGACCTTCGCCAAGATCCGCGCCAGCGCAAAGGCATAGGTAGTCTAGATGCTGTCGGGAGACAGGCGTTGTGGTGGTCGCTGCATGCGGGTGACGGAGAGGCATGAGGTGCATTTCATGAGCATTCCGAAGGCGACCTCAAAGGCATTCAAAAATTCAAGACCTGGTTTCGGGTGAATAAGTCCAATGTTTGGCACGGTGCAATTCGGTTTGGGACAGGTTTACTCGGCTCTCGCATGCATTCCACATGTAGCAAGAGAGTCCAATCCACAAATTCATGAACACACACGAACAGTGCAACTAGAATTGCAATTTGATACCCCCTTTGAGATGGCTGTTTCTGTGAAGTGCGCGACACGAGGCTTTGAAGTGATTGTGACGGCTCGTCATGGCCAGTTGTGTAGAGGTGAGAGCTGCCCGCGCTAAACCGCCCACAAATCATTTTGCAGCTCCGACGCCGACTCCGCGACGCTCGATATTGCAGCACCACCAACACCTGTAGTCACCCACAAACCGACAAAATGGCCAACCCCCGCATTGAAGAGCTCCCCGACGAGCCCGAGAAGAAGAACGTGCAGATCGAGGAGGATGAGTCTAGCGACGAGTCCGAGGGCGACGAGGGCGAGGTCAGCGTGCCCGCGGGCTCCTCCGTCGCTGTCCACTCCCGCAACGAGAAGAAGGCTCGCAAGGCCATTGCCAAGCTGGGACTGAAGCACATTGACGGCATCACACGCGTCACTCTCCGCCGACCGAAGAACGTGAGTGCCCTCCGCGCAATTGCTCGACGAAGCCGCCGCCCACGACGCAACAAGCAAGAGCTGCGGGCAGCGCCATTGCATGCTTCCGGTATCCAGACTAACTGCCGCCCCAGATCCTCTTCGTCATCAACCAGCCCGACGTCTACAAGTCGCCCTCAAGCAACACCTGGATGTGAGTAGCTGCCCCTCCATTGCACATGCCGCTTTTGCTGACCCCGCACCAGCATCTTCGGTGAGGCCAAGATCGAGGACCTGAACTCGCAGGCTCAGGCCTCCGCTGCCCAGCAGCTCGCTCAAGCCGAGGCCGCATCCCACGACCACGCCGGCCACGACCACGGCGACGAAGCCGACAAGGGCAAGGGCAAGGCTGTCGAGGACAAGAAGGACGACGAGGAAGAGGAAGACGACGATGAGGAGGTCGACGACTCTGGTCTTGAGGCCAAGGACATCGAGCTCGTCATGCAGCAGGCCAGCGTTTCGCGGAAGAAGGCCGTCAAGGCCCTCAAGGAGAACGACAACGATATCGTAAACTCCATCATGGCGCTGAGCATATAGGCTGTTGCAGCCTAGGTGTCTGGGTGTAAAAGGTGGATGATGACCTCAAAGGCATTGCGGAGTCGAAAGACTATCTGCCTGCTCATGTAAAAGAATCTATCAGCATGAATCTTTACAAGAGATCGGTGTGGCCGTGCTTGGTTCATTCGAAAGCCTCGGTGCCCAATGAGCTGCTACTTTGTCAACGCATGTGAGCGGTTTGAGACTAACTCTAACAGATACCTGCCAATTGCAAGACATGAAAGAAGTCGTGGGGACTGACAAGGGGAAGACTAGCACAACTTAGTCGCAACATGTCATGTGTAGGGCTTCAGATGAGATACCACATCTATCATCTGACATCTTGACCTATCTTCATTGGAGAATTCGTCTTCCAGGCTTTGAGTGCTGGCAGTAGCATCGCGATGGATCTGTGAATCGGCTGAGATGCAACAAGCATATCTTCTAGCGGGCCATCGTCAGATGCTTAATGTAGCGTCCAGATGTGTGCACGTGGACACAACCTAGATAGCTTGGGTACCCTGAGGCTCTTTCTGACATGGGCTGCTGATGAGCCGATCTCAGTCCCAGGGCTCCATCCACATACGCGTGTCAAGAACCAGTAAGAGGCCTCAAGATAACTGCCGTTGATTCTTCTAGGGCTACTAGACCTCATTCAGGGCCGAGCAACCCGGGAAGTAGGTTCAACGTCGTGCTTATGCCTGTGGCTGATGAGATGAATGATACTTGTTCGTTGTTCAAGGACATTTCCAAACACGGAACGCGAAACGCCCAGTTCTTCAGCAGCGCGTTTGTCAGACATGTTTCGGAAACGAAACTATCCGGACAGCCCCCTTGTTAGCAATCATAAACTGCATGAGGATTCAAAGGTAACAGCGGTGAAGTTGGAGATGGGACTGTGCTCAGCCACACTAGACCAGCCACAGCGGACAAGTCCGACTGACCCGATCCCTTCCAAGCTTCTGTCGTCAGCACGCATACAGTTGAAATCAGCCTCAGCCTCACAACAACTGATTCTGCTTAGCTGTTCCTGATCGCATCGATTAATACAGATATACGACGGGAATTTGACTTCCCGAACATGTTTCGCAGTCTCCTTTGGGATTGCGCCTGCCTGACCAACTCCACTTCTCTGCAGCATCGAGCTCAGCTACTACACTGCGCGTTAGTCTTCAGCATAGCACTAACTTCATGGACAGTTTCCTCCGCACTGTCAACGGCGATGATATCGTTCTTGACGTCGGTGTGGACCCACTTCTGCTCACAGGGCTGGGACGGATCAAACATACGGCCAATGAGCGATCTTCCCATTCTCTCGGCATCAAATTGTGGCTAGCAGAATCAAAGTATCCCTACAACAGCTCCTTGACTCAAGATCGACCGGGCCGTTAGACGTACTAGCAAGCCACATAGCCCTGGTTTATGGCCTATAATCTGACCACAGCATTGGTGTTTGATGTGCCGCAGACCATATGATACATGGTGACCGTCCTATCAGAAAGGCGGTACTATCGCTATGGGGTCTATCTCGAACGCACGGAGACACTTAAAAGGACAAGGCCGACCATACTTAACACTATAGGATTTAGAATCTTACTTGATGCTTCCACATTTGATCATGTACAGCTGCCTTTTCACACTTGGCACTGACATCTTGGGCGTTCATGGGCTATCATGACGATATGGCGTCCAAATCTGACCTTCTCAAGGATTTTGGTTCCGTACAATCTTGGCTGCTGGCTCCTGGGCTGCCTCACGACGTACACACATTCAGTGTGTCTGGACTAATGGCTATGAGAGTCATACGTTAAATAAATATCAGCGCTGGAAGATACCTATATAACACTGTATCTTCTACTGAATACTGGATTCACCACAGCAAGTATCTTCTCTTTACCCACACCTACATCAACTTCGACGTCACCTACTCAGTCAAGTCCAGCTTCCAACCGCTGATACATGTCCATCCGCTCTACATCCTCCATCAACACAGAACATAGTGAATACAGTAATCCATCAGCACGCGGATACAGAGTGCCAGAGTTCGTCAGGATGTCTTCCACTCGAAAAATCACCTCCGTATGTTTTTGTTTGCTGTATAGATTTCGATATCAGTGTTGCTAACACTGCGTTGCGATAGGCCGAAAAAGCACGATACATCCAAGCGCTACAATCTCATCAGTTCAATACTATAGTCGAATTGGTCCGCGTTGAGCAGGCTTTTGCAACGCTCGGCACACCAGATTGCAGTGAACCCATGACATTGGCTTGTAAGAGTCCATAAATCTGATCAACCTGGAAAACAATACTGATAGTGCTTACCAGGGAAATACTACGTCGAATCTCATAGCTTGTTGACAGAGCTTCGCGGGCTAACAAGGAACTATCCTTTCAGGTAGATTATCCTCAATAACTTCCAATGACGCACAAGAAGTCTTGTAGTGTAGGAGCTGATCTAGAAGCAGTTCTGATGCCTTGGATGAAGCCAAAAGGCGCGTCTACGCCGATCCTGCAAGCAACCGCTCGTGGAATCTGTGTTGGTTGGTTTTGAATAAAATACATATTGAGTATGTCTGTCAAGATAGCATTATTTTGTGGAGACCTCTGCTAATGAAATTTAGCCAACTCCTTCCGTACTATGCGCATTATCAGGCGTCGCAGCCGGCCATGTGGGCAGGCCGTACGCCATCTGCTGAGCAGATCAACCAGCTCACAAATGCTTTCGTCAACGAATGGAATTGGGCTCTTGGCCAGATGTTGAGTCGTTGGGCCCAGCCTCCTGCTAGATGATTAGGAGGAGGGGTTGGGTTCATGATGTGTTGCTGATGGCGTTGATCGCTGTCTTGTTTCTTTTGTTTTCGTGGTGGCTTTCTGCTCTTTGTACACTCGTTTGCATCCTGACGCTGTAGATCTCTTTAAATACTATTGTCTTCTGCATGGCATATCTAAAATTTCTCACAAGCGGGCCTCATGTCCAGCTCATGAGTCCATAAGCAAGGCTTCTGCTGATGCAACCAAAGATAGGTTTCACCAACCGCATCAGCGCTCATCTTTTTGCCCACCCTCTGATCCTCCCCATCTTCGTCGGCAATTGCGCCATTGCCAATCGTATGTACGACATGAACACCCTTCTCACTCATCTCGCGGGCCAGTGTCTGCGCTAATTGACGGACGGATGCGCGGCCAGCACCATATGCGGCGAATTGCGCACTACATCGGAGTGCACCAAGAGTGCCGGTGAAGATGAGTGTCTGTAGTACACCATTAGTTGCACACACGATAACATATTAACAAAGGCCATGCTTACCCCCTTCTTCTCCCCTCCATCCATCAAGCCCACCTCTCCGTGATCCGCGAAGAATCTCTTGAGACTCTCCTGCGCAAACGTAAATGCTCCACCGACATACGTCTCCAAGCTCTCCTCAAAGTCTTCCCGCGTCTCCTCCAAGAACGGCTTCTTGCTTGAATGCTTGATACTGTATATCGCTAACTTCAATTTCAAACCCTTGAAGCTTTTGTGTGATTTGATGTCTGCAAAAGTTTTCTCTAAAGATGCTTTTGAGGTGTCGCTCGGGAATGCTTCGAGTATCGCATTCTCGTTGGTGGAGCGGACTTTGGAGATGACGGTTTGCAGGTTTTCGGGGCGCCTAGCTAAGAGTGCGATGGCGAGATTACCGTGTTTGGGGGAAGAGAGGATTCTTGTGATTCCTGTGCCCTAATGTGTGGAATTAGAGACATGTAAATGCATTTGAAACTGCCGGACGACCTACAGTAGCAGGACCGGCTCCGATGAGGATGGCAAGACCTGAGGGCGGCATTGTACAGTTCTTTTCAGCGTGTGCTTCAACTCGATATTGCTTTGGCCTCGTTACTGATGTTCTGCTGACCGAGGCTCCTCGATGACCGCATCATGGCCGGCTATGCGGGGAGTGACGTCTACAGTGAAGATCGCTTATTAACTCCGATATGTCCTGATATGTTGGTGCCGCAAACATATTTCGGTTTGATTGACTGATTTGGATGTGAGAACATAAACACGTATGTGTAGATTACGAAGTGTCTGTGTACCTGTCACGACCGCTAACGTTCCTGTTCGACAATAGAAGCCAGAGAATGGTAGATATGACGTCACATGTCGCTCTTCAAGATAGACTCGTAGAACAAGGAATCTATCCAGTACGCTACGAGTTGTAGTGACCGCACTGAGCTACTTTGAAGAGAAATTTGAATGAATAGATTGATTTGAAAAGGTGAAGATTGAGCTAAGTCTCAACTGCCCAGGCAGCTAAAAATTCTTCGTTACGAGTTCCCTTTTCAAATCCAGTTTCCAGCCAAACGTTTTGAAGATTTCGGTCTCGCACTCTTTGATGCCAACATACTGGTCTCGGCTCTCATGCGCATGGTAGTACGTGTACAACAGGGTTAGTAGGGTTCATGCCAGTAGGATCCTATACCAACTTAACTCAAATTCGCCGTACATCCGAAGTCCCTCTGTTTCTCACACCCCCTCCGTTCTTTTTTTGAAGTTTCAGTGCGGTCCAGACCTTCGCATACCCACATCACGTCTTCAGACATTGGGACGGCTCCCTGGTCACAATATTATATGTAGTTTTTCATACTAGAAAGCCGACATGAAGCCGAATTGGGCTGATATGCACCGAGGCAATGAACGTGATATATAGGAGGTATAGCATCCTGGTATTAGTTGACATTGGCTGTGATTAATCATCGTCTGCGTGGGGAATCGTTTCGTGGCGTGACACGATGATATACTATTTCAGTCAATGCGATTCTTGCGACGTAATTTTCAGCTCTTTTCTTCAGTTCACCAACTCTTCATTGAAGAGATCGCGAGTTGGCTCCAAGGTAATACCGTGGCATGCTTGAGATTATGTGCGAAGGGTACTGTACCCATGAATATTGATGTCGCCAAGAAGGTGATCTGAGAAGGACTGCACTGCAGGCAGAAGATAGCAGAGGCAGGCGTCCGCGCCTCCCTTTTGTGATGCGTCCACGCGTTGGTGCAGTTCTCCTTGTATTTATGGGTACGCGCCGGGGCTA
Source organism: Alternaria panax (assembly GCA_019702505.1). NCBI lineage: Eukaryota > Fungi > Ascomycota > Dothideomycetes > Pleosporales > Pleosporaceae > Alternaria > Alternaria panax. The sequence continues at coordinate 187,247 of JAANER010000011.1, read as the reverse complement.
GCATCTGTAGCGCTTGTGACGTGCATGAAAAGGCCATGTGTTCGGACCCCTGCGAACGCTAATGGGAGGGCCGACCAGGATATCGATTGGCTGCTAAGAGCGAGCTAACAGCGGATATCAACAAGGGCGAGGCCGCTACGCCTGTAAGAAAATCTAACCTCTTTCCTTCCTAACTCCTCCTCCTACATAGGATCGTCGATAGCCTCTTCGCAGGGGCGCAGCTCATAAATCATCATGAGGATTGCGAAAGTCTCGATCCGGAATCCCCTGTCCCCACCTCGTGTTTCACTCCAGGTTTTGCTCACCGATCAGCAGCCACAAACGAGGATTTCTCATTGGAACATCATGTCGCCACGGTCGCCATATGCGCTCTTCTCCATATCAATACTGCCTCAAGCGAGGGCACCGAGCCGAACTGACCCGCGAACTCATGCCTATCCTTATGGAAGCTCATCCGCTGGGTTCGGTAACATCTCCCGCATCCATAGGTACCAACGGCTCACTTTCCCGACTAAAACTACTACTCCACCTGTACAAATGCTGTCGGGTGCTCTGGAAATAGGAGCATGTGCAGGCTGGAAAGAAATGAGCTACTAAGCATCGAAAGAGTTAGTTCGGCATCTGAGCCCGACATATCGAACGCCACATGTTCTGACGATCGTACCGATTTTTGTGCGACTTTTGCTATTTCGACGAAACAAACACTCTTTTCATACGTTACATGCCCAGGCGTCTCGCATGTTGCAATGGTGAAAGGCGTGGAAGCGCAACGTGTAATCTGGCATCGCTCGCGACCACGCCCATTTAGCAACAGATGCAGTCTCAAGACTGGGCGAACTTGCCCGGCATATGCGCCACATTGTAAGCGCGCAAGCATCCTCTACTTCACCGACTACACGCTAGTCAGGCTGAGCCGAACTTCCTCTCAAGCATGTGCCGCAATTTAGCATTAAACTCTTAAAGCTCATATGTGCTGCAATATACTCAGAGGAGTGGCATATCAGGCAGAGTTCGCGTACGAGGCCGGTTATGACATTGAGCACGCTCAGCCCAGATGACGCCACGAGTAGACTGTCACCAATCCAAACTTTCCTTCAGTGCGCGATCAACATGGGTTTCAAAGGGCCATCTGCTCATTCCAAGCACAGCCAGGTCTAGAGCGCTATTAATGCTGAGCCGATGTTTATGCTACCCTATCCGGCGGTGGCACGACAGCCACCTGCGAATTTAGGGGTGGAGTTGCCATATGGATACACACGCATCCCGATATAGATATTGATCCGACCCCACAACGACCCACGTGTGCAATTACAGGCGTACATGTCTGTAGAAGGACAACATACCTCTTGCCGACTGCCAGAAGCTGTTAGGGCATTTCCAACGTTTTGCAAGCGGCAAGATTTGGGACATGCCGCAAGGCTGAGTGCAAAGGATCCTACTCAAAACCGAGCTAGGCGCCGCAACTGGCGTGTTTCCCCAACATACGATGGGCCGACTAGCTGCACGTTCATGCAATCACTACGCCCGTTATGGAGGCTCCAGCGGATGCAGCTGATCCACCCTACAATATGTGGCACTGAACCGATGCGCAGTTGAAGCGTCCTTACTAAGGTGTGTCATGAGGCTACTGTAAAGATACCGCCCTAGTCATGCATAGTGCAGTACGCCCTTCTTCAAGCGCTCTAGTTCTCCACTACATGCGTGTGACAAGCGAACGGCCCGGCAGCGGATGTGTCATATTCGTATCAGGCAAAGTCCAGTCGCGTTTAGCGGTGAGCTAAATCTTGACGCGGGAGTGCCTTTCACTACACATAGGTTCTCCAGTAGTCGTAATCAGAGCGCTCAGAAAGCGTCAAACGTCTTCACTATGGGCAAACAGCTGCATGTCCCAATCAAATAAAGGTATACAGGTCAAAACGCGATCGCCGGAGATGTTTGATACACATAGGCTGTTTCCTTCGGAATTCGACTACTGCAACCCTGGGCCCAACAGATGCGACACTAGGATGTGTTGGCATAGGAGGGGTGCAGACACTGTAAATGCTGAAATACACCAATAGAAAAAGGTCACCCTCGTAAGCTGAAAGCTCGGCAGTGCATCTCCAACCTATTTGGCCAATAAAGCGCATATGTCGGCAGACCCTGGGTGTTGCGCAGCTCAACGTGGTCGCAGATGGGCGGTTGTGAGGCGTCTTTCTTGCATTGGAGCTGCAGCGTGGCCCGGACCACCGCTGCCCATATTGCCCAGCAACACGCTATCATGCCGTCTTGTTGCAGAGAGATTCCGGTGAGCAACAGCCGCTGTCATGTATGGCGGTCGATATGTTGGACTACAGGCTGTCCTTCAAGTACGGTGAAGGACCAAGGCTCAATACTGAGGCACATGAATCCTTGCCATCACCTTCACAAATCGCAGAAAAGGCCTCAGATCAGAAATTAGTGCGTGCGATCACATGCTGACATCAGACGAGTTGTGGATGTAGATAAGATTTGATGAAGATATCAGGCCCATCTGTTTCAATCCACCTGCATGCGCAAGAGTTGGGCGAATAGTAACTACTCAGTATACCTTACAATGGTAAGCTATGTGGAATAGGGCTGATGGAAATGGGGAAAAGCCCGTTCTCGATCGGCCGAGCTTCTTCAAGGATCGCATGCACACATCGGAGTTTTCATGTGCCGTATGAACGCATATCGATATCAGAGCCACGTTCCGGCGGATCTTCGCGTGGTATCGCTTTCTACCACCGGCATGCCTACGTGAGCTTTGAGCACGATCCTTACCGTGAATGCTGTGGCAATCATGTGGCCACATGATTCTCCCGAGGAGAGTCCTGCCACTAAGCAACTCTGATTAGTGCGGTGGGGAAGCTGGTGGAGGCAGAAGACCCAATTTTGCCCGTGTGGCAAAGCTTCGATGCGTTCCGCTGTGTCCCCCATGAGTGTTTAGACCCGGATCGTAGGGTGGTTCAGCGAAGATTTTCCAACTGTCACGGCGGCTGACTGGCAGGCATTAGCGTAGATGGCATCAGGTGACGAATCACGATAAGACGGGATACACATAGGTACATGGGCACCCACCCACCGCAACCGTCCAGGCTAGCGGGAATAGTTTTCGGCCCTGTTCCAATGGTCCGGCGACTAAAGTTCGATGTCAGTCTCTCGTTAGCAAGTGCGGCTCCGTCAGCTCTAAATTCACATACCGTGACAACGGCGGCGTGCGATTACGCGATTAACATCCTCAAAAGAAATCCATTTACCAAGAATGCGGTATAAGAACGCCTTTCTCAGGCTCACTCCTGAATCACAACATCACAACTGCACCCACAAATACACATACAGCCGATCGATACGAACATTAGAATATCCCATCTGAGCCTCACCTTACAACGAAACATCCACAGTAGCCGATCAGTCAACCATGTCGTCTCCCGCACTCAGCGCACGATCGTCTTTTGAGAGTCTACACAGCAACTCTTCGTCTGTATTCAGTTCTCCTGATAAAATTGCTTCAGCAGTGACAGGACCCATGGTATGGCAAGGGGATGAGCTGAACCCAGCCGAGTACGTAGTCAAACTTAACGACCACGATGTTCGGGATATCAGGGCCGCCATTATCAAGTTCAAGCGTGAGTGCCATTTATCAATCATTCTGTGTAAACGCTAATTGACGCCTCCAGTCTCCCGCCTTCCGCGGACAAAGATAGACCAAAAAAGTTTTGATCTCGGCAGCCCAGAATTGGCTAGCAAGCTCTCGTCTATCAGCAAAGAGATTCACCACGGTAAAAATGTGGTCGTCCTCCGGGGTCTGGATAGTGCTTATCTCAATGACGAAGAGGCAGTTATTGCTTTTGCTGGCGTATGCTCCTACGTCTGCCCAGAACGAGCCACTGATTCCTATGCCAACCAAACGCTGAGTCACGTTCTCGACGCCACCAAGAAGACCGTCCCAAAGGAGTGCAAAAATATTGGTCTTGCGGGGTCCAAGATCACTGCGGCCATGGATTTTCACAGTGACCGATTCTCTGGCGACGTCATTGCCCTATATGTGCGCAACGACGGCGGTCCCACTGCTGGCGGCGAGCAATTCGTTGTAAGCTTTTCGAGAATTTATAATGAGCTTCTCCAGAAGGACCCAGAAGTCCTGGAGACGATGGCGGAGCCAAATTGGCCTTTCGAACTAAAACAGAAGTAAGCATTGCTTTGTCGTATCTGATGTTAAGAATGTTTGCTAATTTAGTTCAGGGATGGAGCGCCTTACCTCGAATTGGGACCTACCCTCTTTTTCTCCAAGGGCAAACCCATGTGCCAGCTAGTCAAGGCTCCACTTCTTGGTACTGATAGCATCCCGCGTGACCCTAGCATGCCAAAGGTCACCCGGAAGCAGCTGCACGCGATGCACGCCGTTGAAGAGCTAGCCAAGCGCTTCTGCACCAAAGTCGATCGGGAGCAGGGCGACATCCAATTCCTCCACAACTTATCCGTTTTGCACGCCCGTGCGGAGTACCGTGGGATCAATGGTCAGGCTAGTACCCGGCACCTTTTGCGCATGTTCCTCCGCGACTCCACAAATGCTTGGGAGAAACCGGCTAGCTTCCGTAACAACTTTGACGACCCGTTCACTCCCGGTAGACCTCAGAGCCTCCCTGTCTTTGACACGGACCCATGGCGCAACATCAGTGGTCGCGAAAGCCACGGCTAGATACTGCCGTGACCACTAACTTGAGGAAGTAATCTTATCCAGAAGATCCCAACAGGCGTACTGGCAGTTGGAACGGCATGTTCACTTTGGCACGCATCGTGCGGCTGTAATGTGACAATATGTGTGGCTTTTTTTGTATCCATAGTTTTTCCTTCCAGCATCTCTCGATTAATTAGACCGACGATAAACATACTCAGATATTCATCAGATTTATTTCGCGCTTTTTTCCACAAAACTGCAGTTCGCATGTAGCAGGCTAGAAAATGACTCGCGATAGCCATTTCTCATGACTGGGTATAAAAAATCAGGGTGGAACAACATGACATAGACAGAGCGTTATGCTCCAGCTTCCTTGAAAAGCTTTACGATCCATTCACTTGAAGTGGACCAGTGCGTTGCGGCAAACCCGGTAAGCGGCGGCTGGAAGCGATCTATGCTGGTTAACAAATGACTTGCAGTAGCGGATCTACGGTACCAACTTACCGGGCTTATTTCGGTCAAATAGATTCGCAATGAGTGTGACATATGCGAATCCTTCTGCGTCAATATGACCTCGCTCCCGGAGTTCTTCCGAGTTGTCGCGTGCTAATTTGAAGGGCGAGTAGCCGCGGAGAATGCAGCGCCAGTGATACAGCAGGACCGGGAAAGCAAATTCCCACTTCTTGATCTGAGTGGTGACTACGTTGTTGACCTGGTTCTCGATCAACTAGTGGGGTTAGACCAAGCAAAATCTGTACGAAAAGCTCGCTAAACTTACCGTGCCATTCTTCGACTTGATGTAGTCTTGCGCACCGTGGTGGATGTACTCAAGGTTCCAGAAAATGACATAGAATGCCAGAAAAAGCTCATACCAAGGCTTGATTCTGGGCTTGAAAATCAGCTGCGCTAGCTCCTTGACAAACAGCTTTTCCAACTTGCGGAGATATTTCACAGCTGCAACATCCATCTGGTGGGTTATGGCGCCAGGAAGTGGGCGATCGCATGAGTTTCGGTCATATGCTTCGTAGTCGCTACGACCCAGTCTTCGATAATCATACTCGCGTATACCAGGTATACCCTCCGAGAAGACCGAGCCATACCCCTGCGAGACAACCGAGAGACACTGGAGCCGCATTGCAAGGTCGAGGGCTTTACTCCCAGTTACCCTGCGCATGCGTACCACCTCTTGGTAGGTATGGTACGCAACTTCATCCTGCCGAATGCGAGCAAAGATCCACTCCTCAATCGCAGGCTGGAGACTGGAGAAGTAGCGTTCGTAGGCCAGGACAAGATTCGCGGTATCGTATATGGCGTATGCCGGCTGCTCGACGGACGGCACTTGTCCATCCCTGTTTGACCAGACAGATGTCGCTACATCAAGTGGACCGCGTTTCGGGCTGTATGGTCGAAAGGCGATGCGCAAAGGCTGGGCGTTCGGTATGGGACCGTAGCCGGGAAGGTTCCAGATGATTTCCATTTCGTAGAGTTGACTGTTGTGTATCCAGTCGTAACCAAGGAATTCGGCTTCTTCCTGGTGCTCACGGCCATTGCCTATTTGACAGTGAGAATGCTACAAGCAAGAGGCATTGTAATGACTTACACCGACGTATGAGACTAGTATCCTCGAGGTGCTCTCTGTAACACGGCTCGCGAAACGATCTTGCGTGGCCTGTGATCTTCTCGCACTTTTCACACGGGTCTCCTTCGTCACACTGCGTGTTGGTTAGTCTTGCATCTGTTTCGGCGAGCAATGTGCATACTCCAGATTTGTAGAATCTACAACGGACGCATATACGCTTAGTCTTACGCATAGTATGGGTCTTCTCCCTTTGCCTTTCCTGGAGAGGGCCTTTCCGCTTGGACACTTTCAGCTTCTCCTGTCGCTCAACAAAAGAAGAAGGAACCTTGGCTGCTTTCTTCTTTGGTGGTGGCCTATGCTGAGCTACCAACTGGGTTGCTCGATCCATATGCTCGACTGGAACCAGATGCTGTGGGTAAAGTTCTTGATCGGGCGGGACTTCGGCAACGTTCCAATCTCGATGCATGTTTTGAGGCGGCTCATAGACAGCGGGCACAGTGGAAGGTCCGACTGGGTCAACCATGGGCCAAGGAGTAGTAGATGAGCTATCATGTCTCGTCTCTGGAGCTCTGGTGGTAACGACATCGCCGACATGAGCCGAATACTGCTGGTGCGGCTCCCAGGAAGCATCATGATGTAATGGGACATGTGGCGCGTTGTTTGTGTGCAACAGGCCAGGCTGCGGTTGTGAATGCGAGAGTTGTGGGACTCGAGGCAGCTTCTGAGCATGATTCGAGTATGGTGGGTCTGCCGTATTGGCGGGGGGCTCCTGGAAGACTTAGTCGCGAACCTAGTGCAGGGCACAGCATTGCTTGTGTGCACTTACTGGCGAAATGTGCAGCTCGTGAAAGCGTTCTGTACTTCGAAACGCATGGTCCTGAGAGGCCAGGGGTAACGTGTGCCCCAGACTCAGCGCCGGCTGGTGCTGATAGTGGTCGTGTTGTTGTTGCTGGTGCTGGTAGTGGCGCGAAACAGTGGGAAGCTGGTGCGGCACGGACGCAGTGTCCTCGGCATCGCAATAGGGGACATTTGAGCGCGTCGTGTAGTTGTGCTCTGGTCCAACATGCTGCCATTCCAGAGGTGCCTGTCTGACGTAACCAGCCCAGGCAGTGGGCGCAGGCTGCGGGTGTGAGCCTGCGGAGTCGACTCCGACCGGAGGGTAATGTAAGAATTGCGCCGTTGACGGGCCGGCAGCGTACGAGTCGTGGCTGGGAGCGGTATGCCATGAGCCCAAGCCATACAAAGCATCGTGGTTGCCCGTGGGGAAGTCCTGGTAGTGCGAAGGGGTTTGGGCGGCATTCCTGTGCTGCGAACTTGTGGTAGACATGGAGGGCTGCGGCTGACTGCGTACAACTTCAGAGGACGTGTCGCGACGGTGCGTGTCGCTCATTCGCTCGAGGTAATGACCAAGATCCGTGTAGCAGGGAACGATGGCGGCCTGGGCCGTAAAGCAAAGCCGATACGGTAGATCGTTGCTTTTCGAGTTCGATGGTAGGAAGGCTCGAGGCACCAAAGGCAGGTCGAGAACCACTCTGGTTCATTGTGTCGGTGCCATGCATGTCTTAGCTTCCGTTAGGGCTGCATCTCCCCGCAAAGCCTACCTCGCGTACCAAACCGATACACAACTACTCTCGTCCTACTCTCGCATCTAAACTGCTTGCTGTTGATCATCTCACTGCTTGTTATACTCGCTCTTATCTTGGTCCATGTTGCGTCGACCAGCTTCAACCCTATGTTGTATCGAGATCCCTCCCTCATGGAAATCGCTTGCAAGACGGCAAGCCTACCTAGTCAACTACGGACTCCTGTTCCATCCAATCACCAATACCCAACTTCAAGCAAGATGCTAATCCGGCTTCAATGTCTCAACTGCCTTTATGCATTACTGTGCCTAACGACAGTATAAGCTTACGTTCGTCAAAGAAACCTTGAATTGTCCTCTCTCATCCCCTCGCTGTAAGCATGCTTGGGTGCGAGACCGCATTGCTTTAGACGAGCTGCAAGATTAGACTCCGACCTGTATCTTCGAAACAAATGCTGCTTTGCTTTGCTACTAGCGGAGCGTAGTAATGCTTCTCCCATCTGTACAAGGCGTATGCCTGGCCGTGCCAGATGATCTGGATCGCATCTCGATTGTAGCGGCTGCCGCGTTCTCTTCTCGTCACCCACGTTCAAATTTCAGCGCATTCATTATCGACAGTTCCCCTTGGACACAACAGCTTCTTACTTTGTTCAGTACAAGAAAGCCATAAGAGATCTCGCGTGTGTAGTTCTTTTTGCAGGAGACGTTATCGACGAAGACAAGTCTGCGCATGTCTACGATACAGTACGGGAGTCCTTCAGCTCGATAGTTCTGAGACGAAGAGACCTTATAGGAGTATACAGTTTCCAGCTCAAATGCAAATCTGCATATACCCACCAGTTCCAGTCTTTAGACGTGCTTGCTAGCTTCGATGAGCGGCTGGGTGCCCACGATCTTGAGAGGAATCAAAGTATCGAAGCTGTAGAGTTCTACAACGCAGTCACGCGTCAAGCGAAGCTCAAGTATGCATAACCGAGACATCGAAACCGAAATTGCTGACGGCGCGATAATAGGCATCTTCAGCGCAGAATGCGTCTCTTCACTTTAGCAGTGGCACCTTGTTATTGGCGAAGGGGCCATGCACGAAGGCTCGTGAGCTTTTGTACCCAATTACCAGACCTCGATGATGCGCTATTGGTATGTGTGACTAGATTCAAGAGAAGGCTGTTCGGTTAACAAAATCTAGTGGGTATCCGCTACGCCTTTTGGTGCCACGGTAGTCTCGAAAGCCGGATTTCAGGAACGGGACTACGTCCGTTACACGCCCTTGGCGACGACACAGAAAATGCAACGGGACAATCTGTATACTGATGGCTTTGAGCCCTGGTAGGATTGCAAGGCCTGAATGCACGCGCAAGAACGCTGACACCGAATTTGAACTGCAGGATCGTGGTGCGCTTGCCCGGCGGAAAATGTGGTTCCGGAGGCATTGCGACTTGTTCGGAGATTCCGAGTATATCGAGCTCGGCATCAGCAACATCATCGGTGTAAGGTCTTGGCAATCTGCAGCCACGTTGAGCAAAGGGGCCAGGGCGTAACGTGTGGTGAGGTCGATATTAGTCTCATCGGTGCGGATTATCTCGTCGGGCTTGCAGTTTCCGGTCAGGCAGGTGCGAGTAAGCTTAGTAGGGACGACGACAAAAGACTGCATGGAGAAGTTAGAGCCGAAAGGCAGATCTCATTCACTATGAACATCTCGGAACTGATTAGAATACCTATTATACCCACTGGGCTCTCCGCATTGGTCATGGAGGATGCTACATGGGTGGAAGAAGGCATAGCTTCCTCACCAACTGCCATATACTTGCGCGTGTGACTACAAAAACGATGGAGATACGCGCTGCTTAATCAAGATTTGTTCTTCTTCGCCTTGGCTTTGGTCGGCTTCTCCTCTTCCTCACCGTCATCTTCATCCTCGTCGTACGTCTTCCTCTTTCCAGCAACCCTTGTCGACTTTCTCGTCCCCTCCGTTCTCTCCTTCGCTTGCTTCTTCAACGTGGCTGCCTTCTTCGGTTCGGTAGATTTCTCTGCTTTCTTAGCACCAGCTTTGGCACCCGTCTTCTTTGCGCCGGTGTTGGCCTTGGGCTTCTGCGCACTCGGAGGAGCTTCGTCTTCCTCCTCCTCGCTATCTTTGCTTTCCTTCTCCTCGTCATCCCCCTTCTTCTCCTCGGCCTCGTCGTCTTCTTTCAACGGCTCTTGATTCTCCGTCTCTTCTTCCTTTTCTTCGGCTTTCTTCTTGCCCTTGGACTTCTGTTGTGGGGCTCCCTTCTTCGGCTCGTTCTTGCTTCCGGCTTCGTTCTCGTAACCGCCGCCCTTCTTCTCGTACTCTTTGGAGAGCTTGCTAGCCTACACGTCGCATGAGTCCATGTACAGAGCAATGCGCTTAGATCATAAAAACAGTCCCAAACTTACCTTCCAAGCACTCCATTGCCCTTTTCCGCCACCGTCCTTGTTTGTCTCGTTCTTGACGTCTTCCTTTACTTTCTCCCTAAGCTTAGGGTCTGTTGGCTTTCCTTTGCTAGACGGCCTGTGCAAGGGGCATTCAGAGTCAGCACAACTTCAAATCGCGCATCTTCAAACTTGAAATCGTGACTCTTGCGCACAACGAACTGTAAAAAGCCTCGTCGCAAAGCCCTGAAGCCTTTCCTGACCGCGTTCAGGGCAAAAAACAACAAGGCGCACAATCACCATCGCAACCGCGACTGCGACCGCGACACGAAAAGAGCTGTGCTTACATACATTTTGCGAGATCAGTTGCTGTCGAAAAAATCGTCGATTTTGTATAAGTAGCAGAGGTAAGAGTTCGATTCGTATGCAGGAAACAGTCGCGTCGCGGTCGCGTTCTAACTATGTACCTGTCTAGGTCTGCTTAGTGGTTTTGTTTTGATACCAGCGAAGGAATGACATCACGACTCCTGAATTGGCTCACACATGCACGTGCATCAACGTATACCCCCCCCCCCCCCCCCCCCCTCCCTTCCTAATCCGGTTCCCAGGGACACTATCGAATCCTTGGCGAGAAGGGAAGTTTAATCTCAGCTCTAGCTAGAGACTGCGGCGCCACAAACACCGTAGAGCAGTGTAGTATCACATGCCTGGATTTCGATACGGTACGAATGCAGAATAATATCGAGTTCATGTGTACTCTCACAACACTCCTGCCTAATAGGGCAATCATCCAACCGACTCAAGCACTAATTTGTTCTATCTTCGTTCGCTTGCTTTCCCATTGTTCCCTTCGCTCCTTTGCTCGTCTCGCTTGAATTTCTTGTCTGCATCTTTGACTATCCTCTCTGCCTCGCCCATAATGTCGCTTCCAACTCTCCATCCTCGAAGTATAACACCCTGCTCGCCGAGGGCCTGTTCTGCATGCGCCCATCTCTGGCGCCAAAGCTGCTCTTTCTTCGTACCATACTGCTCGCCTGTAGCACCGCCCAGAGTGCTACCGGTACTGGTGCGATTGATACCTTGTCGCGGCGCGGCAGTAGAGAAAGGCTGAGATGTCTGCGCAGATGTGACTTGTGGGCGAGCGTGGTATGGCATGGAGGGGGCGTGTTGCCACGCTGATGATGCTTTGGAGCTTACATATGATGCTGCGCTTGAAGATGTATCGCGGTTCCCACGGCGAGGTGGGGGTGGAGGCGGGCCTTGACGAACACCAGTGACATCTAAACTGGACGCGTTGGAGTCAGGCTCCTCTGTTGATCGCAATGCGGGCAGATTACTGTAGACAGACCACAGTTTATCGCGAGCCATGCCAGCGTACGACTGCTGATCTTGTGATGCTTGACTCTGGTAGCTCATAGATGGTTTGGGACCCACTGGAGGTCTGGAAGCTGCTGAAGTGCTTGCGCTTTTTGCGGCACTATCCTTCTGTGCAATCCGGCTGGATTGACCGACTACCGTTGATGTCTTCCGGGGTTTGGGTGGTTGTGGTCGTGGGGTGGAGGAGGGTAGTGTATTGAAAGCCGTAGATTCGCTTGATGGGCTTCGTAACGCGACTGGCTTCTTCGGAGGCGCAGGCGCAAACTTCATGCTTGTGTTCGATACGACTGACGAACGATGTCTTTCATTAATAGCCTGGGTTTCGCTGTTGAATTTTCTGAGCGCAGGCGAATCGTCTACTTCGTCATCGGATGATAGGTCAATGAGATTGGTCGGAGCACCTCTCTGTGACGTGATTTGCGGAGAGGGTCTTGTTGCAGAAAACTTCTGCTGTTGCTCGTTGTCGATCTGCGGAAACATTGACTTTGAACGCCTGTTATGGTCCGTGTCCATGTCACGTAATGATGCTGCAATAGCAGCTTTCAGTTCAGGATCGGTCTCTTCAGACGGCGGTCGAGCCTTAGTCGAAGCAGCCGAGCTCCCACCACTGGTACGCTGGGTTGATGACGAAGAGCGATCGCCTGGTGAAAATCCAGTAGAAGGGTCGAAGAAGCCTGGGCTATCCACCGTGGTAACATCGCGAATGAAGACGGCAACGACTCGCCCTGGATTCTCTAGGACGAAGTCGGTGTATACCTCCAGATCAGCCTCACCACTATCTCCGATCAATATGAAGTTCCGCTCTGGAAAGTCTCTTGCGATCTTATCCAAAGTGACCTTTTTTCTCTCAGCCACGGGCTCGAATATTCCCTGAAGCATGCCGCTATATTGTTTCAAATGGAACGAACCAGGGGGTAATCCAGCTAGCTCGAAGTATTTTGAGATGACAGGATACAACTGCCAGGGCGAGTTGGAGACGTAGTGAAACTTGACTCCCAGCTCCGCCATTCTGTTGTACCACTCTCTGACACCATCGATGGTAAGATCAACAAGATCGCGGATGAAAACATTACGAAAGATTTCGCGGGCGCCGCTGCCAATAGCGGAGTGCTTTATCGTATCGTCGATGTCACTGATGACACTGATACCCTGCGAGGCGGTAACGATTACTTGTTCCGTTGCCGATAGCTTATCTGATGCTAAGATGCGAACATGGGTGGGCACAAAGTCCAAAGCCGCACTCATACTAAAGTGTCCTGCGGCGTCTGTGTACACTGTCCTCTGTTTTGATATCTGGTCGTTGTAGAAGAAGACACTGATGGGGGTATTGGCCATTGGTATCGCAAGAAAGTGTCGCAGGCGAGCCATCAGCCGTGCGTTGGCCTCGGCGAGTTCTGACGGGCTCATTTCTGAAGGCTGGTTCCACGACCCTCTCTTCTGCAATGGTTTGATGCTGGCCTCGCTCCTCATCGAGTCTTTGGATGTACTGTGAGCGAGTTGGTGGGTCCTACCATTGTTAGGTCGCGTGCTACTTTCAGTCTCGGTTCGATACAGCTGTGTATCGTCCATATCCTTGGCAGGCTTTTCACTGTAAGCACCGCGTGCCGCCGCCCTTGCCTCTCTCTCGCCCCGGCGTAGAATCTCCTCGGCTTCCTTGGCCGCAATGGCTTCATCCTGCTGAGCATCGCGCAAGTGGGCCCGTTCGCGAAAGCCATGTCGTTGCGGGCTTGTGTCCCGGCTATTGTCCCCAGACGAAGTGGAGGGCGTGGCAGGCGCCTGTACCCCAACGAGCTGGCGTGCAAGTCCAATGAACAGCCTCTGCTTCCGTGACATCTGCCCCCTCTGTGGCGAGTATATCCAGCCACGAACATCAACGTCGACTACTGCGTTGTCATCCTCGTAGTTGTTCCATTGCTGCTTCCAGAATTCAGCGTCGCCGGCGCCGGTCGAGTCTCGAGCGTCGCGTCCTTGGCCCTCGGTTTCTTGAATAGTGCCTGGTTGTGCCTCTGGCTTCCGCTTTACGTGTCGCCTAGCATAGCTGGGAAAGAGGATCATCTCCTCCCGGCCGCTTCTAACGACAGCTGCATCTGGAAAGCCGCCCGGAGTGTCATCCTCGTAGTCGTATTGCGCCTCCTTGCCACTCCAGTTGGACGCATACTGCTGCGTATATGTCTGTCGGAGTTCATTTGCAGCCTTGAGGTAGCCCGCCAGCTTCCGTCTCCGGGTGCCAGGCTCGCGCGCCTCGTAGCTTTCCTGGTATGTCATTGCTTGGTTGCCCGGGTCTGTGTTTCCAGGGCGCGTGGCTATGTGCTGTCGTCGCAGCCTTGCGGCATCTTCAAGACGGCTTCGGCCACTCAACGTCCGCGTGTAGCCCCGTAGGCGCTGCAAGATGGTCTGTTTTGTGCGCGCCTTGACAGCCTGGCGGTAGACGATATATTTGTATATGCGGGACTTGGCGTGCTGCTCGAGGGACGGGAGCGTCTCGTGGCGGAGTTTGGAGAGGTGAAGGCGCGCGCGTGCCCGACTCCTGGGGAACAGGTAGCGGAAGAGGGACGAGGGTGCGTGGGCGGCGGGCTTGCGGCGAAAGGGCGATTTGGGCATTCAGCCGGCTCAGCGACTGCAGCTGGCTGACGTTGCTGGAGGATTGATTCGCGCAGGTTTTGAAGACACGAGACGCATGTTCTAGGCACTGATGATGCTCCAATTCGGCTGCGATACGTCATGTGGAGGTGCATGCACCAGCCCGCGTGCTTCGCCACGCAGCCACAGCTGGGGACTTGCGGCATCTTGTTTTGCAATTCACAACCGTGGCACAATCTAGCTGTTTATCAAGTTTTTCAACATTCTTGTCCATGTTGCCTCGTAAGTTTGGCTTCGCCGACTTTCAACGCTTCGACCATGCCGCGTCGACCGCTTTGTCAACACCCGGCACGTCCTTGTTCAATGCATCCATAATCTCAACCCACATCCTCGCACTCAGCTCCTTCATCCCAGGCCCCGTCAAGCTCGGTCCGTCCGGCTGGACCTTGTCGTGTTGCCAAAACCTGCCGTGTAAACGTTCACCTTGTGTCGTCCCGCTCAACACCATGTTCGCTGCAACAGCAGGTGTTCTCATGAACAAAAAGATGAAGAAGAAAGCCAATACATGTACACCAGGGAAGAAGTGATCGCGACCTAGATTGGTATTGACCCAACCTGGGCAGATGCTGGTAATGATGACATCGCCTGACGATATCTCGTCGGCAAGCTTCTTTGTAGCGTATATGAGGAAGACTTTGGAGAAGCTGTACTGGCTGCCTTCCTTGTGGCTTTCTTTCTTATTGTAATGCTCAAGCACACTGGGCTTTTGACGGACCTCAGGCGTGACAACGGCGTTCTGATGCAGGCCCGAGTTGACAAATTCAAGAATGGGAATTCTACCAGTGTGTTGTTTCGATTCTTTTAGCTTTGGTACAAGTAAAATGGCCAAGAGAGTTGTAGACAAAGTGTTGACCTGTATGTCTTCCTCCCACCCATACTTGGACTGTATGAACTGGACTCGTCGCGTGCCGGCATTCAACACTACTATGTCCAGATGGTCAAGCTCGTTTGCGCGGTTTGCGAAGGCCTCTACGCTGTCGTAGGACATCATGTCCAATTCCCAGACCTCCAGCTGGTCACGGCGCCCTAGGCGAGCCTCTAAAGCAGATTTTGTCGATTCGCCTCGTTTCAAATCCCGTGCTGCGACGATGACTTTGGCGGCACCCAGTTTCGCAAACTTGAAGACTGCCTCTGCACCGATACCGGAAGTCGCACCTGTGACAATAATGTTCCTCCCAGTATAGTCTTCGTGAATTTCTTCTGGTGGTGTGATCCATTTGTTCTTGAAAACCCTGAACATAGCGACAGCCATCGTGGACAGAAGTGTGCAATGTGCGTGGTTTACCGCTGGATGTGACTGAAGAGTGCTGCTGGAGACAGAGATGTTGAAGTCTGGCATTGGCTGGGAGACACGACTATAGTTAAGCGGAGACGAAGAAGAGTGAGCGTATAGAGACGAAGGGTAGCCCTGGATGTAGCTATGTTGCGGCGTAGCTCAGCTCCGATTCGCCCACTCCTGTAGTCTACCTAGGTAACTCTCTCGATTGCACAACGACGGGTGCTGAACAACAGAAGAACGATAGTGTTAGCGACTCGCGCCAACTCAGCCAAGCTGTCCACACGATGATTACAGGACATCAATGATGTCTGCAAGGTGCATTGATCTGAATGTCCAAGCGGGGCAAATACTCGCCTACTCAGGTAGACGAACATCTTTCCAAGAGCTTCGTCGCGCACACAACAAGACCAGCCTTGAGCAGACGGATACTCGTACTGCAGACGAGTGCAACGGGGTATAGATGCGGAGTCGGAGCTGGGAAGCATGCAGGACCGCTCGTGTCTTGCAATGTTCATGACTAGCGGGGCTTGGCATGCGCGAACGGTTGGCGATTTAGGGCAGCGTCAACGACGTAAACACCGAGTGGAGGCAGAACAACACGCACGCCGCCTCGCCATGATAGCGCCATACCCATCGCCCTCTCCCAGCCGCTAAACAAACGTCCCCACACTTCCCCCCCGTCTGCCGCGAACCTCTGCACAATGACTTTCAACCAGCGCCCGCCCCGAGGCCCCGCGCAGGCTGGAGGTGCCCCGAACATGGCCCCGGACTTCAATGCCATGCTTCAGCGCTCGATGCAGCCACCTGGACAGCTACAGCCCCAGGTCTCGGAACCCCCGCGGGGGCCATCGCCATCTATTGGTGAGCCATTACCGCCGCCGACGGGCACAATGGCGCAGTGCTAATACCGCCCCAGGTTACGAAGGCGTATATAGTGCCACTCCACCTCCACACCACGGTCCCAATGTGCTCGGAGGTGCGCGAGGGCAGGCGCCGCCGCCAGTGTTGCCCGTCGACCTCCCACCACAAGCCTTCCTGACATCGGCGATGCTGTTAGACATGGTGGACAGTATGGAAACACCTTGCATGGCGCCCCAGAGGACATGACGTTGACACAATCCAGAGAAGGTTGACGTGTTACTGCGCGACGAGAAAGAGTACATTGGTATACTACGCTCATACGACCAATTCGGTGCGTCTACCGTCCCTCTCTTCGCATCATGGGCACCTTGGCTAACACCCCACAGCCAACCTCGTCCTTACCGAATGCTATGAGCGAATAGCAGCCCGCAACCCCGACGCATCGCCTTCCTCGGAGCCCTCTGTCCCACGCTGGCTGATACACGACGTCAAGCTCCCCGGTGTTATGACCGTGAGAGGCGAGAACGTCACCATATGCGCAACCGTCGACCTCGACCGAGAAGAACACCCCAAAGGCGCAATGTTCGCTGAAGAGGACCAGGTACGGGCGCTGGCAGCGGCCCAAAAAGCAGAGAAGAAGGAAACCGATTCACGGAAAGCCAAGGCGCTGAAGCAGGCTGGTATTGAGCCTGGGTTCGGAATGCAAGGGTAGTCTGTTCCACACCAATGGAAGATAAAAAGGCAAAACAAAAAAGGGGAATGGCGATATGAATTATGACATGAATGCATTCGTGGCATGGGAAAGGGAATCATTACCATCTCTGGATAGCTACGTTTGGCTGTGGTTGCGATATCAATGATACCAGGACATTACGTCCACCTACGATGGGTCAACGTCTCGATTCCGGGTATTTGTTGTTTTGACTGCACTGGCCAAAGTGATGTCGCGCCATGTCAGTAATCCACGTCAGGATTAATTTTTCGGATTGTTCGCGTTGCCTGTCTCGACCTCCTTGAGTTGAGATATTTTTTGGGTGTAATATTGCCTAGTTGGCATGAGTCGATCAGTAAATCGACAATAAATCAAGTTTGAGATGAATAGATGTAGCCAGCAGAGGTTAGCAGAGTAGCGCCCTCCAACGTTCATTTTCTGCTTTAATAGTCAGAGGCTTTTTTGGCACAGAATACTATTGCAACAAGAAAGCTCATCCTGCTTGCATCACCATGGATATAACACAAAGCAAACGCAATGCGTACGCGAATGCAACCTCGGTGATACCATCGCACAGAGCCATTCGACAGTGTTGCATTATCTTGTATTAACATCAACACTCACTCCGTCGTAGTGAATTCTCTCAGACTATACCACAGGATGCAAGAGATTCGTGGCCGCAGCTTCCAAAATTTACTTATCCAAAACATCTCCACAGCTGCGTGTTTGAATCAACAAGACTTTCAGGATATACACCTTTGTTTCGATCACTGATGTTTGCACTAGCGGGAGCGTCGAGACTCTAGAATAACCAGCGCATGTTGTATTGTCGATGTATGCAAGAGCGGCTGCGAGTAAGCGAATCGATAGCCAATCTGCTCAGTCGGTATGACGTGAGCCTACCTATGCTTACCAGTCCATAGGTTCATAGGACATGGCATGATCTCTATATTGTGGACATGGCAGAGCAGAAAAGCCGAAGCGGCAGGCCGAGCTAACGACGCCGACTTTTCGTTCGCCCATAGACTCTAGGGCTGGAAAGTACTGCTCTTGTCCTTGCCAGAAGGAGCTTCCAGACCGGACGATAGCACATACCATAGGTAGCATGCATCGCAGACATTGTAGCAGAGAGTCAGAGATGAGGGTCTGTTTGTACAGTCCCATTCTCACTCCTATTTTTATGTGGCCACAGCAAGCTATGTGTTGTCAGATGCAACATGTAGCCTGCTCCTGCATCAGGCTCCACCGATGTACATAAACCTGCGCCTGGTAGGTACAAGCCCAGCCCAACTGCAGCTGCTCGGCCCAACCATCTGGGCAGCACTACTATATATTCCACCAGAGAGTATATGTGGACGTCGAAGCCGAGCTACCGAGCATATTCGCGTGATCGTAATGCGGTGCGGGTGGAGCCTTGGACATAGGCACGTCGGGTTCGGGGTGGATACGGTGGATACACGTCTGCAATGAACTGTATCGGTGACGGAGCTACGTCCGCTTCGTGGAGGGGTCACCGGGTGGTCCGCCTCGTTGCTACGATGTGAAGGTGCAGGTCGCAGGCACTATTTCTCGTGTCACCATGCGGAAGCCTACAGTCAACATACGATGCGTCGGTAGGTTCTACTTACTGATACTGTTCGCGAATCCCTCCGGACGAGAGGCATATAGTCGCCACAACGCGGCAATCTCATCTCAACGGCTATCATGGACTATCGATAATTTTATGAAGAGTACCAGCTCACAGCTCGCGACAAGGTCGACAGCATGGACAACGCAGTGTGAGCTCTGAAGGAGAGTAGGGAAGGCGTTGGAGCAGCCTACGGAGAAAAGCAGCTGTCCAACGGCAGCTAGTGCTCGCCCTTTGTGGGTCTTGGCAGCTCACCAGAGTGAACGACTCTTGGGCAAGAGACGGAGCTGCTTGCGCAAGACGAATACCAACGGACATCAGAGATGACTTGATCTGAGCTGCAGCAAGGCGTTTAGCCATGGTAAGTATTGTCCAAAGCGCGCAATGCGTTTCGTCGATTCGTAGAAGGCCGGGTTCAGTAGGGGTGTTTTCTGGCCCAAGTCTCGACTTGTTTGACTTTGGTCTTCGGTGGATTAAAAGACACGTCCAACTTGTATGCGAGGCGTCGATGGGGAAGGAGCTGCTAGGCGCGGTACAGCGATGCGGGTAGTGGCGACTGTGCCACCCAATTCACTCCCAGTGACAACGCGTGAATGTGGACTGCATAGCGCGTATTTTCGGCTGTTCAACAGGGCGGTGGGGTATAGAGGAAACAAGGAGGCCGTTGTCTATAAGAGTTTGCAGATGGGATGTGGGTGTGGCTGCCCTTTGACATGGATGAGGGGAGTACTAGTTGCTAGGGTACCGTACTTTGGAGGCAGTCACGTCGGACACGTTTTGTTCCCGGCCTTCACGACCTTTTCATCTTCCTCATCGAGCTGTCATCCATCTCGGTATTGCCATCCAAGATGCTACACCTGCCCATGTTCTCTGACACGATGGCATGGCTGCCACACCAACGTGCGACTTCTCTCTCATGTCACAACGCTCCCGCGAGAGCTTCTCCGCCAGCGAGCCAAGAACAGGCGTGCTCACCTGCAGCCCTCTGGTACCTTCAAGCGCGACACTTCAGGCATATCCGATGGATTCTGCAGGCGATGGCCATCTATTGCCTGCACTTCTAGCGATGGACAGGAGTGCTTCAGAGAAGGACCAGACTCACATAGTGAGCAGCTCGCACGACAGCAGGAACATCCAAAAACACCAAGGGATCCGGTCACGTCTCCAAAGGATACGTCGTCATGTCGTCTCCAGATGCGTCATACAAGATAGCGTTGCGCTTACGCACCTCGACTCCACCGTCAACGGTTCTCGCGCTGCGACGACATTGGCACGAGCCACACATACAAGAGGTACTATCTTCGACTGTTAGCAGCGGATGAGTTGTGCCCATGGAACGAGACAGTATACAAAGCTGTGGCAACTTCCAAAACTGCAATGCATTGCTCCTAGTTTGGGACATGCAAGTAGGCAGCGTCAAAAAGAAAACGCCAGAAGGGACCGGAAATATGACGCAGGGCCTAGAACTAGGACTGTCTCCGGCTCTTTCGAGATTGGGCTATATGCACAATGCACGAGGACGGAAAAGCCACCACGCCAAGACCAGGTGCAGGCTGTGTGCCAATCAACAATGAGCAGCCGGCACCGGAGAATTGAGACGTGTGGAAGGCTGCAGGTACATGGAAAAGCAAAAGATATTGGAAGTAGGCAAGAGCTGGGTTGGACGGCACACCACACCCTCAGCACTGCCTGGGCTACATACCAAAGCACTATACACAAGATCGAGTCGAACGCACTCGGTGTAGCCGCGCTGAACACTGCGGTCGTATAGTCGGCTTCTCACGGATCGATGTCTCTTGCCGATGCGTCTCATCGAAGCCTCCCGCAGCAATCGCACAAAGATAGCTTGCTGGATCCTATCGCGCTCCGTCTCATTATGAGGTGGTTTGGCTAGCTCTCTATCCTCGTTATCCATACCGCGCCTTGCGGTTGGGGTATCAGGCTCGAATACCAAATATTGGTCGGGTGTTCCTTTCTCGACCTTGAACGCGCGCTGTGAAAGACAGATTCCCTCCGATGGCTTGGATTCTACACATCCCGTATTGGGTCGTATGGACGAGTCTCGCTTGGTGAATACTCTGTTCGCTGTGGGCTCGATGACTGAACGCTGCTGTCCGGAGGCGATTGGGCTGTCTGTACTTGTATTGGTGACCCTGACCCTGACCCTGAGCTCGTACCCGGCATCCCTTGTAGCATGCTGCCGGCTTCTGCGAATCATCCGGATTAGCTAATGTACTTGTACAGAGTGCTCCTGTAGCCGACCGCTAAGTTGAGTCACCAGAGTCGGGCACCAATGCACATACCGTATTTCCGTTGGATGTCTCGGAGGAGTTGCGACACTCGCCACTTCAGGATTATCATCTCGACGGGTGGGATACCTTCAGCTTGGAGTCGGGCGTTGATCCTCTCCAGCATTTGTTCTTTCTCGTTCGCGGGGATGAGGATCCATCTTTTCCAGTCAGGGTGCGCCTCCGCAAGCTGCCTGGCCTCATCTTTGGTTATGAACTAGTCTCATTAGCCAAGCATACCCTTGCGACAAGAGTATACTCACGTAGAATCGGTCCCATTGTTCCTGGCTGTGCTTTGCAGCTGTTCGGGCCTCTTGCACCGTCGCATTTATCCGAATACTCATGGCGACTGGACGACCTGGGGACAACGAACGACGCTCAAAGAAAGCCAGCTAGTTTCTGGAATCACAGGAAGCAAGAGAAGCAGGAGATTTTAGGGCACCACGGTCTACCCCCCGCTTCCGCCTAGCCTTGGCGAGATTTTGTTTTGGGAGAGGCTGAGGTGAGGAACTGTGACGGTGCTTGCAGGGCTCGGGCCCTGAGAAAGTCGGAATCGGCGGTGGCTGAAATGCTTGTGCGTCATTCTCGAAAGGATGTCATTGGCAGAAAGCACTTCCAGTAAAAACGGCAATTTCTTATGCCTATTGTTTTTCTACGATACTGCTGCGAGACGTTGGTTCTCGTGTCATATCGCCCTGGTGGTGAGCCGCGGACAACGGACGATCAGGCTTTGTTGTCAAATTTCATGCCGTACACCCATTTGAACGTTCCAGCACGGACATTCGGTAGTCTTCGGCAACACCACGTTCAGTCATTCCATCAACTATGCGATTGTTTTTCTAATTGCGGCCACTCTCCGTGGAGACTTGTAGCACAAATACAATAGAGGTCATCGAGCAGCTTTGAGCGCAAAGCAAGCGATCACTCATCGTTTCGCCTGACCAACACGAAGATTATTCAGGAGGTGCAGCATCCTTGTCAGTGAGAGCGCTCTGCCGCAGCCGAGCGCGGAAAATTCGATACTGTACGCGTTCGGCCGCTATGGTCGATCAACCGTGTACGCGGACCCGGGGTCAGACTTGATAGTCCAGGTCACATTTCCGGCCCTAACCGGCCCGAGCCTCAATGTGCAGCACGTTCCAGGGCTATCCTGGAGAAGAGCTGCGGTGTGGGATGATGCACCACAACGTTTTGCTTTGCCCTTTTGTCTTGTTCTTTCCTTCACATCTAATTCCACAGATCTGAGTCTGAAACCCAC
Source organism: Alternaria panax (assembly GCA_019702505.1). NCBI lineage: Eukaryota > Fungi > Ascomycota > Dothideomycetes > Pleosporales > Pleosporaceae > Alternaria > Alternaria panax. The sequence continues at coordinate 164,975 of JAANER010000011.1, read as the reverse complement.
CCCAGGACAGACCTCTCCTTGCTTCATTTAGTACGACGTCCCTACTCATGTCTTTTTCTAGCTCCAACGGCGACACTGCGGGCCATTAACTGGGACGGCAAGTTACGCCGTGCGCTTTCAACTATCGATACTGATGCCCACGTCTTACGCCACGCCTCGGGTGGGGCTAAGACAAGCAACACCAGACTCGTGGTCATCGTCCTTGACGCTACCTTCGCCTACGCCACGCGACGGCACTAGCTCAGATCTTAGTTCTGTGCACCGCTACGCCAGGTCAGCTCTTTGCAACCCATGTGCAAGATGCGGGTTACACGACATTGGAGGCAATGCGCGATTTCAGCCAGATCAGCGTGGACTGCATCATCGAGCATGCGACGGTCTGTACGCATATTCCGAGTTGGAAAGGCGCAAAACGGTGTCTACCAAAAGGATCGTGACCCCGAATGTTTGTCCCACTATTGGATGACTCGAATCCAACATTGGCCGCCCACGTCAGGCGAACTCACCGGTGGTTTGCTCACCATCGAGATCTGACTTGCTGACAGTTGGCGGCGTTGTAACCTTCGTCTATATTGATAGCTTCAACAACCCCCACACTAGGTGTCCGTCCCGCAAGACTGCATCTGCCATGCCATCACCGCCTTGATGAAAGTAATTGACTAACACGTAGTACTTGGTGTCGAGCCTGGGCGCCTTTTGCGAACGGCGTGTCACCAGCACATCTCCGGTCACACGAACCGAATGATCCCTAAGGAAAGCTAGAAAATGCATGAAATCACAGGGTGGAACCTTTCCGAAGACCGATTCGCGACCGTTAGTGTGGAGATGGGAGGACCAAACGAGGCTATGGCTATCCTCGTCTTGATCCTTCGACACGAAGTGCCGTAGGTGTTCAGTGGCACACGTTTCGGCACCAATCTTTTGTATCACATTGAAATGGCCTGGACCGTATCACTTTGCAGGACATGAAATGGGAGGACCGGCACTAACATCTCAGCTTAACGACGTGCATGGAGACGTTCTGTGTGCACGTGCAGTCCTGCAGCCTTATGCTCGACATTATCCAGCGAAAGCGAGCAGCAGGGCAAATTCGGACAATAACTTTCTTCTTCTCAATGATTTCCGTTTTTCCAATATTGTCCGAAACCTGGGGCTGCTTGCTTTTACGGTAGGCGACCACCGGTTAATGAACTCCGTTATCGTACGGATTACTGAATTCGCCTTAGTGCTTTTTTTCCACATTATCGCTGCAATAATTCTTCTTGCTTGCTCATCTTCCTTGAAATTCTCAACTCCTCATCATACTCTCGATCTTGCCAGGACTTATATGGGCGTTTCAGTCCGAGACGGGTGTGTACGACTCGTTTATTCTACCTTGCCACGTGCAACAGGCGCTCGGAAACCTTTTACGACAACTTTAGCGAAAGCGCAGCCTGGATTCTTTCCGAAGTCTTCTAGACAGACCCGGCTCATCAGAGAGTAAGGCTGCTGAGCTTGCGGGTTTACTCTACCTTTACATCTGATAAACTTGCAGTTTGGAACGTCTCTCTCGTTACACAGAAAACGTATTTATGATCTTTCTTGCTGGCAAATCTTGATCGCGTGGTCATGTGGTCATGTTTAGTCTTGTTTTTTCCGCCTCGTATATGGGATATGATTCGCGTTTCGTTGTGACGCTGCTTGCCGGAAAGATCGTCACGGATATATTACACCGTTGGTTAGCACCGGAGGAATTCAGAACATCGCCTCCGCGGACGCCGCCTACTCTGCACAACTGTCGCGGATTCTGCAGACTCATCCTCACATGACATTTGAGGCAAGATAGTCTACTAGATGCGATGCGGAGATGGTCGGTCCGTCGCGTTCATACCAAACATGGTAATTGAATGGAAGCCCCGCTCGTCTTTAGTGCACCAATTACGACTATACCACAACCTTGGCCACTATACTACCCCACAAATTAGAGCCGTTTGGACGTACGATGACAATATAACCTAGTTCGAAGCGGAGTGTCTTGTACCGCATTGATACAAGTAAGTATTAACTGTAGTAGTAATGAGTATCTATAAGTGCTGCTTCGAACACCATAGCTAGACGTCTACCAACAGTAAATCAGCAACTCAGCATCATGAAGCTGTTTTCAATCCTCTCACTTTGTGCAGCTGCGGCGGTGGCGTTGCCTGCAACAATTGATCTATTACCACGAGCCTCAGTCCCAAAAGCCGATGGCCTGAAGTTTAACATCGATGGTGTAACCAAATGTGAGTTTGTAGATGCCTAGCCACTTTCGCATCGCTCACAACATGACAGACTATGCTGGTACCAACTCTTACTGGATCCCTTTCTTGACGAACGACAATGACGTCGACGTAATAATGGGTCATCTTGCCACGTCAGGCCAGAAGATACTAAGAGTATGGGGTTTCAACGACGTCAAAGCCATTCCTAGTTCTGGCACAGTAAGAAATGTCCCTGTACGAACTGCATGTGAGATATAGACTGACTTCGTACACGCACCTTTTAGGTATACTTCCAGTCCTTTTCCGGGTCCTCTGCCACCATCAACACAGGTGCAAATGGTCTCCAGCGCCTGGATGCCGTAGTCAAAGCCGCAGAAAAGCACGGCATCAAGCTCATCATCAACTTCGTGAACAACTGGACCGACTATGGAGGTATGGCCGCCTACTTCTCCGCCTGCGGTGTAAGCAGCAACGCGCAATGGTACACAGCGGCCAAATGCCAGGGCATGTACCAGAGCTACATCAAAGCCGTCATTGCCCGCTATCGCAACTCCAACGCTGTGTTTGCGTGGGAACTTGCTAACGAGCCGCGCTGCAACGGCTGCCAGACATCTGTCCTGAATGGATGGATCCGCAAGACGAGTGATTATATCCGTTCTCTCGACTCAGACCACATGATCACCGTAGGCGACGAAGGCTTCGGTCTCCCGGGCGACGGTTCCTATCCCTACCAGTTTGGCGAGGGCATAGACTGGGAGGCAAACTTGAAGGTGGGCAACATTAGTTTTGGTACCTTCCACCTCTACCCCGACAGCTGGGGCGTAAGCAATGCGTTTGGTGACGGCTGGATCAAGGCGCATGCGCAGATTTGCAAGAAGCTCAACAAGCCGTGTCTGTTTGAGGAATACGGGGTGCCGAAGAAGGAAGACCATTGTCCTGTGGAGGGTGGCTGGCAGAAGACCAGTCTGTCATTGAAGGATAGTGGGATGGCGGCGGACTTGTTTTGGCAGCTGGGTGACACGGTGAAGAGCACTGGGCAGCTGACGCATGATGATGGACACACGGTCTACTATGGGAGTGCGGACTGGAAGTGTCTGGTCGATGACCACGTCAAGGCTATTAAGTAGGACGTTAGAAAGTTAGAATATCAGGAGGCCGGCAGCGATGACTTCAGTTCTGATGTTTGTTGGTGCTTTCCTTGGCTCGCGACGCGAAGCATGGGAGTTTGCGGGGGCGCGTGCGAACACCAAGACTCCAACCCAACCTGGCACCGCATACCACCTCGCCGCACCCGATGGCTTGTCACCAAGGGTCGCCATGCAGCACCAGCCGTCCCGAGACACGCTGATGTCGCCTACTTGCAGCCTGACTCTGAATGTTTGCTCCGCTGCCCGTGGCGCAGTGCAAACCGTGCAAGGAGGACAGGCGCCGTCAAGCTTCACGGACGGCTAGACACGCTCACAAAGCACAAGCAGCCATGATTGACTTGGCCGTATTCGCGACCGGTCAGACGAGGTAAGACGGAGACTACAGACCACGACAGGGCACAGCAGATGGGCCTGGATGTAGTTTGGGGGCCGTAATCCTGCGCCACAAGCGAATGGCTTGCAGACGCCCAGAGACAGCTGAAAGTGCGTGCGACGACTGCGGACAGGCGGATCATAGTACTCCCCTCTAGCCTTGCTTCTCAGGCTTGTCACAAACCGGCCTGCCATGTCACTTCTCTTTGTTGCGACAGCCCATCTCTCTCACTCCCTGTCGTGAACTCCCGTCGCATCCACGCTGAGCCGCTCACCTGCAGCCCCAGGTTGTACAATCGCGACCCTACGCAGCCTCCCGCCAATACGGACCGCGAGAGCACTGTAAGAAGAGGAGGCTGAAACGCAGGCCACAACAAGAGGGGCGCTACACGCCAGGCATCATGGTCGATCGTCGTCCACTCATGCAGGAATCCTCGGATCTTTCAGAGAGCTCAGACAACACACCCGCACTGCCCTCGCTCGGCTTCTCCAATCACGCCCACACTCTCGGGCTCACTACCCCACCGCCTGCACGACCGAACCATGCACGGCACCAGAGCGACACCGCCGCTGTCGGCCGCAACACGCCTAGCATCGTACCGGAGGAAGACGAGGACGAGGATATCACAGACAGCCTCCAAAGAGCCAAGGACAATGGGCTGGGCATAGCACAATCTGGTACCGCCACGCAGACCGCCAGGCGTGTCAGCATACAGCCCATCCCCCGACGAGCCGTTGGTCCTGGTCCTAAAAGCCCGCCCACAAAGAGCCCTGGCACTTTCTCGCCTCCAGGTTCGGCCGATCCATACTTTGGAGGCTTTCCCAAGAGCTCGAATGAGTCTACACCAGATCTACGACGAGACAGGTTCAGCCCCGACGTCGGCAGCGCGAGTCCGGACGTCGGCACATACGAAGACTTTCGGCATGGCATACTGAAGAATGCAAAGCAGAGCAACACCAGCGTGAATGAGTACGAGACATACATACATGCTTCTGATACCCATGGGCTCAGAGAAGGCGGGGCCGCCCCCTCGATCAAATCGGCATACGAGAACGACTTTCGCCCAATACATGAGTGTGCGACTACACGAGACTTTTACCATCCGCGCTTCACCTGGCTCAACTTGTCCCTGATTATTATATCTTTGTTCTCGTGCCTGTTCTCAGGAATCTTCCTAGCTCTCGCTATTCGTGCACCTCACTATGGTCGGCGCATTACCAGCCATGGTCCTATGACGCCGTCCGACGCTATTCTACTCACGACTGTCATGGCCAAGCTTATCGAGTTGTCCTTCGTCACAGCTTTTGTAGCCTTCCTTGGACAGGTGCTTAGTCGAAGGGCGTTTATGAAGGACCATGGTCGAGGCGTTACGCTGTCAGAGCTAAGCATGTGGAGATGGGTCGTACAACCTGGTAAGTAAAGGCCTTGTAGAAATCGGATGTGAGAGACGTACTGATTTGTATCAAAAAAGGCACTTTAATTACGCACTGGGAAACGGCCAAATATGCTGGACTGTCTTTCCTGGGTATACTGAGTTTACTGAGCGCTATTCTGGCTACTCTCTATTCATCCGCTGCCGCCGCTACTGTTCAGCCTATGCTAAGAGATGGTAATTGGGATAACGGGTTGGTATTGGCTGGTCGTGTCAAGAGCGATTTCGCAAATATCAACTATCTCAAAGCACTATGCCAGACGCCTATCCGGACTGACAAAGATCACCAAGGCGAGACTTGCCTACAGATGGAACATGCTGGCCAAGGATACCACAATTTTCAACGTTACCTTTCTGACTGGGACCTGTCAGCCAGAAACGGCAACGGCACTTCAGTCCAGGAGCTACGACCCCAGGGCTTCGGACTTCTATATGAAAACACCACCGTGACTGGGCAATGGGTCGACATAATCAACACTACTGAGGTGTCCAAGAAACACGGTAGAGCTATCAATAATGTAACAATGGCAATGCCTCACTCGGGCGTTTTCGCTGCTGCCCGCGACCAGAGGAACGGGATCTTGCAGCCTGAAGAGCTGAATTCAGAGGGAACTTACTCATTACGTGCTTCAGTTCCATCACCAGTTTTGAACGTTTTATGCGTCAACATGAACGAGAGCGAACTGGCACCTATCGTATATGACACCTGGCCCAACAATGACACGGTCGACCTCATTTCGTGGGGTAACGTCCCTGGTATCAGAGACAATGCAACTACGTTCAACAGCACTGTAGTTGATGAGATTTTCGGCTGGGACGTCAATAGCACAGACACGCTTAACTTTCCGCCCGTCTTCGGCAGATATCCTAAGCCTTATAACACAATATTGAATCACACCAGCTTCGCCTGGGGACGGCCTGCAATCTACCTTCTGGGACAGGGTGGCCCAGATGATGTTGGCATGGACGGAACAGGCACCTTTTCACTGTGCAAAATACACCTTACGGTCAGACCGGGATGCAGTACACGACACAATGTTACAGGATCTGGGGCTACTATGGAAGCACTTTGCGAACAACCTGGTGACGACAAAATGGCTTTCGTCGAGACGGGAAAGACACTCAGCATCAACACCCAGGGCGTGGCTAATTGGCGCGACATAGGTACTGACTGGGCGAACAGCCTCTCACTTAACACCGGTCTCATGGACGCGAATGCGAGTACTTCTAGACTTTTGACACAGTTAATACTGAAGCCTACCGATCCGGATCCTGAAAACCTCAAAGTGGACCTGAGCGATGCAATACCCAGCATAGGGGAGGCTATAGCTGTCTTGGCTGGATGTACCCTACTCTTGAGTATGATAGATACGCCCTTCGTTACGTTCTGGGTACGCAAGCTCCTTTTCTCTACCCTTCCTTTCTTGCTGATATGAACCACAGAACTACACGCACCCTATGCTCGATGAGTACCAAACCCAATTCTTCAAAGCGTCTCTCAAAGCCCAACAATACGCATCTGGCGGCATGCCTGGTGCTTCAAAGGCATGGGTACTCATACTCGCGCTCGTCTTCGCCATGAACGTCTTCGTTCTTATCTACTTCATTCTCCACCGCGGACTGGTGACAGACTTTTGCGAACCGCCAAATCTCTTCGCCCTCGCTGTCAACTCGCCTCCCTCCCACGTCCTTGCCGGATCCTGTGGCGGTGGCCCAGAAGGTAAACAATACATGGTGAACTGGTTCGTCAACCACGAGGGTAGCCACTTATACATGGAGCCCGGCGAAAAGTCACATCTCCTCGGCGATCACGGACACCCACATGTGCACCACCATGGCCACGGTGTGGTACACCAAGCCGCCCCACGGGAAGCCAAGGCCAGCAATAGCTACTTCTCTCATATATCCGAGGTGATCAAACGACGGTTAAGCAGGAAAGACTCCGTACCGACAAAGCTTCGGCCAGCAAATGGTGTGGAGAGTCTCAGAACCCCTGCGACTATAAGACCGGGCAGCATAGCGTCGGCGGACTATGAGATGGAGGATGGACATACGAGGACGTCGCGGCAGTATCAAAAGTTGGCTAAGAGGAGGAGTATACTGTGAGATTCGCCTTTGGGTAGGAATGCTTGTATGCGTGTATGTAATGTTTATATATAATGAAAGGTCAGACGTGTCTATTTTGCTTCTTTCTCGAGCATTGTGCACTCACAACATTTAGTGGTTTCCTCTCATGCTTGGAGAGACCGTATTCCGAATAGTCAAATGTAGAGTGCTCTTCTTGCGTGGCTTCTACCTTTGTACCCTATGACTCCTATGAAATAGAACGCATAAGGGTAATCGTAGAGATGTCTCAGCCCTTGTCTTGATGTTGTGGTGCATGTTGAGTATTAGCCTGAAATCTCTCACGTGCTTCCAGTATTTCTGCGTTAGGTAAGGAACAATGTATTCTCGATAGAATGATGGCTATGACTAATGATATTTTCCCTCACAGCCATCTGCGTGACCGCTTTCTACCACTCTCCTATCACCTGCTCTTTTTTTTTTTTGAACCTCATCAGTCATTGCCATCACTTCGAGCTGCCTGGTTCAGTATTTTTTCTTAAGCAGTGTTGAACTGAGTTGGACATTCTCTATATCCTCAGTCGCGACAATTTCCACCGTCGGTTGATACCGGCTATCACGAGTCAGTCTTGGTGGTGGAGGCTTATTTTGGACTTTGTAGACCTTGCAGCTTCCGTCACTAGGCTGGCCAGGTTCATGAGGCCCTAGTTGTTGCGCATTAGTTTGGGTCACGCAATATTATAGGAGCACACACCCTATATCCTCCATCGTGGGGAGTGATGGATGAATCTACAGGCTTAGGACGGCTAAGATTTGAGCACTAATTCAGAGTCAACGAATCCCTTCCTCCATTGCGAAAGATGGAGATGTGAAATATACTTGCCTTTCAGTTGGACTCGTTGCAGATAGCCATGTTAAAGATGGCGCGTTCCTAGATATAGATGGGTGGGTAAGCTTCAGAGAAGGCAGGTTCCGATGTCTGAGATACCGTCAAGAACGAAGGACGCTGTGAAAGGATTGCAGACACTACCCTCCGCTTTGTACCAAAATCAAAGACGGGATGTGCTCTTGACAGCTGAACAGCTGATAAGAAATGTGCATCCATTGAAATACGAGCCGAGAGATCCGTTCACAGCTATTCGCTCAAAGCTCACCAACGAAAGACTGATCAGTAGGAAGACCTGGCTCATGGTCTTATCATCATAGAGGATGATACACGTACCCCGCTTCTATGGGTATGTGGCTGAGAGCATGTGGAATATAGCCCCATGAATGGTATTGTTGGGGCCTAACAATCTCGGAGTCAGAGTGGTGTGGCTGCCCTGTACAGCTATCTTGTGTTCTTTCGGAGTGATAAATAGCGAGACAGCCTGATGGAAGTCAAGCCCAGCATGATTCTTCCCCCGTATAGTTCTGAACAGAGTACATTATATACAACAAAGCTAGCATAGCGCACTTCCCAAGATATGTCCTGTCGATGACGTCAAGCTTCGAACAAGGCACCGGCAGTATCCATGGCCACAACCATAGCGATGAGACTGAGAGCTGCATGAAATGCATTGATTTTTTAGTTGCTCTCTCTAATCTAGAAGACAGGCCAACTTTAATATACCGGATTAATTGTTTTAAGAGGTTACATGTTTTCTAGTTGAGCAGTAGCTCGGTTTACACATTGTGATGTTTAGCAATATCAGCAATGTACGGAATGTACGGTTAGAGATGGTAGCTACTATACAGGTGCATTGCCTTTGCAGTAAGTGCGGCGTGTATGAGCCTATCCTGCGAAGGTGTGTATTCGCGATAAGATGCGGGCTGCTCTACGTTGGGTTATGGAAGAGGCAGTGGCGGCTTGGGGTGAGGTCGAACCTTCTCCACAGTCTGCTGTGGAAGAGGCATCGGCTCAAGGGGGAGCTACTGCGACCTTGAGTTGTCCGAGTTCAGATACAACCCGTGATACCTCAACAAACGGGCGCGTTGGGTGACTACGTGAGATCGCGGAAACTGTGCCACGTAAGTTTTCGTTCTAGTCTTCTCTATCTAGAGTCCAATATCCTTTTACAACCTTGGCATAGGCTTCCCAAAGGCTACGAAAAAGCTCGTTTCTTACTAGAACTTGTTTGTTCTTGAGGGTTGACGAACTTTGCGCAATTGGCTATTCGGCATTAGTCTCTTTGTTGCTGCTTGCTACTTGGCGATAGTATTCGATAACACATTATACTTTGGCAAGGACGTTTCGGTGCAGTGGTCCCAGGAAGACGGTGCATGCTCTGTGTTGCAAGTGGGTCGGCTGATGACGTCCGAGCGGGCCGAACAGTGTTCATGTTGTTAGACATCAAGCGCCAAATTTCTGCGATTCAACATACAATCACCCCACGCCACCGAGCACTACGATATCGTGCTTTTTAAATCCCCATCTGCCTAATATACCCTCGAGCACACCGGCCATGGCGCCCGTCAATGAAGCTGTTCCAAATGGCCCGGGCAATTACCCTGTGCAGCTTTCTGCAGACACGACGAACTCGCTTTGGGAACGCTTGTCGAATTGGGCTTCGGAGAACAAGGGCGTCGTCTACACAATTGCAGGTATAACGTTGGTCGTTGGTGCTGGCGGTGCTGTCTACTACTTCTCGAATGATTCAAGAGACAGTGCAGCGGACACAGCGGCGACAAAGCGCAAGAGGCAACGTGAGCGCAAGCGCGCGAAGGAGAGGGCCGAGAAGGACTCGGCGCCAGAGAAGGCATCTGCAGAGTCTGGTAGGAAGATGCATTACTTGGACAAAAGCCATGTACTGATTGGATGATAGAGAAGAAGGCGTCGGTAGCGGAAACCACCGAAGACCGGCTCCCCGAGGTCGATGAGAACAGCGTGGGCGCTCTATCAGACGAGGTGCGACACTCGCAGACAGTATTGGCTACCGCTCAATTCTAACGAGTCGCAGGACCGTAAAGACTATGCTGCCAAACTCAAGGCTGCAGGCAACAAGGCCTACGGCTCCAAAGACTACAACCGCGCCATCGACCTCTACGGCAAAGCCATCCTCTGCAAGCAAGATCCCGTCTTCTACTCGAACCGCGCCGCCTGCTACAATGCCATGTCGGAGTGGGACAAGGTCATTGAGGACACGACCGCCGCCATCAACCTCGACAACGAATACGTAAAGGCGCTGAACCGACGAGCGAACGCATACGAGCAGGTCGAGCGCAACAGCGAAGCGCTTCTCGACTACACGGCGAGCTGCATCATCGACGGCTTCCGCAACGAGAGCAGCGCACAGAGCGTTGAGCGTCTGCTGAAGAAGGTCGCTGATGCCAAGGGCAAGGCTATTCTGGCCTCCAAGGAGAAGAAGCTGCCCAGCCCAACATTCGTCACAAACTACCTCCAGAGCTTCCGACCTAAGCCTACACCCGAGGGCCTCGAAGACGACGCTGAGCTCGATGAGGAGAGCGGAAAGGGTCAGCTGCGCAAGGGTCTGAAGGCCATGGCAACAAAGACGGGCGATGGATACACGGAAGCTGCAGCGGCTTTCGACCGCGCAGTCGAGCTTGGAGACCTTGGCGAGCACGAGGCGTTCGCGTATAACATGCGCGGAACCTTTAGCTACCTCAAGGGCGACAACGAGGACGCGCTCAAAGACATGGACAGGAGCATTGAGCTCCAGCCCACACTAACACAGAGCTTCATCAAGCGCGCCAGCATGCACTTGGAGCTTGCCAACCCCGAAGCCGCCGAAGCCGACTTTGCCGCCGCCCTCGAACAGAACTCCAGCGATCCCGACATCTTCTACCACCGCGCACAACTACACTTCATCAAGTCCGAGTTCGGCGAGGCTGCAAAGGACTACCAGAAGTCGATTGATCTCGACAAGGACTTTATCTTCTCGCACATCCAACTCGGTGTCACACAATACAAGATGGGCAGCATCGCCTCATCCATGGCCACTTTCCGCCGCTGCATGAAGAACTTCTCCCAGGTACCCGACGTGTACAACTACTACGGAGAACTGCTGCTCGACCAGCAAAAGTACCAGGAGGCTATCGAGAAGTTCGACACTGCTGTCGAGATGGAGAAGACGAGCAAGCCGCTCGGCATGAACGTCCTGCCCCTCATCAACAAGGCGCTCGCGCTATTCCAATGGAAGAACGACTTCGACGATGCCGAGAAGCTGTGCGAGAAGGCGCTCATCATCGACCCAGAGTGCGACATTGCTGTTGCGACCATGGCACAGCTGCTGTTGCAACAAGGAAAGGTCACAGAGGCGCTCAAGTACTTTGAGCGTGCGGCTGAGTTGTCGAGGACAGAGGGTGAGATTGTCAACGCTCTTAGCTACGCCGAGGCAACCAGGACACAACTTGAGGTACGTCACCAAACACGCTGTTCTCGATGACAACAACAAGCACTAACTATTTCCTCCAGGTGCAAGAAAAGTACCCCAAGCTCGCCTCAAGACTAGGTGCCATGGGCGCCGCTGCTGGCGGCTTTGGTGCAGGTGGCATGCGATAGATGCCTGTGTCTGCATCATAATACACCTTCGTCTCCACCCTATCTACGCCACCTTGCACGCTGTCTTCTCTCTGCTCCCAGCGGCCTGCTTTTACCATCTTCTTACCCCTTTATTCCAAAACGTGTATTCAGTATAGGCAGTTGCATGAACGCAAAGGTTGGAAAGATGATTCGAGTTGGCGAAATGAAATGCACGACCGAGTAACCAAAGAGCGTCTTTGTGTGTGGTATATGTCCTGCTCTTGGCTGCTGTGTATAGTTGTAAATGTATGAATGGTCGACGACGATTATTGCACTTCTGAAGATAGGCGTGTAATGTTTGAAAGAGGTATTGAGCATATTCTACATTGGTATCCAAGCGCCATCATACATCTGCCTCTCTGCGCGATCTATATGCTTGCGAACCCCGTGCTATGCATGCCGCATTGTTTCCCCGTCCCACAAAGTCCAAGACACAGCGTCAAGTCTATTCGTCTCATAACATGGTGACTACTCTCCGCTCAACTGCAGAATAAGCGTACTAGCGACATCTAAAAAGGGAAATGGACTAGTGACAATCTTCTCTCCCTCCTGCCGTCCAGCACCAACAAGTTCTGTTCGCTCTCGGAGGATATCCGTACCCCCTTCGCGGAGCTTATTCGCCAGATCCTCTGGCAGCGGCTCACCTTCGCCCAGTCTGCGCCACACGCCTTGTTCATCGTCCCAGCCATCTTGATGAGGGTTTGAATGACTAGAGGATAACATGATTGAGGGAGACGCCTTGATCTCACGCACAAGGTTGGAAACGAGACGTTCGTAGCCTGCGCATTTGAAGTCTACGACGAAAAAGTCGCGGTCGATACTGTACAGTTGAATGGACATGTAGATGTAGACTGCCTCATCAGGGTCCGTATGCCCTTCGCTAATCGAAGCCGCTCGGGAAGCTGCACGCTCAGATGGTGTCATGCCATCTACCCCGTGGATACTCGATGCGCTTGTGTTGGTCGAACTACGCCTGCGAAGGCCAGAGGGGTCGTTGGCGAGGTCCACGCGCGACGAGTGTGTGGAAGAGGGATGTGCGACACCAGGAGGGAACATGCCTTCTTTGCGGAAGCGGGCATTGATGACCCATGGATCTTCCGGTACATGATAGCCCCAGTCATTGGTGTGATTGTAATGCCTCTTTTGCCGACCTCTTGTCTCCTGTTCATTTGCGTCTTTGTTCCGTATACTAAGCGGCTCACGATGGGGCGAGTTCACCCTAGCTCCTTGATCTTCGTGTGACGAGTGCGACGATATCGAATCTTGTGATTGACTTCGTGATTTAGGTGATGAGCGATCGTCAGGAGTCCGAGAGGTACTGCGGCTGCGAGATCCACTTCTGCCGCCTGCTCTACGTATCTTAGGTACTTCCCAATCAGCGCCCATGGCTTTGAGTGCCTTGAATATTGCAAGCATCGCCTCTGCGGGCTGGTTCCTAGATCTGATACCAAATTGCCATTTGGTCGCCCGAGGCTTCTTGGCTGGCAGACTTGTCATGGGCTCAGGCTTATTTCTGCCTGCTTCCGGCATTGTACGAAAATTCGGTTTCAACCGCCTGGCTGAGATCTGCCGTTGTTCTTCAGTCTGTTCTGGCGTCGGTGGGAGACCATCATGTTCCTGGACTTTGTTAAGAGGTCTCGGATGACCTTTCATATAGGCTTTGTGATATTCCGTAAGACTGCTAGGCAAGATAGCAACTGTGCTGACGGGACTTCGGATGTTTGCAAGTTGGCTACTAGCGTTTGAGCCTTGGCGTACTCGTTCGTGTTCAGAGTTTGATGGGGGTATGAACTGTGGACGAGTGGCAGCATTCAGCGATTGGGGCCTGAATCTATCCATGTGACTCTCGTGAGTAGGAGGCGACATATGATCCCACTCTGGACCCGTCAACAACGCTGCAGTAGACTGTTAGCCATGCACATGTTCAGGTAAGGTCTGGCTTACGGTTCTTCCGCATCATCTCATTCTCCCGAACAATCAAGTAGGCATCCTTGATGGCACTTGGCTCATCGCGCGCCAACGCATCTTGCACATCATGCTTTGCATAACCCATAGTCTTGCCAAGCTTGGAGACGACGTTTTCGTGTAGCGCCTGCACGCGAGGAGCATCCGCCAACGGCGCCAGAGCCTTGGGATCAATTGCTTTGTTCGGATCCGCTCCACTGTCGAAGAAGTCTTGAGCAGGTGGCTCGAGATAGGCAGGCAGATCCTTGGTGAACCAGGGATCTTGTCGAAGTTCGGGAATTGTGATGCGGTGCACGGGGTTGACCATCAACATCTTCCTGATTAAAGACGTGGCGCCAGGGGATAGATAGCTCGGTGTGCTGTATTGCCCGGCGGCGATCTTCTTGAACAGAGTAGGAATGTACTCGTCGTCGAAGGGCAGTCGGCCTACGAGCAGGACGTAGAGGATGACACCGCAACTCCAGACATCGACTTCTGGACCCGCATATAGCTTTCCGGATATGACCTCGGGCGCGGCGTAGTTTGGACTTCCGCAGCTTGTCTTGAGGAAGTTGCCGTCTGTCATGATGTTGCTGAGGCCGAAGTCGGCAATCTTGACGTTGCTCTCGTCGTCGAGCAGGAGGTTCTCGGGCTTTAGGTCTCGGTGGACGATCTTGTGTCTGTGGCAGTATTCGACGGCGCATACAATCTGCTGGAAGAACTTGCGGGCCTGGGCTTCCTGCAGCTTCCCGTGGTTGACAATGTAGTCGAACAGCTCACCGCCGGCGTACTCGAGCACCATGATGATCTCCGTCGGCGTCGTTATGACTGTGTAGCTGCTCGGGGTCAGTGTGCGAAAGCCGCGGACATGCAGACAACTCACAGCTTGATGATGTGGGGATGGCGTAGCAGCTGCAGGTACTGGATCTCGCGCTCTATCCTGCCTGCCATGTCGCGGGTGACGAGTCGCTTGCGGTTTATAATCTTGAGAGCCACCTTCTGGCCGCTGACCTGGTGTGTGGCCAGCTTGACTTTACCGAACGAGCCCTCACCCAGGGTCCGGACTATGGTGTATTGTCCGAGTCGCTGGTTCGCCTTGGAGTCCTTGCTCTTGCTCTCCTGCACCGCGGTGCCGAGGGCAGTGGGCGGCGCGGCGCCATGGTCGTAGGCCTTGGTGGTGCTTGCCGCGCCCGCTCCTCGCCGCTGGGCAGGCATGGAGATGGAGAGCTCCTCCAGGTCTTCGTTGTCGATTGCGGCCGACATGGTGGGCGTGGTATAGATGGAACAGGCGTGGTATAGTGGGGCTTGCCGTGCTCGGGAGCACTGGCTGGCGCTTTAGCCGGGGTCGTCGCTGGTGAGCGCGTGCGGGGACTGTACACGGAGTGTTAGCAGGTGTGCCGATGCAGGGCTGGGCCAGACGAGCGGGTGGCTGCGAAGGCATGTGAAGATCGGCGTGAGTGTTGGGAAACGTCGTTTCGCGCCCGTGCAGCCGTGCCTGGTGCTGTGGGAGCGTGCGAGCACTTACGTCACTGCTGTCTGTTTGCCTACAGCGGGGCGCGCAAGCCGTGGTCCTGGGGCTCTGTGCTCTGTGCTGCGAGTATACCGCGCTTGGCTCACTGCCCCGCTACGACGCTGCGAGGGCCACCATCAAACGTGCTGGCGGCGAGCAGGAGGGGCGGTACAACAAGTGCGTGGAGCGCGTGCTTGCAGCGGTTGCCTGTGGCCGGTGGGTGCGAGGCGGCAGAGTCGGTGACACGGTCTATCGCTTGCCAGAGCCGAGGCGGCAGTGCGTCGACAGCTGTCGTGGGGTCGGGTGTTGAGAGCAGACGTTGGCGGTTTTCTGCGCGAGGCAAGGCGCCGGGAGCGGAGCAAGGTGAGGAAAAAGATGGAGTTACGGGGACGTAGGCTAGGCGCAAAAGGTGACCACGCTGGGGGGTATCGTGAAGCCCCTCTTGGCTCGGCCTGCGAGTTGAACAACCGCTGCTCCGGCCCCGGTCGGCTGTCGCTATCAGTCACGCCTGCGACGGCAATCGCAATCACAGAGGCAAGCCGGACAGCTAATCGGGGCAACGTATTCTTCTTTGTGCTACTTGTATATTTCGCGTTACCGCAGCCGCAGCAACGCTGTCAGCCCGGGCGTGTTGACTTGCATCAAGTAGACCTGGCTCCCGCCTCCACGCTAGTCCGCGGGTGCTCCACAGCCTCGTGACCCTCTACCTGCCCCATGGGCAATTCCAGAAACCCATCCCAACCACCGTCTTCTCCATGACTGCCACTTTGCCAATCACCGCCTGCGGGACCACTCTCCACCTTTTCTTCATCCCAAGCAGAACATGCGCCCGAGACCCCTCTGCTGAACCTCGCGCCGAGCAGCACCATCCACGTATGCGGCCTCGCCCTCGCTAGTCGAGCTTGCACTGCTAATCTGCTTTCCCTTGTTATCGCCGAACATTCTCAGTAAGACGACCATGCTTCCGGCGCTGAGTATGCTAGCGCATAGAATGGCAATCATGACAAAGTTACTGTTGCGGTACTTGTGCGGACCGTCCTTGGCATCTTCGGGCCATCCAGAGTAGAGTGCGTACGTTGTCAGGATACTGCCCAGATTACCAAGTCCAGACACGAGTGCGCTTGCTGCTGCTACACCCACCTCTCCGTGGCGCGGCTGGAAGATCTCGTTGGACCAGGCCATGCAAATGGGCACCGTCGGGCCCAGTCCGAAGCCGATAAGTAGAACGCCACCGTAACGCGACCAGTCTTTTGCGAAAGTGGCGATCAACAGACCCGCGATCTGTACCACAACGGCGCCACTGAAGAAAGCGGGGCGGTGGTGGTGGAAACGATCCGAGATTGGCGTTACGAGTAGAATGGCGATTAGGTCCATCTATTACAGTCAACTCAATTCACAAAACCTACTTTGGTTACTCACAATCCAGATGGGTGCCGAAAGCAGACTGAGCTGAATACCTGTTAGAGTCGGGTTAATGCCGCGTATGATGACGGTCGCGTAAGCCTGTGTTCCGTTGCCCACTCCCACTACACCAAAGTACATGATGACAAGGGGGTAGATTCTCCAGTCGATTACGACATGCCAGAGGTCCTTCATGTTCCACAGCTTGCGACTGTAGACGCGGGTGAGGTCTTCATAATGGATGCGCGCGTCTTCGCCTTCCAGGGCTGGTTTGCCTTGCGGCAGCCATTTCGCCAATCCAGTTCGCTGGCGAACTTCACCAGGGGGTAGTGGTCTGTCGGGGAGCCACCAAAGTAGCGATATGCCGACGATGAAGCCGACGATACCATACAATAGGAACATCCACTGGAATCCGACTAGCCCACCTACTCCGTCCATCTTCTGGAACCCAGCTGAGACCAGACCTACAACTGCCGCAGACATCTGTGACGCTGTGAAGTAGCGTCCAATGCGCTTGCCAGTGCGAGATGGAGGGTAGAAGAGCGTTAGATAGTATGACATACCGGGCCACATGCCTGCAATCACAATACCCAGTAGCAGTCGGAGAAGGCTGAGTTGCTGTTAGTCTATGAACGGGCTATACATCAAAAGTACCTACTAAA
Organism: Alternaria panax; assembly: GCA_019702505.1. NCBI lineage: Eukaryota > Fungi > Ascomycota > Dothideomycetes > Pleosporales > Pleosporaceae > Alternaria > Alternaria panax. The sequence continues at coordinate 147,679 of JAANER010000011.1, read as the reverse complement.
GGTTCCAGGCAGCATTCATAGCAGTCAGACACATGCCAATAATACCCACACAAGTGACAATGCGACTCATCCAGGCGTGGGGACTGACTCTTGACATGATGAGATTGGAAGGAAGGTCAAAAATGACATAGCAGACGTAAAATAGCGCCAGACCAGTAGAGACTTGTTTCGGTGTCATGTCGAGTACCGATCCAAGATCGTGACCTTCCGCCAGATTCATGGTCTGGGCAAGTCCGATATTGGAGCGAATCGCCGAGCATAGAAAGTACAAGACCCAGAATGCTGGAAGGATCCGACGGTCGAGCTTGCTGAGTAGCCGTCAGTATGATCCATGCCAAGAGTTGGACGACTTACGAATACACTCTTTCTATCCTGTCAATATCTATCATCTCAGGCCCGACTTCGACATCTTGGTGCAGCCCTGTCTGCTTCACATTGCTCGCCTCCCCGACCCTCTTCTCGATGGGTGCTATCTCCACAGCGTCCTGAGCCATCATGTACAACTGCGACAACACGAGACAGAATGATGAGTCGAAGGGGAAAAGATACTTCTCAACGAAGCACCTTCCCTACTTACTTAAGCCAATACACCGTTCGGCTCTCCCTCCACTAACTGAGTCGGCACTCCCAATTCGCCAATGCGAACATTTTGCATGGCTAGTGGGGTAACGCTAGCGATGGTTTGGGGAACGATCATGGCCGGTGGTCGAGACTTGGGTTACAACTAGGTGTGATTTTCCGAGGGTCCATGCGGGATACCGGCGCTACCTGGCACTCATGGCAAATTTCTTGCAGCTATCCCGGATATGTGGTAATAGATAATCGAGGTGGCTGAGGTACTTTGTTGCGAGGCTAAGACGGAAAGAGCCATGGACGGCTTGATCTGCCGCTAGTGCGGACTCCCGAGTCGGCGTCATTGTTTGTAATCGAGTATTTCACCATAGGGTTTCGGTCTCACTTCCAGCAATAATAGTAAACAAGCCTCGTACCTTGCGATTGTACATAGTCATGTGTCCTGTATTATATCAGATTATCGCAAACACGTTCGTGCGTTCTGCGCGTCGTGTACGTCCCTCTGCGCAGACACTTCGTCTCCGAGGCGTGAGGAATGCTTCGACATTACCAGAGAATCCACACATCGTATGTTACTCCTACTTTCAGACTGCCACCTGCTTACCCAGTTCAGTACGTACATAAAGATCCGTTTGATCCGAGTAAACGTTTGCTCTCACTACTGCCCACCGAACCTCCCACACCACAACTCGCGATAGGCACCTGCACCGCTCTCCCACCAACACCTCAGAACTTTACCGAGAACCCACAATTCCTTCCCATCCTATCCTCTGTGTTCGCCACACATGCCATCTCAGACCCATATGTACAATCGCAAGCAGCCGTCTACGCGTCGCCAGGCGGCTCCAATCTCTCACAGCCGAATGATGGCGCAGGCGGCGCGAACCACCAAGGCGGCATGGGAGGTGCAGGCCATGGAGGTTGGATACATATTAGTGACCTGAGGAATCCGCCGGATTATGGTCGCATTGCGTGGCCTGAGGACATCTTCGGTAGTGTAGAAGTTGACGGCAATGGCCACTTTAGTGGAGGCGACGGTGGCTGGCAGAATAGCGGCACGTACCGAATTGTGACCAGAGAGGGAATGTGAGTATATTGATTGGAGCTGTGGGGGTTGAGCGTGGGGCTAACATTCGCGCAGTCTAGGATTGACCGACTTCATGCGAGGAAAGATGGTAGAGAAGCTGTTGGATCTCGAGAGGCAGATCAAGCGAAACGCGTAACGGCATGACACGATAACGAACTATACCCCGGAGGAATCACGCGTTGTAATGAGGCTTATCAGAGTCTAATTGAAATTGTACATGCATTGTAGCCTATGGCAGTCTATGGGGTATTTCAACACACAATCACTCCGCGCCAAAACAATTTTCTACCATCCGTGACCTCGGTCTCCCCTCAGCTCAGCTCTCCCTTCTCAAGCCTTTCCAAAAACACCTTCCCAAACTTCTGGCACTGCTCGTACGCGGCCTTGAACCCATCATCACCCCCGTAATACGGATCAGCAATCTCCTCGCCCCTCTCTCCACGCTTCCCCTTCCTCATCTTCCCCCCAAACTCGCCGAACAGCATGACCCTCCCAACACCTTCCTCATTCCCACCCCTCTTCTTGACCTCCCTCTGCCTCAACGCCTCCAAATCTTCTAGATTCTCATCGTCCATGGCGAGTATATAGTCGAACTTTTCGAAATCGCTGCCAGGGGAGAACTTTCGTGCAGAGTGGCGGTATGTGGTTATCTTGTTCGCTTTGAGCGTGGCCATGGTGCGCGAGTCGGGGCTTGAACCGACGTGGTAGGCGCCGGTACCGCAGGAGTCGATTTCTAAGATCAAAGGGTGCGAGGGCGTCGTAAGTGATTGGAAGACGCCTTCTGCCATTGTTGAACGGCCTGATGAGAGAGGTTAGTCCTGTGTGTGTGTGAAGGGTGCAAAAAAATATTACAGATGTTTCCTAGGCAGACGAATAGGACAGACACGGGCTTGGGGGCCTTGGAGTCGCTCATCGTGGTGGTTTGGGAGGTGTCGGTAGGCTAGGTGGGTGTGGGGTTCTTCTGCGATTGGGCGTTGTGGAAATACGAGGATGCGAAGGATCTGGGAAGATCGGAGAAGATCTTGGGACGGCGTATCGTCACGCATTGGGTATATTAGTTGAAGCGGCATTTCAGAGTACTTTCACTCGCAGTACATCAGACTGCGTAAAATCGCATAATAATTCTGTATGAATCTTTTCTTTCTTTCACTAATACTACGACAACAGTCACACTTCCTAGGTATGGTGAGATGCCCTGAAAGACTTGGTGTGCTCCACCGCAGATGACGTGGGATCGACAGGTACTGTTCGCGACAGCAAGCAGTGATCAGTGCGTTACTGTATAGTCAGAAGACAATTCAGATATGATGCAGGACTGAGGGTTCAGGTTGCTTTTGCTGCGCATTCATAGGCATAGCAGTGTAGTGTAAAGATCGACAGATACTTGAGCCATTCTTGCATTGCAGCAACCACACTTCCACGTAAGTACAATGCGCGAATGACCTAACGTGTTTTATAAGCGAGTGCGCATTACAAGCGAGTGCGCACCCCGCCAACTTTGCGCACCTCTGCACGCGTATATCTCAACCACCTTATAAGATAATATATAGATATTAATAGAGTAGATTAAGCAGTATCTAGAGTATCGTTCTTGCACGTACGTGAATTATGCCCAGTCTCCCTGCACCTCTTGCAGCGCGCTAGAGCCTACCAGCTTACGCCTGATCGCTCTCCTCCTTAACGCTCTTCACGAGCAATTTGCTAATCAGCCTCACGTTAAGCGAGTATATCCTCTCCAGCTCCCTTTGTTAAGACTCCATGCTTCTATATACGCTTTTTCTTCCGCTGTTTCCGCGCTAAGGCTGCCTCGTTAGCTCTTTCAAGACCAGCGATCCGATCGCGCATTAGCTCAGCTAAGAGCATCATCACCTCAGCCCCCTTCTTAAGCTAGTCAATCGCCTTAATAATCGAAGCTAGTAATAAGCTCTTGTACTGTCGCACGCGATCACGTATTAACGTTAATTAAGCCTTAAGCTCACGTACGTTGCTCAGCGTACGAGCCTCCTAGAGGGCCTCTAGTAGAGCAGTTAGAGTAGGCGTACGCAGCTGCACGTCTAGCTTCGATAGGACAACGTCTAGCTAAAGAGGAATAAGACCAGCGCCTCTAAAGGCTAAGCGGATATTAGCTAAGATAAACGATTGATTGAACGCTGTCTGGAACGCTAGCAGAAACTCAAGCTTAGTAATATAGTTAATATAGTAGCGGATTAGCGCCTCGATCTTGCGGCTGTACGCGCGCTTCAACGGCGAGAAGCAGCTAACGTCAAGAGGCTGCAGTAGGTAAGATGAGTGAGGCAGCATACAGAGCGTGTAGATATTATTCTCCTTACAGAGCTCTTAAAACTCAAGAGACTAGTAGCTCTCATAGCCGTTAAGGACGAGTAGGCAACGCGCACCTACAACACGAGTCTTCGTGTAAGCGTTAAAGTGCTTTAGCCACTCTACTCCTAGCTCGTTATTCGTCTAGCCGTTATCACTAACTACGATCGCCTAGTCGCGTAGGATATCCTCCTCGTACTAGGTAGACAAGTAATACTAGCCAGCGAAGATGAGGAACGGCGGGACTAACCAGCTAGCAGCGTTTATCGCAGCGATCGCTGTCACCCACTCGCGATTGCCTAGCTAGATAGCCTTTAGCCTACCTCTCCTCTCTGACCCTGTTACGACGAGCTAAGTCGTAATCTTACCTATCATAAAGCCAGCCTCGTCGAAGTTATAGACGTCCTCATCGCAGATACCGTACTTAGCCTTTATCTCCTCTACAAGCCCAAACCAGCTCCTAATTAAGACTGGATCTTCGCATAGGGCTCTCTACCTATCGTACGCTCGACTAAAACGCGTCGTAAGACTGTCTGTACGCTTAACAAAGTTACGCGGCCAGTAGACGCCAACCTGACCGGCGCCGCGCGCAGCTAGCAGTTTATTCGCCATATCACGTACAGCTTCGTACGTAGGCGCAAATCCACGCTAATCAAGATTGAGTATATAGCTAACTATCACCTCCTCCTCTCGCTTGGTGAGCTTCTTTAAGTTAGGCTAGCAATCACGTCGGGCAGGCTTGCTAGCGCGTCGGCGGTGGAGTGTATCTCGAGAGACATTAAACGTCTGTGCAGCAACTGCCTCGCTCTGAATTTGATTTCGCTAGAGAGCTAAGATAGCAAGGTGTATATTAGCCTCACAAGAAGCTAGCTGGGCTGGAGTTGGAGGTGCCATAATAGTTAGGAGTTTACGCGTCGTAGAAAGTTGGCGGGGTGCGCACTCGCTTGTAATGCGCACTCGCTTATAAAACACGTTATCGCTTCGGCGTTTGTGGGGTTTCCGATGTCGTCGAGTTGGCAGGGCCGCATCTGCAAGTGCCTGACGACCTGCCTGATATTCCAGGTGTAGTATTGAGATATTGAGACAGCGACGGGATGGAAAAGCCATGTTGTCTGGTCAACACGTACGATGCAGTCATGTATTGATGGCGATGGACTTTGGCGTTTTACGCAGCCGTTGATGAATAACGCTCGGACGGAAATAGACGTGGGAGGCCTCGTAATAGTGTGGCGCACCCGACGATGATTGCGGCGCAGCGAGCGGCAGCTGCTCAGGTGCATTTCATCTGGATGGAGGAAGTCAGGCTTCCGTCTGCTCAACCCAACTCCAACATCCTCATCTCCATAGACTTCAAGGCCCCAGTCGCGCAATTTCTTTTGATCGCCCCAGCGTACCCGCTCGTTGCTAGGTGGACGGTAAACAACATTTGAACCCCGGCTTACCGACCCACCAAACGTATCAGACACACATGAAACCGGACATATACCAGTCGCTGTTCCCGCAACGCCTATACGACAGCATACCACAACAGTCGCACCTTTGGCCTTGCAACTAAGCAACCCCTTGTATTCGTGTTTTGGCCTGTTGACCCGCCGTCGCATTGCCGCAGACAGATTGAAGGCGCAGCATACGCTGGAAGCACATCAACATGTCATACAACCGACTAGGTGAGTAATAACTTGGCGGACTCGAGGTCGCATGGGAGAGGCCAGTCAGTCTTGACACCTTCGCACACCACCCAACCAGCCGTCTCCACTGCGAGGGGCCTCAGCTGTCAGTCAGACTAACCGTGCTACACAGGCGCACCAGGTGGCAGCGACGACCCGTACGAGATGGACCCACGAAGACAAGTTGGGCGGACCCCTTCGCCAGGTCAGCCGCTGCGTGACTATCAACTAGAAGATCGCTATGCATCTCCACATCAAGACCGTTATGCGTCACCACAACCCTCGGGCGTCTTGGAGATTCCAATGGGACCCAACCCGGCGGCAGCTTCCGGCGACCGCTTGCCGTTGCAACCAAGTGTATGTATTGCGCCAAGAGGACAGACCACGAGCGATGCAGATGGTGCAGATCGCGCAGCCATGCAGTGTCGTGTTCAGCAGACTAACATCCACAACAGTACTCGGTAGAAAACATCCCATACGCCGCTGGCAACTATCACGACGATTATGACCCACGACCGCAACGACACGACTCCGATTACTCCCTCGATCCCCAGGCGCATCACGATGCATACTACAACCAGCCTTACGACCCAACTCCGCACGACGAGAGCCCAGGCGCCGGATACGGTACACAGCCGACGCATTACTGGCAAGATGAAGACATGAACAGGCCCATGATACACGGGGCTAATTCTTACGGTCCTGATCCCCACGATGCAGAGGATATGGACCCAGAGAACCCCTTCCACGATGAGCCAGCGCCCACACCCAGCCCAGCCCCGATTAAGCGATGGAAGACAGTCAAGGAGGTCCAGTTGTTCAAGGGCAATTTGGTGCTCGACTGCCCAATTCCGCCGCGGTTACTGAACCAGGTCCCACATGCACAGCCCCCGGAGCGTGACGAATTCACTCATATGCGCTACTCGGCCGCCACATGCGACCCTGCAGACTTCGACGCCGAGCGCTTCACCTTGCGTCAGAAGCTTTTTGCAAAGCCAAGGCATACTGAGCTGTTCATTGTTATTACCATGTACAACGAAGAGGATGAACTGTTTGCGCGTACAATGGTTGGTGTCATCAAGAACATCGAGTACATGAACTCGCGAACCAACAGCAAGACGTGGGGCAAGGACGCGTGGAAGAAGATCGTAGTCTGCGTCGTCAGCGATGGCCGTGCCAAGATCAACCCGAGGACCCGCGCCGTGCTAGCAGCGCTCGGTGTCTACCAGGATGGCATTGCCAAGCAGCAAGTCAACGGCAAGGACGTGACTGCCCATATCTACGAGTACACCACACAGATGACGCTCGACATCAAAAAGGGCGTTGTCGGTGTCAAGAAGGGTAACACTCCCGTCCAGATGCTCTTCTGTTTGAAGGAAAAAAATCAGAAGAAGATCAACTCTCATCGATGGTTCTTCCAGGCCTTCGGAGCTGTCTTGGATCCCAACGTTTGTGTGCTCATTGATGCTGGTACAAAGCCTGGTAAAGACTCAGTCTACCAGCTATGGAAGGCGTTCGATCTCGAGCCCATGTGTGCAGGTGCCTGTGGTGAAATCAAAGCCATGTTGGTCCATGGCAAGAAGCTGTTGAATCCGCTGGTTGCGACACAGAACTTCGAGTACAAAATGAGCAACATCCTGGATAAGCCTCTTGAATCTGCGTTCGGTTTCATTTCTGTGCTTCCCGGTGCCTTCTCTGCCTATCGCTACGTTGCGCTTCAAAACGACAAGACTGGACAAGGACCACTGGAGAAGTACTTTGCTGGTGAAAAGATGCACGGTGCCAACGCTGGTATCTTCACGGCTAATATGTACCTGGCCGAGGATCGTATCCTCTGTTTCGAGCTGGTCTCGAAGAGGAATTGTCACTGGATTCTACAGTACGTCAAGTCTGCTACCGGAGAGACCGACGTGCCAACCACCATGGCCGAGTTTATCAGTCAACGTCGTCGTTGGTTGAACGGATCCTTCTTCGCCGCTGTATACGCCCTAGCTCACTCTTTCGACATCTTCCGAAGTGATCACTCCTTCTTACGCAAAACCATGTTCCTCGTTGAGTTTGTCTACCAAACTGTTAGCATGATCTTCGCCTGGTTCGCTCTTGGTAACTTCTTCCTGGTTTTCCGCATCCTTACTGCCTCTTTGCAGAACGAACTCGGTACCGCGGGTAAAGTCCTCTTTATCGTGTTTGAGTGGCTCTACATTGCTGTGCTGATAACATGTTTCATATTATCACTCGGTAATCGACCACAGGGTTCCAATAAGTGGTACATGTCTATGGTCTACTTTTGGTGCATTATCATGGCTTACCTCATGTTCGCGTCCATCTTCATCACCGTTCGGTCAGTCCAGGGACAGATCGAAACCAATGGTGGCTTCAATGCGGCCGATCTATTCAAGGATAAGATTTTTGCCACTTTGATCATATCACTACTATCGACGTATGTGATGTGGCTAGTGGTGTCCATCATCTTCCTGGATCCATGGCATATGTTCACGTCTTTCTTCCAATATCTGCTCATGACACCCACTTACATCAACATTCTCAACGTCTACGCTTTCTGCAACACCCACGACATCACCTGGGGCACCAAGGGAGATGACAAACCCGAAAAGCTACCTTCAGTCACTACCAAGGCTGATGGCAAAGCGGATATCCAGGCGCCAACCGACGATGCTGATCTCAACACTCAGTACGAGACAGAGCTCCGCGTCTTCAGCGCCAAGTGGAAAGAAGAAAAGAAGGTGCCTTCAGCCGGCGAGAAGCAAGAAGACTATTACAAGGGTTTCCGATCCGGTGTCGTCTTGTTCTGGATGTTCTGCAACTTGGGCTTGTCCGCCTTGGTTCTGCAGTCTGGTGGCCTGGAGCTCACTGTCAGTAGTCCCGACGAGGCTCAGCAGAAGCAGAATGACACTGCCACTATTTATCTAGCAGTGGTCCTCTACAGTGTTGCTGGATTAGCTGCGTTCCGGTTCATCGGAGCTATGTGGTTCTTGGTTGTACGGATGGTAAGTGACACACTGAGAGCCTCGAGGCAGTATCAATCATATATGGAGCGAATACTAACGACTTGCAGTTCCGTGGTGTATGATCGGTCATGATCGCGACAGTTTGAGGTTTTCGAATCATTGTTTGGCGTTCAGGTGATGAATGGTCATGGGTAGTGCTGCAAAGGCTCTCAGCCCATTCTTGGTGAGGTTCATGACTTGATACCAGCTTCTTGGGAAAGCACGCGATCTCGGCGTGTAGGACGAGTATTTACGTATTTCATGTGCCAAATGCCAGTCCAACGTTCATACAAGAGCTTCTGATCGCCTATTTTATCCTTGTCTCTCTCACTTTACTGTTGCTCCCGCTTTTTCTGTTGAATTGAATCATAGCTCTTGCTCACACTCTCGTTCCAAAGCGGCCTTCATCACGTTATGTCCCTCACATACTACCGTCCGCATCCTCTCTTACCATGCCCGGCATATCATATGGCATATGTCAAACGATACATTTGCACTTCCAGATTGTGATACGCAATTCCGACCTCACCTTCACCTGCGTCGTCATCGCTGGGCTTCAGCACGGGCCCTCCACCCGTTTACCGTATATCAACAGAGCAGTTGCGTCCCCGACACAATTTTCAAACCCGCTGCTCTGCTCTCTTCCATCTTCTCTCCCACGGTAGCCCGATTGACTGCGACTAATCGACGCATATCCAATCGCGTTCCCGTCACTGAACCCCATCAAGATCGGTCACTCCCATCTCGCAGCTGGTTCTTCAGTTAGTACTGCGACGACGATCCCACAGCAACGGCGTTGGCTCTATACCTATCATACATACTGACCGTGCTGTCGTACAGACCTTCGAAATCAGTCTCAATCTCAATCTCACCGACTATCAACCACAGCTATGAGCTGGGATACTGGTGCAACTGCAGGTATGCGATATGCCGCGAATGCGTCAAGTCTTTACTCACATGACGATAGGCGGCGATTCATGGAATTCTGCTCCTGCTGGTGACGCTGGTGCCGAAGCTGGTGCAGGCGACTCTTGGGGAGGTGGTGGCGACGACGGCTGCCGCATGTAAGCAACACCCTGTCCAAATAGCTTCATTCCATGTCGCTGACAACTATGCAGTTGCAAGAAGACTGGACACTTCGCCCGCGACTGCCCCGACAAGCCTGAGGGCGGCGGCGGTCTCACCGGCGAGTGCTTCAACTGCAGCCAAGTCGGTCACAACAAGGCAGATTGTGTCAACGAGAGGGTCGAGCGTACTTTCGATGGCACCTGCAAACTCTGCGATCAGCAAGGTCATCGCGCTGTCGACTGCAAGTCCCGCCGCATTGTCGATTGGTCCGGCATCCCCGAGATGGACGCTGAGGCTGCCTGGATTGCTCTCATCGATGCTGCCAAGGAGAAGGACCTCGACACCTTCCGTGTCTGCTTGAAGGCTTACGCTCGCGCTACCATGGATGAATTCAACCTTGCCGCCGTTGAACAAGCTCTCCGCGAGGACGACCTCGCAATCTTCCTCATCGCCAAGCAGCAGGAGATCGCCCCCAACATGACGATCATTGATCTCATCGGCAACCCAGAATGCAAATTTGTTTTATCTGTCCAGCTCTCAGCGATGCCTCGTCGCGCAAAGATGGCTCAAGGTTGGCCTGAAAGCCCTGCTCAGAATCTGGAGCGTCTCACTTCCTGCGGCTACGTTCAAGATTGTGGTGTTCCGATCTGCGGTAATTGCGGTGAGCTTGGTCACGTTCGCAAACACTGTAAGCAAGAGCAAGCTGAGCGCGAGAACACTGTGCCCGAGGTCCAGTGTGTCTACTGCCAGGAAGTCGGCCATCGTGCTCGTGACTGCCCCAAGGAGCGTGTCAACCCCTATGCGTGCAAGAACTGCAAGCAGGAGGGTCACAACTCCAAGGAGTGTCCTGAGCCTCGCTCTGCTGAGGGCGCCGAGTGCCGCAAGTGCAACGAGACCGGTCACTTTTCCAAAGATGTAAGTACTGTTAACCCATGAATCACTTTGGTCCCTAATAACAGTTGATAGTGTCCCAAAGTTGCCGCTCGTGCTTGCCGCAACTGCGACTCGACCGAACATATAGCCAAGGAATGCGATCAACCTAAGAACCCAGACAAGGCTCTTTGCCGCAACTGTGAAAAGACGGGTCACTTCTCTCGCGACTGTCCCGAACCCAAGGACTGGTCCAAGGTCAAGTGTAATAACTGTAACGAGATGGGCCACACTATCAAGGTATGTTCGATATCATTATTTCGTGTACGAAGTGCAACAAGCTAACTTGAACAGCGCTGCAAGCAGCCTGTTGCTGAAGATGCTGGTGATGATGCTGGTGGATGGGGTGCTGATGCTGGTGGTGGTGGTGGCTGGTAGATGGCTTAGGCGACTTCGAACGAGATATCACGGTCTGAATGACCCACAAAATATTCATGCCAAAACGACACGCCTTTGGTAGTTACCTGACTGCGTGGTAGCTTTGGCTGCTCAGATTAGTCCAACTACAAAATATCAAAGATGCGTCCTATCTAGATGTTTACATCTGCCTTGTTCTGCAGTGACTACTCAATGCCGGTACCACCAGGCCTTGTCGTGCTGAGCTGAACTGAATATCACAAACGTGCTCTCGAAGCTTCCCATCTCAAAAATGCAAATGATTTACTAAGAGTTGTAGCGAGTACCTACAGAGTACTTTTGGGAGTTCCACATAAATTAGAACACATAAGCTTTTTAGTTCACGAGTCTATCAAGTACGCCACCCTTACTTGCAGTGACATGCGGCTTCTGTGTTTTACTTCAGAGATTGCCCGTACATAGGCACGAAGAAGCTATTCATTATCAAGTTATACCCTAGATGTATGTATACATACTTATCTAAGTCCATATGCTATCAAGGAAGTCATAGTGTATACCTTTAGGGTAGGCCTTCGTACTTGAGGTGTAACTTAGAAAAATGAGCTTCATCGTACTCAAAGACGTGCGTCCTCCCGTAATAGCAACTCATGCATTCTTGCAATGTTTTTTTGACTTTCTTCAGCCCCCTGCACCCATTTCGGATACCGCTCGTCATACCACTTCGATACGCCTATCTTCAACTGGCTCTCGATGCGTTCCCAGCTTTTCGCCTGTTCGCTATAGATGGTATCTGCAAGCGTCAACCCGTCCAAAATTGCGGCGTTGGCTCCGTTACCTCCTACAATAGGCTCTGCATGAATCGCATCGCCGATTAGGCACACTCCATCCGTCTTCAACAGACCCTGCGAATCCAACAGCGGTGTAGAGGTCGTTCGCATCAGCCAATGCAGTATCCTGTCCCCGCGCATCTTCTCCACATCGAATATGTCCGAGAAGGGAGAGTCGAGGTTTCTCAGCCCACCGATCTCTTCAAACAACTCATCAGGTATCTTCTGTGCGTCCCCACTCGACCTGTCAGGACGATGTAGCGCGTCTTGATCGCTACGCGTAGGACGCGAGTATATCCAATTGAGACTCACTTCCTCTTCCGTCTTTTGATTAATACTAACGTTAAGCACCACATCCCCATTCTTTATTTCCCAAACATTCGTCTCCCTCTGCATCGCTACTTCGTCGAACATGTCGTCAAACTCCTTCCTCGCCATTTTCCGTTTCCCATTGAAAACGACATACGGAAGGACGTCCAGCCGTGATGAAGTGGGGAGTAGGAGTTTTAGTAGATCGGAATGCACGCCATCTGCGCCTATAGCAAGCTCCCCCCCCCCCCCCCCCCCCCCCCCCCGACCACCATCCGCCGTTGTGGAAGCGTAGCCTAGATCCTTTGGGGCTCCGCACAACAGATTCGAGTCTGTGTTTCCACCGTATGTCGAGGCCTTCGCGAAGGAGCCTTTCGAGCTTCGCCCTGTTGGCTCGAAACGATGATGATGTTGCGTATAAACCTGCATGGCTGGGTAAATCTACTTGCTCTCCAATTGCTCCAACCCCGCCGTCTTCGGCGTCAACAGCGACGCGTTTCTTGAATGCGGTGTCATCAAGATTTAAAACTTCGAGGAGGGGCTGGTAGGTAGTCGCGTGGAGAGTGATGCCGTAGTTGAAGCGTGAGTCGCAGGGTGATGTTTCGTAAATGATGGTTGGGTAGCCCCGACGGAGGAGGCTGCGGCTTAGTGTTAGGCCGGCAATGCCTGCGCCGAGTATGGCAATGGGCTGCGGCATTTGTTTTGTTTGATCAATATGAGAAGGCGAGGGCGAAATTTACTGAGGTTGTTGTAGAGTCGATAGTGGTATGTTGATGGCTGGCGGTGATCGGACCAATCAGCGGGTTGCGGAGTGTGGTACGTGTGCTAATTTGCGGCTCTGAGAGTCTCAACGTTGCCAACTGCGCAGCACCGTTAGTTAATTGGAAATGGAAAGGTTCGAAATATGCAACAATACCTAGGTATATACTATATTCTAAGTAGTCTATATACAATGCCTCGACGTACTACACGTAGATGTAGCAGAACGGCTCTCCATCCAGCGAACCTAGCAAATCCCCGATCGACCTGTCTGGCATCTTAAGGAAGTTCGTGCCGATAATATCCTGTAGCGTAGTGTCTCTACTAGGTGGGCTGTTGAGAATAGCAATCGTGCCAGCTACTGTTTTTTGCCTGATTGAGATGCGACGCTTGCCACATCCACCATACACGATCTAACATGGCGTGGTGCATAAAGAACACTGGATCGTTCGTGCTGCTAAAGAAAATCGGCGGCGTCACCCCCAACTTTTACGTGTTCAGCGGTATGGGTCCCCAAAAATCCGTCAGAGAAACGTCCCTGAAACTCGTTCTGGAAGGTGTACATGCTCTTAGAAGCTTGGCCGAGTGTCATATTGAAGAGGTTTGTCAGGATGTAGTCTTCAGTGGTGGAGACGAAATCGCGTTGAGCGCATCTTGGGTTCCACTCGAATGGGTCAGTTACAGCAGGGTATCCTTCTGTAGCAGGGAGGATAGGACCGAGGTTGAGTTGCAGACTGGGCGTTATTAGACGAATGACCGAGAGCTCGACAATGCCAAACTTACTTCTTGAAAGGTCCACGTTTTATACAGCCACCTCCATTTCCTGATGGCAAGGGGATTAAGCCGCCACAACTAATGCTGCCGTTGTGCTTGAGGAAAGCGCCATCACCGCCCATACTAGTCTCAAAACCATCAAAAACAGGGGATTTGCTTAAATCGTCGTGGTAGTTGAACCAGTTCCAGTACGGCTGGTAACCCTTGTAGCCACAATCTTCCCGCAGTGCCTTCTCGTAGCTATACACAAAGTATCTGTGTCAGCCCAAAAAATTGCCTGTGCCGTGAATCGACGTGGTCTAGTTGATATGCTGAGCAACGAACTCGTCATATCGTGTTTTTGCACCAGGTACAAATCCTGCAGGTGTTTTCGACGGCAATGAAAACGTGCATTTCACGGCTTCGATGTAAGACTTTCGCCCATTCTTGCTCAAGAAGGCCCGGTGGTAGAAGTTAGCTTCTCGTCTTTTCAGACAATGTGCAGAAACCACCTACCAGTCTCGACGAACATACACGTTGGAGAGGGAGCAGCCCCTCCTCGCAAGCGTACCGTTTGCCTCGGCTTGTTTCAGTGCCTCCATGGCCTGGCTTTGCAGATCTGTAAGCAAGTCATCGCGAGGTGCTATCGCAGCAGACGAAGCAATGCAGACCAAGGCCAGCGCAATGGCTGAGATTCCACAGAATCGCATATTGTCTATGAATCCAATCGAGAGAAGGTAGGTGCTGTCGTAGGATAAAGCGACAGCAGCTGCGCGTTGACAGGCTTATATATGTGGCTACAATACGACTTTGCCCGATATCAAAATTGTACGTGCCTATAGCAACTACGCCTACATCGTTCACTAATTTGGATCCGAGGTGGTCGCCCAGGCGAACGATGCTCGCTGTGGTGTTCAGCATCGGAGTCACTGGAATAGGGCTCCCTTTGAGGCAACCCACGTGTTTTCCACACGGTCCCAGATGTTTATGCCGTAGCGTCGCATACACCCTACGATACAGGAGTCGAGATTCATTGTTAGCCGAGTGCTAGGTTTTACTGGTTGGTGCTGAATCGTAAAGCTCCGATAGAATAGTTTAGCCGGGCCGAGGTCGTGATTTCGACGACCATGCCGTAGCCACACAGGAGCGGCAGATTTTTTGATGCGGGTCGGATGAGAAGTTCGTGAGACTACTTGAGTAGCTTGTACGACCACGATGACCGATATGTATCGTGTTAATTTGGAAAAAGGAAACAAAAGACGTGAACAACTATCATGGTACTTTCGAAGTAGATGTAAGTGAGGTTAGAAGCTTTCTTCGCGGAGGTTATAACAGTGCTCCGTGTACGGCGGACTTTTAGGGGGTATTTTATAATAGCTTTTCCTAGCGAAGGAAAATTGAAATTTAAAGTCTTTAGCTTATATAAAGAATAAGATTAATACTTCAAAAAAGGCCTCAGCGTTAATTAACTAAATTTATTATAAAACTTTATTAAAAGACTAATTTTAAAAGATTAGTTACTAACTATATTTAGTATTACTAACTAAATATATAAATTATAATTATAATATAAGGTAACGTGGTTCACAAGCGAGCGCCCCACCCAAGCGAGCGCCCCACGAAACAGCAGCGCAGCGCACGCGTAGCGACGCAGTACAACACTACAACAAATTATTATACTATACATAATAATGTAGCATTATTTAGAAGCGTCGCTATTATCTATATCTAATATTTCTACCTTACAGGTGTAGGAGTTGTGTCCAATCTCGCTGCAACGGCCGCAGCGCCTCTCTGCGCGCACCCTCTTCGCAGGCGTCTTACCCTCCTTACAACTACTACCTTCCTTTATAGTAATTAAGTTAGATACCTTACTAACTATTAGAGTCTCCTCTGCGCGTACGTACCGCCTTTTATAAGTCTTACGCTTTATAAGCGTATTAACAGCGTCTCGAAGGCGGCCTATTTCCTCCTGCACTAACACTATACTATAAGCTATCTACTAAGCGCCTTTACTTAGCTGTTTAACCTGCTTATCTAACGAGCTTGCTAGTAACCCTTAATAATTTTGCATGCGATTTCGAATTAGCGTTAACTACGCCTCTATCTTGCGGGCGTTGCGCGGTATTTATGTTACAAGGTAACAAGGAGTTGCTTCCTTTTGATGCAGGTCGCATGAAGGAAGACCATCGGGCGAACACGATGAGCGGATGTGGATCCAGGACGGGGTCCAGATCACGTGATAGGAAGGGCATCCCGCCAAGACCGGGCCTCTGGGAGGCCAGTGACGATCGGGAAGCCACGGCCCTCCCAGGTCTCCCTCTTTGAAGGGAGGACAGGGAGGACGGGTTCAGATTGCAATGGGTATAAAAGATGGACGGATTTCATTATTACACTCGTTGTGGTCAACTCAAATAGTTCATCTCTTACACAGATTGTCAACTAGTTATTCTATCGTTTATAGAATTGGTATCGTTATTCTTTTGGTTACAACGATAACTCTTTTCCACCTGATCATTCCATACGCTACCTCACGGACTACCGCTTTAGTCTACCTCGCCTTAGTACGGACCGAGCCTAGAGAAGTATAGCCTAACCCCGTGTAACAAATACCATACTTCGCCTTCATCAATTGAACTAGGCTAAACCAAGGCTAGATAATCGCTAGGTCCTCGCAGGCAGCTCGCTGGCGATCGTACGGACGGCTCCATCGCGTACGCAGCTTAGGTGTACGCTTAATAAAGTTATTAATCCAGTTCTTACCCGTAGGCTTCCTACCACGCTCCCTTAGTAGTCTATCTACTATATCTTATACGTACGCCTTCGAGGGCGGTATTCTACGTAGACTCTCTTTAAGTACACGCTGTACAATCGCCTCCTCTTCTAGCTTAGTAAGGCGTTTTAAGTTTGGCTCGCAATCGCGTTAAGGGCGCTTTCCATCGCAGCGCCGCTATATTATCCTTCGGAGAACGTTGTAGATTGCCTTAGCGCGTCGTAGGCTTTTTACTTAGCTACTTTAAACATTAGAGATAGCAAGCTATACGTCGCCTTTAGTATAGAGTCTTAGAGCTTAGTGTTATTATAACATTACGTGTTGTCGCTGCGCGTGCGCTGCGCTAGTGTTTCGTGGGGCGCTCGCTTAGGTAGGGCGCTCGCTTATAAACTACGTTATTAGAAATTTAGTAAGAAGAATATTTTTATCTTAATAAAGTTCCTTTTCTAAGTTATATTTATATATAAAATAATAGTTAAACGTTATGTGATAGGCTAGAGCATAGTTCGTAAATCCTTAATAATATCTCAGCCACGTACGTAAGCGCACGGCGCGCGACGGTACGCGTCTGAACGATGCTTAGGCCAAACCCCTAAACCCTAGCTAAAGGTTAATCTAAGCTACTACTAATTAACCTATAGCACCCTAGTAGTCTGTAGTTCTCTTCTCTATCGAATATAACTCTAGTATACCTATATAATAGCTCCCTAAGCGTAGCCCCTTGCAAGTTATTCTTATTACTTTTCTTAACTTAGTCTATAAATATAATGTTATTTTTTACTTTATATATTAAGTATTATATTAAATCTTATTACTTAATAGTAAAATGCTATAAAATAAGAGATAACGTAGTTTATAAGTGAGCGCCCTACCTAAGCGAGCGCCCTACGAAACACTAGCGTAGCGCACGCGTAGTGACAACACGTAATGTTATAATAACACTAAGCTCTAAGACTCTATACTAAAGGCGATATATAGCTTACTATCTCTAATGTTTAAAGTAGCTAAGTAAAAAGCCTACAACAAGCTAAGTGTTACACGGGGTTAGGCTATACTTCTCTAAGCTCGGTCCGTACTAAGGCGAGATAGACTAAAGTGTTACAAGTAACACGAAGGATTCTCTCCTTGACGCGGAAGGTGGGTTGGAGGTCAACCACATCTACGTCAGAAGGTAACGATCACCGCGGGGCGGCGGTCACGTGATTGACATCCCGCCAAGGCCAGCCATCCGAGGGATGGCAGAACGCCTAAGGATGGCAGCCATTACGAACATCACTAACATCCTAGGGATGGCAGTAATGGCAAGGATGGCAAAGGACACGGCAACGAGGATATAAGGATGGAAGGGTTTCATTTATTACTCTCGTTGTGGTCAACTCAAATAGTTCATCTCTTACCCAGATTGTCAACTAGTTATTCTATTGCACATAGAATTGGATTGTCTTTACCTTTGGTTAACTTCGATAACTCTTTTCCACACGAATCGCCAGACAACCCGCACGGCTTACAGCTTTAGTCTATCTCGCCTTAGTACGGACCGAGCTTAGAGAAGTATAGCCTAACCCCGTGTAACATAAAGCTGTAAGCCGTGCGGGTTGTCTGGCGATTCGTGTGGAAAAGAGTTATCGAAGTTAACCAAAGGTAAAGACAATCCAATTCTATGTGCAATAGAATAACTAGTTGACAATCTGGGTAAGAGATGAACTATTTGAGTTGACCACAACGAGAGTAATAAATGAAACCCTTCCATCCTTATATCCTCGTTGCCGTGTCCTTTGCCATCCTTGCCATTACTGCCATCCCTAGGATGTTAGTGATGTTCGTAATGGCTGCCATCCTTAGGCGTTCTGCCATCCCTCGGATGGCTGGCCTTGGCGGGATGTCAATCACGTGACCGCCGCCCCGCGGTGATCGTTTCCTTCTGACGTAGATGTGGTTGACCTCCAACCCACCTTCCGCGTCAAGGAGAGAATCCTTCGTGTTACTTGTAACACAACTATAGCCTAGCGATCGCAAGTAGGTTACCCTAGTATAAGGCGTTGCTAGAACAGAGCGTATTATTCTACCCTTCCTTATCTTTGTAGGTAAGGTCCTTATTACCTCCTAGTTTATAGATCTACCTCGTAATTAGATTATTACTATCTCTCCTACTAGCTAGATTAATAATAACCTTATACTTACGTAGCTTAAGCACTTCGATACTTATACAAAGGCGTCTTCTGCTAGGGCGTATATAATACTTATTATTAATAGCTATAATGTTACACGGGGTTAGGCTATACTTCTCTAGGCTCGGTCCGTACTAAGGCGAGGTAGACTAAAGCGGTAGTCCGTAAGGTAGCGTATGGAATAATTAGGTAGAAAAGAGTTATCGTTGTAACTAAAAGAATAACGATACTAATTCTATAAATGATAGAATAACTAGTTAACAATCCATGTAAGAGATGAACTATTTAAGTTGACTACAACGAGTATAATAATGAGATCCAACACATTCTTATACCCCTTACTATAGGTCCTAGACATCTGCGTCCTCTTGCCGTTACCTAGCTGTTACAAGTAACACGAAGGATTCTCTCCTTGACGCGGAAGGTGGGTTAGAGGTCAACCACGTCCACGTCAGAAGGTAAATGATCAACGCGGGGCGCGCTAGATCACGTGATTGACATCACGCCAAGACCAACCATCAGGCGCTAATATGTGACGGCAACATCTGAGTGATGGCTGCCATCAGGAACATCAGGCAAGGCAAGGTTTAGGTTGTAATGGCAGTGATGGCAAAGGACACAGCAACGAGGATATAAGGATGGAAAGGTTTCATTATTACTCTCGTTGTGGTCAACTCAAATAGTTCATCTCTTACACAGATTGTCAACTAGTTATTCTATCGTTTATAGAATTGGTATCGTTATTCTTTTGGTTACAACGATAACTCTTTTCCACCTGATCATTCCATACGCTACCTCACGGACTACCGCTTTAGTCTACCTCGCCTTAGTACGGACCGAGCCTAGAGAAGTATAGCCTAACCCCGTGTAACACTTTGACCACCTTGGATATCAGTGGACGTTTAACCAACAGAACCGCCCGATTAAGATTCAGCAATGGCTTTTCAGGGAAACGCTCAGAACAACATGGCCCAGGGTCAGGGACCCGCCATGCCAGCGCAACCAATGCCAGAAAATGACGAAATGCTTGAAGCATCAGACTCCGACACTGAGGAGGACCCCAGTGCTCGAGAAGTCAGGAATCTTAGGCGACAGACTCATGTCCAGGCGCAGCAATTGGCCTCGATGATGGACATGATCAATCAGCTCTCGAGTCAGCTGATGGCTACTCCCAACGAACGACCCGTCACTACTAGGAAGCCCAAGATAGCGGCACCCGAAAAGTTCGGAGGAGATCGGGAGAAGCTACGAACGTTTCTCACCCATACCGACCTGTACTGCGAGTACAACGAGGTCCCCACCGACCAGGAAAAGATCCTCATGGCTAGTACATACATGAAGGACAAGGCCTCCAACTGGATGCAACCCTATGTGGACGATTATCTGCTAGATGCAGAACACAGGGGAACGAAGGCAGAAACACGAGCCTTGTTCGCCGGTTGGACAGAGTTCAAAGAAGAAATGGGACGTATCTTCGGGGAAGTAGACGCAAAGAACCAGGCCGAAAAAAGGATCACTCGCCTGAAGCAAACCACGTCAGTATCAGCATATACGGCAGAGTTCAAGCAACTACAGGCACGGATCGACTGGGACGATGCGGCACTTCGAACAGTGTTCGAAACAGGCCTAAAAGAAAATGTCAAGGATGGACTTGTACACCATGATAAGCCCGAGTCACTGCACGCTCTGATTGAGCTAGCAACACGCATCGATAATCGACTTTGGGAACGGAACGACCAGAAGAAATACTTCCGACCCAACCTGCCCAATATGAAAAGGCAACGAGGAAGGTTCGACAGGGATGGCGATGCCATCATGACCGGCAAGGTACAAGACAAACCCAAGGACAAGAAAACCCGAGGATGGAGACAAGATGGTCTCTCCAAGGAGGAACGCCAGAAGCGTTATGACAACAAGGCATGTCTCAGATGTGGCAAGACAGGACACTTTGCCCGAGACTGCAAAGAAGAACAAGTCAAACAGGCGGCTGTCAAGATCAGAATGATCAGACAGGGCACGCCATACCCGACCCAGATAGAGTCGGAGGATAGCCTGAGCGACCAGGACTTATACGAAGAAGCCCGCTCAGCGGACAAGGAAGCATTCGTGATAGTTCCACGAGTAAAGAAGGACGACAAGGTCTTGGCTATGGACAGGCCAAGGACCACGGACTGGAAAGTCAAGGGCAAGGACGTTCTGAAACGTCTAGCCAACCAGCAATGTTGGGTATGCGGAGACGCCGCACACTATGCCGACGATTGCAGGATTCGAAGCCGAATCATGATTACCGGCAAAGATGCCGAGGCTATTGGACGCCAGGCGGTGATCCAACAACCCTACTTCGAGGACCCGGAAGTTGAGGGCAAGGCTCAAGAAACGACCGAGGAAGAAGAGGAAGATACCGAGGAACACGAGAAGATGTGTTGGTATGACTGCAAGATCAATTGCCAGTTCCACAAGGAGGACAAGGAGAAGTGCAGGACAGACCAAGACCGGTGCTGTCACCTGAGTCTCTGGGCAGACGAATGCCTGGCGGACAACTGCCACATCCACGAACCGGAGAAAGTAAAACTCCATGAATGTCTCCTTTGGACGCAATGCAAGATCGGATGTGACTTTCACCGCACACAGCTCAAGGAAGCACACAAGGTGGACGACGACTACCACCGCACCCTATCATCGAACATCTGCAAGGTTGCAGATTGCCAAATTCACCAAGCCAAGAAGGCGAAGACTAGGAAGGTGATCCACGAGGAGGAGATACCTCACGAGAACATTCACTGGAGCTTCTGTTACGACGACAGGTGTTTGATACACTATAGCTCAAAGAACGACACAGGCTTTTTCCCCAAGTACAAGGGAAAGGGGCAGCCAAAAAACTAGGACGCCGCCAGGGACAGGGTCACGCTGGTGAAGGCAGTCCTAAAACGACCCTAAGGAAGGTACAGGATACCGATGGTCAGGAAAAGCAGTTGCTTACGACCGTATCTATACAAGGTCAGAAGATCAAGGCACTCGTAGACAGCGGGGCCGCACGAACAATAATCTCACCGAGAATGGTGGAGAAGCACGGAGTACCCTACCAGATCAAGAAGAATCCAGTACCGGTAGTGCTAGCCGACGAGAAACCCATGGAGTATGGAAACGGCATGATACGGATGGAAACCGAATCAACAAAGCTAAGGATAGCCGGCATAGAGTGCCAAATGAACATCGACATCATGGATCTAGGAGGACCGGATATGTTGATTGGTTATGACTGGCTGAATGCCCATAACCCTGCCATCGACTGGCAAAAGAAAACGATACTCAGAAGAGAACCTGTGCACAAGGTTGCTGGAGTACGTAGAAGAGTGAGCCCGAAGGACCAAAGCGCAACCCAGGACGGGAGGTTCGGCAAGATCTCGCCTCATAAGATCAGGAGAATCTATGAGAAGGACCCTCAGCAAGTAGGAGTCATATGGATAAGACGAGTCGCGACCACGAAGGAAGGACCCTTACCACTAGAAATACCACGAGAGTATCAAACCGATGAGTTCAGGGAACTCTTCGAGGAAAACGAGGCTACCGATCTAGCAGACCATCAGGATTGGGATCACGAGATCATCCTAGAGGAAGGAGCTAAGCTAAGCCCAGGACCAATGTACCCCATATCGCCCGAGCACGATGCCGAGCTAAGGGAGTACCTCCAGAAGAATCTGAAGAAGGGATTCATCCGACCAGGATCAGGCCCGATGGCCTCACCCATCTTGTTCGTAAAGAAGCCTAACGGGAAGTGGCGACTATGTGTCGACTTCCGCAGGTTGAACAGCGTCACTCGGAAGAACCGATATCCCTTACCACTAATAACCGAGCTCATGGATCGACTCCAGGGAGCCAAGTGGTTTACGAAGTTCGACGTTCGGGAAGGATTTCACCGAATCAGGATCAAGGAAGGACACGAATGGATGACAGCATTCAAGACGAAATATGGACTGTTCGAGTATACAGTAATGCCGTTCGGATTAACGAATGCCCCGGCAACGTTTCAGTCAGTCATCAACAACGCGCTCCACGAATACCTTGGGATCTTCGTCACAGCGTACATCGATGATGTGCTGGTATACTCTAGCGGGACGCTAGAAGAACATGTGGAACATGTTAAGAAAGTGCTCAGGAAGCTTAAAGAATACAAGCTGTACCTGCAGCCAGGGAAGTGCGAATTCCATACGAAGGAAACGGAATACCTAGGCTTCATAATATCTACAGAGGGAGTAAAGATGAACCCAAAGAAGACAGCGGCTGTACAGGAGTGGCCAACGCCCAAAACAGTCAAGGACGTGCAATCCTTTCTGGGATTTGCCAACTATTACCGAAAGTTCATCAAGGATTACTCGAAGATCACGACACCCCTCTCCGAGATCACGAAGAAGGAAATTGGTTTCAAATGGAACGAGGAACATCAGGAGGCTTTTGATCGAATCAAGCAGATCTTTCTCGAGGCACCCGTACTAGAGATGTACGACCCGAAACGAGGGACGCGAGTCGAGACCGACGCGTCAGATTACGCACTTGGAGCTGTATTGTCACAGCAGTGCCCAGACAAGAAGTGGAGACCGGTGTTCTACCACTCAAGGAAGTTCTCCGGAGCAGAACTCAACTACGACGTTCACGACAAGGAGCTACTAGGAGTAGTCGATTCCTTTGAACAGTGGGAAGTCTATTTGCTGGGACTACCACACCAGATCGAGGTTTTTACCGATCACCAGAACTTGGCAGGTTTCATGACAACCAAGAAACTCAACCGACGACAAGTCCGATGGGCCGAGATGCTAGCTCAGTTCGACTTCAAGATAACCCACCGCGCTGGAACGCTCAACGGAGCAGCGGATGCTCTAAGCAGGAGATCCGATTTACGCGAAGAAAGTCATGGAGAACCACACAAGGCCATGTTCAGGAAGATGCCTGACGGCACACTACGTTACAACCAGCCGGAACTAGCTAGGATAGCTAAGGTGGCCGAGAGGGTAGAAACGCTCCAGCAGCAATGGCAGCAAAAGGCCGCCAGCTGGCAGTTCGAGCCAGACGAGAACGGCTCCGATGAACTGTTACAAGACGAGCGAGAGTACCGAGATATGATTCGAGGTAATCGAACATATGTACCTCCACACCTGAGAACGAATCTCATCAAGGAACTGCATGAGTCCCCAGAATACGGACATGCATCGCTAGAAGAGATGGTTAGACGTTTAGCTAAGGTGTTTGCCATACCACGCTTACGAGCGAAGGTGCAGGACGTTCTAGGCAACTGTTTGGCTTGTCACCAGAACAAGCCCAAGAGACATAAGCCCTATGGCCTGTTGCAGCCCTTACCGCCACCAACGAGACCATGGAGTAGCGTGACGATGGACTTCATAGTGAAGCTCCCGAAATCGTTAGAACCAGGATCCGGAAGACTATGCGACACAATCCTAGTCATCGTGTGCCGACACACGAAAGGAGCAAAGTTTGTGCCCACGGAAGAGACTATTACGGCAGATGAATGCGCGTATGAGGTCAGCAAGGCACTAATGTCAGAGCATGGGATACCTGAAGAGTTCATCACCGATCGTGATAAACTGTTTACTTCCAAGTATTGGAACACATTCCTGGCAAAACTGGGAGTGAAAAAGAAGCTATCAACTAGCTTTCACCCCGAAACCGATGGCCAGACGGAAAGAACAAACCAGACACTGGAACAGTATCTGAGGATGTACGCCAACAAGCTGCAAGACAACTGGGTTGAACTCTTGCCGACAGCCCAATTGGCCTACAACGGTACTAGGTCTGCGACGACCAAGTACTCGCCACACTACGCGAACTACGGATATGAGCCGGTTGCTCATCGAGATCCGAAAGACATAGAAAGTATCGCAGTAAGTGCAGACGACAAAGCCCGCTTGATGCGAAAACTGCACGAAGAATTGAGCAAGAACATAGCTCACAGGAACCTCACGACGGCCAAGGCGGCTAATAAGCAAAGGATTGAGGGACCAACCTTTAAGAAGGGGGACAAAGTTTTCCTGTCACGACAGAACTTGAAAACTAAGCGACCAAGCAAGAAACTGGATAACCTCCGAGTAGGACCGTTCGAAATCCTAGAGGAAATAGGCACAGTAAACTACAAACTCCAACTGCCACCAGGCATGCGCGTCCACCCTGTCTTTCACAAAAAACTCCTGGAAAGAGCACCTCCAGATGCCGAGCTAGCAACAGACATAGAGCTCGAAGACGACGAGTACGAGGTCGAGGAAATTAGGGACCTGCAGAAAGTCGGTCGTCAGTGGAAATACTTGGTCAAGTGGCAAGGATGGCCAGAGAGCCAGAACACTTGGGAACCAAAGGAAAATTTGACGAACTGCAAGTCACAGGTACTTGAGTACCACCGGAAACACCCAGGGAAGAAAGGACCGGGTCCTCTAAGGAAAGGAAGTAATCAAAAGAAGGGTCGAAAGAAGCGTCAGCCTGTAACCAGCCCAAGTCAGTCGTCAGTCCGGATAGCGGCGGTTCAGTTGTCGAAAGGTCCGTACCAGGGGCAGCATTCCCCTCGGCCTCCTCCTGCGCACGATCCTGAAGATTCAAAAGAGCGAGGTCACGACGAGCAAACGAGTGCTCTCGACCTTTTACCTCTAGAAGCTCACGCCGAAGACGAGACGTCTCAGCAGCGGCCCTCGAAGCCTCCGCAGCCAACAACGCTTGACGTTCTTCAGCGCGCGCAATATCCAGCTCTTTCTCACGACGCTCACGCTGCACCTTCTCCCACTCTTCCTCAGAAACGAAAAGACTGCAATCCGCAGAAACAGAAATGCAACCAGCGCAACGACCAGTGGTCGTTTCCACAAAACAGCGAAGGTTCTTCTCCTCACAACGCTTACAACGGAAGTTCATCTCCAGGGACTCCTGCTCTACACGGGCAGCGCGAGCACGACGCTCGGCGGTTGAGTTCCGGGCACGGTTGCGACGGGAAGACTGAACCTTGGGCATGGTTAGGAAGACGCGAAGGAAAACGAGCGTATGACACGACGGGCATACCGAGGCCTTATATGCAGCCAGCGATTCAACACGCGGCACGGGAAAACGATATTCCAGGGTATCGGGACGATACACCTAAGAGGGGGGATAATGTTACAAGTAACACGAAGGATTCTCTCCTTGACGCGGAAGGTGGGTTAGAGGTCAACCACGTCCACGTCAGAAGGTAAATGATCAACGCGGGGCGCGCTAGATCACGTGATTGACATCACGCCAAGACCAACCATCAGGCGCTAATATGTGACGGCAACATCTGAGTGATGGCTGCCATCAGGAACATCAGGCAAGGCAAGGTTTAGGTTGTAATGGCAGTGATGGCAAAGGACACAGCAACGAGGATATAAGGATGGAAAGGTTTCATTATTACTCTCGTTGTGGTCAACTCAAATAGTTCATCTCTTACACAGATTGTCAACTAGTTATTCTATCGTTTATAGAATTGGTATCGTTATTCTTTTGGTTACAACGATAACTCTTTTCCACCTGATCATTCCATACGCTACCTCACGGACTACCGCTTTAGTCTACCTCGCCTTAGTACGGACCGAGCCTAGAGAAGTATAGCCTAACCCCGTGTAACACTAGCATCCCTAGATTCCTTAGATGTCGTAGCATCTCAAGATATTATAGCATCTGTTCTCTTAGCTAGATGCCTTGTCTTGGCGAGATGCTAACCACGTGATCACAGCCCCGCTAAGATCATTACCTTCTAACGTGGTCGCTAGTTAGCCTTCAACCCCGACCCTCGCGTCAAGGAGAGAATCCTTCTTATTACCTTGTAACATTATAGTATAGTATTAGTATAGGAGGAAATAGGCTACCTTTAAGACGCTATTAATATACTTACAAAGCGTAAGACTCGTAAAAGGCAGTACGTACACGTAGAGGAGACTCTAATAGTTAGTAAGGTATCTAACTTAATTACTATAAAGGAGGGTAGTAGTTATAAGGAGGGTAAGATACCTACGAAGAGGGTGCGCGTAGAGAGGCGCTATAGCTATTACAGCGAGATTAGACACATGTTACAAGGTAATAGAAAGGATCTCTCCTTAACGCGGGTCGCATAGTAAGAGACTATCGGGCGCCCACGTCAGAAGGTAATAATTAGTGCAGGGCGCTAATTACGTGATAGACATCCCGCCAAGAGGAGCCATCCCGCTAAGGATAGGATAGTAGGTCGATGTAGGATGTTAACCATCACAACTATCCCTCGGAAGGTTACAACCAACAGGATAGTAGTAATAGTAATAGACAAGGCAACGAGGATATAAGGATAGAAAGGTTTTATTATTACTCTCGTTGTAGTCAACTTAAATAGTTCATCTCTCACATAGACTGTTAACTAGTTATTCTATCGTTTATAGAATTAGTAGCGTTATCTATTAGTTAACAACGATAACTCTTTTCTACCTAATTATTCTATACGCTACCTCACGGACTACCGCTTTAGTCTACCTCGCCTTAGTACGGACCGAGCCTAGAGAAGTATAGCCTAACCCCGTGTAACAACACAACTCCCGCACCTATAAGGTAGAAATATTAGATATAGATAATAGCAACGCTTCTAAATAATGCTACATTATTATATATAGTATAATAATTTATTATAGTGTTATACTGCGTCGCTACGCGTGCGCTACGCTGGTGTTTCGTAGAGCGCTCGCTTAGGTAGGGCGCTTACTTGTAAACTACGTTAGTCTTTAACTATAGTTTAAACTTACAGATATATCTATACAAGGTTTTAGTAGCTATTAAACTTACTTTAAATTATTATAATATTTACTTATAAAGAGTTAGTATTTGATAAATTGAGCTTAGTACTAAAAACTTAAAATAAGAAGCTACTACTAATATAAATAGATTATTCACTAGGATACATATCATCATTCGAAGAGGAACCTCTAATGTACTCTAGCCGCCGTCAAACCAGGTTTGTGCCACACTAACTACAGCTGCTTTGCCAAGCGAAATACCCGCTGTCACAGCCACCAAAGTAGTACGAACCACTTTCTGGACTAGCGTTCACCCAATCGCATGGTTGGATTCCTTTCCAGATGTCTCGTATAACGGAAGGTGCTGCAGGGCTTGGCGAGTGGTTCGCGTCATGTATTGGGGCAAGGCTTTCTTAGGGCCCATCCGAGAGAAGAGCGCGTGAGAGATATGAAGGCTTGTAGGAAGTGGGTCATGATCATTGGTAACTAATACGGGGTGTAAGAGGCGAACGAGAGGCTGCCCGCATCTTGAATCAGTTGTAGTAGACACGATAGCGCAAGCAGCCTTGCGCGCCTCACTGCGGTGTGTACAGCGAGGTTCGCGAGCTGGCTGACGTGTCGTGCTGCAAAGTGATCGGTAGATTCCGTGCCTGGCATGGAACTTGGTCCACGTAAGCGGGCTGTGCAGGTGAAATGGTAGTTGCAAATGTGCCGCGTCGAATGCATCGCAATGAGCCGACCAAGTCACTTGGACCATATCACGTCTTGTGAACCTTTCGTGCGTTCGTTTGCGCACTGTACTGTGAATCATTCCACTAGAAATCACGAAGTTATTGGAAGATAACCAAAAGGATAAATTGTAAGCTCTTGGAATCAAGGCAGAAGCCCATACCGAGCTTGTGTACACTATGACTGCCGAATACTGAAAGCCCCAACCGCCCATAGCCATGTCAATGTCCGATTAAGAGAATGGAGCACTCGCCAAGCTGTGCGAACCATGGAAAAGAAAGGGTATCGTAAGTTTAGAAGACGAAATGAAAGGCGACAAAAAAAATAAAACATGCCCTGTTGCCCACTGTCTACATGCCTATGGGACAAAGATAGACGCGCGCGACTAATCCAACTACGGGAAGATTGTAGAAAACATGAGAGAGTAGGAGCGGTCGTAAATGACTCGAAACGAGCATCGCAAGCTGGGCGCCTACTACTTTGAACCATAGACCCAGTCTGTGCGATATTAGTGCACTATTACAAAAGCGTTTGTGTTCCATTCATACTTACATTGCGCAGCGTACTTGACTTCCCATGAAGCTGGCATGCCCTTGCAAGTGGAAGGCTTGTTACCACCGGCAGTCTCGACACGGTAGACGGTGTCGATTCCTCCTTGGGTGATACCAGCCTTGTGCTGTAGGTATAACCACTGAACAGCAGGCAGGCCGTTCTTGCCTGGGCATGCATGTGCTGGTGCATCAACATTGCCTATTTTGGCCACTTGAGTCATGGGGAAAGGCGCGCTCAATTTGTCGAAGGCGAATGTTGGCGTGTTGGTTCCTGATACATCGGCGAAGAAGTGATGACCCGCGATATGTTCGTAGCCTTGCGACTTGAGGCTCATGTCCACAACTCGAGGAGCCCATTCGCTGAGCGACAGCGCAAGAGGAGAAATGGAGCCAATCTTCCACCTAGCCATTTTGTCGTTGTTGAGCTTCGTGCCGATGTCATATAGGGTAGCTGGGTGCCTGTTAGAGGTGCCTCGCTGTCAAATTGAGAACGGTCTTACCAAATGCACCAGTGGTACCAGGAGCCACACTATCATCGGACTTACTACATGTGTAGTTCTGTGTGCCGATACCGAGGACAACGTACTTTAGGTCCAGGCCGAGGCTGTCTGGACTAGTAAGAGTGCTCTGAGGAAATAGTTTGGCGAGGCTCTTGAGGCTACGAGCGGGAGTGTATGTTTGCGGGTTGCCAGACAATGGTAGAGCAGCTGCTGTGGCAGATGCGACAAAGATAAGTGCCGCAGTGACTATGGAGGACAGCATGGTGTCTGATAGCGAGAAGCCTTGCGCAAAGCGAAGGCTGTTGATGATACGATTCGTAAGCGTGATTTGCGCGTGATAAATTCGTGACGTCTTTGTCGAAATAGTGCGCTGCAAGTTGGGTGGCGGCAATCGGATGGTCTTGCGAGTATGATGCGTACAATGCTGACAGACCTTGAACAATGGTCAGGGTGAATGAGTGTTTGAAAAGACTAAAATCATCAGAATAAGAGCGTCGTCGTTTCTCTTCGCTAGCGCTAGTGTCAAGAACTAGAAGCTGATATCACCGTTACACTCCCATTTTAGACCAGGCGGCTCGACAGACTTATACCTTCATTCGTAACGTTCGCGCTTGGCCGTTAGACAGGCGGCCTACATGGGCATGCATGCGCCGCCATGTGTATGTACGTCAACACGGGCCTTCATCCTGACCAGACTTCCTACTATTATCCTTGGAGCGATATGTACGCCAAATTGGTGAGACCTGGGGGTGGGTTTAGCGTCTCAGGGTAGTCCTCTTTCCGCATGTCACTTTGCCGCTCTCGGCAAGCTGGGTAAAAGGCTTGTGTCTGCTGTAAGCGCTGATACGTGCAATCTTGCGATCAAAGGCAGGGATTTCAAAGGCGATACGATGGGCTTTGCTTCCCTTGTAGTGAGCCGCATTCCAGTGGCGTTGTCCACTGCCCGTGTTGAGCCTCCATTCGCGCTCCCGAGTCTTCTGAACGTTGGTTTTTTGGTACATCGCCTCCACGTCCACTGCAATTTCTGCCAGTAAGGCATCGATTCTGCCTTAAGGAGGCGGCGCGGCTGGCTTATCACCCTCAACGGTCGTCCAACGAAGGATTCTTTAGTTTCAGCATCAGGCCCTCCAGACGAACACCAAATGTCGGCAGAAGTGCACCCGAATTTGAGAATTGGGTTTGCGCTTGCTTGAACGGAAGGTTGAATAGAAGACCGGGGGTCTCCCTGGCTTTCACCCGCCGCCTGTGCGCTGCAGACGCCATGCATCGGACGGCTGGTAAAATGGCCTGATCTGGCCTAACAAAGTCAGTAAATGATCCGATAGCAGTATGCACCTACTATCGAATGCCCCGCTTTAAGCCTCAATGTTGGTTAATTAACTGGGCACTCGACAGAGATTGACGGAAGATGCGGCAACCGTGGGTTCTGGAATGGAAAGGCATTAACGGGTAGCCTTGAGAAAGAAGTGCGGCGTAGATCTCGTCGAGGTCTCATGGAGTCTGCGTCCGCAGTGGCACCGATGCCACGTACGGCTACAGTTGGGCGACTGTGGAGCTTGCTATGCCACGAGTTTGAGCAAGACGTTTCTATTATGAACAACAACTTGTATCTTCAAGCATAGTTAACATGGTTGGTTTAGACGAGAGATGGTACTCCCTTCGCTTTCGTCTTTGTGCCGATACGAGTGCACGGCCAAACGTTCGAAAAAGCTGCAATCATGTGGGAGACGTGCAGCGAAGACGTTGGCTGGGAAGCCCGGAGCCAGGTCACCTACGAGCCACAAAATGCGCTCTAATTGTCTGACAGAGGATTAGTATCGCCTCATTGGCAATGAGAGAGGGGTAATGTTGGCTTATTAGCTTCCTGCAAGTCCGTCGAAGCGGCGAAATTAGTCTCCTTTCTTTTTCGCTCCATAGTAAGCCCGTGACACACCCGTCTAGCTAGCGAGCATACTCGGGGCGCATTGCGGGACGATGTTGCATACGCCATCTGAAGGTCCGTCGGATGTTTCGTTTAGACATGTGAGTGACAGATCGGCCGAAGGGTTTTCCACCGTCATAACTGTTTCGAAACCCATGAAGTCCGCAGAGTGAGCTCAAGCGAAGGGGTTCAGCGATGATCCCGCACAACGTGCTACACTTCCCCAGCTCATGAACGGCGCTCGAACGCTTCCAGGAGGTACCCTCCATCTAAGTCAAGATACGCCTGCGCGCGGGATGTTTGGCTTCTGTCAGCGCTCTGAAGTGCTTTTTAAACTCTCGGCAGCTCCTGCATAGGCTGCATGGTAGCAATCGAGACTGTGACACCTACGGTAACAGCAGATGTCTCCCGTTCTGCATCTGTTAATTCGGGTTTGCTTCTGGATGGGTCAGCATGAGTTGCGCGTCCTTCGATTCTCTTCTTTCACAAGATTCATCGGAGATGTCAAGTCCGTGTCAGAGTGATTGGAAGGACATGTCGGAGTGTTATCGACGCAAGGACGCTCAAGGTGCATAGTATCGTGACCGAAAAGGGAAAGGTCAAAGCGGGGTGCCCTACTTCATAACCCAAGCACTACCCTTTCTTCACGACAACGCTGCGTCTGAACAGCCATGCTTGCTATTGCGATACAGTAATACGGAACAAGAGAATTCAACACAAAAACTGAATTTCGTGCGTTGGTTCATAATTTGCAATGGCAGACAAAGGCGATCGCAATGCCGTCGACTTCCAATTATTGTCATCGTTACCAAGTAGTGTGCATCCAGTGGCAGTATGCGTATTGTTCATCTCAACAGTGAGTAAGCCATGGCAAGATGAAAAGTAGCTCGTCCCGATGCTAATCTAGCAACGAAGCTCACATTTGCATACGCGTTCTACAACGCGTTTTTCCATCCGCTACGCCACTACCCTGGTCCACTGCTTTGGCGATCCTTCCGCATCCCCTATGTCATTTCAACGCACCGCGGCGAAATTCACAAGCGATTAACTGACTTCCACACCAAGTACGGGCCGGTCATACGCGTGGCTCCTAACGAGCTTTCCTATGCCGACAGTCGTGCATTGAAGAAAATCTATATCACGCGCCCGGGCCATTTACCCTTCGAACGTAACCGTACCTCGTTCAAGAAGATGTCACCAACAGAACCTAACTCAATCGTGAACTGGCATGAAGAAGATCATACGAGGTACAGACGTGCTTTTGCGAATTCCTTTTCAGAGAAGAGCTTGAAAGAACAAGCACCGGTGATTGAAAGCTATGTTGATCTCTTCATGGAACAACTGAAGAAGAAGATGACTGTCGATCTTGAAAAATGGTTGAACTATCTGACTTTTGACATCTCCGGAGACTTCACCTATGGCGAGTCCTGGAACTGTGTTGCAAACGGTAAAGCGCACCCCTGGGTCGACATTGCACAGGACTTTGGCAAAGGGCTTGCTTTGATCGGATCGATCAATCATTATCCTCCCGTAGACAAATTACTCCGACACATCATCCCCAAGCGCATTTTGCAAAGGAGTATGGACCATCGCAAGCTGAGTATGGAACAGGCTCAAAAGAGAATAGCGCTGGACACAGAGCGGCCAGACTGGGTAACGCCGACGAAGAAGTACAGCGACCAGAAGGACCGCTTCACAGATGCTGAGTGGGGAATCAACTTGCTCGTAATCGCCTTTGCAGGAAGCGAGACCACGGCGAGCGCCTTAACTGCAATCATAAGAATGTTGGTGCAGCACAGGGGTGTACTGCATCGGCTCACTGCAGAGATCAGGGACACGTTTCAGAATGAGAGCGACATGACGGTAGCATCGACAAACAATCTTCCTTACCTCAACGCAGTCATTAATGAGGGTATGCGACTCGGCCCTCCTAACGCCGTCGGAGTACCTCGCATTGCTCCTAAAGGTGGAGATACTGTGTGCGACCAATGGGTTCCTGAAGGCGTAAGATACCCATACTCCACACCATCTCATTCTAACTAAACTCTTATCCACAGACCTATGTAACATACAACCAATACTCAGCCTATAGACAACCGTATAACTTCCGCAACCCGAACTCCTTTATACCTGAGAGATTCCTACATCCAAAGCCAGAACAAGACAACATGGCTGCGTTTGCGCCTTTTATGGTGGGTAGACACAGTTGCATAGGTGCCAAGGTTGCTCATAACGAGATGCGACTTATACTTGCGAGATTGCTGTGGTGTTTCAACCTCAATTTGAAGGATGAGTTGGACAGGTGGGATTGGGGCGAACAGTGCACATACTTACTTTGGGTAAGTCTTCTCGCACGAACAGATTCTATGGTAACAAGTGCTAACGACGCAATAGGATAAGAAGCCATTGGAGGTCACGTTGGAATCTGCTTCCAAGTGAATACCTAAGGCTACCAGTAGTCAGTAAGCATGCAAGGTGGAGCGGGTCAAGTTTCGTAGATTGGTTCTCTCAAGTCCATCAGTGTAATCGGGTTTGCGAGGGTTTGATCACATTACATCACGCTACCAGATTCGATTCATATGTAGGCTATTTAGCATTGCTGCATTGCCATGAAGTACCGTGGGATAGGCTCACAATCTTTTGAACCCCCAATGAGTCAATCGTGTCTAGTGTTTGGGTAAGGGTAGTATAAAGGGTTGGGTTTAAACTGCTTTCTCTGTCTCTTACAACCATATTCATCTGCAAAGTCCCCCAACCGTCGAACAAGCCTAATGCCGGCAAAGTCCTGCGATCAAATCCCAAGTTCAGCTATCAGACGACCTTTGAACAACTTACACGTTCACAACGATATTCACATCTCACTTTGCGAAACACAAAACCCTGACGTCGACGCCTTCAGTACTCAAATCAACAAGCTGTTCACGACTAGGAATCTGTCTATATTGATTTTCTTAAGTCTCTTCTGATAGTACTCACAGTACACGCTCTTCCAACGTCTCGAGCAAACATAGCCGTCAGAGAACTCACCATGCCAACGGGCAGGTTTGGTTATGAAGCCGCTTTTATGGGGAGTGGTGGACACAGCCATAGCGACTGTGCTTCAACTGCTGGAAGAGTTGACACACCGTTGGCCTCTGGGTGTAACCTACTTGCTGCTAGGGTGGTAGTGGCAATGATGGGTGGCATGTGATTCAGTAGCTCTGTTCGTGGGACAAGCACTTGGAGAATAGACTCACTTATCTCAGTAGCGGCCTCTTCGAAGATGGGCCGAGAGATTATCATACAAGGATACGAAACAAAACAAAATGCTGGTGTTGCGCAGTTCTACTCTGATCGTTCTCCAAGTGGATGTGCATGAATATAGTACAATTCGAGCCCCAGATCATGTTTGAGACCGCTCCCTCCTGAGATGTTGCGATCCTCCCATGGCTAGTCTTCTTCAACCCTTCTACGTTCCTAATGAACAGCAAGTAGGAAGCTATGACTGCATAACGTCCAATCGCTGCAGGGTCATGGTGCCGCGGAAACCACATGGAGAGATTGCAATGAGGGCTGCATGACTACAGCGAGTAGTGCGCTCTGAATCGGAGATGGAGTTGCGCCTTGTACATTCTACGAGCCAGTCGTAGGCGCATCAGTGTGACGGTATGCGACTGGTGTAATGGTTCCGATCGAGGAGGATCGCCATTCTGCTCGTGATAGGTATCTGCACGTGGCGCTAGTGACATTTATGCAACCGCTTTGCGCGCCTCAACGGCCTTTTCATACGCCTTGAGATCGACGTTGCCGGCATTCCAGACAGTGACGGCTTGTACAAAGACGCCCTGCTCCTTCCTGCGCTCGACATAGCCAATTACATTGAGCCATGTTCCAATATCTACGTCAAGATGCCTTATTTGCTCCAGTACGTGTTGGATATCGAGGTTTGCGACGACGGGCGGCTTGGATATCG
This sequence comes from Alternaria panax, assembly GCA_019702505.1. Classification (NCBI taxonomy): domain Eukaryota; kingdom Fungi; phylum Ascomycota; class Dothideomycetes; order Pleosporales; family Pleosporaceae; genus Alternaria; species Alternaria panax. The sequence continues at coordinate 112,666 of JAANER010000011.1, read as the reverse complement.
GGTAGTTGTGCTTGAGGCGCAGTGTTGCGGTCTCAGTGACGTACTCATCGATGCTGCGACACAGTCAGTCTCTGCGACGCTATTAGAGGCGACTCAGCGTACCAGCCCAGAAAGCGGACTTTGTTGCCCTGCGCACATGCGGGCAACTCACTCAACAGCACCAAACTCGAGGCAACGGGACCAGACATGGGTGGTGAGGGCGCCGCAGAAGGCGGTGGAAACCGGAACCGAGATGCACGTGCCATGGTTAGCGCCGACGACATCATACCCTCGTGCATCCAGGCCCGATTCATGACCATCCAGGCACCCTTCAATCACTCCAACGCCGCCGCTCCGACAACACGAACCTCGGCGAGCTCTCCTCACCTGCCACAACTTGAACACCCCCCGAATTCCCACAAAGTACGTGCGAACTACGCACTGCCCCCGCAGCCCCGCCAACCCACTCTTTGATAGGCATCGAGTCAGCTGCATCGGCCTGCGATAGCGCCACGCGAACGAAAGTTGCTAACTGAAGACCCTCAGGACGACTTCAACATGAGCGGCTGGGGCCTGGGCTGGTTTGGCGGTGGCCAGGCGAAGAAGGAGGCGCCAAAGAAGGCCATCCTCCAGCTTCGAGGTCAACTTGAGATGCTGAACAAGCGGGAGAAGCACCTGCAAAACCAGATGGACGAGCAAGATGCGCTGGCGCGAAAACACGTTTCTACCAACAAGCAAGGCAAGTTCGCATGCATCTTACTGCCTGCTACTGTTGCTAACGCCTGTTGCAGCTGCCAAGTCGGCGTTACGGCGAAAAAAGCAGTTCGAGCACTCTCTCGAGCAGACCAGTTCACAGATTATGACGCTAGAGAGAGAGATATACTCCATCGAGACGGCCAACATCAACAAGGAGACGCTGGATGCTATGAAGAATGCAGGAACCGCGATGAAGCAGATACACGCCGGTCTGACCATCGACAAGGTCGACAACGTCATGTATGTCTCCTGAATCCTACACAGGTCAAGTTTTACGGTCTGGTTCGCTAATCACTTGCGTAGGGAGGACCTCCGCGAGCAACACGCAATCGGCGAAGAGATCAGCGAGGCCATTACCTCGGGCGTCGCCTCAAACGGCATCGACGAAGACGAGCTGGACGAGGAACTCGCAGAGCTACAACAAGAGAAGCTCGACGAGCAGATGCTCAATACCGGCAACGTGCCCATCCACGACGCCCCATCGTCACAGAAGCTACCACAAGCACCGAATACCAACCCCAAGGCTTCACAGCGGGTTGAAGAGGACGACGAAGAGGAGGAGTTGCGGAAGCTACAGGCTGAGATGGCCATGTAAGCTGCGGTGACGGCTCAACCTATTGCTATCATCTGCGCATAGCGAGTCCGAGTGGCGGGGTTTTCAGGCGTACGGCGATATTAGCAGAAGCGGCATCTTGGGCTTTCGCTTCCTTTTTCCTATACATAATCGCAGCATTTTGGCTTTGGATTTGTGTCGAGGCACCTATTTTACCTATGAGATACGTAGGCAATACCAGACTCTTTACCGATTGGTCTTCTCTACGTAGAAACTTTCAAATCCTCATCGGCTACAGTCGCGTGCTGTACGCCATGGTTCTGACTGTAGAGACACTTCACCAGGCAACAACTTATCAGATTAGGCATCAATATGTGCATGAGCAGATGGGCTTTTGAACGTGCGTCGAAATCGAAAGGGGACGCTTCCCAGGTTACGATCAAACCAGATTGTCTACTCAGGTAGAACTGTTCCGTGTCAACACATCGCATATCATACGACCAGAGCAAGGCACCCCAAGTCCATAGAATCGAATATCCATTTTTGTAGCCGACGCAATATTATTGCTCGTCGTCACCATCATATACATACTCGAAACGGTCATGCATACCGTAACCCATTTATCCCATATTCGACGTAAAACCTGACGCGAAATTTCACTTTTGATAACCATGAAACCCCCAACCAAGCTACGCTGTCAAGGGTATCAATATTGGCAAGGCCAAAATGCTTCCGCCTCCCAAAACGCCAAAGCCAAATGCTAGCTAGCTCCAAACAGACTTGGAACGCTGATCAGAGGGGAGAGAAACAATCGACACGCATAGTCGTGGGCCAAGCGACAGAGCTTTCAAAAAGAGACTGTTAGAAGTGGAAAAAGCGGAACGGAATTGAGCGCTACTCAGCCTTCTTCGACGCATCTTGACTAATATCCGCCTTGTTCGCTTCTTCTGCGCTGGACGTGTTGTCTGCGGTCGACTCGGTCATTGGACGCCGCAGTGGGGTGCCATTTGGAACTGCTGGCGAACCGGGGACTGGCGTGATGGGCTCGACGCTCGGACGATGCGAAGACGTCATGGGGGGCATAGGCGCTCCAGTTGGCGGTGCAGCGGTCGTGGGAGGAGCTGGTGATGCGCCAGTCATGTTCGGTGTAAACCGGTGCGGCTCGCTATTCTCACGTGTCGGTGCCGGGGATGCACTACCCGTCGGATGTGCAGACTGGGGTACCGGTGGGTATTGCTGAGCCATGGTATTTGCTGCTGCACCCGCTGCTGCAAACGCTGCTGCAGTACTTGCTTCGTCTTCATCTTTTATATCAGGTGCTCTCTTGACATGCTTGTTGATGCTCTCCACACCGCAGATTGAAATGAGCAATTTCCTTTCTTGGTCCGTCAATGTTGACTCAGGTACAGTTCTGTCTACGCAAGCTCTGATAGCATTGTCTACTTTCTTCTGCTCCTCAAGGCCTAGCCTCTTGTCAAGGTAAACTTGACGGTACGCTTCAAGCTGACGAATAAGGTCTGGGTGAACTCCAATTGGGTAACGCCCAGATGGATGCGGCGCCGAGGGCTCATTCGGAGGCGCTGGTTGTGAAGGTGTCTGAGATGTAGGCGGGCCGTAAGGTGACGCTGTAGACTGTGGCTGCGACGCCGAAGGAGCACTTGATTGTTGACCTTGTGGTGGATATGCTGCATAGGGGCGAGGCGGACCAGGACCATAGGGGCTCGCGCCCGCATTGGCGTATGGTCCACCATAGGGGCTGGGGGCTGGGGGCTGGCTGTATGGCGATTGCTGTGGAGCAGCCGTGGGATAGAGAACGCCATACTGGCCGCTTGAACCAGCTGCTGAAGAGGCTGGTGCAGCCTGTGGATTAGGCTGCGGATACGGTCGTGGAGGATTAGGTGCGGGCGGACTTCCAGCCGTGTTACCACCACCGCCCCACGGGGAAGCATAAGGCGAAGGATGCGGCGCGTTCTGGGACATGTTTGATGCAGCTGAATTACTCTCATTGCGAGCCATACTGGGTGGTAAGCGAGGTTGCGCAAGACTAGGTGGCAGTCTTGGAGGAGGTGGCTGTGGCATCGCATGAGGCATACCCGGATGATATGGATACCCAGGCTGAGGGTACGGCTGGTATCCATTCGGCGGTGGGTAGTACTGCCGTGGAGCGTTACTGAGCGAAGGACTGGCTTGCCTCTTCCTGCGTTCCTTCTCGATCGAAACTTCAGGGTTGATTCTCCAGAGGTATCCTTTACCTTCTTTATCACCTTTCATGAAAGCGTCGTGCTGACCGAGGTTGTGGCGCACGCTAGACTGCCAGCCGCTTGTAGTAGTCTTGAACTTATACCAAGGATACTTCCGCTCGATGTAAGTATAAATCGATTGAAGGTTCATCTGGCCAGTCGGAGACGACGAGATTGCCTCATGGATCAATACAACATAATTAGCTGTGGGGCGCTGCAGCTGTTCTTCGGTGTAGTCTTCAATACGCATCTCAGGTGAAGGAGTTCGAGGTGGCCGGACGGGCTTCGATTGTTTTTGGAGACTGGACAAGCTACCGTCGCCCTGCTCTGTTGTCTCCATGACTCCGTCATCTTCGCCATCGCCAGCATTTGACTCTTTGCGCTTGGGTGCTTTCGGCTTGATGGTCGGGATCGGAATGTCAGCTGGGTCGATGCCAGCGGCTCTTGCTCTCTCAATGTCTTTAGCCTGCTTGATGAGCTGTGAGCGCTGGCGCTTTGACATGATGCCATCCTTGGGCGGTCTGCCTGGTCCTTTGCGCTTCTCCACAACATGGCCAATGAGGTTCCGCGGCAAATTGTGCTGAATAGCCATCTCTTCAGTGATGAGGCCATCGATGTCTCCGGCTTCAAGTTCGCCTTCGTGTGGCTTGCGTAGCAACGGCGGGCTATCGTTCGGTGGGGGCTTGCTTGGCTGCTCGGGCTTGGGAGCGACTAGGATATCTTTAACAGGCTCCTCGACTGGCGTCTCGTCTTTGATAGGTGCCTTCGCGGGAGTTTTGGCTGGTGCTTTGCCCTTGTCTTTGGGCTCTTTAGGTTCCTTGGGTTCCTTGGGCTCTTTAGGCGGTGCAACTTCTTTCTCTTTGGGTTCCTTTGGTTCCTTGGGCTCTTTGCGCTCCTTCTGAGTCTTTGACTCCTTGGTGGATTCCCGAACTGCTTCCTTGAGCTTCGCAGTGTCCTTGACTTTAAGCTTGACTTTCTTGGTTGGCGGCTCATCAGGCGTTAGTTCGCGGTGCGGGTGCTTCCTTTTGTGCGTTTTTTTGCTTTCTTTTGAAGAGGCGGGAGGCAGATTCTTAATCTTGAGTTTGAGATTGGTCTTCTGTCGCGGTTTGGGAGCAGGCTCCTCATAATCGTCCATTTCTTCATCGGCGAGTCCATCGTCGTCGTCGCTGTCACTTACAGGATGGTGATAGTAGACATGGCGTGGGTTGACGCTCTGCTGATCCTCGCTTTCGGAGCTGACGTGCTCGTCACTTTCCAACTGGCCATTCCCATTTTCGAAGGAGAAACTCATAGGGCGCGACCCAGACTCCTGGCGATGCCGTTGCTGCTCCGTAAGCGCGACGTCTGGAAGAAAAAAGTGTATGTTCACAGCACCAAGCTGCAAGTGATCGCCATGGTCCAGAGGTACAGTCTCGCCCTTGGGATAGAATTCTCCCTCGTGATGCAGGCCATTGTTACCCAGAACATGGATACAGAAGTGTCCTGCATCAAAATCGAAGAAGATCTTGGCATGTTCTCGTGATATGCCTTTAGGACCCAGCGACCCGGTCTTAGCCATGATCTGCTGCGGGTGTATAGGTACGAATGGACAGTCGTTTGGGTCTTCGGGCACATGTCCGTCGAATTGGGCAGGTACTTCCGGAAAGGCTTGCATGATCATGTCTTGGGGTGCACGCTCGGCAGGCTTCTCCTCGCTAGATTCACCTGTAGGGTGTGAGTTTGAGCTAAGAGAATGCGACGCATTGCTCTGGCGACGCTGCTGGTACTCCATGGGCATCGACTCAATGGGTGCGCTGAGGATGCCGCCCTTCTCGGAGATGACGCTGCGGGCGCCACCCTTTTTGTGTTTCTTCTTCTTCTTGTCCTTGTTCCCGCTGGCCTCGTCCATGCCATTCAAGTGTTCGCGAGCGGCTTGTACATGGCCCTTTGCGTGCAGTGCCTCGGCCTTGATGAGGCGCTTCATGTCTCTGTGCGCGAGATCGAGGTTTCGGCCCAGGGTAATCTGATAGGTATGCATGTAGTAGGAGCCGTCGTCGAAGCGCAGACGCGCAAAGGCCGTGAGGCGCTCATTGGTCGTGGGCGGCATGAAGGCATTCATGGGCGGGAACGCGGATGCCATGTCCATGGGCATGCCGGTCATGTCGGTCATGTCGGTCATGTCGGCACCATTTAGGTTGTTGGACTGCGCAAAGTCGATGGGTGCGTCCAGGAGCGGCAGCCCGTTGGTGAGGGTGGTGTCCACCATGTTGTGGTCGGCAGATGGGTTCTCGCCGCCGAGGGCAGACATGCCCGACGCATCGCTGGTCGCGGCTGCCATGTCGGGAATGCGCTTATCGGGAGAAGGCGAGAGAAGGGCGTCGAGAGTGTCATGTTGGGGGGTGGCATGGTGTAAGAGCTCGTTAGAAGGGGCTACGGCCATATTGCCGCCGCCATCTTCGTTGGGAAATGCGTAGGTAAGTGGAAAAGGGAAGTCAAAGTCGAGGGAATAGTGGTCGAGGATGCCGTCCGCTGCAGGTGGTTAGCGGCGCGCTTGTTTTTCGCCCAGCAAACCGCGTCGCGGTGTCGCGCAATACATACGGTAGAAGCCAGGCTCAAAAAAGGCGGCAAAGCTCCTGTCTACAGTGGGTTCTAGTTGCAGAGGGCCTTTGTCGTGCTGTCGCAGCGGGTTGCAATCTTCGGAGGATGTCGGTCGAGGCTGCCCATGAGAGGCTTGCGCCGGGCCTAAACCTGCTGCACGTGCGTCTTGGCCGCCCATCTCCGCACCAAGGCCCGACGGCGCCGATGAGGACGAGGAACCTGAGGCTTTGGAGACGGACGACCTTGATTCTTCCGACATCGCCCTTGATTGTCCATCGAAGACTTGTTCAAAGCTGAGCGGCCATACAGACGTCTTGTCCGCTGAGCTTTCTTCTCCTGAATCCATGGTTAGTTGGTACGTTGGCTCTGATCGCAGTAAGAGCAGGCGACAGAGGGAGCGGCGCAGGCGGGATCAAGACGTGAAACGAGTGCAGGAAGAGGGAGCACGCTTCTCTCTGAAGATACAGAGCCTCACAGGTGAACGCGCTCTTCGGCACCCTGGGCCGCTCTTTGGTAGGGAAGGAGCCACCCAAACTTTTCACCCAGCAGCGCTCCGCCAGACCAATTGCGCACCACAAAGTCAAGACATCTGCATTACCTGCCAGTTACCAGCAAGCGTCTGTGAGATGGCACCCAAGAAGAAGGCCCAGCAAGGCGCGTCTGGCCGGTCGGCGCCCTCGTCTGGACCAGCAAGGCAGCCTCCCAACTGGCCTGCCCTCACTCCCCTTGTACCGGAAGAGGATCTTGCCCTGCTGGAAGTGCTTCCGAAGCAGATCGTCACGATTCCCAACTTCTTCACCGCGTCGCTATGCAAGACGTACGTCGCCTTCCTGTCGTCATTGCCACTGACGACGACGCCTGGAAAGCCCAAGAAGGGCGACGCAGTGCGCGTGAACGACCGCTACCAAATAGATGATCCCGCCTTCGCTGAGCGACTATGGAACCAGACTGGGCTAAAGAAGTTAATCAGCAGGGATGCCGAGGAAGGCGCGCTCGGCCTCAGTGCAGAAGAGCGGAAGGAGCTGTGGGGCGGCGAGGTGCTCGGCCTCAACCACAATATTCGCATCTACAGGTACTCCAAGGGCCAGTTCTTCGACCAGCACTGTACGTCATCCCTACTGGATGACCCGCTCAAAGCTACCGAACAGCCATGAACTGAACGCTAACAGAACCAGATGACGATTCCAACAACGTGACGCTTCAGCTCTCTGATTCGTCGCCGGTGCCAACGCGCACCACCTGGACCTTGTTGGTATACCTCACCTCTCCAGCAACAGGCTGCATGGGCGGAGAAACGGTATTTTACCCAGACCTGCCTAAAAGGAAGAGTAGGAATCCACCATCTGAGCCTCTCGTTATCGACCTTGAAGTTGGCCTCGCGCTGCTGCATCGACATGGCGCAGACTGCATGTTGCACGAAGGGCGTGAGGTCACCAGCGGCGAGAAATGGGTCATCAGGAGCGACTTGTGTGTCAAGCGCTGACGCGCCGTGCTTCTCAGGGCCAGCGACTTGTGGCGGGTTCGCCATTTTCACCGCCACTTGGCAAAATTGACACCGACATGCGCAATAGCAAGTCACGTTGATGGACTCGAGTTATCTTGCTATAGTCTGTTGCGTCGTGCCTTACCACGGCCATTGAGCTATAGGGTTTGCACGCCAACGCTCGATTGTGACGTGTTACTTCAGGATTTCGTCCAACTTCTGCCTCGTAAACCTACATCGCATATTTGCATACTTACCAGCCCAGTTCGTAATCCTATGGGTCCGTTAAGAGAGTGTGATGGGTGCGCGCAGGTAGGTGCGACACTGCGCATATGTTGTATTGCTGTTTTTACCCAGATTGGCTACCAGGGCTGCGGAATTGATGAAGACGATCGTGGACACTTACTGTGAAGTCCTACAAGACATCACATGGCTACCGCTGTCATACCGCGCGATCGGAATCAGATGTATGGTGACATCTAGTCCACGTATTGTGTGGTAGTTCGGCTTTGGCATATGCCACCACACACCCACAATGGCCTACCTCAAATTCCAATATTCAAAGCACTCCTCCTCTCTCAGCCTGAACTACCTACTTCTTTCAACATCCTCTCTCTTGTTTTCTAGCCCTTGTAGCTGCCTCGCTCCACGGTTCACTTCTTTTCGAGGCTCTTCGTATTTTTCTTCTATGCTTCCCAATTCCACAGAAGACCTGTTTCTCAGTATTGCCATCAACCATCATTGCCGAGTTTCTTTACTGTGTTGAGACAAGAAGAGAGCATGTCGGCAACACGCTCCAAGAACACCAACCGCACTTGACGGCATGCGAATATTCATGCTCGATGTTTGGATTGGGTTTCACGCTATCGTCGCTTGAGGCGGAAGACGAGATGGGTTCATACTCTTGGCGATTCATCCTCGGTTTCATTTCGGTGGGCTAACGAAACTTGGCATAGCCTACGTATCACCTACCCAGAAACCCGTTTCATCGTCCTCGACTCACGCTTAGAGCTACCTATCGAGCTATCGCTAGCGTCTACCATGAGTGGCGATGACAGCTCCGACCAGGAACCACAGGTTCAACGTTTCGGTGTGGGCCAGCATGTTTGACGTGCAAGTACATGTGCACGGAGACCGCCGCTGCCTTTGACTCCTCAGCTGCGCTCATTTTCGTTTCTAATATCCAAGTTTACAACTGGCCTGGCGTCACTAATTCACTGATTGACATGATGGAGCCACAACACCACTACGCAGATGTACGCTCGCAGGACCATCACCATGATGACGACTCATCGACTGAAGTCGAGTCTTTGGTCGGAGGAGAGAAACAATGGACGGCTGGTGAATACCACAGCAGAGCACCGCCGTCAAGAAGAAGGATAATGTGCCCGCCGGTGGTGGCAGCGATGCGATGGGTATTGGTGATAGGACTACAACTCGTGATCATCGGACTCTTGGCTAGAAATCAGGGCATGCTCGACTCGACACGGTGGAAGGCTCATTCAACAAGCGCGAACGATGTCGGTGGCGATATCACCGGATGGTCACCACATAGTAAGCCTTGCTGTCCTGTCCAATTCTGCACCTCTACTAAACAACCTGCAGTTCCTACCCAAATCACCAAGTTCGAGATAAACCAGACTTTTGCGCCCTATAACACCTCTGAGTTCTTCAAGCCAGAAGTACTACGAGCATGGAACGAACTCTTGCCCGGTACAGCTTCCCAGATATCCAACCCTCCTAAAATCCTTACTAACAACCACTACAGTCGGTATGGGCTTCCAGAGCATCCCAGACCCAGAGAACTACCACGATCTTCCGACCCCCATCGTCTGGCCCAATGCTACTGTTTTCACGACTTCGATGACCCATCAGCTCCACTGCCTCTACGCTGTAGTCGCAGTCTACTCCGGTATGACATCGGGCCACGAGCTCGAAGAAGACCATCACTGGCACATGATCCATTGCTTCGACTATATGCGCCAAGCTATCATGTGTAGCGCAGATATGGCTCTGGAAGGGCTGGAGACGACATTCCCTGACCACAATGGTGGTAGTGACGGTTGGGATAGTAAGCATGTCTGCAAAGATCCAAAGAAGGTTAGAGAGCGCCTGGAAAGCGTGAGGGCGTATGATGACCAAGAGATCTTCTAAACTAGGTCATGCTTCAACGATGATGATTACTTACTTCGTCGAGAATGGGTCCATCAATAGAAACTTGCTACGCACCAAAGGCCATTGGATATGGTTGTTTGGTTCATTGATATAATATATCCTCTCCCGTACAGCCGGCCGGCTTTCGAACCCAACCGTGACGATTGTCAACACCTCCAAGTCGACGCCAACACACCGCTCATGCCTTATTGGACCGGAACGCTCTCCGCTGAGGCTCTGGTGTCTATCTATACCATAGTGCCTTGCTGCGGCGTCGTGACAAGCTCGCCTAGCGATGCGAAGGAAAGCAAAATGTTACATGGAGAGATGAGAACAGTGAGTAGCTTACACGTAGTTCAGGAGGCATCCACGACATGTCTAGATTCCGACGGATCCGCCCCCAGCTCACCCTGAAGGTCCTCGACCTTTGAACGAAAGGACTGCAGGTTTACACAAGTCGCTGAGGTGCACCACGCCCAGCCATTACCTCATCATTTGGGGGTCTACTTCGCTCATGTATTCTGAAATACTCGGACTAACAAAGGATTCTTATCTGTATACCCCTAGGTTTGCTATTAGCCGACGTAATTCGGGACAATGCTCTGTCGCGTACATAGGGTCACGCCCCAGCAGACAGGCCACCAATATCGCAATGATCTAAAGTGAGGTTAGCGAATTTTTAGAATAGACATCACTTGTCGATGCTACATACTTCGGGTCACGCCCAGCAGTAGATGGCGCGGGTAGAAGTTGTGGTTTTGTAGCTTGTTAGCGCTGTCTGGACAGCTTTTGTGCGAGAAGATGCTGGAGCATAGGAAGCGACGTCGGTATCCGGGTTTATAATTATGTTCATGATGAGAAGAACAGGAGTGTCAATCATATAGCACCCGTTCAGCTTATCATGATGAAACACTGTGTCTCTCCTGGGACCACTCTTGGTGAGGACGTCGTCGCAGGGAAGCCATGTGTCTGCTTCAACTGTATGCCGCATGGTCGCCTGTGTATCTGTAGTGGGCTTGTGCTCTCCATTTCGTTGCTCAGTGTTTCCTATTTTCTTCTCCCCCTTCTCTTCTTTTAAGACCTTGGCATAAGAAAACTCTTCTTCTTTCTTTATCACCCCCCAAGGGGTCTTACTCAATCGTTCCATATTCGCCCAAGCATGTGCTGTCGCACTTCGCCAGATTTCGGCGGCTGTAGCAGGGGCCGACGGGTTGTCAAAAGTTTCGGGGTCTAGTGACAGCTGGTTGAGCATAGTACCGAGAGTGCACGCCGCTTGTTGGATATGAGAAATGGGAGATATACGTACGCCTACATGATGGTGCAACTGCAATCAAAGCACACTATCGCGTTCAGTCAGGTATCGTCTTCATACAAGAGCGCTAACACTTACAAGTGCCGGTGCCTCCTGTGGGGGGAGTTCTACCTTGATGAATTGCTTGCTTTATCAGCACCTAAAATTCTCGACAAGTATACTAGAGCTTACTGGCTGCCACAAGCGGCGCCGTACCTTGACCTTGAGAATTTGATGCACAGTATTAGCATAAGTACTGGCTTGCTGCAACAGCTAAACTGAAACGTACGTTCAGCACCAGGGTCGGTGGCGGTCCACCGAGCTGCAGATGTTCCATCTAACAGGATACCAGTTACCTTGCGTGGCGATGAGGTTTAGGCTCTTCCACGATTTGAGCGACAAAGGGCGCCTGCTGCTGAGCAGCATGGGTTTGTCGTGCTAACTGGATATCAGCTACTAAAAGCCTATCATGCTGGCGCTATTGCACCTAATTGATATATAAAACAGGTTTTGCAGAGGAAGAGTCGTCATTGCCAGCGAGAATGGGTGTCGTATTGGTTAAGCAAGGCTCAGCATTCTACGTTCAACAATTTCACGATAGCCTCGCTTCCAACCACACTGAGCTTTCTAGTTTTCGTCTTCGCTTTTACCTTCGCTTTCATGCTCGTTCCTTCCATATGCCTAGTGCTGAGATTCAGAGCAGGGAGGATTTCGTGGTGAAGGTGAATTTTGCACGAACTTCACACAGTTAGCATAGGCCTACTTAAACTTCCGGAGAATTTAATGCCGTTTCGAAAGGCATTCATAACGACCGTAAGTGCGGTCACTAGTTAAACTATTTGCTTGAGTTATCTACATCGCTCGTAGGCCTAAAGTAATCTACTAGCTCTAAACAGAAGACAACTAGTTAAATACTGTAGCACAACAAGTCGTTGGGCAAAGGCAGGAGGTGTTCGACCCGCAATCGGCGAGGCAGTAGGGCAAGGCAAAGAGTGATAGGCAATCGGCGTTGTATTCTTGGTAAAGAAGTTGTTCGAAGGAAACTGATGAAGAAAGCTGCCTTCTCTACCGAAAGGCGTTCGGAGTACTTATCCTTCTACCGATTATGTAAGTAATCATGTGACTGATTACTACACCACAATACTTAGCGTTTAAGTAGAAGGCAATGTAATTACAGAGAAGACTCCGTACAAAAGATTTACTTTGCCTGCGAAGTATCATTTCTAGCGAACCCTGGCAAAATATAGGTACCTACTAGATATCTTTATGCAGCGCTAAGTTAGAAACGTTGCACTACAATCTACGTAATCTACATTCATAAATCATCGTATATAATTTATTACATGATTTTGTAGTTGTAGTAGTCCCTACGCACTGAGTTGCACACATAAAGTATACTAGTCCACCGTAAGAGTAGGTAGGCAGCCAATCTGGGACGCCCCTTACTTCCACGGAGTAAATAGAGGGAAACATTGAAGATACGATTCCGTTTCTACTAAGTTGGGCACGTGACTGATGCCTCGTTAAACAGGAGAGTACATGTACACCATGCCCTACCCTACCTTAGGGGCTGTGTAAAGTCTTCATAAGACATCGAAATGCGGCCGAAGTTATTTCCCTCCTTTTCGTTTCCCTGCACAAACTTACTTTGAATTCAGGATGCCATGTTTTCCCTCAAAACCGGAGAGCAAAGCTTCGCTTCTACAGATTCTACTTCCCCCGATCGATCCACTCCATGATCTTCAGTTGGGCTACCCAAAGCTAGCAGGACGTATAGCCATACTTCTTAAGATAGCAATTTTCACGCGATTTAGTGTACTAAATGCTATAAATATGCTATATATGCAGTCAGAGCTCATGATGCTAGAAGCAAGGCTTAAGCAAGTCCAGGTAGAAGATGCGATGACGCCGCAAAACAGAAAGTAGGATTATTCGCGAGACTTTTACTGCCTCCGCTACTCTGAAGTAGTCGGTCTAGACACAAAACAACTTGACCAAATTAGAAAAATTAGAGAGATCTCAAAGGAGTATAGTATGTCTTCTGCAATTATGATATTACATACACTTCTAATATATTAGCAGATTACGCCTTCATACAATAGAAGACTATTCTCCGAATAGGAGAGTTAGGCCGTATAAACTTAGACAGTATATAAAACATTCTGGCTAGCACATAGAGCCGCCCGATGGGAGTTGATGCTAGCGTATAAGGAAGCGTCCTAGCACCTAAAGCCTACGGTAAGGAACTGGTAGTTTTAAAACTACGTGAAGGTACTACTAATATCTTTTCGCGTTGAATGGGCCGACATGCTCTTAGATACCTCACCGTCTCAGGATTCGCAAAGTGGAAGAAGCCAAAAGCCAAATTTGGATCTATTGCAGTCATGGGCAAGAACGTGTACAAATTCACGTTAGTTTGCACCGGCATCATTGCTTCGAAGTTTCCTGTTCTTTCTATCATCGTATTGACTACCATGAATACAGTGAAAACGGGTATTGTGGTGGTCGGCGCTTTCAACGTCGCCATTTCTTTGCTGTTAACGATGTTTACCAAGGCGAAGAGAACGGACGTATTTTGCCTTTATTGCTGCGTAATTCATCCCACAAATCAAGATTCAACTTGTGCTAATTGACTGTGTTTCTAGGTTCGCTGCCGTACAAGTCGTATTCGTCGGTTCAGCGCTCGAGAACTGGGTGCTGAACGGGCAGCAGAACTACACTTGGGAGCTGATTAAAACACGATCAAAATGGCTCGTCATCATGATAAAATTGATCTACGTTGTCGCACGTGATCATCACGACGCATTAACTGCCGATATTATCCAGATATCCTAAAAGTCCGTGGACTGATCCACACATCAAAACAGCCGTGTTTTGCTCGGTCACTGTGAAGTTAAGGCGAAACTTAATTATACCTATAGATTTCTTAATCTAATAGCCTGACGTTTAAAGTAAAAGCTTGGAAATCTAGGTATGATGCGTTTTTATCTTGCGATTGACGAGGTTCTCTGCATGATTAACGCCCTTTAGTATTCTACATAGCTGTTCAAAGAGCTAACTTTGTGTTAAAGTCGTAATTACTTGTGTACGCGAAGTTGTCACTGACTGGACCTTTACATCTCGTGCATATCTTAACGAAGTCTATATCTATATCTTGGCCCGGGGCCAACTCATACTAGCCTTTGCATTCACTATAAAACCAACCTTGTTTTAAGTGACCCTTAATGAAGCTCAAGACCTCCTTCTCAAACTCGTAAAATCATTTCACCTTGTAACATCGACTGTGGTTACAACTCGCTAATTCGTTGAAACATACCTAGCCATCGTCGAGATGATGAAAAGTAAGCTCGCGAAAGCCATCATCCATTTTGGCTGTATTAGCACTCGCTCTGATATTATCGGCTTTGTCTTTGGCTATCTTCTCTCCCGCGGGCCTCGTGCGGGCTTGGAGGGAAGCTGCTGGTTTGTTAGTCCTGCGTGTGTTGTAGTCGGTGGCATTGATGAGAAGAACAGATTTAGCAAGCTAGCGGGCCATGATGTTCATTTACTATATACTATCTTCGCTTGGTTATTCATCGTCACATGAAGCCCATTAGGTATCATGACGACAGATAGACGTGGTCATGATCCACCTGGGCATGCTTGCTCTTGGACGTGTGAATTTGCTACACGTTATGACTTGCGTATTGCTCTCGTCACGGAGAAGATGATAGCCATCACGCTGTCAAGCGATCAACCACCGGGACCCTTATCGTCATGTTCACTGGTATGTTTTTGGGAGTCGTATCTTGTATGTAGACATGGTCGGAAGATCTGACAATGTGCATAGGTACGCTTTGGGATGCATTTTCTTGAAAGTCGTTGCTAACTGCCTAGGTACCCCTTCCTAAGTGCTGAGTATAAGTCACAGTGCTTTGTCTACGAAAGGCTATCAAATTGTGTACGGGTCATACGTAGTCAAACTGACTATGGTAATGTAATCTGAAATTTAGAGTAGATTCTGTATGGGGCTGATACTCAGGCTGTATGAACCCCAAGCGACAGGCAGTATTCCGTATGGAGCTCTTACACAAGTAAAATTGTATCGCTAGCAACGAAATGTCGCACTCATATAATTGAAGCAAACAATGTATCGCTGGTGCGACTTTGCTGTGATACACAGCCACCAAACGGAGTAGTGAAACCCCTGTCCAGTTCAATGATGCATCGTTTGTGTAACATCGTTGGCCTCTTGTAAGGGGACTTTCCCCGCCATAGCCTAACTTATCCTGCCGCACCCTCATCCTGAGAAACAAGACAAGAGAGGGACAGAGGGCAAGAGATCTGAATATTCAATTGATTGTGAAACCATCTTGGAGGAACCTCGCGGACAAGAATCGGAGCAGTTGAAGTTGATTGGGAAGATGCATAAAAAGCTAATTCAATACAGTGACAGGCATCCCATTCGAGATCAATTAGTATTTGCTTATCAGCCGCAACACACAGACAAAGCCCTTATTCAGGTTTCACAGCTCCATCAGCTTAGCGCGGCAGACCGTTTCGATCTACACGACATCCAGACCTATTTGGAGAGTGAAGAGATGGGCCCTAGACATATGAAGGGTAGAGATGCGCGGACCTGGGGAACTTCTAATGACCCTGATAGCCATGTACCTGGTATCGTGTGCGTTCATCCTCGGCTCAAGGAGGACAAGTTTTCTCGCGTCGTGTCAGAACGTGTGATGTACCTCTTCAAATATGGTCTCGGTCTCTTTACGAAAGGTAATGAACACCTGAGTCAGAAGGTTTATCATGACACTACCATTATAGAAATCACGTTGTTGGTTAGCTTCATGATAGCTGCTATCCTTCCTATAGCATACATTCTCGTGCTGATCCAGCTCGAGTCGCTCAAAGCGAAGCTGTGGACTATCGGAGCCTTCAATGTGGGCATGAGCTTCTGTTTGACCTTCTTCGCCAACGCTAAGCGAGCTGAGGTATTTGCTGTGACATCTGCGTACGCACTATACATGCAATCAACTGTCGGGTGACTAACAATCTCAGATTCGCTGCGGTACTGGTCATGTTTGTGAGTACTGATCGTGGTGACCCCTCTACGTAAGTGCTACGTTGCAATGTGTCGGAAGCGTCCAGTACGAACGGTTTGAAGGAAAGAAAAACGTCTACGGAGTTCAACTGTTGTTCTGAGCCTGTTCGATCATTAGCACTAAGGTCTTTGAGTACTACAAGGGTAGGTCGCAAAGCAAAGACAACCCGTGACAGGCTTGTTATGGCTTCAAAACGCGTTGTGAAAGGACGTGTTAGTGCAATGCACTACTGGGGATATGAAAATGACAGGCGCTTCGCAATGTCGACGAGTCACGGTCTTTGAGTGATGACAGTGCACGGGAGAGAGTGCGGGGAAGGGCACCACCTTCGCATCCGGAGCTTCCACGCCAAGGCGCCAAGCCTCTCCAGGGCCGCGTTCTCCATCTCATCTTGCGCGAGCCCAACCGCATCTTTCCAGGAAAATAAGAGTATGAAAATATCGCCGCGGGCTGCTAGGCCTGGTTTTGTTGGGCAACGGTTATTGGTTTTAGGCTTTGAGTACGCGCGTCCTTTCTATCTACGCCAAACCCATGAAGCGGCACAAGCATTTAACGTCGTTGAAACAAAACCGATGACTGTCAAGCGAAGACGTTGAGCAAAGTCACAGTTAGCTACTTACTTCTTAGCCAGCTTTAAACAAGCCTTCCTCTATGACACTAGCTTCACAATGTTATACCCAGGTGTACTAGAGCTGCCATTTTGTAGTCCCGCCGACGGTTCATATCCTAAACGTGCGCTTTAAACCCCTCTACATAGCTAAGCGCCTGAAGACGACGTAGGATATTCTGCTAGTTAAAAAAGTTATTCGAACAGATAGTCTATTCTAAGTAATATATCTACGTAGTAAACATTCTTTGTTATTACTAATATAAGTACTATTTTTAATTTACCTAGTAAGTAGAAAGATATATATACGTAAAATATAGATTTCTGTTTTACTAAAAGAAATTAAGGATTTAATTTCTATATTCTAACTTCTTTAAAAAGCTTAAAAATACTTTAAAATAAAAACTAATTTAAATATATTATTAGAGAGTATCTTACTTATTCTTAAAGAAAAATTATAATCAATATAATTAATTATAATATTACTATATACATATAAGAAGAAAAGGTAAAAAGGTAAATAAGAGATAGATTAATAATAAAAAGAGTATATATAATAGTATTTACTTTATACTGTTAAAAGAATTATATTACGTTATTAAGTTAAAGAAAGTAGTAAGAATATTTCTTACTTAAGAAAGAGTAGAAGAGCTTTATATTAGCTAGAACCTAAATAGTATACGTAGATAAATATAATAAGTATATTACATAACTAAAGTATAGTTAAAGTTCTAAATTAGAAGGTATAAGGGGTATTAAGATATAGTATTCTCTTATAGCTATACTCTTAACTATTTTTAAAATTTTTAACTTTCTTTACTAAGAGCTTTCATTATACTTTAGTTATAGTACTAGAGCTTAGCGTTTACTTAATTAGGTAGGCTTTCACTTATATAGTCTATATTACTTAGACTCTAGCGAAAGTTTCTACCAAGTTAAATAACCTTTTTGCCTAGCCGAATACCCCCTATCCTTAAGACGGCCCAAGAATAACCCCGCAATATGTCCAACTCACCGTCGCACGTCTAGACATGCTGAGCACTGCCTTGCTCGGTGTCTTTATTGGATATTAGAGCTGCGCTTATCTTTTCCTACCGTTATCATTAGACGGCTCTAGGTGTAAGCATCTTGGCATGAAAACGACTTCGCGAAGTCAGGCAGCGTCGGCACTTCTGGGGTGTTTAGCACAAGGAGCAGCATCCTGTTCAGGACTTTCCTCCTTGTCCAACAGTTGTTCTTCACAGGTCCGGGTCTTCTGATAGCTTGGTATATATCTCTTTGAACCCCGGTTCCCGTCTCTCCCACCCCTATGGATTATATGATCACGCTCGATATACGTTAGCTAAACGATCGATCAGATGGGACACACGGCATGTCCGGCCACGAAGCCTCCAGACCTTGGAACGCAGCGCTCTGACTGGAGTCCGGCACTTGCTTCGGTAGCAGTCACTCTCACATCAATATAAGTGTATGCATGGTTGTAGGCATGATCTACAACTGCTTGTCTCCCTGCGACGATCTCTTACTTTCATTCTGATCCTTCTCGAGGAGACAGTGATTCAATACTCCTTTGCCCATCATGAGTAGCGACGACGAGTACAAACGAAACACCGCTCACAAGGAAGCGTACAGCCCGCCAGACACATGCAGCAATGTCGTGGACTATGCTAACGACCAGATCGATGAGAAAAGGTTGGTTCGAAAGGTTGACTGGAGACTTCTACCGGTCTTGGGTGCACTCTACTCTATCGCACTCATAGATCGCACGAATGTCAGTTATAGTTTTTTCCAACTCTCCATGCCTACAAGAAGTTTGCTAACAGGCGGCAGATCTCCAATGCGCGGGTTGCTGGAATGGGAACGGATCTCAATCTCCAGATCGGAGATCGGTATACCATCGTCTTGGTCCTCTTCTTCCCTACATACTTCCTGCTCGAACTTCCGTCCAACATCGTTCTTCGAAAAGTCGGGAGCGCCAACTGGCTGGCCTTTATCGCTGTATCGTGGGGTGCTGTCATGATCGGACAGGGCTTCGCTGAGAGTTGGATCTCGTTCGCCATATGCCGCGTGCTACTCGGAGCGTTTGAGGCGGGCTTCTTCCCCGGATGTGTGTATCTCATCACCTGCTGGTATCGTCGGTATGAGACACAAAAGCGGTATGCGATACTCATCAAGTCGTATGATGGTAGCAGTGGCTTACGACATACGCAGACTAAGTGGCTTTTATCTCTTCTCAGTCGGTATTGGTGGCCTCGCAAATATCCTTGCATACGGTCTCATGCAAATGGAAGGCGTCGGCGGCATTCGAGGCTGGAGATGGTAACAGATGTCCCTATACGGAGTGTATACGAGACATGTGCTGACTTCAAATACCCACCTCTAGGATATTCATAATCGAAGGCATCATCACCTGTTTAGTCGCAATCGCAGCCTGGTTCATCATCTTGGACTTTCCCGACAAAGCCGAAAAGAAGGGTTTTCTCACCTCCGCCGAGGCTACTGTTATCATGCAGCGTATTGAAGACGATCGCGGCGACTCAATAGCGGATCCTCTGACCTGGGCAAAGTTCTTCCAACACTTGAAGGATCTGAGATTGTGGGCGTACGCCACGCTGTTCATGTCAACGACTATGCCAGCCTACGCCTTCAGTTACTTCCTCCCTGTCATTCTCCTCGGCATGGGCTACTCTGCTGGTCAAGCCAACGCTCTTTCTGCACCTCCCAGTCTGTTTGCGATGATCACCGCTTTCGGTTTCGCATGGCTTGGGGACAAATATCGTGTGCGCGCCCCCGTCATCGCTGCTCAATCGATCCTTGCCATCATCGGTCTCATGATAGTTGCATACGCCGAAAACAATGGAGTGCGGTACTTTGGCTCATTCCTCGGAGTATGTGGCTGCCAGGGTAACGTCCCGGCTATTCTCGCGTACCAAAGCAACAATATCCGGGGCCAGAGTAAGCGATCCGTTGGAAGTGCTCTTCAGATTGGCTTCGGTGCAATTGGCGGGATCCTAGCGTCGACGACGTTTAAGCAAGCGGAAGCGCCAACGTACATCACGGGTCTATGGGTAACAACCGGACTGCAAATTTACATCCTGCTAGTGCTGTGCTGCACTACGACGTACTTTGTGAAGAGAAACAAAGTGCTAGATCGACAGAGGGCTAACGGTGAGCCGATGGACGAAAATGAGGGTCAGGTTGGGTTTCGGTACACGATATAGGCAACTAAGGGTGGCCGAGGCGTGTAAGCGTGCTTTTTGCGCAGTGCATCCTGATGTTGCAGTCCTTTCGCAGTTGGCTCAGATCATCTCAATGTGTTGTTAGCTTCCAATGCGACCTTCTACGATTCTACAACCTTGGCCGATTCTCGTCCCCATGCGCACAGGAAGCAGAAGCCAAGTTCGGAAAGATGGGGGAGCTTGAAAATAGATCTTTGCCACATGCGAAGTAGCGCGACACGATGATGACATTTACCGCCAGACCCTCTAGTCGCGTCACACCCATGCTTTTGTTTCAGTTCCAGCGCTGAAGATAACACCGCCTCAGTCAGCAACACAATATGCATCAGCTGCTCGCTCTGCAGCCCCGCGGGTTGCATATTGTGTCCCTTTTGTTTTCTACCTGCCACATATGATGAACATATTGATACCCAAGCTGTATAGCACCGAGTAATTGTAGTCTTTAATCGTCACCTTCACCATCTCGCAGCCGGCCTCGAAAACACGACCTTTGTATACCTCAAGTCTTACCAGTCCGACGACCACGAATCCTAGCCTCCTGAATCTCACTCTATTTCCGTGTCAGAAGCGCGCGTCGACGATGAGCGCAAAACACAATCTTCACGCCGCGCACCACATTCCAGCTCACATGTCCCCCGCCTGGGTCATCGCCGCATTGCACGACCACGAGACAGCCCTCACCCTCCAAGCCCTGACCTGCGGGCACGAGAAGGCGCCCAGCACCGCCCCGTCGACGCTCAAAGACACGTACTGGTACCCGCCCGACCAATACCCCGTCACCACCTACCACGTCACCGAGTGCATAACCTTGCTTCCCGGTATAGGGCAGTATGGGAAGAAGTACATTACTTTCCCAAGTTGTTTCCAGGACACAAGGCAGGGCATAAAGACGCGCGCTGATGCGGCGGCGGGCGTCGTGGTCAGAGCCGAGTTTAGGGTTGTCGCAAACGGCGAGGCGGGCAGCGAGGTCGAAGGCGAGGGCATGGGCGTGGGCGACGCCCAATGGGTGCTAGTCGAGGATGTAGAAGTCAGCTGCGCATGGTGGCTGATGCCCTTTGTCAAGGGCAAGATGGAGGAAGCGCACCGCGACGTCTGCAGGAAGGTCATCGAGAAAACGGACAAGATGAGAAGCTCGGGCTGGGTGGGCAGAGACCCTGTCGCATTCGGAGAGCATGGTGTTGTGAGCAGGCAGGACAGCAAGACTGAGGGTGCCGAAGACATATACACAGGTTTCGCGCAGGAGATGAGGCAGCACTACGCCAAGCCACAACCTGTCGTGTTTGGGCAAACACATCAGGACGTTCCAGGGCCTGTTGAGGCGGGTGCGATAGAGTCGCAGCGCATGGAGATGGTAGCCGGGCCATTGCCGGACAAGATCATATATCGATGATATCCGCCCGCAGGGCGATACAACGACAAATGTTGCTACAGCGCTACCAAAGTGAACTCAAGCTACAGATCTGGAGCTTGGCACCAAACACATAGTGGTAATGAGAAGTGGGTGGTAACGAAAAGTGTAAGGCAGTCGACGCGTTACCGCATCAGGCACATCGTAGCTAACAGTAGCACTTTCTCCTACAGCGCGAGTAGTCTTTAGCCTTTTTGTAAAAGACATTGCGCCTCAACTCAAACAAATCCCAGGCTAAGACCGACTTACGCATCGTCGAATCTGCAACGATACGACGCTCCTCAACAAGTCAATCACGCTTCTCCCTCTCTGAATACGTTCAAAGAATCAGTACCAACTCCTTGTGATGCTTCTCATCACAGCCCTGCTTACTATCTTGGTATACCGAGTGCAGCATGTCGTTCAAGTCGATCCGCCAAAGACATCACCGTAGCATTAGATGGAGTACTCGTCGAAAACATCACCGGGGATGCAGGGTTGGCTCAGTAGGCGTAGGAGGGGATAATATGCGTTTGGAATGATATCAAATGACATGTATCTTTGCAAACGATTCCTCTTCATAAATTTGCGTTCTGCCTTATCTTTCTGTTCTTTTCTAGCCCCTCGTACATGGCCATGGGAAACATGCCATCCTCTTTCGTTCAGAAGCCTCCGTCAACGACTGGTCTTCTTCGACATGCACCCAAGCCATTCTTCACTACCTCTTCTACCTCCACTCGCTCGGCACTCTGCTTTGGCCATTTATGTAACAAAGCATCAAAGTCGTCCCCAAAAAGATATTTCATGGACCTGCCGTGCCCCAGTAGCTGTCCATACGCTTCTAGAGTTAGGAAAGGTGAGTAGACCAGTGTTGAAGTATCGAGAACAGTCGACGCTTCGCCAAGCTCCGAACCGGATGGGGTTCGAAGTATGTGAATACCCAAGCTCTCCAAGAACGAATCGTCTTTCCGCGTGAATGATGGGTCTTGGGCGTAGACTTGTATCGAAACCTCCGATGTTTCCCGCAGGATATCTCGGACGGCTAACAAGATGGCGAGCTGCTTCAGTCTCCTTGACTGTCCTTTAGCAGCCACAAGACTACCCAGACCAAGTGATAAGACCTTGTTGATTGGGCTCTGGGCATTCTTCATCACCACCCGCAGCTGCTGGTCGATGATTTGCGCCAGTTGTGAGGTTTCATAACGTGACTGAAAATCTTCTAGCTTGGTTGATAGGAGCCTCGCCTCGCGACTTCGCGACTTCGGGTTGAATTTCGGATGCGTGTGGAAGTTAAGCTGGGCCTCCACCACGTCGGCAATGGCGTGAGGCATCTTGAAGTCAGCGAGATGCTACTCGTAAGTCCTGAAATGTGGTCTCTTAAAGGACTTGTCGTGGTCACAAGTGCTTATCGGAGTGGGTACTGGATATCAGAACGTATACGGAGGTCCGATGAGTATGCCGTGGTACAGCCATGGTGCCGGAACGTCTGGTCTATTGAACCAGTCTCCTTCATTGCAGTCATTCTTGCGCAGCCCACTGGATTTCCAATGTGCAGCGTTTGTGGTCATCAGCTCGCTACTCCGGCATTGATAGTAAGCATTCGCGCACCGAGATGAGTAATGAATGTGAAATTGCACAGCATCATGCACATTTGTAATGGCCTATTTCTGTCGAATGTGCTGTGAAGAAAAGCCACCAGAACGGATTGGAAAACTGTTGCACGACAATGCTCGAAAACGCGATTACTGTACGTTGGAAGGAAGAAAGTGACCGATGGAAGAGATGGTGGGTTCGAGACATTCTGCTACCTAGACTATAATCTAGAAACGGTAAGAACGCTAGTAGCGCTAGTATAGTAGACTAGTAGAGGGCTTTATATTTCGATTAATCTCTCTCAAAATACTTAAGCTAAGTTCTTCTAAACTTAGCTATTTTTGAAATACAATTTCATAATTAACGTACCCCACGGGCGAGTTGGCCACACGCCCGAGTTGGCCACCTGTGCCAAGACCCCACCAAAACTACGACTGCGCACGACAGTGTAGCACCGTATAGAACTGTAATCAGAAATCGTAACAGACTATTCTACTCAGAATCTACTACTACATCTTGCTTGCATGTGCGCGAGTTGTGACCAGCCTTGCCGCAGCGTCTACAGCGTCTTTGCGACGGTTCGCCCACCTCAACGCGCACCCTCTTCTTCGCCTTCTTCCTATCGCTACGCGCCCCAAACTCCTTTAGAGTTGTTAGTCGAAGACCTTCCTCTACTACAAGGGCTCCCTCCTTCTGTACTTGCTTTCTTTTATACGATTTACGTCGCGCGGCGGCTTTAGTAGCTACTTCAAGCTCAGCGATACGCTTTTGCGACAACACTAAAGCATGCGCCATCATCTCCGCGCCTTTCGAGAGGCTTTTCACCGCCTCAACCATTGAAGTAGGCGAGCTATCTACGTGCCTTTGAAACCTCTCAAGAACTAGCTTCGTTTGAGACCCTAACTCTAGGGTATTGCTTGGGGTTTGCGACTACCAGGGACTGTCCTCGACGGTAGGTAACAGTGGAGTACGCAGGCGGACGTCGAGCATCAATATAACAGCCTCTAGATCGAATGGAACTAAGCCAGCGCCTTAGAAGCCTCCTAGGATATTGCTCTTTGTAATCGAGGCGTTTTAAGCGGCAATAAAGCACGGCAAGAACTCTGTTTTGGTGATGTGAGTAATCTTGTTGCGCATCAGCTTTTTGGCTTGGCACCCATACGCCTTCTTTAGCGGCGCAAAACACCTAACGTTAAGCGGCTACAGCAGGTGCGACGAGTGCGGAGGCATGCAGAGGGTAATAATCTTCTGTTCCTTACAGTATTGCTGGAATTCGAGTAAGTTGTGGCTCTCGTGACCGTCAATAACTAGCAGGCGGTGGCTGCCAACAACCCTCCTCTTTGTATGCTTATCGAAGTGCTCTAGCCACTTAAGACCAAGCTCATTCGTCGTCCAGCCGTTCTCAGAGACCCTAATAACCCAATCATGAGGCAGGTCTTCTTCCTTGTACCAGGCAGAGAGGTAGTACTTACCTTGGAAGATAATGAAAGGTGGAATAGCCCACCCCGTCGCGTTGATGCCCTAGATAGCTGTGACCCACTCGCGGTTGCCCTGCTGAACAGTCTTCGGCCGTCCTCAACGGTCTAAGCCTGTAACTACCGCTCTAGTCGATATCACGCCCATCATAAAGCCTGTTTCGTCAAAGTTGTAGGTGTCTTCGTCCTAGATACCGTACTTGGCTTTTATGTTGTGTACCAGCCGGAACTAGTCTCCAACAACCTCAGAATCTTCACAGAGGGCCCTCTTGTAGTCGTACTTTCGATTAAACTTAACTTTAAGCTCAGGGCGACGCTTTACAAAGGTTGCAGCCTAGTTAATGCCAACTAGGCATAGGCGACGCGCATCCCACAAAGAATTAGCCATATCTTCAACAGCAGCAAGCCGGGGGGGAAATCCTCGCGCGTCAAGGTCAAGCATATGCTTAATAAGGATATCCTCCTCTGTATCTAAGAGTCTCTTTAAGTTAGGTCTGCAGTCGAATCGAAACATCTTTCCTGCAAGTCGATTACTAAGTGTACTTCGAGAGACTCCGTAGATAGCCGCAGCACGTCGCTGAGTAAGAGTCGCGTCTTGTTAGATAGCCCGGATTGCAGTCTGGATTTGGTTTTCGTCTAAAGGCTTTTAAGCATTATTGCGCTGTAGCATCGCGCTTGAAAGTTGAATAGTCGTGGTTTTGGTGGGGTCTTGGCACAGGTGGCCAACTCGGGCGTGTGGCCAACTCGGGCGTGTGGCCAACTCGCCCGTGGGGTACGTTATTAAGTTCTTAAAAGGTACTTATTAAGCTTTTAATTTAGTTTATTTAATTTATATCTATTTTATAAAAGAAACTAGTAAATAAAAAGAGCTACTTTACAAGTAGCTTACTAGGCTAAAGCTTTATATAGTATTTAGTCCTGGTAAATACTACCCCTTTATCTACTACTATATATAAAATATAATATTTTAAATAAGCTAAGTTATAAAGCTTAATAAGTACCCTTTGAAAGCTTAATAATTATTAAATTTTAAATTACTACTTATATAGAAAGAAGGAGTAAAAAGTAAAGAAGTATAGAAATTTAATATTTAATTGATTATTATACGAAACCCCTTACTTGTCTAAAGTACGCCAGCTCTCCGTGCTTAGGGTCTTCGCGCTCACGTGCCCCATGCCTCTGCCGCCACACAGCGCACCTTCATCGCGGAAACCATTCGGCTTCTCTTCGCGTATATTGCAGGTTCAATAATCTACAAGGGCATGATTTCCGGCTTCGGTCCCACAGGTACAGTCTTCGCCTTGGTAGCGTTTGAGTATCCCTCCTTGTACTAAAAATAGTTTAGCAACAAGCACCTCTCGCAGACCTGTGTATACATACCGCTTGGAAGTCAACCGTTTTCTTGAAAGATCCGTAATTTGTCGCTTCACTCTCATCCCAGTATAACCTGCGTAGCCAATCGTGGAGCCGCGGGTATTCATACCGGATCATCTTCAAGTTGCACTTGAAGATCGTGAAGTATGCCACGTCGAATCGGATCAATGTGGGGTACAGCCTAATATCTGCCTCGGTGATGTGGTCACCAAACAGGTACGGCCCGTGACCTGACTGACCAAGACGTTCCTCCAAGCGATCGAGAGACTCGAAAACAAGGTAAACGTGCTCTTCGTATGCCTCCTGGCTTTGCGCGAAGCCAGTCTTGTAGACCTGATTCAGGTGTATGAAGTCAGTATATGTTCACATGCAATTCTTGAAGAGATGTTTGCTTACGCCGTTGTTAATCGTATCGTACACCCACTCATTCATGGTTTCGATGTCCTTGCACAAGTGGTCTGGCAAGATGGCTTTGTCGCCCTTACTAGACTCTCGGAGATGCTCCGGGATGAGTGCATCGAATTCGGTGTAGAAAATGCGGATGATCTCGCTGGACTCGTTGTTCACAATTGTTTCTGCAAGCAAGTCAGCGCATGTCTGTCTTGCGTCTGAATCACTGAGCTCACCTCTCTTCTTGTCCCACAACGTCGGAACGAGGTACCGCCCTTCATAATCTGGACTAGCCCTCTCGTACAGTTGCCTTGAGTTTGTATAACCGTAGAGCGGCTCCTTTTCAAAGCCAGGTTTCCCGGACATACCCCATCCCTTCTTCTCTTGTACTAGGGAGGCATCCCATACGATCAACTGGACAACCTCCTCAAGCCCTTTCAAGCTGCGCACCAGATTCGTGCGATGCGCCCAAGGGCAGCCCATGTGGATGTAAAGGGCATAACGATCTCTCTCTGCTGGAAACTCTGAGTTTGGATCGGAAGAGATGAAGCTATGAAATGCTGAGGGTTTTCGACGAAATTGACTGTCTTTCTCAGCAAAGTCGTGGCTGGTGCCCTTGGAAGTGTTAGCGGTTAGGGCTAGCCTAGTACAATCCTTGGCATCAATCGCCATAGTAGTTACCATGATTAGAGATGGGAACTCAAGCTTACAGGTGTCGTCATCTTCGCAATTATTTTGAGGCAGTATCTTGATGCTGGGAGTTAACTCTAACATATTGATGAGGAAATCCGACTGCCGATAGCGATGACGTTGGCGGACGGCACGGGTATGAAAGACGGTGTTTCGTCCGGCGCGCGGAGCGCGACGCCCAAACGCGCTTCGTAATCAACGCTTCTACCTGGTACATATCAATACCATCGCGCATATTGCAGAGTGACGTTTACAGATGGCTGTGACAGTTTTTCAGGCGTTCAGCAGCCATATAGGGTCGAGCCCTCTTGGCTTGCGTCTTACATGCACCCGTAATGGGAAGCGGGGTGCTACAGTAGGCAGCAGGTTGTTGTGCTACAGCGGACGAGAATGCTGTGCCATATGGAAAAGGACTGTTGATTTACTGAGACCACAACGCACATTTCCCCCCACTCTCCAACATCCCGCAGTGGCACGGAACTTCACATCTGATCGATGGCTCAGACAGCATTTCCACCTCCGACAGCTTGCCTACCAGACACCGGCTGTCTTAGACCTTTGCTGTATATCGAACTACCCATATCTCAGTCTTTTGAATGCCAGCTTTTGCTCCCATTCACTCGAATGAAAACGCGATCAACTCGTAAAATACTCCCGATTCCTCGACCTTCCAGCAGAAACACGGAACACCATCTACGGATACATCATTCGTGAATTCGAGCGAACGGCTAAAAAGGGGCCTCAACAAGAGCGACATGCAACAAGCGTTGAAGGCATATTTGCGCAGCTGTCAAGGTCCATTCGCAATTGCCTCCTTACCTGCAAGGAAGTATGATACGGGCTACTGTCCCTGGTCTTTCGATGATATACCTGGACTGCTGATCTTCGTCTGGATATCTATCGTTGAGCGCAGGTCAAAATACTGCCAGAAAAAGGTTGGCTCCTAACTCGAACACTGCACTACACCCAACATCCGACGATATTAGCCACGTCAAATTGCGAATAAAAAGTACCTTCTCACATTCCATTACGAGACATTGCGCACGGGTTGCTGTCGAAATACAGCTGGCCGAACGCCACTGCATCGTTGCTGTTACGACCGGAGTTTGGGCTTCAATAACTATCGAAAGGTTTCACAGTCAAGGTAAGAGCGACATTCTAAAGCAGGTGTTGGAGAAGAGCATCAACACTGCGTTACAAGCGCTTGTCAAGTCGAAAATGGTGTCGAAAGAGAGCGTTACCAGTTCTATTGTGGAGGAATCGCAAGCACTGATCATGGACCTTGAGTCCACGTGCATTGATTGCATGGGTTACAGAGGCACAAATCACATGATGCGGGAACCTTTTGGGATTTTCTCTGTCAGGATCGATATCTTGTTGTCTCGGGAGGCGCCACACTCCAGTACTTTGGTGGACGTTTTTATACGGCTACCGCTTGCGCCATCTTATCTTTGGCGATTGGAAGTCATGCTGAAAGGAGCACTCATTTGACATATCCGCAACAAAGCTGAATAGTCCGGTGAGTACGAAACAATCGATGGGAGAAGCTGCCACACAACTTTTCCGTTACGGAATGGAAGCTAGTCGTGGAGACTTTTGAGAGGACGTTTATAGCTTGATTCGTGAGGCAGAACTGAAGTCCATGGAGATACAAATTGGTTCATAGAGCAAGTACGTAGCATGTAATCATGTCTACCTCTGATGTGCCCAATTAACCCAATAGTGGCTCAACACCAACCTCAAGTTTTGCAACATACGTACTGCAAAGATTGCCATCCCTCCAAACGCCGCGGATGTTCAGTGTCGCATCAATTTCTTCAAGTGGGTTCCCCTCTACCAAGAATAAATCTGCGTTCAGTCCCTCAGCCAGACGACCACGATCCGTGAATTGGAACCGTTTCGCGATCAGGCTTGTGGCAGAGCGCAAGGCTTCTGCAGGTGTCATGTCAACCTTATTTACGAGGAGGTGCAACTCGTGGTGCATCGACAAGCCAAATGCAGTCCCTACTGCAGGACCTGCGGAGTCACTTCCGCTACTTGCTGTGAGCAATTTGATGTTTAAAGTTCAAAGGATTCGCTTACCACAGGATGTCGACGCCCGCTTCCCTCAACCTTTTCACGCCTTCATATGCGTACTCCACTTTCCCTTTCTCGGCAGCAAAGCCCATGCACTTGCACATGTTGCCTACACGATCTTCGTTGATCAACCCTTCCACCCTGGGGTCGTGTGCAAACTGGTGCTGCAGCTCTCTTCCCTCCGTCGTCAGGCTGCCTATCGCAACAAGTGTCGGGTTGACCCATGCGTTGTTTCTTTTGTATGCATCTACTAGCTCCTGTGTTGGCGGCTGATCGAAGAACGTATGTGTGAGACCATCGACACCTGCATTCAGAACGTCCAGGGTATCTTGCATGGACAGAGCATGCGCAACGGTCAAGTATCCCCGCTTTTTGGCTTCTGAAATGATCGTACTTTGCAGTTCCAACGAAGGATAGTTGAAATCTTGACCCATGACAGTTCCACTCTCATGCATGAGTTTGATATAATTTGGTTGCATCTCTCTCCCAGTCCATTCCAGATACTCGACCACGCTATCCCGATCCGTCAGTTTTGGCCATTTCCCAATCGCCGCTGCAGTCTCTGGAGTTTTGTCGTGGGCCGTGATGACGGGTATAGGCCATCCATTCTCAATAGTAGCAGCCTGGCCTGCTGTCTTGTACGAAGCGGTATCAGGCTCCAGGGTCTGCTTCTTCAGCTTTTGTACGTTCTCTAGCTCATTGTGCATATCGCACACGGTAGTCACACCAAAGCGCAGAGCTTGGGGTAGGGCTTCAGGATCGGCCCTGTCGGCATGGATGTGACAGTCAATCAGCCCTGGGAGAACCGTATGACCTGGTTTGGAGTAGGTCTTTACTGAGCCAAGCGGCGCATCGCTTATCTGACCGATGGCCTTGATCTTGCCATCTTGTACATGAACATACCCTTCGTCGATGGTCTCTTCACCGGTAAAGATACGGACATCGCGGAGGAGGAAGGCCGCCATGATTTTGGGACGTTGCTGGGTTTACGAGACGATGTGTCTTCACAACGACTATGTCGTTGCTACTCTTTGCTATTGATACTGACTAGTCTTGATAAAAGCAGTGGTCGATATCTGCTTGCGCGGGCTGTAAGCTGATGGAGGCCTAGAGCTTTGCGGTATTTCTTAGCTGTGAGTAAGCTGACGGGGGATGCAAAAGCCGAAAAATTCGCATCGCTGTATTGTACACATTGCTTATGTAGGAGATCACGCCTAGCCCAGGCTGCCGCATGTCGTGTCCGCCTATATGGGGTCGTTGCATTAGCGTTCGGATACAACCCGCATACTATGGAAAGAAGGGGTCTCAAGCCCGCAAGACTATTACCGCAACGTAATATGTCCCATGGCAGGATTATTGTGACAAGATCTTCCGATGTGTCTGAGACTGGATGAGTGCGATAGGTTTGTCGTCATTCGTCATTATCGCAAAATCCTGATTCGGTCAGCATCGTGGAGAGCCGAAGCCGAGCCACCGCAACTTCAGGGGCCGTGAAGGCCTGAACAATATCAGTGCAGATGCAGCTGTAAACATAGTTAGCTCTCGAAAGAGTGTTGTGTTGCGGCGTTGGTTTGCCCACGAGCGGCTGTGGCATGCATGCCAGGCGGACGGGTAGCTATCGAGACGCGTCGCTTTTTCCCCAACTCGCGCCAAGACGCCAACAGCCAGGCGCCATTTTTGCTTCTTTCTCTCAACAATCTGCTGTTACAACGCCAGGCCAAGGACCCGCGCCCAAATCGATTCATTTTCTCCTCAGTGCAACAACATCTCTCTCTTCACGATGCCCAGTCGCCGATGTCTGAGATTATATATCATCCACTAAGCCAACGCTGAATCGATGTCTCCTGGAGACCGTCAGGCTTGCCCGTTAGAGTCGAGTTTATCGTGTGTATGAAGATAAGACGACACTAGTAGCACATAGAAGCTTTATGTATACGTGTACATAGATCTTTTTAACTTATTACCTAACTAAAAGACCCTTTAGAGTTGTTAAGTAGACTTTATTAATGATTATAGTACTATAGTAATTAGAAGACTAAATGAAGCCTTAAGTGAATTATATTTAAAGCTATAATAATCTTACTATACTAAAACCTTAGAACTAATGACTATTGCCTAATAAGCCTTAGGTCTAGTAGCCTACGGCGACATTCTCATCGTCTTTCTAGAGACTATGACTTTTGAGCTACGATCGCGGGAGGATGAACAATACAACAGTCTGACTGACTCTTGATCGGAGCAGGGAGAGATACTCTGTAGGAAGATCTAGCAGCATAGTACCAAGCTGCGCATCACTGGAGATACGCAAAGCTTGGGAGTTGTGATTGGAGAACACTTCGGACGCTTGTGCCGCTATGCACAGCATGCATCAAGACAGAACAATCTGTCGAAGGGGATAGTGTGATATCTCAGTCATCAAGCGCCGACAAAGATAGATTACGACGTGCGATACTCATCTACATCAGACCAAAACACCACTGACGCGTCAACGTCAGGAAAATTAAAAGTTTACGATTCCTCCAGACTACAGGTTCATGCGAAGACATGAAGAGATGCAGCCCGTAATGCCGTAGCGGCAATTCCGACATGATAAATGATTCTACGGAAACGACAGACTGTTCACGGGGAGGATCGTGACTGTACAAGCCTAGCCACATTGAGGGCGCCAGAGCGTGTTTTGTGACTATGGTGTAACGCAAGGTTCGCCAATAGTTAAAACAAACGACCCACTCCACCCATGGACAGACCAACAGCAAGTCCCAGTCATGAAACAGAGGATATTCATACCAGGGTTGGAGAGAGCGTGCGCGAAAATTTCCACCTCTGAGGCGACGCGCGACTGTATGCATGAACTCCACACATACACAGACCCAACTAATAAATCGGAGAATTAATAAATATTCCGAGCTCAAGTTTCGAAGAATGAATCGAGGATGCAAATCTGGTCGGATGCAATGCACCGATGTTCGAGAGTACGATGAATCAATATGAAAGGAACGAGAGGCCTGTCTACAATCTCCACCTCCACCATGAGAAGTTGAAAACGCGTAACACTGAAAAGCAGCTGCTCCCTCGCTATCAGTAATATCACTCCACTAAGCAACGCCATCCCCACACATCACACATCGCTCACTACAAGAGACAAACCAGGATGCCATCTTCACGCCAAATCCTCTCTGTCATCGCCACTGCTACGCTCACATCTTTGGCGGACGCAGCATTTGGACCAGCCTTTAGCACCGGCCCCGTTGGGGCTGGGTCTTGGATCCGTGAAGCCAACTCTACCCTCGTACTACCGAAGGCCCCAACTGGATCATCAGGCGACACAGCGCTATGGGTTGGAATGGGAACCTCAAATGGTGACCTGATCCAATCAATCGCGGACAATGTCAATGCAGATGACTGGGACATCTTCGCCTATACGCTCGTGAGCACATCTGAAACTACTCAAATGCCGATTCAAGCGAAAGGTGAGAGGGCACAAGAGGCGGACAAGATCACAATGTACTGTAAGTAGTCCACTGTCTCTTCCAGTCTGCTTTTCAGTCACTCATAAAGCATCACAGACAAGTTCGACGACGCAACCGGCAATTATACGCAGATTGTTTCAGTCAACGGCCGACAAGTGTCCACGCTGTCAACAGACGACGGTCAGGCTATGGGATGGGGCAGCGCTGTGGAGTGTGCAACAGAGAACTGCGGTACCGTTGCGGCGCACAAGTGGATTGATACTACGATCACACTGGACAAGGCGGATCCAAACTACGACCAGACTATGGGAAAGGCTCAGGGCGTTACTGGCGAGATGTCGACAAGCGATGGTGGCGTGACGTGGACGATCACAGACATTGAAATTCCTGAATTCACCTTTGGCTCTTGATAAATTTAGAACCACCTCGAATCTAGAGCTTTAGTGTTCTTGTATCAACATGTCACCGGTTCACAAAGACTTTCCACTTCATGGAGCCCTGCAAGACTCGTCATTATTTTTACTTCCAGTCAATCAGCATCGCTTTGCGTAAAGTCTTGGATCTGTTAAAACACCTTACGAGATTCGACTGCACAGCCCATTACAGTTGCTATACAGCACAAGGAAAGAACATTCAGTCATGTATGACTCTAGACGCAGTGGCAACAGTGGTAGTCGACACGGCTATGGCGCGTACTTGCCTGTACCTTTGCCCGGTACACGAAACAATGAGACAGATTTCGGAGACTGTTAACAGAACTCTGTCCTAAAGTTCATCCTTCAACTATGCGAGCCCTCATTCAACTCATGTACCTGAACCACCCTCAGCAAACGTTCAAAGCACACCCCAATGTGACCATCCTCTATCAACGCAAGCGCGACCAACCCCTTATTTAACAGGTTACACAGCAACCAGCGCATTCATGTCGATCTGCCGTTGCCCCCACCCAACGTCCCACGGCGACGCATTTACACGCTACACCTTCACCTACAATCTGCGTGGCCTGTATGTACCATCCAGGAAAGGAATTTGCAACGATTGCTGACCGGCAAAGGGCCATACACCTAGTGTTCGACTACCATACTTGCCACAGACTACGAAAGAAGTGAAAGCTGTCGCATGGGCCAAAGGCATCGCTGGTGAAGGTCTGGATCGAGGCGGATGATAAATGGTGGAGTGAGGTGAACAGGTGGGGGTGGGTGGTTAGGGAGTTGAAGGGTGAAAGATCGGCGAGCAGGTAATGCAGGCGATGAGATATTTGGAATCGTGATAGCCTACATACAGCATGAGTAACGTCGAGGCCCTGGGGTTTTCCGGATGATAGTCGGAGGCATGGAGGAAGAGAAGTCCGTTTGATGCGTTTTCCAATGCAAGCAAAGGCGTGAATGTCAAACTGACACAGGATATGTTGCGTAATCATTACCGGTTCTGTAATTTGTGATGGGCGAAGCCGTAGAGCACGACAAGAATGGAGACGTAAGCCTAGTGAGAGCCTATCAACCCCATTGCAGTATTTCTGCAATGAACTACCGGCCGTTCAAGGTCTAAAAGCCCACTGTGGGTCGTGCTCCCTGTTCCAGCACCATCATCACTGATGTTTTTGATACCTCATGTTTTCGATTGGGAGCTGTGAATCTGAGGGGGTTTCCGGTCCTGCAGACGGGTGCTAGTAGTACTCCAGTCCATCGGAGTATGGACGTCGGACCCCGCGGTGGAAGCCATAGCAGGGCAAGCCGTAGTGGAATTGGCGATAGGGGCTCGTGGAGAGGCTTCCAAGAATGTTTTGGCAGTTATAATGATTTTTGGTTAGATTTCAGTGTTGGTGTCATAGTCCAATCGTTCACTGCATTCATGGTCCCGAACACACACACACACACACACACACACGGTGGAGATGGAATTGTGAGGTTTGTGGTATCACAGTGGCCGGCGTCACGATGAGGGAACGACGCGTACCTGTGGGACGGAAGCAAAGCCGGGCGATGCCAAGCGCCCCGCCAACGCGACGGAGCGTGTCTTGAGCTCGTCATGACTCCGGCATCGCTCTCTCCGTCGACCCTCTTGTCCCACACGTTCAAGCCTTGTGTGGCTTCGATGCTGCACACTCGTCCTGTAGCTGCCCACGATGGTGGTCCTAGTTGATTTGGACGACGATGAAGCGACGTTGTCAGAACCCGCCCATCCGGCTCCTGGCCGGTTTGACTTTAGGCCGGTGTATCGCTCTCTCGATGCGCCAACCGAAGAGGCCGGGAGGCCGAACCCGAACGTTAATGGGTTCAGCGCGGCGCTGAGCTGTTGGCCGTGAGCTCCAGACATGGCAGGGACTTGCCTCGACGCCTTGATGTATGCTGACCACGTGGACCACACAGGATAGTTAGCCAGCTCGCCGCTCAGATCGACCTCAACACGCTGCACGACCTGTCGCGCACGTGCAGGCAGTTTCGCGCCAACCTACTCGAGTACCGCAGCCAACTCGTCAAACACACACTGCATTGCGAGAATGAGCACGTCGAGCTCAGTGAGCCGCTGGGATCGCGAGCGCAGGAGGGGCGACACAGCATGGTGTTGGAGAGCAGGCTGACGACTGGTCGCGGTGCCAAGTGTGCGCGCGACATGGTGGGCGACTGCCAGCGCTGTGGACATGTCGTGTGCCGGGTATGAGGCTCGAATCGACAGGAAGAGGCTCCAAGCTAACGGCTCCCCACAGAACTGCACCATGAAACCTCCACCAACGCCTACACTTCGCGCCCGCCATCGTCGACTATGCCAAACATGCGCCAAAGCGCCCCTGCCGCTCCTGATGGCTGCACAAAAGCAGCGCTCGTCGTCAACGTCGTCGTCAACGTCGTCGCCGCCTGGGTCCCCTGACACGCACCCAGTGCTGTTCAGTGGCGACAAGCCGAGAGCCTTCACCGCCCCAGCTTTCGAACGAACACCCTGCAATTGCGACAACGTAGTCTGGCTTTGCGCGCCATGTGGCAAGGACCTGCGAAATGCAGACACCCATTATGTCCGTGGTTGGAGCTACCGCACCACGTACACTCGCATGCTGGGCGGCTTAGGCGTTGGTTTCGGCGAGGGCATTGAGGGCGTAGAATGCGGGCGAGGCAGTGCATGTCTGGGCGCGCGCATTGTCGAGCATGAGACCTGTGAGCAGGACCTCCTGGATACCATCGAGAAATCGCAGACTCCAGAGTCGCCCGAACGCTGGAGGGGCTCCTGCTACCTCACTCAGGAAATTGAAGGCATTGGCGGGGTGTTGAAGGTCAAGCACAAGAAACAGGTGCGCGTCGGCGAATGTGTCAGGCTGTACGAAGACGAAAAGACCAAATCGATCCAAAATCTTGAGCGCGAGGTCAAAGGCGAGCTAAGAAGCTGGTGCTCCTGGTGTGAGCGCGTTGTCCTGAGTAAGAAGGACGAAGCCGAGGTTGCTGGTAACAGACCCACGTCGAGTGGCTCAAGCTCATCCTCGTCTAGCAAGCGAAACCCCCCGTGTAGGTACTGATAGAGATCATCCCGTAGCTACACGGAACTTGTTAGGAACTTATGAATTTCATTCGTGTTCTACGGCTACTCTTCCTCCCCCGATCCTGCCTCCTCAACCGGCTCTCTTCCCTCATCCATCACCGGTTGCATCCTTCTGCGCTTGCAGACGATGGTCTTGCACGACGGATACAGCACGTTGTCTTGACCAGCAGGTACCGGGTTGACTAGGTCAATCAGGCACCTCGTGTGGAACGTATAAGCACTTGTTCAGTCGAACCCAAAACCGATGTTCTTGCGCGTCTACTTCTTGCTGAGCATCTCCTTGGCAAAGACAGCAGAAAGCTTCATCGCTAGGGTAGGACAGCCCAGTGGCCTCGTTGAAGACGTTGTTAGGCAAGCCGACACCAACGAGTCGGACATGTTCTGTCGGTTGAAACTCCCCCTATCGGTTCTTGAGTTATGCGAGGCGGGACGATAGCCACTGATGCGATATCGTGGTCGTAACTAACGTCAGTGGTCTCAGCATCTAGGGTAGCTTCTGAGCCAGATGGCAGAAGCGAAATTGGCGAGAAGTTGACCGATGCACACTGGTGGAGTGACTTCTCCCCATCACTGGCTCTACTATTTGGCATACCGAAAATGCTACAAGATGATCGAAAGATTCCCAACCTGAAAGGTGTCACCAAGATGCGCCTTCTCGACAAAGATGACGGAACCGTTTTTACCTTCCAAATCCCCGCAGAGCTCGCTGAGTTCAAAGTACCGACGCTACATGCAACGCTACCTCCGCACAATCCAGTCTATCGACGACGACACGGGCCGAATACTAGATGACCTGGATGTAGAAGGTCTGACAGAGAACACCATCGTAATCTACACCTCAGACCAAGGCTTCTTCCTCGGCGAGCATGGTTGGTTCGACAAGCGCTTCATGTACGAAGAGAGACTCCAGATGCCTTTCCTGGTACGCTGGCCTAAGGAGATTAAAGCGGGATCTGCATGTAACGACATCATCTGTAACGTGGACTTTGCACCAACATTCCTTGATGCTGCGGGTCTACGCATACTGAGCTATATGCACAAGACCA
The DNA here is from genome assembly GCA_019702505.1 of Alternaria panax. Taxonomy (NCBI): domain Eukaryota; kingdom Fungi; phylum Ascomycota; class Dothideomycetes; order Pleosporales; family Pleosporaceae; genus Alternaria; species Alternaria panax. Next base: position 75,671 of record JAANER010000011.1, on the reverse strand, counting down.
GCGGATGTCGAGCATAAGGGGTGGGAGCTGTTTGATTGCCAGGAAAGACCCCTTTGAGCTATTCAACGTGTATGCCGAGGCGAAATACAGCGATGTGGTGGAACATATGACGCAGTTGCTAGAAGATAAGATGGCGGATGTAGGGGACACACCTGTGCATCCAACGAGGAATAGACCTGGTGGTCTCCTCAGAGGGAAGATGTGACGGCACACGTAACGCTCAATTCTTTCTGTCAAAATAAAGAACTGTCAAAGAAACCCTCTTCCTCTTGCCATGATTTTACCATTGTAGCTCACGCGTCTGCTGTTAGCCCAACGCCCTCTGGATAAAAATTTACCTGCTTCTCCAGTGTTTCGCATTTGGCCCTTCCCTCATCAAGCAACTTTCGCAACTGCGCCTTCCTTTGGTCATCTTCCTTCTCATCCAATAGCATGCATAGGAGCCTATTCTCGTTTTCTGTTTCCTCAATCACCTTCTCTTGTTCTCCTTTTTTCTCTCTCCAAGTCAGCCAGCCGCTTACGCAGGACAGTGTTCTGAATTTGCAACTGGACCGTACCCTCCGTGAGTCCCATTGTTCCGCCATGATCGAATGGCATGGTGCTGTCTTGGAACTGGTTTACTCCATACAAGACATCCTCGAGCGTATCTTTGCTACTCTGGAGCTCCTTACGGAGTTCCGCTACAATGTCTGGGTTCGCTCCATCCACTGGAGACTCGTTTCTGACCTCTTCTAGATTACGCTGTGACTTTGCTTGCTCTTCTAGGTAGATGTTTTTCAGAGTTTCAAGTTGATGCTCAAGTTTCAATCGTGCATTCAGCAGGTTGTGGATTGTACGCTCTCTGTCGAAAGGGCGGGTGGCGCGTACAACCTCTGCGGAAAGAAGTGCATACTCCCTACAAAGATCCTTGTAGTTCCTCTCTTGATCGGCTCGTTGCCAGGCGTCATTGTACGTTTTGGGCGTGAAACGTGTCTGACTGGTTGATGAAGCGGTCATTGGGTCTGGTTAATTTACGCTTAGTGTAGGGAACAACCCGTGAACATGGATGATTGAATGGTGTATCATGGCTGTTTGTGCGACGTTTGCTGTACTCACACAGTCTCAAATAGTCACGTCTAGAGTTTCGGTTGTGGTAGTCTCTAGAACAGCTGCGAAATGTATTGTAAAAACATACAGGTTTACTTGGTAAGCGTACAAGTTCGACATCATAGACAAGTAGGCTAGACGTCGGCCATTACTGTGTTCTAAAAGGAGGGTATTGGATCCATCTGACATGTTGTGCCTCGGGCAGCTCACCGGTAATTGGAAACCTGCTCATCAACTGCCGAGTATAGGGAGCCCTGCTCCGGCACTATGGCATTTTCCAAATACTGCGCCATGTTTCTAGCTCCCGATACAGGCGCGACGGGATCAGCAGACGGGTTGACAAACAGTATGGGTGTGCCAGTAAGATGATTTTTTGAAATTGATGCCGTAGCCAATGTGTGTGTTGAAAAGGTACTAAGGTTGGAAGTGGTATACCATGAAACGCCATGCTATTTTCCAAACGCCATATACTCGATGGAATGTGGAACTCGCTGCCCCGTGTAGATCAACGTCCAAAATTCTTCTCCACGACCTTGATTGCTCATCTCCAACGTCCATCTACCGCCTCGCACGAACGTTGAATGGGCTCTCCTCGGCAGCTTTGTACGAATCAAAGGCGAACAAGGTGACAAAGTACAGCGCCGCGAACCTCACTACCAAGTCGCTCAGTCCGCCGTTCCCGAGCAGCGTTCTTTGTAAATTGGCAAAGGGGCTCTCGCCGATGGGGCGGCTGGGTTCGGAAGCGGAGCCAAGCGTGCGGCCTTTGGTCTGGAAGACAGCGGAGGCGGCCCCCGGGCCAGACGTGTCGTTGGCAGCTTTGCGGACGGCGGCTGTGAGGGCGGCGGGATTGGCGCCGCGGATGGTGTCGACGACGGCTGAGGCTTTGATGATGAGGAAAGTCGGCATGCTGTACAATGCAGATGAGCTTGCGTCCCCGTGTATCTCGAGTGGCACACTTACGCGCTAACGCCGTACTTCTTTGCGACTTCCTGTTGACTGTCCACGTCCACCTTGACGAACTGCATCTTGCCAGGCTTAGTCTCCTTATCTGCCAAGCCCTGGAAGACGGGCGCGATTGCTTTACATGGCCCACACCAGTCGGCGTAAAAGTCGACAACCGTGTATGTGGATTGCGAGAGCAGCTGGGAGAAGTGCGCAGACGACGTCACGGGTACGATCTTGCCGGGCATGGTGGCGGAGGTTGATTTCGTAGATTGGTTTCTAGTGTGCGATGGACTACTACAGAGGCGCCGATATAGATTAGACCGGGCAGTTGGTGAAGTCGAGTTGCTCTGGTGAATGGTGTTGCGGGGAGGACAGCTTGCGGCGTGAAGCTCGAGCGGGCCGGACGCCGAGGCTCGTCCGTATGCAGCTTAGTCAGCCAGCTTTGGTCATGATCTCATCTCAACGCGTGCGACACGCGTTTGGTCACGTACATGGCACCATCATCTTCCCACGCGCTTTCAAGACCGCCGCAGTGGACGCGTTATAGTTCACAGACGTAATTGACCTAAATGAAGCGTGGCTGGAGGGATACAAAGTGCGGCCGGACCTTCACTTCCGCTCACTCTCGTTCAACCACTTATACACCACTCTTGCATCTTTCCCCTTGTATCTGGCATCCTGCATCGCTTCGCCAAACGCCTCCAGCGTGGGTTTGTCCAGTATCGTGCGAGCTCCAACCATTTCCGCAAGCTGACTCCCCATGCCTAGCACCTTTGCACAAAGCTCGATGCGAAATCCACCCTCGTATCCTCGTGAGCTTGGCACATTGGCTTGTATTCCTGGCACCGGGTTGCTCTTGCTGGTAACCCAACACTGACCGCCAGAGACGTTGATCACATCTGTAAGTAGGCCGACGTCCAAACCCATCTTCGAACCGATGTTCAGTGCCTCCGACGCCGCGAGCGATGTGATGGCACTGAGGTAGTTGTTGATGACTTTGAACGCTGTGCCTGCCCCGATGTCGCCGCACAGGAATATCGTATCTGGCTTGCCCATGTGACTCAGATAGCCCTTTACGGTAGGGAATATGGTCTTGTTGTTTGCGCCAGCCATGAACGCCAATGTACCGTCCTGCGCACCCATTGGCCCACCCGAAACCGGCGCATCGACGAACGTCAACATCTTACTTGCGCTGGAGCTTTCTACTGCCTTTGCGACCTCGAGGATTGTTGCCGTTTCGATGGTACCGCATTCTATGATCAGCTTTCCCTCTCCGGCTTCTGGTAGTTGCTCTGCGCCAGCAATCACCCCCGTTTCCTTGTCAAGATATACCTTTCTTACGGCATTCGAATCAGGAAGCATTGTGATGACGGTGTCTGCTTTTTGTACCGCATCGTATCCGCTTTTCACAATCTCTATTGGGCCGTGGCCTGAGGCATCTGACTGGAACTTTTCGACAGCGGAGGCGGATACGTCGCAGATCAAGAGGGTGCGAGAGGAGTCGAGCCCTTTACGAAGATTCAGGGCCATGGGATATCCCATCACACCAAGGCCTATAGACAATCAGTATGGGCGGATATGGGAGGTAGCTTGAGAAGGGCGCACCAACGAAAGCCACCGTCTTGCTTGGCGGAGACATGGTGTTACTCGATTCCTTCGCTTTCTATTCTTCGGTGTATATGTCGTTTGGTCTTCTTGAGATACGAGAGTGCTTTTCGCAAGTGTATCGAAATACTGAGTGTGCGGGCGTCAACGTGGACGACGTGCTGAGTAGCGCAATGTTTATTTCGGGGTAGCAGTTGCGACGAACGCACCACCATCCATGTCCCCCACATCCGTTGTGCATCGAGGCTGTCTCACCCTAGACAGTGCCCCTAGCTCCAGGTTCCCCTCATGTTAAGCCGTGCGATATTCCCCCAAGGTGAGCCCCACCCACATCTCACCCCGCGTTGGAGAACTACATGGCTTCTCCACCTCCGCAACATTTCACAAATCGGCAATCCGGCTGATACTTTACACCTCGCCACCGACGTCGATATGCAGCTATTTCATCTAGTTTAGCTTTCAGACGTCCTGTGTGCAGAAGGAGATGATGAAGGAGCCATGAAAGTTGGAGAAGGAGCTTCCTAGGCCTGAGCAATGGACATGCATGAGTAGTGAGCGCATGGGATTGCATGGCGCACATGCGTGCCGGAAATACGCCTCGTAGCCAACGATGCATAAGACAAGAGAATTCTCAACCCTCCATATCGAGTGATCTCTCAGAGGTCCTTTCGTTACCATCTACCCACTCCGGAGGAGAGAGAAGAGGAAGGATGTCAAACTTGCACAAGGGTATGTTATGCCTGTTTTGGAAAGCAATACACGGATCGCGAACCAGACTTCAGATACCAGATTTAGAAAAAGGATGCGACCAGGTGCAACAAGAGACTTTGGTTCCTCTATACATTCAGCTCTCGGTAATCTGCCATCTTCAATCCACCTTTTGGCGTAAGCTTATCACATACGTTGGATAGACATGAACATGAAGTTACTCAAACTAACAAGCAGATGTGATTAGAACCTGTAGAGAAGACTCTGTGGCCCAGTAGTATCTAATACTGAACATAAGAAAAGTCCCAAAGCCATGTATATGCCCAGCCCAGCCCCGCCCCGAGACCTGCCAGCCTCGTGGCATTAGATGCCCAACCCAAGGAAATGTGGTATGCTGTGGTATCATCCATATGCGAGCCAAACGCCAAGAAACGCCGTGTAACACCATGCCAATCGACGTATTGTCTGCCGAGTATGCGAAGTGGTTGCTTACGGACAGGTCAGACTCCTCGTCCTCTTGCTATCGCCCAGACCAAGCACCTCTCCTCGGAGATGCTTGGGTACCTGAGCCTTGGCCCAGCACTGCATGGCCACCCTGCGCATGAGCTCCACCTCCTCGTCCCGTAGTCTCAGTTGTCGCTTGGCTAGCTTGCTCTTCCGGAGTCTGACGCCCTTTTCCTGGACGGCTTGTCCCGATACGACAAAAGGTACGCTCGGATGTGTCAAGCCCCGCTTTGAGACCGGGCGGTCGGTGGTAGGCGACGAGACAAGGGACTCGAGGTTGACGCATTCGGCGATGAGGGCTTGGATGCCGGCGGACAGTTGTGTTGCGCGCGACAGGATGTAGCCCCAGATCTCCGAGCCTTCCCAGAAGGGGTCGTTGATGACGGCGTGTTGGAGCGCGGGGAGGATGTAGGGGAGGGGTGGGAGGGTTCGGTCTTCGATGTCTTGCGGGGGCTCTTCTTGGGTTGGCGTGGCAATGTTTGCTGTGCTAAGCAGACTGGCTGCGATGGTCAGTCGGATGTGGCTGTCGGTGCTCAGGGTTGCGGTGACGACGCATGCCGGGCATCCGCGTGTGCGGCACCAGTCTGTCTCCTCGGTGATGAAGCATTGGAGGCCGATGAATGCGCTGCGGGACTCTCCGGAGAAGGCGAGCTCAAGATCAGAGGCGCGCTGTGTGCATAGGGCGGCAGAGGCCAGTGTGGATGCGCGGGAGAAGAGGGTTACGACAGGCATGATGAGGGCGTGGAGGATGTCGCGGTGCAGGACGTAGGTGTGCTTCGCCGGGGAAGAGCATTGTGTGTGTGTCGCGCAGAAGCTGCCATGTCCGTCAGTAGCTGCTCGTCTGGTTGTGGTTGAGACGGAGCTGGGGGGTGCATGTCCATGTCGAGGTGGAGAGGGCGATACGAGGTGCGATAAGCTCGTCGCGACGGGGAGAGAGAGAGAGAGAGAGAGAGAGAGAGAGAGAGAGAGAGAGAGAAGATGAACATACCTAGCATCGCCCGCCAAATGCCTCCTCAACGCGCAAAACGCCTTGGACGAGCCCAGCGCCTCGACATCCTCATGTGGGATCACAAACGGGCTCTCCATCGGTGTAGCGTATCCGTAGTCCATCGTATCTCGCTGTCGGCGTGGCGGTCTCGCTTCGCATCGGTATGCCAATCGGTCTATCTCGAGTCGGCACGAACAAGCTTCTTTAACGACAGGGCTAAAAAGCAAGCAGGCAGGCAGGAGGAGGGGGCAAAGCAATCAAGATGCCAGGGAAAGAAGACTCGAGGTTATCACTATTCCCTGCAACGGATGCCGTTCCCTATTTCACCCCCAAACGACGCGAACGAGCCTCCCTCATGCCCAGGAGTCCCACCCACTGCTGCTGCTGCTGCCGGGGTGGATCGATCCCATTGTAGATCTAGACTTGCATACTGCGCACCCCCCTTTCCTTATCCGCCCACGCTTGTGCATCGCCCGTATCCCACGACAACTTTATGTAGCCAACTAGCTGACGCCAGATGGCATCACAGCCGGCGGGGAACATGTGCGTTTCGCTTTCGGTCAGGAAACGCGGCGTTGGCGACTAGTCGATGCGGCGCATCAACAAGACTTACTTTTCTAGCGACTCGAGGGTCAACCAAAGAGGTGCACCTTCTCCCTTGTGTCTTCGTTAATTTAAGGGAAGCGACGTTGCTTATCTCATGCTTACACGCGCGTACGCGCCCTCCTCTCCTTTCCCCCCAACCAATTTGCGAGCATGATCTTCAAATGATGCAAGCCAGCTACACCGACCCGACCGCACCGAGGCCGATCAGACCGGGCATCGCGATCGGTCCAAAACGACGTCGTGGGCAGAGCAGTTCGCTGACAAGGTCGACCTTGCCTTTGCTGCTGCAAACCCCGCTGAAACACGTTTCGATAAAGATAATCCCTAGCCAAAGCGTTCGCGAGGCCGCTAAAACATCGCGACTTTGCTAATTGCCGCACTATTGGAATCACGTAGCGACGCGTATGACAACATCAGCTGCGCCATTTCTCAGCTTGCATAAGTCATGGCAGTGTCGTCTACACATCAGCGTGAGGGGTAATAACAACAGGACTGCGAGCGAGCCAGTCGTGTGCTATTGGAGATATCGTCCATTATATGAAATATGGATCCGAATTACGCGTATCACTTGCTGTACCGCGGCCGTAAACGGTCTCACCCCTCATCGTGGTACACAACATGCTACAATGACAGGACGAAGCCGTGCCCCGTAGGACCAAGAAATGGATCCGACAATCTAGGAAATCTTTTAGTGACGCTACAATGATTGATTCAGGTGCGAGCTGGAAGTACAAGTTTGCTGACGATAACGTTTGCGCTACGGGCGGCGGGCGCTCCCGTGATCGGCACTACAGTACGATTGAATTCCCTGTTTTCCTGCTCGAGATACGCCATGTTGGCGCGAACTGCTCATCACGCTGTTCAAATGACGCTGCCCAGCCAATATCGTTGCTGATAACGACGCCTCTTTCTCCCTTTTCATCTTGTGCCCTTACTCGATGCGTATCCACCACTACAGATGACCCCCTAGCACGTCCCAGGCGGCGATGCATCAGCTTGCTTGAAGACCATCGAAACGGCTGCTAGTGAGGAACGACTGAAACGTGCAGTCGCACTGTCGATCCAGAACTGAAGAGCAAACCGGAGAGGTGGCCGTTGGAGAATAACACCATATATAGCACCATGACAGTTCCGTGTCGCTGGAAGCGAGTACTTTGCTTCTATTGGTCTTGGCTACCAACATAGACCGCGTAATGAATCAGGTATCCTCTTGGTAGTCGCCTGTATTGCGATCCCAATAGGGGCAGCTCCAATGACGCGTAAGGTGTGTTTACATGTGTAACGCCGTCCGAAGCTTCTCTGCCTTTACCTAGTGTCTGAAACTGAAAGATGACAAAAGTCGACGCCTTCCTTCACCTGAACCAAAAAACCGAATATGATCCGTCGTTACTAAGGATGCGCCGTTGGGTACCGTCGGCAATCTGCTTCCTCCCAAAGGGATCCGTAAGGAGCATAGTGAGCTTCTCAGAAATCGGTCCCATCTCCTGTTTTGATACTGGTACAGGCGGGCTCAGAAGGCTTGGGTCGGGCTGAAGGATAGCGAAGATGCTGCTCTTCGACCTGCCGACCATTCGACGATGGACGTCCTGCAAGTGATCATACAGCGGCCAGAGGGTGTCTAGATAACGGGCTGCAACAGGTTCGCATGGCTTGCATGGCTCGAGCATGTCCATGCACGATTTGGCGTAAGCAAGATCTACCTCAACGCCGTCAACCTGGCCGTCCATGAGTTTGGTGGTAGCGCTGAAGAGGAGGCAAATGGCGGCCGAGAAGGACCAATAGATGATGATCCAGCAGCGGGTGGTCAGTGTACCATCAAAGGAAATCAGCCCCAACATGCGCGCAATGTTCTGAGCCGCCATCGCACACTCCTGTCGATATATCTTGACATCTTCGACCGATATGTTGTTCAATGAACATGCCGTGCCGTCGATAAGCTGGGCTTCAGCCGACGCCACCAGCAGTTGGCGATACAGTAAAACCAGCGCACCAAGATACATGATGTGCACCATAAGCACCGCGCGTCTTTGGTATATTGTCAAGTCTTGGGCTTCGCTCGATAGAAGCGTAGAAATCTGCAACGAGTGTGGAACTTCTTCGCGCCACTTCTCCAACTTCATGGTAAGCATGGTGATGTTTCTCTTGGTGGCCAATTCAGGAGAGGCCAATGTTTTTGCGACCTCGGCAGCGACCAAGTTGATCTTACTAGTCTGTGCGTGGATCAGCTCATCGATAGAGAGCTGTTCTGGACGGCATACAACGCAAGTCACCTGGGCATGTCAGTATAGTTCACATGGATGTACATTCCTAGCGACATACCTGAATGTCGTTGGCTGTCACCTCGGAGGGATAACCAAGCGTGTAGGAGAGCCAAGAATCCATGAAAATGAGACTCCGGAAGATCTTCTTACAGTTTTCGTTCGAGGCTAAGCGTGTTGGAGTTGCTACGGTCGGACACTTCCAACGGGCGATCTGCAATCCTGCAGCTGTGGCTTGTTAGCTTGGCGGCGCGGTTGTCAACGGAGAATGATCGTACCAATCAGATATTTAGCGCTCATATGCTTCTCAAGTAGCGAATAGAACGATAACGAGAGTAATAGACGCATTGTTCGGAAGTAGTCTTGTCTTGCAGTCTGCTCGTTGAAATGAAGAGTTCCAGATGCGTAAAGTAGTCGTCGCATCCGGTCAGGGAAAGCATCGACGTCGTAATGCGCACCCATAGCAGCAACTGTAAAACACTCGGCGAGAGTCATATCATCCACTTGCCTTTGGGGCCGGTAGATGCGATCGAGAATCTCATTGACTTGTTCGTAAGTCCACATAAAGAGAAGCGACCCAGTTCCTCGTACGAAGGCGTACATGGACCGTCGAACACGGTCTTCAAGCGGTAGAAACCCTTGACTGAACTGCTGAACGCCGCCTCTGTTGAGTATCTCGCCTCTGAGGGTAACAAGCTCACTGAAAGCCAATGTTAATGCATTATGACATGCTTCAGCCTCAGGCCCAGCAGATACAATGGAAGATTGGAGAGATACCGGACTATCTGAAGAGCTTGGACTAGCACGTGAGTATTGTCTGGTGTTATTGGAAGTGTCTGTTGTTGAGCGGCTGTTGCCCGGTCGTTGTTTGCCGGAGATTGAGGTTGTTTGCTGTGTCCTGAACTCGTTCAAGTAGGCTTGGTACTTTCGCCAGTTATCCGTCTTCTTGTACTCGTCCATTTGGGCTTCGAATTCTTGCATAGCTCGGGCAGCATTGCTCTCCCATATCCGCTTTCTCTCTGCGGGGAGCTCCTGCCATCTTCGACCAACCTCTCGCGCTATATCCACAAAGGACAGCTGGCTGACCTCAGGGTCGGTGCGGAGCTGGTCAGCGAAGTTGACATCTGACGGCATGTTAGATTGAACAGTGATGGTGCTTTCGTAAGAAGAGCGTACAGGCTGTCTTTGGCTTCTTTGGCGCGTTTGGGTCCGCTCGAGGGTGCCGCCTGTACCTCCTCTTCTCCCGTGGCGGCGGGGTCGTTGTTTGCCTTGTGAAACTTTCTAGAGCTGATGTCGATAAAGATGTTAGTTCCGGCGTGTTGATCTCTGGGTCCAGTGATAGTGATTGAGGGATTCCACGATACGTGGCAATCTCGCGCTGTAGTAATCTCCTGTGGCCAAGCTTGAACTCGAGCGTTGTCAGATCGTCCTCTGTGATTTCTACAACGCTCTCCCAGTTGTGGAACCCATTATTGGATAGAACCTGAGCGTACTGGGTCAGACCAATCCGCTCTAAAACTTCGGTGAGGTCTGGGATAGGAGAACTAGAAAAGGTAGGGATCGCCATGAAGAGTGACGTCTGTGGTGGGAGAAGATGGGAAACGGGCGAAATAGCATATATGAGGGTGGCCACACGGCATGGCAGGTGCTGCGACTATGGCCTCACAGGCGGGCAGAAGCTGACAGGGACGTTATAGGGTAGCGCGCGGTCGTGGCCAGTGGTCTGGACCATGTAGATGAAAAGTAGGGTGTTCGAGGCTCTCACAGCCCCGGCCCATTTTTGACACACACTAGTGGCAACAGCCGGTTTCTGCCACAGGGCAGGAAATTCTATGGGAATTCAAGACGCCGCCACACAAGGCGTGCACGGTATTTGTATTCTTCCATGACAATATCCATGGATTGTTCATCGCATTTGAACGCCAGATTCTGCAATTCCCCGGCTCTTCTGCAACCACCTAGGTACTACCAAGAGTTGTGGCACATGGCATTTCCGTCAGCACCGCGCTGAGTCCAGGCCTCGCGTCTCCATGCAAAGACAACCATCAGAATCATGTGGCCCACAGACTCACCACCAAGACGCGCTGTCGCTCAATTCAGCTGTCCGCGTCCAAGAGACCACACACGATGCTCCTGCACCATTCGTGGAGGGAACGCTACCCGAGGACCTTAACGTTGACCGCCATTCATACCACTCAAATACGTGAAGCAGCTATGGAATTGCTTTCCACCTCCCTCTTCCAGTCAGAAGCCATCATCTGCACTGCCGTGTCCCAGAGTGTGTAACGAACGACCGGGGGCCGCTGATCGAAAGCTGCTCGACGATCGTTTTTGAAAAGCAAGGCCTAGACTATTGGTGAATATCCGATACAGCGGCGCAGCATCTCGCCAGTCTTCTAGCTCGCCCACTCGGCCTCCCGCTTCCCATGCATTTCTGCGCCACAGCTCCGCGCGATATGTAGGAAATATGCAGTCCCATCAATCGACACGCTTTCTCCACAAACTTTTGCTGATCACAGACGTTGTAGATCTGCGCATCCCGGTCATTGGTAGATGGCATTTGACCTCCACACACTGAAACAAACAGCCTTGCGTGCCGTAGCACGTGTGCGAAGATTCGTTGACGGTTCCCTAGCCTGCAGCTACTTATAATCAGGCTCGTGCCTGAATCATACATCGATTTATGCTACACAAGCATTAGTATTGCGATTACATCGGAGGGTACAGTAACCGAAACATGAACGTGTGGCTAAATGACAGGCTGTCCTGCATCGCCAGGATTAGCGCGACCATTCAAGCCTCGTGCAAATAACTACAGACTGCCCCATGAAGACACTGTTGCTCGACTAACGCATCTTTGTACGTAACATAATCATCGAAAACAGATCAAATTTAAATACTATCCCGGACGCTACAGGTACTTTTGCATCAGTTCTTTTACCCGACTCAGATTCAGCCCTTCGATCTTGTTCCCGTTGCCTTCCATCGTCTCCGCCATACAGACCACGTTGTATATGGCCTCTTCAACCGCGTCAGCACTCGCCTCGAATAAGGCATTGATAGTCTGATCATCGGTCATTTTCACCTCCACCTCTCTCGTTTTGTACGGATCGACAGACGCTTGGCCTGCTGTGACGGTCTGGACGCGCAACTCGTTGGCTGTAGAGAAAGCGAGGAAGACATCGCCTGAAGAATTGGTGCCGTAACCGCCTACACGAGACAGTCCAACGGTGGCACGTTTGGCCAACCGTTGTAGTTGTTGCGGGTGAAGCGGGGCATCTGTGGCAAGGACTATGATGATAGACCCGTCTTTCTTGTCCTTCTCTTTTTTCACTTTAAACAGCAAGTTCGCTTGCGCCATTAGATCTGGGTCGTCAGGGTTCTCTTCAATCTTGCGTTTCTGCTCTTCATATATGATTCTTCCAATCGGCGCACCTCCAATCCTAAAGTCCCACATCTTGCCGTAGTTTGCCTGCACCAGTGCAGCAACGGTATAGGTCTTGCCATCTTCACCCGGCACTACACGAGAGCTAGATCCAGTGCCGCCTTTGAAATAATGGCAGATCATACCCGTACCACCTCCTGTGTTCCCTTCTTTCACTGGCTCGCTGCTCGCCTTGTCAATGCCATCCACAACGTGCTTCGGCGTAACAGCAAACTTGGACACATCGTGCAAGAAACCATCAAAGGTCTCGGCGACAACAGGCAGCAAGAACCAATCGACCTTCCCGCTCTTATCGCAGTTCTCACGGATGGCTGATTCGTATATGCCGTTGTACGCTGAGCCGACGCCGAAGCTCCCTGTGATGATGATGGGAGAAAAAAGAAGGCCCATTTCCTCGATGAGGTGCGCCCCAGTCATCTCTCCAGAACCGTTGAAGCGGAATATACCTGCGAAACAAGCTTTGTGAAACCAATCTTTGCGCGGCAAAATGGTTGTTACGCCTGTGTTGATGTCATTCAGTGGCGCATCGGGGTAGGCAGGCGATGAATGGATAGACTCGGTATGAACAAGCACGCCAGGGATGTCCGTCAAGCTGTTCTTTGGGCCGGGTTGGTAACGGCCAAGATAAAGCGTTGGTAACAAGTTGCGAATGCGCTGGCGCGGAATAACAGATTCCGGTAGAGAAGACATAGCGGGCTGGTTTCTGATCATTACAAAAGGCGATGACGTTTGTACAGTTGAGATGAAACTTGAAGAAGTATAGGGTTGATATATAGTAGCCTCGGTGCCTTACGATACTTATACCTCGTTTCCAACAATTTACCCGTCTTCATCAAGCTCTTAGCCGGCATGATTCTACTCGCACACTTGTTCCAGGCATCAGCATATCCTTCTTCTGAAGGGCGCAAGCCATACAAACACCTAACGAAGACGCCACGCAGATAGAAGAAGCCACATCCGGCAGGTACGAAGCATTGTGGATCACTCTACCATCGGGGTTCGCGATAACATTCACTGTATCAAGACGTTACTGGTTTTCGAGAGGTGGTAGATGTATGCTAGCAGCGAAGGAGCGAGAGACGAAAGAGTCATACGCGACGATCCGCTCGTTCGTGCATGATTGACGCAGTGGCTGCCTACTGACCGTTCCCCGCCTCCTTATTTCTAACTGCCCAGGTGTTCTCACTAGACATCGACCGCATCTGAGAGTGCAATCGCTCTCACGAGTCATGATGAGTGCAGACGACAAGAATCGCGCCCGCGTATATTTCCGAACCTGTTCACGACTCAGTTGCCAAGGCTCCTCGAACCGGTTCCTGCATAGCGCGTCTCTAAGGCTGCAAGCTCGGTACTTTCCAGTCGATTTGATCTCCGCAAAAATGCCGTGCACACAACCTATCTAACTTTGCTTCTACAAAGATGTAGCAAGCTCTAACTTAGTAAGGTATTTTTTTTAATTCAATTTTGTAATCTTTAAATATAAATTGATCAGGTAATAATAGTTCTATATAACTAGCTTTTCTTTATAGCTTTTAAGAATAAAAGTTCTCTATAGCTATTATATCTATAACGTTATAAACAAATTTATTAATAATTAACCTAGAGTTTACTTTGTCTTTAATCAAGTATATTTAAAGGTATAAACTAGATATAAACAAGCTTTATATTATAGAGTAATTAAGCTAGTATTGAGTAATATAGTCTAATAAAATACTAAATATATAAGAATAATAGAAGTAGAAGTATATTAATTAGTAGATATAAAGAGAAACTATTTACTTAAAATTAACTACTATTATAGCTTAGAAGAGCCTAGAGCAGCCTGAGGCCTAATAGCTAGTTTATATATATATTTATTTTCTATTTGGTGTTTTTAACATCTATTTTATTTATTTAATATACTAAGTCAAAGAGATATTTTAACAGAGATTCATGAAAAATTAATTCTAAATCAATTCCTGCAGAGTCTCAGCATGCTACCTCTCAGCCTACCCTTGGTTAGATGGGTTGCATCCTGCAAAATGCCTTCTCAGGGTTATCTATCGTAGTCGGTCCGCTGTAAGGTACCCCCACCCTTGCGATGGAGATGAAAAAGCTTGATACTTTCTTTGCATTCTTGCGCCACAGTCTTCACCACCAGCCAGCAAGATGCTCACACGATTTCTTGCGGTAGGGCTCCTGAGCCTCGTTAGGCCTGCCCGCGCGAGTTATGGATTCTATGTCGGAAAAGGTCTGACGCAAGACGGCAGCGTTATGCTAGGTGGAACTGGAGAGGAAGTGTCTTCGCATTGGCTTCAGATCTTCCCGGCCAAAGATCACGCCCCAAACGCGACGATTACCGTTGGAGTCACCGAAGATGCATCAATGCCAGGCCAGTTAATGAACATCTCCCAGGTTTCTCACACGTTCCGTTATCTTTCCATGGAATACTCCGACTTCGAAGGCTTCCCCTCTCCTCTGACGAACGGCGGTGTGAATGAAAAGGGCGTTGCTGTTCGAGACATTTGGGCTCAAAACCGGGACGACCTTATTGCCATGACACCAAACCCTCAGACAGGATTGCAATACTCGGACCTAGCTCGTATCGTCATGGAACGAGCGAGCACCGCACGCGAAGGCGTCGAACTCATCGGCCAAATGATAGCAGAATACGGATACGCCGATTACGGCGGCAACTCGCACCTGATCGCAGACGCGAATGAAGGCTGGGTCGTATGGCAGATGTCAGGAGGCAAGAAGCTCTGGGCGGCAGAGCGCCTAGGAGAAAACGATGTCCGCGTGCTTTACCCGGGCTACATTGAGGACTTCCCCGTCGATTTCCAAAACAGTTCAGACTATATGGGCAGCCCAAACATTGTGAGCTTCGCTGTCGAACAAGGCTGGTGGAACCCGAATGGTACCGAGCCTTTTAACATCTTCAATGCGTATGCACCCCAAGAGCAAGGATACACCGCGCGAGACGGAGGCGCAAAGTACATGTCGCAAGCCGCCCTTGAGGACGCTACCCGCGCGATGGCTCCGGTAACAGAGAAGGACCTCATCGAGCGCGTTCGCGATTACCGCATCTCAGACGACGAAGCCGGATACGGCCAAGTGGTCTCTCTTCGCGCAGACATGGATCCGGATCTTATTCGCATCTGGGTTGCACCGACCGGCTCCGTGACCGCGCCTTTCAACCCTTGGTGGCTGGGTGTTAAGAGTGTTCCATCTGAGTACGGTCTGCACCGCTATCTGTACAAAGACGCTGCCTCGACTTTCTTGGATATCGACTACCAGTACCAGGAAGCCACCCACTTTGCTGGTCGCATCTTCAAGCAGGTGCTCTACTATACTTGCTCGGATCCGGAAGCTTACCTACCCATCGTTCAGAACATGTTACACGGATTTGAAAACGCCTCGTTTGCGGATATGCAATGGGTGGAGCGCACTGCCAAGACGTTGGTCGACAATGGAATGCGTGATGACGCGCTGGAGCTTCTGACTTTCTATTCGCATACCAGGGCGGAGAAGGCATTGGCTCTAGGGAAGACTATGGCAGATGCGCTCGACGCATATGTAAAGCTCATGGGACAGTTCCGTATGCCGACTGGTGACCGTATTAACGACCCGGGACTTGGAGCTGAGACTGTGAACTGTTTGGTTGGATGGGACCCTGACCAACCAGCGGACAAGCAGAGACCCTTGAAGAGATTCAGACGTCAAGTATGATAGTGTTGTGAATAGGATACAAGACCCAATACATCAGTTGCTCCTGCCGAATGTGTGGTATCATCTCAAGTCAAGAGAACCCTGGGGATGCATTGTTCAGCACACTACCCAGCCCATTCACCGTGGCGCCTCTGACTCCTCTCGTAAGGCCAGTCGCCGCGAAAGAATTCGTCCATATAACTCGAATATCCAACTTACCCTCCTTTGAAGGTACTGAGATTACTACTAGTACCGGTTCCTATACAAAGCTAACACTAGAGAGAATTTTTAGGTCGTAGTGAAGCCGTTTGCAAGCCAGGAACCGTCGTAGCATGATGACTCTCCTCATGATAGATGCTACGCTCTCGCCAAAGTGCTTTCACTGTTGGTCAAGAAAAGCGCAACGTCACCGCTGATTTCAATCCAGTCGCTGTCTTGCTCTCACCTCAATTTGCGCTCTAAGAGACCCAACTCTACCCGCATTATCAACCTTCAATCCTACACCACACTTTTGTGTTTTCTCTTCTCAATCCCAACATGGCTCTTACTAACCAACAGCTCCTTGACCTCGATAAGAAGGCCGGTCAGCTACTCAAGCTCAAGATCCCTGGCCGCGTTTTCCCCTCCAGCTCGACTTTGTGTTTGTCAACTACAATCAATTTGCCGCTGCGAAATTCCTCGCCCGCAAGAACAACCAAGACATCAAGGTCTGTATGGCGATATGGCATGGGCAGATCAGCCAGACCCAGTCGTTCTCAAGCTGGTGCATAGAAGTTTGCTTCAACGTCCTTCTTGCGCACATTGTCCTCGACACGCCTGACGCGCGCGCAAGTTTCTCGCGAAGAAGCTCGTCATCTTCCTCGAGCAGTTTGTCGCAGCCTGGCTAGAGACTGCAATGCATGTCGGGGACGACGGCAAGGAGAGGCGAGACTATTGGATAGCTCGTCTTTGGCGCACAAGTCAGTATGACTTGATGCATTGGGGTAGACAGGCTAGGAACAGGATGGCTGATGCAGTCAAGGCGCTTGGAGAATGCGTTCCTCCGCAAAAGTACGACATGGGCGAATTCTGGAACGTCGCTTACCGGATGTCAGCGGAGGAGTCCAGGGAGCATGGATCTGCATGGAATCTGCAGTTCGTTGTCTACAAGGAGAAGAAAGGGAAGGCTGTGGCGAATGCTGTATTCACGGGCTTCAGTAAGCTCTCCGTGGATGAGACGGTTCCTGATTACCTATCAGAGGAGCTGCTCAATCAGCCATTGGTGAAAGCGCTGTTGACTGGAGTGCGGAGTGCGGGGTGTGGAGCTACAGCTTTCAGAGAACCACACCGGCTGGATAGATCCTGAAAGTGATCCAGAACAAGGGTGGAAGGAACTGGAGGATATTACAGAGCGCAGGAAGAACATGTCATTTCTCAAGGCATACAACTTTACACGAGTGTGGGTGTCGGGGATAACTAGTAGTTGTCTGGCAGGGGTTATGATAGTTTTAGGGTGACTTTATCCGAGTGCCTGGTACACTTCAACAGCTCTCAACATTGTACACACTGCTGTAGAAGACCTTGAGGTACATCAGACTGCCTTGAATACTAATTGGATTTATCGGAAAGTTGGGTGCAAAGGTACCTGGGCAGTGACAGAAGCCACCAGTTCAGATGCCGGTTAAGATTTGGAAATCCACAACACCACAGGGCATCCAGTGGTCAAGCAATCCAAGGTCAGTCCAAACATCCAAATCACAGTCAAGGCCAGGGTGACGGGCAACTTGAAATGTACTGTTTCATTTCTCTTGCTTCGTCATCTCGCTAAAATGCTCAAGGTTGTAACCGCCTCCAGGTGTGCAAGTATAAAATCATCAAGTCATGGTAGCGTTAGCCATGTTCCCCCCTGAGCCATGGCGCAAGACCGTTTGTACCACCCAATCATGCACTCGACTGCTTCAAAGCCTCTAGTTTCTCGACCTGTCTCTTCAGCATGACAAGAGCACCTAGACTTATCTTCCTTAGACCGTCACGCTCTCCTTCTTCGCTACCGTCAGCGCTTCGATCAACAATGTCCTTGGCGGCTTCGATGGCTTTGTCGAGGAGTTTGGGTGCGCCATCTTCCTGACTTTGGTATAGGTACTGTAGCTCCTCTTTGAACGGCACGACTTCGTGGGTGAGTGCATGATGTATGAATGCGCGGGCACGGAAGTATGCTCGTTCGGTGTAGAGGGCGGAACTGAGCTTCGTCTCTGGCGCTGAGCGATGAACGTCGTAGCCTGCTTCGTTGTAGTATGGTTCCTTGACTAGCACGAGACCCATGATTGAGACCAGAACTTGCAGTAGGGTACTCTTTGCGGGACTCCAGCTCTCGTTGCGCTCGTCGGTATGCCAAGTACCCAGTAGACTCAGACAGATCTTGCCATCCTCATACAGGTTCGGGTTGACAGGTCCATTGCCATTAGTCCAGCTGTGGAAGAAGGCCTCTGGGGCTTGCTGTGGGTATGAGGAGCCGAGGTGAAAGTCAATGACGAAGGGGGCGTATTCGTAGGGTGTGTCGTTGGGACCGATCACAAGGACGCGAAGGAGATCAAGCCGCGACTCCCACGTGCGGACGAAAATGCCTGGCGGGAGGGAACCTCGGAGTATCTTGTGCTCCTTTGCTATCCTGCGCATGAAAGCTGATGACGAAGCTGACGACTGTGAGAGGTAATGATGGGAAGAGGGTGGGGCGTCTTCGAGGATAAGAAAGGATGCTGGTCCATCTGCGGGCTTCTCTGTGTCCTCTTCTTTTGCTGGCCCTGTATCATCTTCTTCAGCAGGTTGCGCCGTAGATTGCTCTTTGATTTCCGGTGACTTGTTTTCAGGAGTAGTCTTGGATGTATCGACGCCTTCTTGCGTAATGTCGACCAGATCGGGCATTGATGCATCGGTATCACCACCATCGTCATCGTCCTCGTCATCATCATCATCGTCTTCTTCTTCCTCCGTTGACCAGTCCCCTTCGTCTCCAACAGGCTGCTCTCCATCCATGCCCTCGTACTCGATCCACATTTCGTTGAACGACGCCGAATCGAAATCGGAATCTTCGTCTTCGTCAGAGTCGTCGATGTATTCACCCTCAAGCGGATCCATGTTACCGAAATCGTCGGCCATGTCGCTGCTGTAGGCGAGAGTGACGCTTTCGTATGGAACCTTGACATCCACAACAGGCTTAGCAGCGCCAAGGCGCACGGTGAGCTTTCCGTCCAAGCCCAAGTCTATGACTTCTCCAAACCAATTGGGACCTGTAACGTTGAGCGGTGTCTGTACGCCTTGGATTGAGTCGGGATGCACGAGGACGAAGTCGCCGCGCCTACGGGTAAGGGCGAGGAAAGAGTAGATGTCATACAAGCTGACATGCTCAACGGTATCGCTCAGCTCTCCAGTCTTTGAGGGTGGGAGCAGGTCTGGACCAAAGAACTCAATAGAAGGATTCCTAAACCATCGCACAGTGGCTATTCGATCCCGACCCTTGACGGTCTGAACCACACCTACTTTCGAAGGCTTCTTTGTCTCGGACTTTTCAGTGTTCTCGCCGTCACGTGCTTGTTTGGAAAAGACGACTTCACCAGGCCAGACCTCATCGTCGTCTTCTACGTTGGGGTCTGGTAGCAGGGAAGAGCTGAGATCGTGTGTAATGGACAAGTCTTGCCATTGTACGGTGACCTGGCTGTGAGTCTGCATCACCAAAAAGACGTTGAGATCATATCCCAGGCTTTCGGTGCGCGCAATCCGCGTCACCTTTCCTTGTGGGTACCCGTTGGGCAGTGTATTTGTACCATCGTACTTGACAGCAGCGCCAGCAATGTCCTTGAAGCGCACCCGGTCACCCACAGCAACGTCGGTAACATGGTACGACTTGTCGACGCCGTTTTCAGAGACGGGGAGTGTTGTGGCGGTGCCTCCGGAGGCGTCGTATCGGTAGAAGGTGGGGCTCTCAAATTCATCTCGACCGAGTGTTGCTGGTGGTTCGTCGGCGTTGAAAGCGACGTTGCGGGCGCCGATGCTTCTTGATAGCCACTGCACGTCGATGTCGGACGCTCGCGTCTCGACGACCATGCCCACGGGCGGTACGCTCGGATCGTATGCGCCAAACCTCCAACGGCCCCGCCGCAGGTTGCCCTTTTTGGTCTTGACCGTGTCTCCCACGCTGAGCCGGTCGAGTGTAGTGTCGTCCTGTTCCAGCTCCGCGGGATCCTCGACGACTACGACCGAGTTGTTGGCCAGCCTAATGGCGACCTCGTCGTATACGTTCTCTACCCGCCCCACCCAGTCGCCGTAGACGACCAGGGCGCCCTCGACGAACTCGTGCACATTGATGAGCTCGTCGGCTGGCACGCTCCGGATGGACAGGTCGTCGGTGGTTGCTTGGGTGATCTGGCCGCCGTTGAAGCGGGTGGCCGGGAAGAGGGTGCAGACTGCCTGGGTGCCGATGACGGTGCCGCTCATGTGATCCTCCGCCGTCCTCTTGACCACGTCGCCAACGTACAGCGCACGATCCAGCAATTGCAGATGGGCCTCTGGTATCAGCTCCGTCTTGTACTGTGTCTGCCAGGACACCAGCACCGTCCCCCGCGGCGGGATGCCATCCTTCATGAACTTGGCGAAGTCGTCGAGGGGAATGTCGGCGTGGCGCTCAATGTCGTCGGGGTAGTCGCGCTGGGGCCGGGGCTCGTGCGAGTCGACGTCGCCAAAGGAGCGTTCTATGATGCCCACGCTGTACTTGTCGTCGGTGAGCCCCACGGTATCCTCGACGCAGAAGACGACATGCTGCGCGCTTTGCATTTGGCGGGTCGAGGCGGGCGGCGATGATCAATATTCGACTGGAGCGGTTGCGGCGAGATCGGGACAGCTTGGGCGGCAGCTGCGCGTCGTCGGTCAGGAGGCGATGGCGGAACAGGTCGGCGGGGAAGCGCTCAGGTGCGGCGGGCGTCGGGGGTCGAGGGGCGCCGGGGGTCCGGGGGAGTCGTGTCGTCTGGGTGCTCGCCGTCGCCGTCGACGAGTGCTGCGGCGGTGGCAGAGGCGGCGGCAAGGCCAGGACAGAGGGCGCTAACAGCGGCAGGGGTCCGCCCCGTGGCACCTCCGCCCGCAGCCCGACACGCTCACCTTCTGCGCGCGTCACGGGAGCAGCGAGACCTGTCGACATGGCCGACCCGCTGTACGAGCTGCTGGTGCCGTACCTGGACGCCCAGGACGCGCCGCTGCGGCCCTCCCCGACCGACGCCGTCACCACGGCGTACCTGGCCCGCCTCACCACGCGGCCGCTAGCCGCCCTCTCGTCCTCGGAGCAGCAGTCGCTCTCGCAGAGTTCGCAGGCCATACTCCGCTCCCTCCAGGCGCTCTCGAAACGGTCACACAAGGCAACTATATCCTCGGCCGACCACCTGCTACACCTCGGCGCGGCACTTGCGCGCATCGGGCAGCATGCACGCACCGTGCAGGCAGGCCTTCCGGACCTGGAGGCGGCGGCGCAGACCTTCTCCGACAAATACAGCAGGCGCGCAGACAATGCGGTGCTAGACCGGCGGCGAAAGGCCATGCTGCTCGCCCGGAACATTGACCGCGTGTCCGACGTGCTCGACCTGCCCACCCTCCTCTCCTCGGCCATCAGCTCCTCTACCGCCGCCGCCCAGGCCCTGTCGTCCACAGCCACCGCCAACGCCAACTATGCCTCGGCCCTCGATCTGCACGCGCACATCAGGCGCCTGCACACGCTGTACCCCGATTCAGCACTCGTCTCCTCGCTCGCTGCCCAGGCGGAGCAGGAGATGAAGACCATGACGGCCAACCTCATAAGCTCGCTCCAGAGCCAAGGCATCAAGCTGGCAGCTGCCATGCGAACGGTCGGCTGGCTCAGACGCGTGGCCCCCGAACTGGACGAAGCATGGTCGACAAAGCAAGCTGGCATAGCCGGTGGAGAAGGCACGCTGGGCGCGTTGTTCCTCGTCTGTCGCCTCGTCTGCCTCGAGTTGATGCTCACCGCACTCGACCCTCTGCGCGAGCTGGCCGACCAGGAAACAGACAAGCGGACAACTAGTCCAACCAAAGCCGACGCGGGCTGGGCCGTGGGCCAACAGACGGAAAAGTACTTGAAGAAGTATCTTGAAGTCTTCCGGGAGCAGAGCTTTGCCATCACTTCCATGTACAAGAGCATCTTCCCCTCCGCCTTGCCACCACCAGGCTCCGACGAAAGCCCACCGGCCCTACAGCCAGTCACCGCTTCCAACCCGCTCCAACCAATACCATCAGCCCTCGCAACGTTCCCGCTACACCTCGTAGAAATGCTATTCGACCTTCTACGAACATACCTTCCAAACGTACAGGATGCTTCGCAACGAGATTCGCTCCTCACCCAGGTCTTGTACTGCGCCGGCTCGCTAGGCAGATTAGGCGCTGACTTCAGCATGATGATTGCGCTGCTGGAACAAGACTTGCGAGCCGAGTTGGACCAGGGAACACATGACACAGAAGGGTACAAGGATGACGAAGAATGGGTACAGGTCATGAAGAAGCATCGCGTGCAAGCCTCGAGGCTTGAGCTGCTTGCTTCCGGTGTGGGCGCGGGAAGGACGAGTAGTCCTGTAGAGACATCTGCGAGCCCCTTACGATAGAGCTGCCGACAGTGACCTTGTTTGAAGAAGCTCGTCCTTCCTAGGCCACCATCGTGGCCGCAGTCTACCCTCGAGGTATATGCTGCATTTTGTTGCCTCAACATCCAGTGCCAGACATGGTGAGAACCTCCAGGATCTATCGTCGGGAGACATTCAGAGAACAAGAGTCACCTGGTGTTTGTCTAGCGAAAGTACCTTCTGCTTCTGAGATAGGATATGACCTGACTGCTCTTTGGTAACGAGTACGAAACTGTCCATATTCGAGAGGCTGCCATGGACCTCAACAACAAACGCATCCTCCAACTCCATCACCGAGTCAAATCATCAGACATGTGCAACTAGGCCACCATGCCCGTCTTCAATCTATACCCTTTTATTTTGGTCGCTTCAGCCTCTCCAAGTTGGATGATACAACCCACATACGAACATGTGAACATCAGTGCGAGTAATTAGTACCTTTTTATCGAGAGAAGATGCACATTCCGCGCTTAGTCTAAACTTGGTTACGTGAGTGACTCTAGACTTGAGCGGTGCTCCATCTCATAGTCCAGCACCTCCAACCCCGCATCCAGCGTACTGATACTCAATAGCGTCGCCAGCTCCAACACCTCCATAATCTCTTCCTTCGTCCCACCATAGTTCAACACGTTCCGCATATGCAGCTTCAGTCCCGGCTGGTACATGTGCGTTGCCGCAGTATCAAATGCACAATATACTAGCTCTTTGACCTTTGGCTCAAGCACTCCTTTGCCACCCTCGTTTGTCCACGGCACCGAACTGAACTCTGTATATGCATCGAAAAAGTCGGGCGCGATAAGTAGCATTTCTTCCCACAGCGTGTTCCAGTAGCCACGCTTTGTCTCGAAATCCTGCTTCAGAGCGAGCTGTTGGGGATTCATGTTTGATATGCCTTTTGGCATGGCTTCGCCGCGCTCTTCGAGGACCTCAAAGAGGATTGGTACGCCGACTGTCGACGCGTGGATGCCGAGTGTAGATGTGAGACACAGTGTTTCGACGACTTCCTCGCGAGAAGCGCCTGCGGCTAGGGCGGCGCGTGTATACCGATGTATGTTGGGAATGCGCAAGTGTGTTGATGCTGCGCTTACAGCCAGAGAAATCAGCGCTTGGATCTTGGGAGAGAGGTGACTAGTTCTTTTTGGTACTGCCGTCAGCCGTACCGATGCAGCAAACATCTCTGGAGAGTGTTTGAGCAGCCTGGCCCAAGACTCATCGAATGCTGCACCGCCGAGCTCGGCATCGAAGCCGTCTTTCAACTGCTGATTCTCTGGAGAGATTGGAGAAAGGGACATTTTTTCTCTTCTTCTTCTTCTTCTTCTTCTTCTTCTTCTTCTTCTTCTTCTTCTTCTTCTTCTTCTTCTTCTTCTTCTTCTTATGTGCAGTCCAGAAGTAGCACGTTGATCTCTTTAGTACAACGATTCAAGTAATGGTCCGGGAGGATTCGTCGTCGTGAGAACCTTTGCAATGATTACGATAGAGCTAGAGTAGATATTGCATGGGATATTATCACTAAACCCAGCTTGTACGTTTTTTCCTGTTGCCTCGAATCAAACAACGGTATGCGTCCATTAGTTCTCACCTCGGATGGTGTGGTGTTGGAGGGGTTGGTGACCAAAAAGGCCCCACATATCCCCAACTCCTTGGGGGTGGGGAAGCACAGGGACCGACGCATTAGCCCTTGCACGTTATTCCACCAAACTATGAATGTTGGGCGTGACTTGGGCGAGAGAAAATGTGTGCGCTGTTGTGCTACTAAGCAGAAGCCATATGTGCCCAAGCGACATCATCAGTGTTTGACAGCCACCGGTAGTTATCCATGCTTTAGCTACACACACCGAAAAACCGGGTGCTGTTCTTTGGATCACTTTCCCACTCGACATCGTGTGCAAAGATGATTTCTATGCCCTCCTTCTCCAACATTCTAATCCTTTCAATCGTCGTCTCGGCTTGCTTTCTGTTGGCGTGTATACAACAGACGTGTCCATGAATATCGTTCCATTCTCCAATTGTCTTCTCGCCAGTCAAAAGTCGTCTATCGTGGCAGGCATCACCACCCAAGTATATTTGGTGATCAGGAGACGTTCGTGCAAGAAGGTTAATATGGCCTGGTAGATGACCGGGTGCATTGACAATAAGAAGCGAGCCGTCTTTGAAAAGATCCAAGACTTGGGGGAGGTTTCCATGTGGCTGCCAAAAGCCTTCGAAGCTGATGTCGTCCATTGTGATGTAAGAATCATGCCTTTTCATCGTGTGTGCTGAAGGTTCCGATAGTTCAATGGTCCGCCCCTTTGGTAGAAGATCATGTTCGAAGAAGGAGTGACCGCCGTGCAGAGACGGCGAAGTGCCATGCAGCAAGGCAAGTGAGCCATGACCGACAACAAAGGTCGACGTGGGGAAATCTCGAGGTTCACCAATGTGGTCCCAATGTACCTGCCATAGCCGTTACCTACCATTCGTAACGCGATGTACTGTGACTTACATGCGAGTAGATCACATAGTCAATGTCCTCGGGTGCTAATCCACCCCTCGCAAGACTCTTGATGACGTCCGGGTTGGTACTCATTGGCTGTCTCGTCTCGACATGCTTTTGTATTGCTGGCGCATATCTCTTGACATCCCTTCTCAACCCTAGATCAAAGACAATGCGTGTCCACTTCTCAGTGCTGTGATTATAATGCTGTACTAGAAATGCCAACGAAGGAACCGTTCGGCGCGCGTCCCGAGAAACAGGGTGTACGAATTGGTACTCTGGAAGCGAAAAGTGGCCGCACGATAATGCGTGCACAGTAACAACAGCTGGTTTTGTGGTATCAAGATCCACGGACGAGTTACTGGTAGACATCTTCTTCAAGAGACAGTCGAGTAGCCCGTAACAATCGTTGATTAGTGATGGGGTCGACAGAATGCAGCTAACTAGGGCGATATCTGTAAGTGCTCGTCTGCACAACCAGATGCGAAGAGACGGCATGTGAGATCTATGTTTGACTAGCCCACGAACATGCTGGATTTCAGGTGACATTGGGGTAAGGGGAACCTAGTCCGTAGTATCCGTTGGGGACGCCCCCACCCCGCTTTGCCAGCCGCAGCTCGCTCATGACGCGTTCCGGAACGGTAATGTTGACCTGAATTGTTTCTCGACATCCAAAACAGCCTTTCAAGTTCATCGCTAGTCTTCCATAGCAGGCTGAACAACCTGAAGCTTGAAAGGCAACGCTCTGACGCCCGTTGAGCACGCGACTCCATCATGCCGCATTCGTACGACTTCAGAAGACTGGGCTTCATCGGCCTTGGTGCCATGGGAAAACCGATGCTCTCGCATCTCGCCAAAAAACTGCCTCAGGAATCACGCATTTGGGTCTACGATGTAGTCGAACAGATGGTAGACGATGCATGTGCAGAGTTTCCAGATCGAGTGCTGAAGGCGAAAAGCGCCAGAGATGTTGCGGAACAAGTCGTAGGTCTAAGCACCGTCGCATTGGGCCGATCACTAACGAGCAGGCAGGACACAATCGTGAGCATGGTTCCTGAAGGTGCACACGTACGATCCGTGTATCTCGACCCTGAGAATGGCGTTTGCAGTACCGATATCTCGAACAAGCTGCTGATCGACTGCTCAACCATAGACACAGCAACAAGCCTCACCGTCAAGGACCATATCGCGAAGACATTTCCCTCAGCTTTATTCTATGACTCTCCGGTCAGTGGTGGCGTAGTAGGAGCTACCAAAGGCACCATCGCATTCTTTTTAGGCTGTGCAGAGTCAGATCCTAATATCGAGCGTCTTACATATCTGATGGGTCTGATGGGAGGGCAAATAATACCCTGTGGGGGACCTTCGCTAGGACTTGCGGCAAAGTTGTCGAACAACTACCTCTCGGGCATAATTGCCATAGCCTGCTCAGAAGCTTTCGACATGGGTATGCGTAGTGGGTTAGACCCTCGAACATTGGCCAAAGTATACGCTGCGGGTACTGCTCAGAACACCATCTGCGACAAGTTCTGCCCTGTTCCACATGTATACCCTGAGGCTCCATCTTCGGGAGGCTGGAAACAAGGTTTCAAAGTGCAGCTAATGCGCAAAGACTTTGGGTTGGCGGTGGATATGGCGAAACGAGTAGGCTCACGAAACGTACTTGGGGAGGTTGGTTTACAGACATATGATGGTGCTGCCAACGATACGCGTTGTAGGGACTTGGACTCGCGCGTGGTGTATCGCTACCTCGGTGGACAAGAAGATTGGCAAATCAAGACGAATGGCGCATAAGCGGTTATCGATAGTATACACCATCGCCATCAAGCCGGGTGTATTTGGGTCGCGATTCGCTGTTTGTGGTTAGTCCCATTAGCGTCATGCCGAAGTTGGAGTAGATTGGGGACACTTGGGGTAAAGGCCGAGGACCGGCCATGAAGTGGCCAACGCGGGGCAGGCATGATGCCTTGTTACATAGCCAGCGTTGATAGTAAGAGACCGCAGTCAATAGACAACCTTAAGGTCATCTTTCTCCCTTACCTGAACACTCATTCTAGGCAAGTCGAAAAAAGCTTCATTTCTTCCAAGCCACATCGATCCTCTTTGCGTATCGAAGGAAACAGCCGCCATCATGTCGACCGACCCAAAGCTTGACGACCTACATAAGCAGCTTTTCGATGAGGGGCTGAAGATGAGACGGAGTGTAGTGGGAGACGAATACGTCAACCGTGCACTGGAAAATGGCTCCACGGAGTTCTCACGAGCCGGGCAGGAGCTCGTCACCGAGATGTGCTGGGGTTACGCGTGGACGCGTCCGGGTCTCGACAAGAAGCAGAGGAGTCTCATCAATATTGGCATGCTCATGGCGCTCAATCGCGCTCCTGAGCTCGCCGTGCATGTGCGTGGGGCGAGGAACAACGGTCTTTCCGAGCTCGAAATTCGCGAGGCCATCATCCATGCAACCACATACTGTGGGGTGCCAGCTGGCGTCGATGCCATGAAAACAGCTGAGAAGGTCCTAAACGACATGGCAGAGAAAGGGGAAATGCCGCGAGAGTTGGGCAACAGGAGCGGGAGGGCATAGCGACGCTCGAGTGGTGATGACGGTGGGAACACGTCGCGTCAGAACTGCGTCGCAGCCCCGGAGGTGGCTGGGAACGTGGCAACCGGGCCCGGGTTGGGATGAAATAGGTGCACGATGATCGTTATAGCCACACAAACACTCACAACACACAGTCGCATAACCTCCTGTTGTACATCCAGTCTCTTCCAACATGATACGTGAACTTCGGGTTGTGGGCACTTGCCACAAACGTGATGATTGGCCGCTGTCCCGCTACTTTCCCGCACCCCGCATATGAACCGTCGCGTCTCCTCCCGCCTCTTCCCCACAATCCCACAACCCTTCTCCGACCTTGTCGAACATCACTTGCTGGCTCCAAGCTTCGTCTGGCTACTCCAGCTGCTCCAAAATCCGCGTGTCACTTACCAAGCTTGTCGCGATTGGGCCTTGGGTGAGTGGAAGAGGTGGCATTGGTCTTTAATGGAAGCCGCTACCAGCAAAGAGCAAGTCCCGCAAGCCCAGCCGGGGAAGAAGGAAAAGCGTTTCCAATGTCCACACTGCCAACGCGCCTTCGCTCGGCTCGAGCATCTGCAGCGTCATGAACGAATTCGTAAGTCGTGCGACGCGCATCGCAAGCTATCTCTGACAAGCATCAAGATAGCGGTGTGAAGCCCTTCAGCTGCTCGGAATGCAACTATTCATTCACACGCAGGTATGGCACGCTCAGATCTACACGTAGCGTTGGCTAAATACTGCATTGAAGTGACCTGCTCGTCCGCCATGAGCGACTCACACATCGCAAAGAGCAGACTTCCCAGCAGATTCGTCCGCATACACCGGCTGAAAGTACATACAGCTCGGTCGAAACTCGGCCACACAAGCGCACGCGGTCGAGTTTCGATGCCGGACGCCCAGTGCCGGAGGTACCCAGCACAATATCCTCGCCTGCCGTCTTGGACATGCAATCGTCTCAACACGAGCCAGCAATGTCACATGCCTCTACGACCTTTGGGCAAAACAGCGGCTGCTCTTTGACAGCGCTGTCAATGGCTGCAGAGTATCAAGCTCTATATGGTAACATGGCGGATCGTTCATCTTATAATGCGATGCAAACATCAATTCCTTCGCACACTGGAACTGTCGCTGCGTCAGTGGAAGTTGCGCCTTCAATAATGTTTGCAGAGCCTTCTGGTCAGAGCTACGAGTCGATGTTTGGCGAGTCGCTTGACAGCCTCACTTCATTCCTTGATAGTGAACCCCTAAACTCGTACCATTTCGCGTCTTGGATCAACACTGAACAGCCCATGCCTTTCTTCTCGCCAGACTCTCTTGGGTACAGTCAGCAAGTATTGACCGAGCCGGATAGAACAAAACCGCCCACACCTGGCTGGAGACCTACTCAATTAGACGAGCCGCCACCTTCGCTATCACGATTCGGTTCCCGATTCCCTTCTTTGCAGCCCGAAGATCAACCCTCGCGCAAACGATCATTCGGAGACATTTCACACAAAGACTGGCAAAGTATAACCGAAATGCTTCACCAATTTTCTGCTGTCATACCCAGCGACTTTGTCCTGCCCACACGACTAGCGTTGTGCAGGTATATCGCCGCGTACATCAACGGATTCCACGAGCATATGCCATTTCTCCACATACCCACTATGTCAGTGCAGACGTGCTCGATTGAACTACTGCTAGCACTGGCAGCTATCGGTGCACAATATACTTTTGAAGGCGAAAGGGGTATTGAGCTGTTCGAAGTAAGCAAATCGATTGCGACGCATCGTATCAGGAAGCGCGATACGCGTTTGGTGCGGCTTCAACATCATTCCGAGTCAAATTGCTCGTTACCACAGAACCTCCAATATGACGCGCAAAGTCCCCCTTGGAAGGGTTCCGTCTCGGGACCGCTGGGTTTGCCATCTGAAATAGATGACCCCATTCTTGGGGAAAATCTCATGCAGACTGCACAAGCCCTACTCTTGCTGATGGCGTTATGTACCTGGGCCAAGCACAAGGAAATCCTCCGAGAAGCGCTCGCGATTCAGAGCATCTTAGCTACTCTTATTCGAGACGACGGACTCGAAACTACATCTCTACAAGAGAACATATCCTGGCCGGAATGGGTCCAGCGCGAAACGATCAAAAGGACGAAGTTTATCGTCTATGGCTTCTCTAACTTGCATTGTATTGTCTATAACATTCCTCCCTTTATGCTAACAAGCGAAGTGAAGTTAGCATTACCGTGCAGTGCTGCGGAGTTCAAGGCGCCTACAGAAGCTTTGTGGAAGGAAGCGAGAAGGAAAAGCGCACCGGAAGTCTTGTTCCAGGATGCACTCAAACGTCTGTTCACGAAAGAAGGCCGAGACGTTACAGAGTGCAACTCTTCATCTGGCAACTACGTTCTGATTCATGCTTTAATACAGCATATCTTCTTCTTACGGCAAATTGCACGCTGCCGTTTTGAAGGGCCGGGCGATCTCAGTACGGAAGATGTTGCATCGCTCGAGAACGCTTTGCGAAATTGGCAGCTTGGGTGGCGAAACAACCCCGAATCCTCATTAGACCCTATGTCTCAGAACGGTCCTGTTGCTTTCAACTCAACAGCCCTACTCCGCTTAGCATACATCCGTCTATATGTAGACACAGCAGGCAGGGCTTTGGAAACACGGGATCCGGTGTTAATTGCCAATGCTTTCCGCGCCGGACCTGCGATAAGACGTTCACCAAAGATAACAAGAGCTGTGCTACACTCGGCCCACGCGCTCTCTATACCCATCAAGATAGGATATCGTCTTGTAGCCAAGACGCAGTCTTTCATTTGGAGCATTCAACACTCTTTATGTACGCTTGAGTGCGCCTACCTCATGAGCAAATGGCTTGAGGCCCTCTCGGTACGACAAGCAGATCCGCCGGTCACGGAAGACGAGCACAAAATTATTGCGATAGTCAAGAGCATGTTAGATGAAACTGAGTTCGCCATACCAGCCGGTATTACGCCCGACTCGCCCAACTTTACGCGACTTCTCAGCGCGGGAATGCTCAGGGTCTGGGCCATGATCTTCAAGGGATCTCAAACGTGGGCCATTGTTGATATCATTGGAATTTCTCTCAATCTGTACGCCGACATGCTGGAGTCTGGGTGAGTCGCTGCGTCAGGGTAGTAACTCAAAAATTAATCTTTTCCTGGATGCGCCTGCTGTCCGCCATCAGGGTACTCTATAGGCGCTATATAATGTGCAAAGAAAGCCCTTTAGACGGATGATGGCGGTAAGGACGGAGATACTCTATTACTTGACCTACCCTTTGAGAGACATGTCCACTACCAGCTTTCCACCCTGGGCTTTGAGGTATTCGGATACAAGCTCGTTCAATTTTTCCAAGGGGAACGAAGTCGACAACGCGCGAACACCATGTTTTGCGGAGAAATCAAGCATCTCGCGAAGCACTTTGTTGCTCCCCACCAGACTGCCGATGATCCTGATGTCACGAAACACAACGTCCCGCGAATTGATATGAAACCCTTGTTCTGGGAACGAGACCACAGCACACGTCCCATGCGACTTGAGTAGCGACCTAGAAGTTTCGTGTACAAAGTCAGCGCATGTATCACACGCAGTTCGTACATGGGGGCCTTTACATGCCATAGTCAAAGGCTGCTTGGTTTTCAGGCAACACGATTACTGCGTCTAGCCCCATCTCACCACGATTCTTCTTGCCGTCCTGGCCACCAATTTCCTGAACGATTTCGGCAGATGTCTTGTTTCGGGCATCTACAATATACGGCCGTGGATCAAGTCTCGAGGCGACATCTTGTGCGAGCTTTAGGGGCTCGTCTGCTGCTTCAATACCCAGGACTTTGTAGCCCATCTTGATGCCGTACTGTAATCCCAAATGTCCAAGGCCGCCACCAGCGCCCAATATGCCGACTCTGTCACCTTCCTTGAGGCCACATCTCTTGAGCGCTCCGTATATGGTCACCCCAGCGCACATCAGCGGCGCAGTCTCCACTGCTGTCAGACCGTCTGGTATCGGTGCTAGTTGCCTTGCATCCACCACAGCGTACTCCGCAAACCCTCCGTCTTTACTCAGCCCATTGTTCTCTGCGCTGACACAGTTTACCGAATAGCCTCCCTCGTCCATGGCGACCGGATCGAACACGCGTTCGTTCCTGCATTCGAAACAGTCGCCGCAAGCGTGGAACGACCGACCTGGTACGCCAACTCTTGCGCCAATTCCAAATGCGCTGGCCTCTTTGCTAGGCTTTTGAGAGTGCGATACCACCGTCCCAGCAAACTCGTGGCACCCGATGTGTGGGAATGACTTGGGCAGTCCAGGCATCTGTCCTTCTGCAAGAACATAGTCGGTATGGCAATAAGAGGCAGCATCTACTCGAATGAGGATGTCGTGCACCTCAGATGGCTTAGGGATTGGGATAGATCGCAGCTTGTACGTTTCCCTGTACGCTTCCAGATACTGCGCTTTCATCGATTTGGGTAGTGTGAGAGACATGTGTTGAAAGCTATGAAAATTGACCAGAAGTAGAGAGCTAGCGTTTGCTTATGATTTCGTAGTGTATGCCCATGCCATCGCCGCTCGAACCTTTAGCAGATCTCCCTATGTTAGAAGAGCTGACCCCGCACGCGGGGTACTGGTACTGGAGAAGTGGGGCTGCAGGATGAGATGCAGACAAGCGGCTTCTCCAACTGCGGTGCAGTCTTTAGCATCATTTGCAGCATCTTCGGTATCTGTAGGACTGCAAACTTAGTTCTTGTGTCGTCCATCATGACGCTAAGGGATGATGTTGTCGTGCTTCCAGCACCAGTCCATGACCAGACCTATGTTACTGTATCAGCCCTTGAAGCCGGCCAGCTTACGCTTCCCGAAAAGCTCTTCGTTACAGATGCCAACCCGGAGAGTCGTACAACAGTCCCTTCTCTCTCTTTTCTGATTCGACATGGTTCATCCAAACTCGTCTTTGATCTCGGTCTCAAACGCGATTTTTCCGGCTATCGAGAAGCGCAGCAACATCATATCGCTCAACGTCAACCAACCATTGTTAGCCCAGATGCGGCCGAAAGTCTACGAAGGGGTGGTGTAGACCCAAAAGATGTGGATACCGTGGTGCTGAGTCATGTCCATTGGGATCACGTTGGCACCCCCAGCGACTTCACGAGAGCGCAGTTCGTTGTTGGAAGCGGGACTATGCATCTTCTTGCGAACGGAGGTGGGCGACTATACCCAGTTGAACTATTCAATTCCGATGAGTTGCCAGATGATCGAACAAGTGAGCTGCCTCCAGTCCGCGAGGAAGAAGCCCTACGAGCGTTCAAGATCCAATTGGCAGAACTCAAATGGAAACCGTTAGCAGGCTTCCCTGCTACAATAGATTTCTACGGAGACGGATCACTATACATCATTGATGCGCCAGGCCACCTCTTCGGACACGTCAATCTCCTCGCTCGCACAGGGCCAAAGAAATGGGTGTACCTCGGTGGCGACTGCTGCCACGATCCACGGATTTTGAGTGGCGAGAAGGGTATAGCGCTCTATGACGATGGAATGGGGGGCCTGAGAAGTGTACATGCTGACACCAATGCTGCTGCATCTACTGTAAAACAGATCGCAAGGTTCTTGAAGCAGGGCAATGTGAAAGAGGAAGGTGATGGGGAGGTGCAGGTCGAGGTCGTAGTGGCGCACGATAAAGGTTGGGCGGAGGCGAACAAAGAGAGATTCTTACCAGGTCACCTGTAAAATTTGCATCACCTTAATCACATCCGGTTGTGTGACGTATGCCAGGTATATAATAACGTGCTGCCATCTTCGTCCCTTCCAAGACCCCAAATCCCTTCATAAAACGCCACACTCACTACTTGCGCAACAATACGCTCACTGCTTCCTCAGAATATACCACGTCGTATAAAAAGGTGCTCCCAAATGCATGAACTAGGCAGACACAAAGAGCCTCCGCCTCCTACTCAAGCATTCGCACCACCGCCCACAAGTCCAGACCCAGGTCCACCAACTCCAGCCACAAATCACTCACGTGAGCTCTGTCGTCACCACGATAGAACGCATTGAAGTACAACGAGCTAGCAGCAAAGCATGATGCACGCATTGTCTTGGGATCGAGGAAAGCGATAGGGGAGAATGAGACGTCGGAGAAGCAAGGGGTCCTTTTAAAAGGCACCAGTGAGTACAGGTACAGTCTGCAGGTCTTATGATCACCTTCGCTCTTCTAATACACAGTCATAGTCGCTACATGTAAGGTATTATCGACACAAACTGGAATACAAAGAGCTTGGGGAAGCTACAAGGGTAGAGGTACTTACGCCTTGTATATGAATTCACTTCATTACGCAGTATCTGACGTCATTGTGCAAGACAAGAATCTTCACCATCCGGATGATGTGGTGTGTTGGAAAGTCGACTTACTATCGTCAAGACGCGGCGGGCAAGAGTGAGGGCGTCTCTGAGACATTTGCGCCGTCAATCAAGAATTGCGTTGCGCAAACACCTACACGTTTGTAGAAATGATGATCTTCATGTTGAAGGAGAGGCTTTTCTCGCTATGCAACTCTCATTTCAGCTCAGCTGCCCGTAAAGACTTTTATCTCGCTCGGCTCGACCGTGTATTCAACTACACAATTATACAGGCGCACTCGCCTCAACACTTCAATTGACGAAGAGCCGGATCGTTCACAAACCTGGTGGAAATGAATATGGCAGTCGCTAAGTCGATACTATTTCCAATGACTCATCTAGAGGCATGCCTCCATCCTTTGCGGGGACATTTCGAGGCGAAGACCAAAATCCTGGGTTCGTACTGCGACTTGCTCGACTACTGTCTATCGTACCGTGATACCGATTCAAAGACATTGCGGTTGGGTATTAGTTCATTAGCATCCGACGAATGGACAGAACTGCGGTCTACATTGCTGGAACTAGTCACGGGGACAGTGCGAGTGGTCTTGCCAGTTTTTGAAGCAGTTTGGATTGAAGTCACTGCAGTATTTGATACAGTCCTTCTTAAATGCCCAGCCAGGTGCGATCTGAAGTTTTGGGAACAGCATATCGACTGCCACGGTTTGATGGTTCAGCCTACCGTCATACTGGTGTGCTGCACTATCATGGATCTGGCACCCGACTTCAAGGATTAGATTATGCACATCATCAACTTGCAGCCGTGCTACAATGATGTCCAGGGTGATCTCTAGGCTCAGTTCAATGCACGTCAATTGCTGGGTGTCAGCACTATCCCTGAACTGGCTCGGACAATTACCGCGATTCGTCATGAATACGAGGAGATTGAGAATGCGATTGCTGTCTTCGCCAAACTGGTTCAAAGTATGATTGATCATCACCAAGACGTGAGGAGCTTCTCGAGAGATCTTTCTACTCTCAACCAGTACCTCAATGAACTATTGGACCGTCATCGCTTCCTGATCTCCGACCCCTTCTCGAATTTGACTCTAGCACTACGACAGCAACTTGCATCGTGTGACATCCGCGGTACAGCGAGGCTGCTAGTGCGGGATGTTGCGACTCTCTCAGACCGAACTCCTTACACCGGTCTTCCTTGGGACATGTTCAAGAACTTTGTCGACGGTCTTATACACGTTGTGAATGCGCTTGAACCAGTTTGTATCGGCCGTGTACGAACTGCACTCTTCATGCTCCGATTGAATCACTTCCTGGATCCCAACGCCACGAAAGACAATACCTGGACATGGCTGCCTGATGAGTGGGAAGATGAGTACGAATCCGACGGCAAAGTTGATCCAGATGATCTACTAAAAGTCTGCTTCGAACCTATCGGCCCCTTCTATCAAAGCCGAACAGTACGAATTCACCGTCATCGAGACTCTTGGTCTTCCTGAAGAAGACTGGTCCATCTGCCGTGATACGCTCAACGTCCAAAAGACTGTACGCGAAGAAGTCTCAGTCAAGGTAGATTTTAGCCACACCTTCCACTACGGTTGTGTCAGTACCTTGGTCAACGGTGTTTTCAAATTCTCTAATTTATGTCCCAACTGTCGGCAAAAGGTTTGTCACCGAAGGCGAAGACGGCTGAAGGACAATAAAGAACTAGAGAGTACGCAAATTTCAGAAGTACAAGACGAAGTAGAACCAGGGCATTTCCTTCAGGACAGGTATGGTGAGGTGGTTATGATGGATGAATGAAAAATCTGGTTGATGCAAGATAGCGAAGCAGAAGAGCGGATAAGGATCACAACGCTCAATATGAGGGTTTCTCGGCGTGCATATCGCACTAGGTTACGAATACGTCCTTTGGTACATAGTAATAGTTGTATGAAGAGAGCTTTTACTCGTCATCTTCTTATCAGTTGATCCAATTGATGGTTCCAACTACCGTTGACTGGTCCCTGTAAATACATAGTGTATGCAACATCACCCCCGCCATATTCGCCAATGCTGCCCTACCCAGCCTCATAACCAAAGCTACATTATAAGCTATCTATCCAAGCTAATAGAAATTTCAACGCCCGAACCCCCTTACCAACACTTCTCTACATACCCACATCGTGAACACGTACTTGAGAAGAAGGCCTCAAGTTCCTCTGGATCTACCAACAGCTCGTCGATCGAGTTAGTGTTTGCCCCTCTAGGCCTTTTTCGATCATTAACCTTGTCGATACACGTATAGCCCAAGAATTGAGCGACCCCAGTGCTTGACTTCGTACTCAGCGTCTCGATACCAACATTTTCGAGGAATTTCCTTTGCATTACAACGCTCTGGTCGAATTATTCGATTGTGATCCGGAAAAGAATGCTACCTAGGTATGGTGGAGTACAGGATTGCTGATAACTACCTAGATAATCTACCCATATCCGTGAGTAAACTGGGATTCCGGCCAAGACGCTAAAAGAGGTCGGGTGCTTTAGGGAGCTGTAGAATTTTACTCATGGGATTCAATACGTTGAGAGATCTATGCTTTTAGGGACATAGAACAGGGCACTACCTAAGTATGCTACGAAAACCTGACATCCACTTGGTCGCAGCTTTGCGCAAACAGCTTGATAGAACAAACCTTGATATAATTCTCGAAACTTTGGCTATGCTTGCAGAGATCACTGTATCTGCTGCTACCTACGTTCGCTTCCATGGGTCTGCACTTCCAGCGCCACCATTTGAGCACTTTTGCTGTGAGGCGAAGATCTATATAAGGTCCGTAGGATCACAGCCTTTCAGTATCCTTGATACAGCTCTCATGCGAGAGATGGCGCACCTGGATGTTTGCACCTTTGCTTGCGCGATATTGCATTGAAGTTCGCCAACAACGTTCTCCCATTCTTTCGTTCTCAGTCGCACAGCCGCAATAGTCACTCCCATGACTGGCCACAAGTACAGAAGGGCTCCGATAAACATCATAATTTAGACCCAGCCTGAAAGGTGGTTGCTATCATCACTGTCGTCATTTCGTAGGAGGAGGCCGACGAGCCGATGATGGGAACAAGCGATGAGTGTAGCGGGAAACAAAATTGGCCCTGGGAGATATGCATACGAAGAAGAAGAACGGTTGCATTGTAATTGAGAACGCTGATTGCGGGAAGGGTATTGACCGATGTCTAAAAACGCGGAGAGTGAGTTTGTGCGCGTCATGTTGTCTGCTATAGATATGGGCCCGGCGACAAGCGCAGTAGTAGTAGATGCAGTGAATAACCGGGTCAGCAGAAGCGACTTCCTGCAGGGTATACAGCGAGTAGACTACAAGATAGGGCACATCATGTTGTGGAGCTTGTATATCGGACCGTTGCTCGTATGTAAAGCCTCGAACACGCAAGATTCACCAGCGTTATTATTTTCAGAGGGGGGGCTCATGATCACGGTGATCATGGTGACAGTCGTCGTAAAGCAAGCGATGGGGGTATCAAGTTTACACTAACATAGTGCGAAGCAGGGTGCTAGACGTTCAGATCTGATCAGCCTCAACACTGGATATTCCATATGGGGCTACCTTGCCAGATGTCAGTCTAATCTATCATGCGCACTCTGGTTCCTTCGGTGAACTTGCCATAAGTTCAGGGCTGAATTTTGGTCTCGTCACCCGAGCCGATGGGTTGATATCTTCATCCGAAAGTATGAATCGGGTGTGTTCAGTTCACCCACCAAAACGTTCTACTCCCGCATCAACCTCGAGACGACGTGTCAGTGAGGCAAAGTCGCTTGATTAGGAGCGGAGTACAGCCGTCCTTTTAGGGCTTTACTTGGTCTAATTTGTCATAGAGGAGCTGATTGCTGAGCCCAGATGACCACACTGGCTATCTTCGCCATAGTCATGTACCGTTGCGGCGTTGCGGCATACTTCAGGCAGGACGCAAAGAGCGGCAGTGGCGGCGTGTTTGCATAAGGCACAGCCTGTGAAGGTTCGGAACGCAGCGCTTCACCGTTGCGGATGTTCCCGCTGAGGCACAGTTATGCCTGCGTAGACTGACAAGCGATGATGAACAAGTTCCCTAGAGTCAAGTACAGATAGCTGCGCTGTATTTCAGATGTAATCAAAGGCCCGCTACTTCGCCACACATACAGGACTGTGTCGAGAGTGTGTAACTCTAGGACGGGAAAGCTAGGAAGGTGGTACTCACAACATCTCCTTCAGCCAATGACCATGTTTGTGGCAATCGCTAGTGTTGGTTCCATGATTAAGGGAATCGAAATGCTTTCTTGCTGTCGTGTTGAAGTATAGATGTGCTGCTTGCGATGCATTAGCGCGCTGATGCTTCAATAGTCCTACCATGTGACGGCCGTTACTGTAGTCTCTGACGACGATACCGCGGAGACTCAGGGTGCCTTACTATGTTCCCCCGCGACCACATATGTAGCCAATGGACCGACAGTTCAGTCTATGCCAGAGTGTCTGACCATGTAGCATTCACTCGTACATGGTCGTACTGTCGTTACGTCGGCATGCGCTAACCAACGACCGTATCTGCGACCGCCGGTAGTGTATTTGAGTTTCATTTTGTGATATTGGCTGTCACTTCGGCCGAACGTACACCTAAGCGCCGGCTCTTTCCACTACGATTGGTAAGATTGACAGTATGAATAGTGTAGTTGAGTTGGCTTCTCAACCCCATAGCCGGCCATAGTGGCTGTCGCAGCAGGCGAACACAGAACATTGGCTGGGAGGTATCTTCACGCAGACTGGACAGAGGTAAGCTGCAGTAGTCAGGCGGCAGTGTAGCAATTAATAGCGGTACAACAGGGTCCAAGCACATCGCGAGCTCGAAGAGGCTACCTAGGTAGTGAATTGAGCATGCAACTGACAAAACACAGTAAGTTGCGAAGCATCGCCACAGCCAATACCTCGATTTAGGATGTTCATGTAGGGCTGAGCTGCACGGCCTGCACAAGACTTCGACCTTCAGGCAAGAGGTATGACGGTGTAATGAGAGAGTGTGGTGGCTTGCTCGGCGGCGCTTACAGGTTTCGTGGTGGGGGGACTTGCCAACGGCTTACTCATTTCGCATTATTCATCCAATCAGCGGAGGACCAAAGGGCAGGAGTTTACGATGTACAAGTCCGTAGAAGCCGGTATCGCGGGACGAGGAAACATGCCGTAGAGACGGCAGCAGCTTCGGGAGGACATGTGTATGCACGGTATTCTGGGCATGGCGGAACCAGGCACGTGCAAGAGCAAAACAAGCTGCGATAGCACGCGGCTGCCTGCAGACCTTGTTCCGGTAGATGCACGGCTCTATCGAAGTTCGAAAGTTGATTGCTACCCAGTAAACATGGTGCTGTCATTGCGACGAAGGGCTTTTTGGCGAGGCAGACTTTGTCGGTTCAGCGTCATGCAGGATTAGCCGGGAGGCAGGTGGGAGGCAGGTGGGAGGCAGGTGGGAGGAGCTAAGTTTAGCAACGGGAAGGAACAGCGCTAGCCTGATGTGGGCACACATTTGGTGCAACACTGCAACTGCCCCACACGAGATGGGAACGACAGACCTGTACAGCCGTGTGAGGGTGGTGAAGTTGTCATGGTTTGGCGCATGACGAGGTAGGGCACGCAGGCGTAGATGGACGAGATGGAGGACGCTGCCCAGATGCGCGTGTTGCATATCGCAATATTGACCGATGCAGACCAAGTAAGCCACAGTGAGTGGGCGTAATCGACCAAGGATCAACTCCCCAGCCGAATCAGATGGCTTTTGCGACAGAAGTGGGGCCTGCACGTGCCTCGCCATGATTGCATCCTCAGATCAAGCCATGCCCGATGTGACGGGCATTATCTGCAGCGTGTGTGATCCTACTGCCATTGTCCTGCCGTGTCAGATCTGCCTCGTCTTCCCAGCGAGCTGTTTGCGGGGACGCCGACAATCCAACGCAAAGGGCTTTTGCACATCATTTCAGCGAGCGCGACACCAGCGACCCGGCGACGTTGATCTAGTAGTGCAGCATCTCCAGCTTCTCGAAGCGGAAAGCCATTCATTGTAGATCTGTGGTAAGTGCCGCCGGGATGACTTCGGTCTCTTTCGTGACCTCACGGGAGGAGAGGCAGCCTAGCCAGAGCAACCGCCTGAATCGCGCCATCTGCGGGTCGCGGCAAACAGCTCTCGACCTTCATGTCTCACTGCGACCCACCCTGCACCCAAGATGCTCCACGCGATGCAGTCCTCCCTCGACCTCAGACCACCACCCACTGGGGCATGGTTGTGACGAAACTAGCCCGGACGGTCAGCACGTGCCTTTCATTTCCCAACATCCCCGACTAACTCATCGCGCCTTGGACCTTTCCGGGCGGGCCAACGGTGATCATTGGTGTTCTCGTCGTTGTAGGAGA
Source organism: Alternaria panax (assembly GCA_019702505.1). Taxonomy (NCBI): domain Eukaryota; kingdom Fungi; phylum Ascomycota; class Dothideomycetes; order Pleosporales; family Pleosporaceae; genus Alternaria; species Alternaria panax. The sequence goes on along the minus strand of JAANER010000011.1, from coordinate 35,353 downwards.
GCCTTGGATTGGTCATGTGGCAGCGCACAGGTCTGTGTCCGACGACGTTGGCTGTCTAGCCCTACGGCTATTGAGCATCGAGCTCGTAGCCCGCCACCTGTCAACAGACACCAGCGCCGCGGAGAGGGGCCACGGCTGCAGGTCAAGTCAAGTCATCTCGCTTCAACCTGTCTACAGCACATCCTAGAAGCGCTCATCAACCGATGCGACCCAAGAGCTCGACAGCTTCCAACCCAAACACGTGCCGGAGCGTGGAGCAGATTACCGGCTATATTGCGTCTTACGCTCCCATTGAGCAAACAATGTCGACTTTGCTCAGCTCGAGGAACAGCTCCGTCGCATGTGGGATGTTGAGGTTCATTTCCCATCACACTAAGCTGAAGTGGTACTATTAGGCGATCTCTGCCGGCTGGCAGCCTCACACAAAGATCGTGGGAGCCAAACCCGACCCGCCCACCCAACGCTTGAACCAAAACAGCAAATGGCATGGTCTTTCTTGATAACGCACAAGCTTGTTGCTCACTGAATCGCGAGAGCCGCCGACAGAACAATGCATAGTTCATGAGCCGCCAAACCATGTCGACTTAGACCCGAAATACGCGCCAGCTACAGACTAACAGCTGCGGAACTTCTCAACCTACTCCACAGCTTGCGATTCGTCTGCCCATGTCAGACTGCAGAGTGCTTACCGGGGTCCTCGCCATTATCCATCGTCTCGGTTGTGGAGGAGCTGAGCCTTCATGAAACCGACAGCGGTCCTGGCCCGACAATCAGGCTCGCCAGCGCCCAAACGCGCAACAAGCTGGCTGTCCCATGTGCAGTCGACAGCCATCGTCAATCTGAAGGAGGCTCTGCCGGCTAGAGCTATCCGCATGGGAGGGTTGAGTTGCAACTCTCCGATGTGCAAATGCAGGAGCTTGAGCCCTGGAAACCGGTGAAGCCTATGTGACGTGCGTGATGCAGTCGTCCTCTATGCCGAGCAAAACGCGTCGACCCTCATCAAATCTTCAGTCACCCATGCCTTTGCCAGCCAGTGCAAATCAATGCAAAAGTGGGTGCCATCGTCGTCCGGCGCCTTTTATTTGCCTTGTGCCTTGAAAGGCTGAGGAAGCTTGGTCGACGTGTTCCCAAGCTTTGCACGAGCGGACGCACTTGATCATAAGGCCCCCCGCCCTCACAAGCAGCCCTACGCCCATAGCGGGCTGCCGTGTGGAGATTGGGTGAGGGTCAGGGACTGCGGGACCATCTGAAGCCGCTTCATCTGCTCACGGAGAGACTGCTTACCGTGCTTACGTCCTGGATATTTGCACTTTGGCGAATGAACACAGCAAGACGATATATGCGATACAGTCGGTCAGGAACTACATGTTACAGCTTCCGCCGTCATTGCCATGGCCGACTTGTTATTCGGCGACGACACACCTTGCCGTTGTTCTGCGTGCTGTAGGTACTGTACCCTGGCGGCATGGGTCCCTGGCAGGGCTGGTTGACAGGCGAGACTACACATCTGCCGCTCAGCGCACCTAACAATGCCATCTCCACCAATCAACTTACATGGTGACGGGAAACTGTCGGGCCATCTCTCCCACTGCAGGGGCGAATATCGCAAACCCGATGCCTGCACCGACGGGATTGCTCAGCATCCTTCAACAACCTTCTCTGCAAGGGCTATCGTGTGTCGTCGCGATGACACCATATTGCGATGCTGCTGCATCTATGTGTAAGCGGCAGCATGGGCGCCGTTACAGGAGGGCTGAGCACGGTCATGCTCCACGCGAGTCTCTATTTCGGGTCCTCCATGGCTCTCACAAGCCACGCTCCTCTTAGCATCCAGCGCGAAGTTTGAGGCGGGAACGGTCCGCAGCCTGGCCTAGCGGCGTCCTCCAACTGCCCACTCACACCCTGGCCATGTCCCAATTTTGGTGCGCGGATGCCTTGTTGCCCAGTGTGACTGACGGAACCGTTCACCTGCAAGCCCGCAGCCATGCCCGTGGGCTCAAGCCATCGACTTGCTATGAGATCGACCAATGCACTGCCTATGGCGGATGCCCTGGAAAGCACCATGTCTACACCCTGCACATATCGGCTTGCAGCGTCTATGACCCTCGTCAGTGTTCCAACCCCCATAGTCGAGTACGCTCCTGGTTCGGAGTTGACTCAGGCACAGCCCGCAGATATTTACAGTCTCTCTCTCTCTCCACAAACCTATCCGGGCGCAGCATTTTCTCCTACAATTGTCGCAAATGCCTTGTTTTGGACCGGCTTTCCTTCCCAATCTGGTCTACCTACACACCACGTTAACTCGTCTCCCCTGCCGGGTGTTCCTCAATTCAACTTTTTGACCCCTGGCTGCCTATCATCGTCCCTTGGGAACAGCACCGACTCATCCAAGACATGGTCACTAGCTCATAGTCGTCTGTAGTACCACCAGATCTGGAACATTTAGCACACGTTGACTATATCCCCACTTGAGCCTCCGATCTCTTCTAGCCCCGTCATTCTTCGACTTAAGATATATACCATCCGTCGCCTCGTCCGTCCGTCATGTCCGAACCAACTAAGACAGGAGGCCTCCCATTGGACTCGAAGACTTATCAGCAACAGCAACCTAAAGGCAGCATTGTTCATCAACCAACATCACCTAGTGTCGAATATTGGAAGACATCACAGTCACCTAACAACGTACCGAAGGAATCCAAGGCTACTAGCCCTCGCCGTCGTCCTGGAATCATCGAACAAGCGCCGTCCGGCCCCCACACCGGCCCCTCCCGCCCTGAGCAACAGCCAGCCTTGAGCCCTACAGACATGTCGTCTCACAACTCATCAATACACTACACGCGGACTGGTCGCATCAGCAAAGCGAAGAAAGGGTTGAAAGTGCACAACTGTGAGAACTGCGGAAGGGTAAGTCCCAATATCCACGTACTGTCACCAGCTCCGGTATGCAGGCATCTAGCTACGTGTAGGCCACAACCGTTGCACTTTCCCTCATCGCAGCTCAACATATCTACTCCGTCGCTATGCATTCCCATCACGCCTGCAGTGCATCTTTACTAACCAACCGTTAGTCTTATACTCGGGCAGAACACCTAAGGTTGGCTCAGATTCTCATCAAAACCTAGAGCTTTACTGACAGCTCGTGTAAGACGGCACCAGAAAAATTATGCGCAGGAAGATGCACATGTCTGCCAAGTGCTTGGGTGCGGCAAGACTTTCTTTCGGATTGATCTTCTGCAAAGGCATAAAGAGCGACAGTATGCGGAACCCATGGTAGTCTCAAAAACAGTATGCTGACTTTCAGCAGCAACGAGCCTGGAAGAGACTCTCCTCAACAGAGTCCGGAAGGCTCACCGGAGCCAGCATCTATCCCTATGCCCGCTCTCCAGTCACCTATGATGGAAGCGACAACGAATCCCCCAGCCACTTCCTATTACCAGCCTGTGTCTCCCATGCTGGAGACGGCGCCATTCACAAGGTACAACCACGCTTCGTTTCGTACTCCCAGAACGCCTCAGAATTTCTCGTCAAGTTTTAGTTTCATTCCTCGTTCTTCTCCCCATACTATGTCTAGTCCCAAGTGAGTTTCATTGCACATGATCGATCACGTCTTTCTTCTTTCAACTCGTCTCGTATTCTCTACTTGAACGCACACTCATTCTGTCCCAGTCAACTCAAACATCCCCGTTCGCAATACAACCGGTCATCAGTAGCTGTGCCTGTACCAATGGATGGTATGACACCAGGTCTATGGCATGAACCCTACAGTCCTACCCCTGGGTACTCCTCTTCAAGTGGGTACGCATCACCGATCGCATCGACCGACTTTCCTACATTTGGCAGCGCGCCATACCACCGAGCGCGCACACCATCGAACGCGTCCATCATTGATCCGTCATGGTCGTACCAATCACGGTCACCAGCATCAACTACTTCGACAATGGCATTCACCTGGGGTTCGAACGATAAGGGATCGACTGCTCCGAATCTTGCCTACACGAACGCATGTTCCTTCCCAATGACTACCATACCGATACCCACAAGCATGGATGCAATGGCTGGATATGGACATTTTAGTCCAAGAACAATGACTCAGAGAGACGAAGAGGAGGGGATAATTCTCTTTGGAGAGGAACAATATGGTATGGCTTCGATCGCATACACCTATCCGTTTGAGCAATATCTTGACTATTACTGGAGGCTCTTTCATCCCACTTTCCCCGTCGTCCATCGATTTACCTCTATGAGTCGGTCGCCAATGCTGTACGCAGCCATGATTGCCATTGGCTGCCAGTATTCGATCGACTCCTGCGACAAGAGAAAGGGTCGAGACCTTCACGACCGATGTATAAAGTTGCTCGAACGGGTAGGTTAGATGCATGACCCGATGATAATCGGCTAATCTGTAGCAGAGAGATTGCGAAGCTTCGACGGAACCGGACCGATTATGCGATTTCCAGACGATTTTTCTTATTGAGGTACTATCTCAGTACCGCGCTCGACGGGCTGCTAAGATCTTGTCGACGCGCTTCGACAAACTGTACCACAAGGTAGGTCGAGCGATATTACAGACAGCACCAGATGCTGACAACATCAGACTATCGAAGATTGCAGGAGCATGACTCCAAAAATGGCGGATTTAGTCGCAAGCCTTTCTCGACTCGAGCATGTTACTGCAGACCATTGGGCTCAGTGGGTCAATCTGGCCACCTGGCAACGCTTATTTTTGTCCTGTTACGTTCTGGAGTCACAGCAGCGTCTTCTACTCGCTCGTGAATGCTTGCCGTCTATCATTCACGATTTTCATTTTAACATTCCCTTTCCGGCACACAGTTCTCTTTGGGATGCTTCGAGTCTGACTGAGTGGACCACAGCTGCCCAGCAGCACCCACACACCCCATCATACGTATGCGAAGTCACTTCCGGGTCTATATCAATTCCTCTCGATACCTTCCAATCATCTATCATACTCGCCGCGCACTACAGCCATCACGAAACTTCGATACAACACATCTCCTCCTCGACATCATCGGACCTTGAATCTCTTCTCGATTCTGCGCCTGTCACGACACGAATGCTACCCTTGGCAAAGTTGGTGCAAGTGACTCCTATTCGTGCACTTCTAGCCATTGCAGGCAAGTCATGGATCTTCTCGGAGAAGGTCGCGACTCCACAAGCCTTTGCTGAATTGAAGACTACGCTCCGCACATGGGTTGCACAGCTATGGTCTGTCGGTGAGCCTGGTGGTGTACCGGTCAAGGAAGCATTAAAACTCTCAATCAAGATTCTACAGCAAGCTGTTGAAGAACAGCGAGACTGTGTACCACTGGAGATGGGCACAGATATGGGTATTTTCTTTGCTGCTCTAGTTCTATGGGTCATCACTGTCGCCGCGAACACACGAACGAAAGGGCCGCACCAGGCAGTCAAACAGCAAACTCGACGGCAGGGTCATTCCGAGTCGCCAAAAATCTTCAATTCCACCTGGGCTCCTGAATCCCCTTCAGCACAACCCGTAGGCCGTTCCTCCTCGTCGTCAGTTCAGCGCACACTCGCACCCTCCAACAGCCAGCCCCAATCACCGAATATCGAAGCTACACCCGAGAACTCTCTGCTGTCCCATGCGCAGATCATCATCAACACCATCTCGTTCCTCACCGATACCCTCGCTGTCTCTGATGACACTGTTTTCGTACACCAATCTCCCGCAGACCTTGCACGTTGCCAAGCTGGCTGTGTAAGCCTGCTTCTCTGGGTTAAACTCCGACTCCGTGGAGTCCCGCTTGGAGACCAAATCGGAGCCGCCGATGCCTGGATCAACAAGCCTGACGATGGGCTTGGCGAGCTTCTGGAAGGGGTCATTGGATCCATCGAGCATATCTTGGACAAAGGCTGGAGCGATTGGGGTATTTGACCAAATTGCTCGTATTGTTCCCTCTTTTCTTTCTACTTCGGAGTCTGAACTTTGCATCTTAGACCTTCGCTTCGCTTTGCATACGCCTTCACTCCGCCTCATCTTCTTTTGTCCAATCTTTTTCTCCGTCTTTGCTTTCTTCATAGCGCAACACTTTGGGATGTACAGGCAAGAAGGATACGTTTTCATGACTGTTTATGGCGGATACCCCTGTTTACCTGCTTCATGCTTTGACGCGCCATTGTTCGCAATTTCGCTTCTACAGTATTTTGCGATTACACTCTATATTTCGGTTGTCATGCATACCTTATGTACTACTACTCACGGAGAACGCATTGTTGCAACCTGTAGCGCATATGCCACATACTCGTTTCGCGTTCTACTGATCTTTCCATCGCTTGAGATATTTGCATCAAGCATCTTGTATACTACAAAGGCCACATGAAGACTAAACACGGATATAGCTCCGGTGGTAATAACCAATCACCATTACGCCTATCACGAATGAAAGATGTTGGTAGGAGCATTAGGGCGATAGCCCCCTCATCCCATCAACCACGTGCGTGGTACTCATGTGCAGAAATCCTGCAGGATTGCATGCTTACATGCATTTAGGCAACCGCCACCAACACCACCACATGGAAGATATTCTCGAACATTCTTTGACAGGGTACGCTATAAAGCATCTTCGTTGAGTTCTTCCCGAAGATTGTTTCTAGCTGCACGACTACAGCGAGCATGACAGATAATATGATGTAGATCTAGCAAGTCGAAATCGCGGTCGCCACGAGAGGCAAAACATGTACGCCTCACATCCAGCGCCGTCCTTGAAGCCACTCCACCTCCTTCTCCGTCTTCCTCCATCCACCATTCTCGTCCCTATTCCCTTTCCTCCTCACAAACAGTAACTCGTCCCCTCTCCGCTGCATATGTATACTGCCAGCCTTCTTGTTCTTTTGGACGATTGGGTATTCAGGCTGGCGGCTTGGATAGTATGTAGTATAGCAATCGCTGTATCTCTCTAATTCACAAGCGTAGGCTCTAGAGTGGGGGTTGTAGAGATCGTGAGCAAGACTCCTATGCGCAATTTCAGCAGCGGACATGGAAGTTGAAGCAAGGCTAGGACCATACGGGTATCTAGAGCTGCGTGATGTAAACCATGGTGGGCGAGGCTCATAGCTAAAGGGGTCTTTGCGGTATCCCAAGGACGATGGCTGGACAATGCGTGCTCGACGTCCTAGTCCCGTTGAAGTCGGCAGTATGCTCGTATCTCGTTGGTAATATTCGCAATCGTGGTAGCCGTTGGTGAAGAGCTCTCGCTGCATGGCCTTTGGACCTTTGCCGTTGAGGAAGAATGGTGTCATTATTGTCGGGTTGCTGCAAGCTTGTTTAGCAAATCTGAGGATCTGGTTAGTCTGACTTTTACACCTACTTCTGCAGTTGTGATATACAACCACCGCACTAGAAAGTTTGTTGATGGACGTGAGACCCAGTGGTTTGCTTGCTGGGCTGGAGTTGTCCGGGCGTATCTAGTAGTATGGAGACAACGCGGGGAGCGGAAGAATGTCTCACATGGCTGGAGATTGCTTCTTGTGGTCTCGGTGTGTCGATACCACGGTTTTCGAGATGCGAGACGATATACATGAATCAAAGGAAGGTTTTTGCGTAGGACAATAAGAGGTCATGGACGTCGCGAAGGTATACTACCAGGTATAAACATGTCACCCACTGCCATCCGCCTTCCAGATTCATCACCCCACAGCTTGTCCCCTATAACTTGGCCCTGCGCTGCAAATAAAGCCTAATGGCAACCGCCGCTGCATGTGTTAGCCTGCTGAACAGTCTCTCAGCTTCTCCTCTGACCACTACCTACCAACGGCAGCAGCCAAGCTCTTCAGGCCTACCAATCCCATGAACCACGCACCCCAGCCAAGTGTTCTACCCTGACGGTCAAAGTTGGGGTTGACGTCGTTCATGCTGATAAACTTCTTCTGCTTTGCGAGTGTATATGGCGGGTACCGGACGTCCATGAGGCCCTCAATCCATGCTGGAGTGGTAGTTACGCTCCTGCGATGTGTAAAGGTGTCGAAACTCGCCTTGCCCCTGTATGCGCCCTGGCCACTTGTCCCAACACCGCCAAAAGGCATGGTGGGTATGGAGCCGTGGAAGAAACCGTCGTTGAGGGAGGCACCTCCACTGCGCGTTTGTGTCATGATTTGTTCTAGCTCGGCCTTGTTTCCGAAAGCGTAGGTACCGAGGGGTGTGTCGTGGATTTCATTTGCGATGCGGATGGCTTCGTCGAGGTTGGCGACAGGGAGGATGGGTAGGAGGGGGCCGAAAGACTCGGAGGTGATCATGCTGTCGTTCATGTCATTGACCTGGACGACGGTAGGTTCGATGAAGAGGTCGGACTCGTCCATGGTGCCGCCGATGACAATCTTGCCGTTGCTGGCGTCGAGCATCTTCTTCATGCGCTGGAACTGGCGCTCGTTGACTATGCGGCCGTAGTCGGGCGAGTTGCGAGCACCTTGTGGGTAGAACTCGGCGAGCTGCTTCTTCATCTCCTCGATGAAGGCTGGGACAATGTCGCGGTCGACAAAGGTGCAGTTGTGGCTGAGGCAGACCTGGCCTGCGTTCAGTGTCTTTGCCCACAGTAGTCTCCTCGCGGCGAGCTTTGGGTCTGCGTGCTTGGTGACAATGGCGGGGTTTCTGCCTCCCAGCTCCAGTGTCAGGGGCGTGAGCGTCTCGGCTGCCTTCTTCGCGATGATCTTGGCGACGGCCTCGCCGCCCGTGTAGAAGATCTTGTCCCACTTCTGGTCGAGCAGGGCCGTGGTCTCGGGAATGGCACCCTGGACGCACGTGTAGGACTCGGGGTCGAGGGATTCGCGCATGATCTTCGCGATGGCGACGGCGGCATTGGGGGCGGACTCGGAGGGCTTGACGACGGCGGTACATCCTGCTGCGATGGCGCCGATGAGAGGGCCGAGGGTGAGTTGGATGGGGAAGTTGTAGGCGCTGCGTCGGTCAGCCAAAGCCAGCTGTCAACCTGGCTGGAGGACATACCCGATGATCAGCGCAGTGCCCAAGGGGTCCTTCTTGATCCGCGGGCGCAGCGGCATGTTTGTCCACGGGATGTCCGTCGCCCTCTCGTCCTTTGCGAAGCGCGGGACGTTGTTGGCCATCCATATGCAGTCGTTCATGCACCACGAGATCTCCGTCAGGTATGTCTCGAACGACGGCTTGCCCAGGTCGCGCTTGCACGCCTCCTTGATGAGCGCTTCATTGTCCTTGAAGCCCCAGTAGAGCTTCCGCAGCTGCTGGATGCGGTACTCGAGCGGTTTGGTCTTGTGCGAGAGGAAGCTGGCGCGTACCTTGGCACACGTCGGCGCAATGTCGTCCATGGGCGTGTGCTCGAAAGGTGCTAGGTCCGCCATGTTGGGCTACGTGCTTGTCGTGTAGGGGGACTACAGTACACGTCTCGGGACAGGTGCTAGCACGTAGACGTGGATTGGAGAGCTAACGGGACGCCAATGGCCAGCTATAAGCTTCAGAGCGATACGGATGGCAGCCTTTCACAGGCGCGTAATCGTGCCTCGGTCCCGGGCACGTGGACCGTGAGCGGGGCTTGCACTAGCCCACATTAGTATTAGAGTGAACGGCTCACATGCATCTCCCATAACTTCGCCCGCCCGTCGCCCGTCGCCCGTCGCCCGGCCCGTATGCCTTGCAGGACCCGCCAGACGGACCGTTGTAACTGGACTTTCTCGCTCCGTGTTGACTTGTCGTCCATCATTACATATTTCAGTATCTGCAAACACAGGCCGCCATGCCCTGATGCGGTCGCAACGCTAACCTTGATTGCTAATACGCACGCATTGTTGAACAAACTGAATTTGTCTGACACTCCGACCCACATCATCAACTTCGACATGTATAACCTTCGTATTTCATCCATTATCTACTACTGTTACGACGTACAACATCAGGCTCGTTTCCGCCAGCCTTGGTCTTCTTGCTCTCCTTCACAAAATATACATCACGTTTCCCATGCAATTCCTGGTGCAGCAGATCAGCCAAGCTTTGCATCATAGCTGCCTCGGTACTTTGTTTCGTGCGCTGTTTATCAATCGTGTGGTGCCTGATGAACTGGCCCGTGCACTTGCTGGTAATCCATTGATGCTCCTTCAGACCGGGGTAACCCATCGCATCGTTGCATGGTATCTCCACGATATTGGTGCCGTTCGGGTTGAAATCGTACCGGATGTATTCTGAAAAAGCTTTTTGCTCGTGTGACCACTCTTTAGCCCACCGTTTGCAGTCTGGGTAGCGCACACCAGTCGGACACTCTTTCCATGCGTCTAGCATGTCGAAGGTATGTGGGAGGGACTGCGCAATCACGACGCCAGTGTTGAGGGCGAGCTTTCCGTGGCTGTCTTCGGACGCGTGTTCGTCGCCATTGAGCGTCTGCCGTGTATCGAAGGGCATGGCAATGCTGGTTTCAGGTGTGATGCCCCAGCGATTAAAGAGCCATTCGATCGGGACTTCGAGTTTTTGGATTGTCGCGTCCGCGTCGATGAAGACTACAAACTTGTACTTCTGGAGGAGATTGTGGAGAACGTGCGGTTTGACCCACGTATTGTGCATTCCTTCCATGTCGTGCGCATTGATGAAGCGGTAGTCGTAGCCATGTATCTGCGCTGTAAACTGTTAGTACCACAGTAAGAATGTGGACGTGGCAAGTTTGTACGCACCATAAAAGAAGTGGTTCATGAAAGCGGCGCTGACCATACCACCATCGTCCTCCGACCTCATTGTCTCCCAGTTCAAACGGTCCTTGTTCCAAAGCTCATTCTTCTTATCAGGCACCCTAGTATCAATGTCCACGATCAGGATTTCACTTCTGAGCGGCTCCCTCCACCATGGCGCGTCTTCTTTCACCTCATGTACCTTTCCCGATGCGTCGGTATACGACGGATTGTCTATCGGATGCCGTATGGACTCGTAAAGCCTGAGAAAAGAGTCGCTGATTGTCGGCTTCCCAAACACCGGGCGGTCGTTGTTGCAGACATCGTTGGCAGCCCCCTTTGCTGATTCCTTGATCTTCTCGACCACCTTGGAACCACTTTCGTGCAGCCCGGTTGTTGATGAAATGATGAGAATGCATATGATGATAAAAACGCCACTGACAATCGCCAACTTATTGTACGACATGATAGGCCCCGTCATGTTTGTGAACCCCGAAAGCACTCCCAGAAAAGAATGAGTAAAGCCAGGAGGCAAGCCAATCGTAAAAAGCGTGGCCAAGCCGAAGAAGAGAGAGGGTCAGTCAGCTAGCGGTCATGTCCCAGCTACAGCCTCGTAAAAGTAAAAAAACGAAGATACTGCAATTATCACCAGCTGCGCAACATCACCGAGCGATAGGCAACCATGAAGGAGGGCGAAGCCGTTGCTATTGAGAGATTCCAAGGCCACTACTGGTGCCCTAGAAGAGGACCTTTGTCCCTCGTATGATCACCGATTGGAGATGCAGGGTTGAGCATCCCGATAGCCGTTCGATATGATCGCTGACGCTAGGGGACGATCTTGCGACGCAGCTCGATAGCATTCCAGTGGCGCGCAAACTAGTACACTTTGGGCACTAGCTCTCACATCCGCCTGCCGGCGGATCCACGGGAAATATCTAACGCGTGTCCAAACACGTACTGAGCAAATAAGCTCCCAGCGATGATTTCATCGCATCCGTATCTTTCCTCTCGCCTGCTCAACACATCACAACTAACAGCTTATGACGCCGGAATCTGGCTGAACAAATGCTGGTACGATGCACCATGCTCATGGGGGATATAACGTCAGAGCAGTGGTACCCCTCACAGGGGATGTCGACATTTTGCTGCTGCACGATGGTCGAGTCTTGGTAGTTTTTTTACTTCATACCCAAACTTGCGGCGCCTCTATAAGCCAACTCGCCCTCCTGCTCAAGACCACGTTGGTGCACACGCTTGGCTAATGCTAAGTCTTCACATGTAGCAGAACTGGCATGCGCCTGAGCCTCTTTCCATCATTGGCAAGTTTTGTTTATCTGCAATGGTAGCGCTTACTCCGCGCATGATCGCAACAGGTGCAATGAATGTCCTTGGATTACCTAAGTATACTCCCTTCTGATCCGAGGCCTGCATTGATCAGTTGAATTGTATTGGTGCATAGGACCGTTACTTTTATGGTCGGTATCTTGAAGCACGTATCTGCCCAGGTGGACTTCTTGATACGGAGGATACGGACAAGATTGATCTATAAGTGAAGCAGCGCCGCGAAAGATCATGAGGGCACACGCACTGGATGCCTAACACAAGTGCAGTTCTTGCGTTTGATTGCTGGATCATTGCATCCTCGGGTTACCGCTATGCCTGTTGAACTATTTTTGCTGACGCTTGGAAGTAATGGGTCAGTTTCTGCAACTCGCGCTTCCTTCTCGCGAGCTTACAAATGCAGCGCATTACAAAGCAGACACCTCATAAAATATGAAAATACCTAAAGCATCTCGAGGTGGCAAGCTCCGGGGGATTGTACTCAAACCTGTCCTTTAGAACCATGGCACCAACTACCCACCCAGTTCGCGCTGCGCTGATCGGGCTCTCTTCTTCGGCTGTCACATCGTGGGCTTCGGCCGCCCACCTTCCACCACTCCTTACTGCAACTGGCCGGTCGAAGATCGCCATCAGCGCATTATCAAACAGTAGTACCGAGGCTGCAAAGTCAGCAATCCAGAAATACGGGCTTCCAGACGAGACGAAAGCATATGGGTCGTCAGAAGACCTTGCATCGGATCCAGATATCCATCTCGTGATATGTAACACACGGGTTGATAAGCATTTTGAGACAGTAATCCCGAGTATCAGGGCGGGTAAGGATGTTTATATCGAATGGCCAATCGCTGCAAAAAGGGAGCATATCGATGAGCTCATTGATGCGGCTGAGAAGAGTGGATCGAGGGTTGCGGTGGGTCTGCAGAGACGATGGGCACCACCGGTGGTAAAGTTACGAGAAGTTTTGAATGGTGGTAAAGGTACACTGGGTAAAGTGCTGAGCTCAGATGTTCGTGCTTTTGGTGGAACGAAGGACAGAGAAATCCTTCCCGTCGGCTTGAAGTACTTCGCACACAAGGAAGTTGGTGGGAACCCGATCGTAATAGGCGTCGGCCATGGTAAGCATCATCTCCAGCGGCAAGTTCCTTGGTTAGTGCTAACAGTATCAGTGCTTGACTTCGTACTTTCGGTCGTCGGTCGACTCGACCCACCATCCATCCACTCCAAAGCGCAGATTCAGCGTCCCGACATCCGCATTCGCGACCCCAAAACCATGCAGATTGTTGAGAGGGCAACATCCGACGTCCCCGACCTTATTTCCGTCCATGCCACTATCACACCCTCGCCCCTCACCGCTCCGAATGCGACGCTATCCTTCCTATTCCGTCGTGGTCAGCCATTTCCCGGTACGCCCGCCCTCACCTGGACCATCAACTGCGAGTATGGCGAAATTCGCGTCACGTCCGCCACAAGTTCATCTTTCCAAAACAGCGAAAGTGATGGTCCAGTCGTGATCCAGATTCATCGTTTCGATACCGAACAAGTGGAAGATGTTGAATGGGACTGGAGCGATATGCAGAAGGAGGTACCGATCGTTGGAAGGGATGTCATGGGGTGTCTCTTTTCGTTCGCGGACGGTAGTGAAGAGGGAGAAGGGTGGGTAGGCTTGGAGGATGCTGCGAAGTACGCGCGAATGATTGAAACCTTCTTAGAAGAGTGAGCAGCATGATGGCGTGGCATATGATAGTAACTTGCCCCACTTTCACGATTGTTTTAGAGTTAATGTGTGCGAATGGTCTCGTGATGTGCTTTGAATTTTTGAACTCAAGTTTGCTGGAAATCTTGGTGGGGGGAGGAGAAGAAGTGGTTGTCACGGTGGTCTCCGATGACGAGTCAGTGACAAGGTTGCGTTGGCAGGCGGACGAGGAGGAGTAAATGTTCGAGTATGACATGAATGTGAATTGGGGAATGGAGAAATCACATGCGTCAAGTGTGGTGGCTATAAGTGCTGTCAACGCGAACAATGCTAGTGATAGAAGCTCACCCGTCAGGGTATCGAAGGGTGCTTTTACTTTGCATTGCTTGAGAATTCTGCATTACGTGTCGCACCAAAAATACCCAAGCTCTTCTATATCCGTGCGTTGTACTCTTTTTCTAAGCTTGTTTCAAAACTAATGGTTTTGCGCCAACCTTTTCTGCCTCTGCGTTTAGCGCATCAACTTCAGCCTGAACCAAAGGAATACCACTCTTCTCTCTTTCTTGTTGTTGCAACTGCTCAAGTTCGCCTGGAAAATAGATTCTCTCTACTCCAGCTGCCTTCTCAGCACCCGTGACCCTATCGTACAAGATCTGCATCCTTTCTCTAAAGTCATCCAAGCTCATAAAGAGATCTGGTTTTATGGCCACGAGGAAGTGACCGACGTCTGATGGTCTGGACGGATCGTACGGATTGGTTACATCGCCTGCAAATGCCGAGCCGGAAAGTACGCCAGAGAAGACGTCCATCATGACAGCTAGGCCCGAACCCTTGGGACCACCCATAGGAAGCATCACGCCACCATCTAATGCCGCTTCTGGGTCGTCGGTCGGTTTCCCATCTTTGTCCAACGCCCAGTCCAAAGGGATTTTCTCTCCCCTTCTCTTTGCTTTGTAGATCTTTCCTCTCGCCGCAATAGATGGCGCCATATCCAATACGAACGGCTGATCCTTGCCAGGCGCACCACATGCAATCGGCGAAACACCCAACAGCTTACTCTTGCCACCCCAAGCTGGCAACGCAGGACTCGAGTTTGTGAACACCAGACTCATCATATCGGCATCGAGCGCCTTTTGCACTACCCATGCACTCATACCAAAGTGATTGGAATGCTTGATACTAGCCATGCCGATGCCGTACGTCTTTGCAGATTCGATACACGCAGCCATGCCGGCGTCGGCAGCAAGGAATCCGAAACCATTATTGGCGTTGACTTGGGCGACGACTGGCGTTACTTGAGTGACAGTGGGTGTCGCTGCGCTGTCCAAGACACCTTGGCGTACGCGCTCCATGTACGAAGGGATTCGGTTCATGCCATGGGTGTCAACGCCACGGAGGTCAGCTGCTATCAGACATCTGGCGACGATTTCGGCGTTTTGGGGGGCGACTCCATTGCCAACCAGAATTGCGGTCACGAATGATCGTGCATCTTCAGCGCTGACGTGTGATTTAGTACTCGTCGAAGATTCTGCCATGTTTGGCGTGGAAGGTCGAGGCTGCCAAGGTCGGCGTGAAGCGATTGGGCCTTCTTAGAATGCTTGTCTGGTATCTTATATCCTTCCACAATGATGCAAATGACTCACGATGCTCGCTGATCTATCTGATTACGGATATTCAGTGTTTTGTGGAGATCACCTCGTGTTGCGTCTGACTCAGCCACCTTGTAACCTGTCTGTGCGCGTTTTGCACATGTTCGAGTTTTGCACACCCCACCAACATCAACACCCCAACTTCAACGCGTTATAACTCCACCCATATGGACCCGATTCAGGAAGCAATTGCAGAAATCGAATCGCGCGAACCAGGCGCATCTTTCTCGTATTCTCAAATTGCAAAAAAGCATGGTGTTGTACGCTCAACCCTCGTTCGAAGACACTAAGGCAAACACTAACTATATGCGATCGCCTACCTCTCTATCTATCCACAACGCAAAAAGGAGCTTATATAATATATTAAATCCCTTACTGAGAGGCGTACACCACCTTTGCGTTCAATAATACGCAATCTTACGTTATCCTTACTTGGTAGAGAGGTCTTAGAAAGCTGGGTTTCTCGCTTCCTCTACAGGAACTCCTCTTATCTTATCTCTTGCTAGTAGAGTCTTATAGACTAGAAGCGTTACAAGGCTGATTTAGTAACTAAGTATAGGTTGTACTTTAAGCTGCTATATAACAAGATGAAGGAGTACAATATATAGCCCTTTTATATCTTTAATATAGATAAAAAGGGCTTCTTACTTAGAATCCTTAGAAGGTCTAAAAGGATCTTTAGTAAGAGGCAATATAAAAGAGGAGGAGTTGTTTTAAGCCTATAGGATAGCTCTAGAGAGTAGATTACAGTCCTAGCCTGTATCTATTTAGATAGTACACCTCTTTCTCTATCTCTTATCTTTTAATTAGATACTAGAGCTCTAAAATTAGCCTAGGTAGAGGCTATTAATCTAAATAAGCACTTAGTCTTTATTACCTTATCGCCCTCTAGATAGACTAATAATAATATAAGCCTAGCTTAGCTTAAAGAGGTCTTTGAAAGAGAGACTGCACGCTACGCTTAAACTAGGTACTAGTTACTTATTATTAATAGCTACTCATCTTATATAACTATAGATTTTCTAGATTATTATAATAGCTATAAGATTCTAGTTACTATATATCCTCTTTATTTAACTTATAGGCTTTAGCCTCTTAACGTTAGGATGTTTAGGCCTCTAGCGTTAGCTTACTTAAAGAAGTTATTAAACTTCCTCTATTAAAGCTATAAAATCCTTCCTCTAGTAAAAGGAGACTTCTTTAAGCTCTTTTAGAAGGCTTAAGGTATAGCTTTTAGAAAGGAGACTATTATAAGCTCCTTTAAGGTAACTAGCATTAACCTACTAAATACTAAGGTTATTCTCTAAAAGTTCTAGTAAGAGGCCTCTAGTTTAGATAAAAGCTCTTCTTCTATCTTTAGTAGAGATAATTAGCTTAAAATTAAGTCTATTATACGCTAGGAGGTAAAGGATTTTAATAATAAGGAGGTAAAAAAGCTTTACTAAAGCCTCTATTACCTATTAGCTTAAAATAGTATACTTAGAGGAGAAAACTAAGGCTTAAGAGTAGCTCTAAAGATTAAAAAGAGATACTAAAAGAAGAGCTATACGCTTTAACTTAATAGGCCTAAAGAGTACTATAGAGGAGCTATCTTTTAGTTTTCTAAGAAGGTTTACTAAGCTAAGGAGGATAAAATAGAACGATAATAAGAATAATAGTAATTACAACTCTAGAAAGCTAAGAGATCTAAGCTAAAGAGGTAAGCTTAATTATATAAGCTTTAAATAGTCTAGGAGAAGCGTATTAAGAGAGAGAGGCTTAAAGAGGTAAGAGAGAAGAAGAAAGCTACTAAGGTAGCTTAAAAGGAGGCTTAAAAGGTAGCTTATAAGGCTAAAAAAGCTATATAATTATCCTAGAAGGGTAAGCGTAAAGCCTTATAAGGCTTCTCTTAAAAGTAGAAGCGTTAGAAACGTATTATTATTAATTTATCTTATGTATAAGCTAAGGTAGCTAAACTAGCCGTCCTAACTCGCACTACCTACTATAGCTATACTACTAAGCTACTAAGTAAATATAAGTAGCCTATTATAATCGTAATGCTATAATTACTAAAATACTATAAAATCTTATAATAATAGCGACTGTAGGTAGCTATATAGCCTTATCTATAATAATAGAAATTTTAGTAGGGTATACAAAACTCGAATATATGTAAAACGCGTATAGATAGGTTAGGGTGCCCGTGCGCGTAACGAGCTAGTTCGCGTAACGAGCTACTCTAATATTATAATATCGAAATCGTCCTAACTTTAACGCGTTATAACTTAATAACTACTATACTAATTTTAGAAGCGATTAAATATTTAGAGTTACAAGAGGTAGGAGAATAATCGTCGTACTACGAAGTTACGAAAAAATTTAATGTAGACAGGACGACGTTGTCGCGTTAGCATAGAGGTGTTTAGTAGTCCTATAACACTAAAATATAATAATAGCTTATACTTAACCTATAATAAGAAGAGGAGTTAGTAAAATATATAGAAAGATATATAAGGGACGGCTTACTACCTACTAGAAGTATAATATAAAATTTTAGTAGTGTAGTAGAGAAGTAGGAGGTTTCTAAAAGTTAGATTACTTAGTTTCTATATTATTACGATAACTAACTTACTACTAAATAGAGCGTTAGAATTAATTATAAGCGTTACTACGCTAACAGCTAATACAAATACGAGTTATACTATCGTCTACTTTACTCTAAGATACGTAAGTATAATATTAAGCTATAAAATACGTATAATATAGATAAGAAGGGCTTCTTTATTAGTATTATAACCTACACTAAAAGAGTCTTCTCTAAGGTAGTTTAGGCATTAAAAGAGTAATAGGAAGCCCTCTACGATAGTAATAGGGAATAGGTAATACTATTAGCTTACGTATACGCTTCTAGAGAGGTATTACTACCTACTCTTATCTACTAGGGCACATCTAGGATCTAAACGAGCTAGGTTAACGACGTTATAGCCTAATAATACTAGGTTTTTATTAGTAACTTGCTATTAGGGTAGACTAATAACGAGCTAGGACTTACCTAGCTTTAATAGGTATTTAACTAGTATATAAAGGCGAAGGTAGGATAGTTACGGCGACTTCTAATTGTTAATAGGCATAGTAGCTATCTTATAAGCAAGTTTTTAGAGTTTTGTAACTCCTAACGTATCCTTCTTATAGTATTTCCTCCTTATTTAACTTATACCTTATAACTATTAGATATTATACTCTTCTTACTACTTTTAAGGTACTATACTATTACGATATTCTATTATTATAAGACTCTAGCTATAGGTTAGTAAGCTACTAGGAACCCTTCGGGGCACTAACGGCCCGCACTAGCTACGATTACGTAACGTAGATATATATTATCCCTCTAGGAGGCTAGATAGCTCCTTAAGGATTCGTCTTAATATAAGCCTATACCTATATCTTAGTGCCTACCTAACTACTCCTTATAATTTAAATCTTTCTTACTCCTTATTAGATAGATAGTCGTTAAGATATCTTTTTTACTATATTTTAAACACTTTACTATAAGTGTTCCTATTAAAGCTATAAAGAGATAAGCTCTTTACGTAATATACGAGATAAGTAAGTAGCCTGTTAGGTAACTAATACCTCCCTAGATAGGGACCGTAGCGTTGCTAATTAACCCGCAATTAAGTAATAGGCCTAACGTAAAACTACTACGTAAGAGGACGAACTCCTCTAGCGTAAGATACCTAAGGGTGTTTCCTATAATAAGCCTAAGGGCTATTATAATAAAGGTAAGGACTCCTCTAAGGGGGAAGCTTCTAACCTTAAGAACTCTCTAGAAACCCTCTAGAGCGAAGAAAGGTAGCCCTTATATAACCCCTTACTTAACTATAGAAAGGTACGTAGTACCTTACCTATTAGGTTACACTAATTAGTAGTAGAGGATCTATCCTTCTACTATACCTAGTTAGTAACAAAGCTTCGTACTACGCATATATACTATAATAATACTATAGTAACTAGTACTACTATACCTTCCTATAAGGGGATAGGTAACAACGATAACGGCGTAACCTATAGCACTACCTATAGGCCGTCGCTTATCCGTACCTTAGCTACTAGTACCTAAGACTAGGTAGCTTAGGTAATAAATACCCTCTAGGAAGCCGAAGATAGAGGCGAACCTAAGGAGTACCTAGTAAGACTCCGTAAGAGAGTAGCTACTACTAACCTCTTTCTAATAGCTTAGGTAGTTATTAAAGAGATAATAGGTAAACCTAGTAGTACTACGGACGGAGCATCTAAACTACTAAGAGCCCTAAATATAGCTACTCCTTAGCCTAAACTAGGGGACACTAGTAAGCTAGCTACCCCTTAGTAGGTAGACTAATAGATTAGAGACGTTAAGGGCGTCTTTGAGATAGCTACCGTTTACGAAGATAGCTATACTAGGACCCTTTAGGCCCTAGGTACTATCTCCTATTTAGTGCACTAAGAACTTCTTATATAATAGTTTAGGGACGGACTACTAAAGGGATAGGATTAGGTTAAGGACGAGGAGCGTAACCTTATCTAAGACCCCCTCCTTACGAAGTACGAAAACTATACTAAGTTCTTTAACTTTATCTAGAAGGATACTAATTTAATAAATACTTTCTTACTATAGCTTAGTAAGAGGGAGTCGTTACTCTTACGTAGCTTTTTTAAAACACCTAATAATTAGGATAATAATAAAGCTAAAATAGCCTTTGTCTAGGCTAAGATCCTAGATATTATAAGGCGAGAAATACAGCGGCACGGTAGGTTTAAGACTATTTATACCTAGATAGACTTCGAGCGAGCACTACGTAACGTAGAGACGGCTAATCGTACTATAATCGCCCTATTACTATCCTAGAGTAGGTCTAGTAAATCTATTAGACGACGAGGTAAGCGTCTAAATACCTATACTAACTAAGGTAGTAAAAGGTAAGACTATAGACTATCTATATAGTTAGGTTGAACCTCCCTAAGCTGCTCCGACAGTAGGCTAAAAGGTAACTATCCTTTTACCCCCTAATACTCCTCTACCTAAGGGTATAGAGACTACTACTATAATAGTAGTTACGATAGTAGACGCGATACTAATAAGCTAGAGGACTGTTAAGATAGTAAGTAACCTTAGCCTTATTAGAAATAACGTAACTAAGATAACTAGGGCAAATCTAATAAATCCTAGGACTTAGAAAAAGCTAATCCCTAGTCGTAAATCTCTCTTAATTACTACTAGAGAAGAACTCTAATAGGAGGTAGCTTTACATCGCTATTAATGTAGAGGTATAACTCTCTAACGGCACTACAGTACCTCTCTAAGCTCTCTACGACTCTAGAGTAGAGATAAACCTTATTAGCCTTTAAGTCGTACAACTCTACAAGATAGAACACTTACTATTTTATTCCTACCTAATAGTAGGCTTCCTAGATAATTAGGAACTACAGCTATAGAAACTATATAATATTACTATTAAATATAGTAACGATAAGGGTATACCTAAAACTATAGGGCCCTAAAGGTTCTAGTTAGTAGACTTTAAGGGGTACGATATAGTTTTAGGGTACCTATAGCTATACGACGCTAATCTATAGATCCGTTTCTTAAAAGGGACGTTCTAATAGTAGCCTAAGGGCAACGTAGACTAAATCTAAATTACTAAAGCTAGTAACCTACTATATAACATCGCTAAGGGAGAACGAGCCTACGTACTATACTCTAGAAGACTATTATACTTAATAATCTTAGAGTAGGTTAGGAAACTACTTAAAGACGCTAAGGAGCAATACTTACCTAATCTTCTAACTCTATAGCTAGGACTAAGTAGCGATAAGGTTAGGAACGATAACTAGTATAACTATTAAGGTATCCTCTAGGTTAAGACCTAAGTAGATAAGACTAAAGCCTACCTTAACAAGTGTATCGCTAACGTACTAGATCTAGTAGGCCTCCCTAAGGAGGCTACTTATTACTTTATAGTAGTAGTATTCTATAGAGACTCTTAGTATACCGTAGTACTTCTATATAAGGGCCGCTCTCTCCCTAATAGGGAGGAGGGTCTACTAGAATTCTACCTAGTAGACGATAAACTAGATCCTAAAGAACTAAAGCACGTCTTAAGTAAGCTATATTATAGATAGCTAGCCTTTAGTAAGCGGTAGATATAGATAATCTAACCTAATAGCAAATATAACTATGCTATAGAAATTAAGGAAGGGAAGAAGATCCTAAACCTCCTAATTTATAACCTCTCTAGCTAAGAGCTAGAAATACTATAGGAATACCTTACTACGGCGCAGGAGAAGAGATAGATTAGACCTAGCAAGTCGCTAGTTAGAGCACCTATCCTCTTCGTCCTAAAGTTAGATAGTATAATGCAATTATACGTTAACTATTATAGCCTTAATAAGGTTACGATTAAGGACTAATACTCTATCCTACTCGTAAGCGAGATGCTAGACTAGTTATTAAAAGCTACTATCTACACTAAGCTAGATCTTCGCAACGCCTATTATAGGCTCTAAATCTAGGAGGGGGATAAATAGAAGATAGCTTTTAAGACCTAATACGGGCATTACGAGTATAACGTAATGCCGTTCGGTCTAGCAAACGCCCTAGCAACGTTCTAGTCTTACGTCTATTAAGCCCTTAGAGGGCTAATAGACTATACCTACGTAGTATACCTAGATAATATCCTTATCTACTCTAGAGACAAGGCGGAATACGATTAGTACGTTAAAGAAGTACTAGACCGGCTAGTATAATAGGGGTTATTCTGCAAGGTAAGTAAGTGCGCCTTCTTAACTAAGTTAGTAGAGTTCTTAGGCTTTATTATTACTCTAGGTAGTATCGTAATAGATCTAGTATAAGTATAGATAATATAAGAATAGCTAGAACTAATAGGATACAAGGACATCTAAGTATTCCTAGGGTTCTGCAACTTCTATCGACGGTTTATCTATAATTACTCTACTATTATCTACCTACTAGTAGACCTTATAACACGCGCCTAAGTACTACTAACGCTCTATACCTATCCTAAACTAGGAGAAGGTTAGAAGAAGAAGGCGAAAAGTTATAAAGAGCTAACTAAATAGTATCTCCTATAGTTATAGCCTAGAGATACTTAAGAAGCCTTTAATACCTTACGATAGAAGTTTACGGAGGCACCTATACTCTAACACTTTAACCTAACTAAACTAGTAATAGTATTAACTAATACGTTAGACTTTACTATAGTAGTAATCCTACTCTAACCCTTAGATACAAACGTCCCTATAGAGAAACACTAGAAGCTAGTAGCCTTCTAGAGTAAGAAGTTTACTAGCCTATTACTATAGTAGCACACCTACGATAAGAAACTATTAGTAATAGTTAAGTTATTTAAGACGTAGAGGTATTACCTTAAATACGCCCCGTCTACAATCTAAGTACTCTCTAATTATAATAACTTAAGGTACTTTATAACTATAAAGGAACTCTCCCCTAAGTAAGTACACTAGGTAGAAGAGCTAGCTAGGTTCGACTTTAAGATTAAATATAAACCTAGGGCTAATAACCCTATAGACGGCCTATTAAGGAGACCTAACTATATATAGGGCCTCTAGGTTAGGGAGTAAAAAGTACTATAAGACGCTATACTCCTAACCCTCTAGTAAAAGCTTTAAATATAGACTACCTAGACGTCTATAGCTTCTAGTACTACTCTAGAAGTATAAGGTAGCAAACCTCCTAATAGAGGACCTAAGTAGTCCTATTAACTATCTAAAATACTTACTCTAGAGTAGGAATTCTCTAATATAATGTTAGAACCTAGTAATATATTACCTACCCTACCTCGTACTTAAACTATAGGTAAAGACTACTAGTATAAGGAGGAGACTTACGAAGCTAGAGGAGAAGAGTTTAACGTATTGCGAGGACTTCTCTAAAGCCTTAATAGTAGATATCTTTCTCTTAATAGCCTTACGCATAAAGCTACGTAAGGTAATAATACCTTTATACTAGAACCTCTAGACCTCCTACTCTAATATATTAGACTAGTTTAGGAACGTAATTAGGCCTATTATAGGAATAAAGTGCTAACGCGACGAGCGGAGGGCGAGGTAAATAAGATAGCTAACATGTAGGAAGTTAACCTTACTAGTATCTTACGTAGGAATAGGAAAGTGTAAATACCTAAAGATGTAGTACTCTACGCGAACCTCCTTATAAGGAATTACGACGATCCTATAGGCGGATATTATAGCGTTAATAAGACGGTCGCTGTCCTTAAAATAAAGTACTAGTAGCTACACGTTAAGCGCGACGTTAGTAAATATATCTAGTAGTACGCTGCCTATTAATGTTACACGGGGTTAGGCTATACTTCTCTAGGCTCGGTCCGTACTAAGGCGAGGTAGACTAAAGCGGTAGTCCGTGAGGTAGCGTATGGAATGATCAGGTGGAAAAGAGTTATCGTTGTAACCAAAAGAATAACGATACCAATTCTATAAACGATAGAATAACTAGTTGACAATCTGTGTAAGAGATGAACTATTTGAGTTGACCACAACGAGAGTAATAATGAAACCTTTCCATCCTTATATCCTCGTTGCTGTGTCCTTTGCCATCACTGCCATTACAACCTAAACCTTGCCTTGCCTGATGTTCCTGATGGCAGCCATCACTCAGATGTTGCCGTCACATATTAGCGCCTGATGGTTGGTCTTGGCGTGATGTC
Source organism: Alternaria panax (assembly GCA_019702505.1). Lineage (NCBI taxonomy): Eukaryota > Fungi > Ascomycota > Dothideomycetes > Pleosporales > Pleosporaceae > Alternaria > Alternaria panax. The sequence continues at coordinate 11,291 of JAANER010000011.1, read as the reverse complement.
AATCACGTGATCTAGCGCGCCCCGCGTTGATCATTTACCTTCTGACGTGGACGTGGTTGACCTCTAACCCACCTTCCGCGTCAAGGAGAGAATCCTTCGTGTTACTTGTAACATTATCCCCCCTCTTAGGTGTATCGTCCCGATACCCTGGAATATCGTTTTCCCGTGCCGCGTGTTGAATCGCTGGCTGCATATAAGGCCTCGGTATGCCCGTCGTGTCATACGCTCGTTTTCCTTCGCGTCTTCCTAACCATGCCCAAGGTTCAGTCTTCCCGTCGCAACCGTGCCCGGAACTCAACCGCCGAGCGTCGTGCTCGCGCTGCCCGTGTAGAGCAGGAGTCCCTGGAGATGAACTTCCGTTGTAAGCGTTGTGAGGAGAAGAACCTTCGCTGTTTTGTGGAAACGACCACTGGTCGTTGCGCTGGTTGCATTTCTGTTTCTGCGGATTGCAGTCTTTTCGTTTCTGAGGAAGAGTGGGAGAAGGTGCAGCGTGAGCGTCGTGAGAAAGAGCTGGATATTGCGCGCGCTGAAGAACGTCAAGCGTTGTTGGCTGCGGAGGCTTCGAGGGCCGCTGCTGAGACGTCTCGTCTTCGGCGTGAGCTTCTAGAGGTAAAAGGTCGAGAGCACTCGTTTGCTCGTCGTGACCTCGCTCTTTTGAATCTTCAGGATCGTGCGCAGGAGGAGGCCGAGGGGAATGCTGCCCCTGGTACGGACCTTTCGACAACTGAACCGCCGCTATCCGGACTGACGACTGACTTGGGCTGGTTACAGGCTGACGCTTCTTTCGACCCTTCTTTTGATTACTTCCTTTCCTTAGAGGACCCGGTCCTTTCTTCCCTGGGTGTTTCCGGTGGTACTCAAGTACCTGTGACTTGCAGTTCGTCAAATTTTCCTTTGGTTCCCAAGTGTTCTGGCTCTCTGGCCATCCTTGCCACTTGACCAAGTATTTCCACTGACGACCGACTTTCTGCAGGTCCCTAATTTCCTCGACCTCGTACTCGTCGTCTTCGAGCTCTATGTCTGTTGCTAGCTCGGCATCTGGAGGTGCTCTTTCCAGGAGTTTTTTGTGAAAGACAGGGTGGACGCGCATGCCTGGTGGCAGTTGGAGTTTGTAGTTTACTGTGCCTATTTCCTCTAGGATTTCGAACGGTCCTACTCGGAGGTTATCCAGTTTCTTGCTTGGTCGCTTAGTTTTCAAGTTCTGTCGTGACAGGAAAACTTTGTCCCCCTTCTTAAAGGTTGGTCCCTCAATCCTTTGCTTATTAGCCGCCTTGGCCGTCGTGAGGTTCCTGTGAGCTATGTTCTTGCTCAATTCTTCGTGCAGTTTTCGCATCAAGCGGGCTTTGTCGTCTGCACTTACTGCGATACTTTCTATGTCTTTCGGATCTCGATGAGCAACCGGCTCATATCCGTAGTTCGCGTAGTGTGGCGAGTACTTGGTCGTCGCAGACCTAGTACCGTTGTAGGCCAATTGGGCTGTCGGCAAGAGTTCAACCCAGTTGTCTTGCAGCTTGTTGGCGTACATCCTCAGATACTGTTCCAGTGTCTGGTTTGTTCTTTCCGTCTGGCCATCGGTTTCGGGGTGAAAGCTAGTTGATAGCTTCTTTTTCACTCCCAGTTTTGCCAGGAATGTGTTCCAATACTTGGAAGTAAACAGTTTATCACGATCGGTGATGAACTCTTCAGGTATCCCATGCTCTGACATTAGTGCCTTGCTGACCTCATACGCGCATTCATCTGCCGTAATAGTCTCTTCCGTGGGCACAAACTTTGCTCCTTTCGTGTGTCGGCACACGATGACTAGGATTGTGTCGCATAGTCTTCCGGATCCTGGTTCTAACGATTTCGGGAGCTTCACTATGAAGTCCATCGTCACGCTACTCCATGGTCTCGTTGGTGGCGGTAAGGGCTGCAACAGGCCATAGGGCTTATGTCTCTTGGGCTTGTTCTGGTGACAAGCCAAACAGTTGCCTAGAACGTCCTGCACCTTCGCTCGTAAGCGTGGTATGGCAAACACCTTAGCTAAACGTCTAACCATCTCTTCTAGCGATGCATGTCCGTATTCTGGGGACTCATGCAGTTCCTTGATGAGATTCGTTCTCAGGTGTGGAGGTACATATGTTCGATTACCTCGAATCATATCTCGGTACTCTCGCTCGTCTTGTAACAGTTCATCGGAGCCGTTCTCGTCTGGCTCGAACTGCCAGCTGGCGGCCTTTTGCTGCCATTGCTGCTGGAGCGTTTCTACCCTCTCGGCCACCTTAGCTATCCTAGCTAGTTCCGGCTGGTTGTAACGTAGTGTGCCGTCAGGCATCTTCCTGAACATGGCCTTGTGTGGTTCTCCATGACTTTCTTCGCGTAAATCGGATCTCCTGCTTAGAGCATCCGCTGCTCCGTTGAGCGTTCCAGCGCGGTGGGTTATCTTGAAGTCGAACTGAGCTAGCATCTCGGCCCATCGGACTTGTCGTCGGTTGAGTTTCTTGGTTGTCATGAAACCTGCCAAGTTCTGGTGATCGGTAAAAACCTCGATCTGGTGTGGTAGTCCCAGCAAATAGACTTCCCACTGTTCAAAGGAATCGACTACTCCTAGTAGCTCCTTGTCGTGAACGTCGTAGTTGAGTTCTGCTCCGGAGAACTTCCTTGAGTGGTAGAACACCGGTCTCCACTTCTTGTCTGGGCACTGCTGTGACAATACAGCTCCAAGTGCGTAATCTGACGCGTCGGTCTCGACTCGCGTCCCTCGTTTCGGGTCGTACATCTCTAGTACGGGTGCCTCGAGAAAGATCTGCTTGATTCGATCAAAAGCCTCCTGATGTTCCTCGTTCCATTTGAAACCAATTTCCTTCTTCGTGATCTCGGAGAGGGGTGTCGTGATCTTCGAGTAATCCTTGATGAACTTTCGGTAATAGTTGGCAAATCCCAGAAAGGATTGCACGTCCTTGACTGTTTTGGGCGTTGGCCACTCCTGTACAGCCGCTGTCTTCTTTGGGTTCATCTTTACTCCCTCTGTAGATATTATGAAGCCTAGGTATTCCGTTTCCTTCGTATGGAATTCGCACTTCCCTGGCTGCAGGTACAGCTTGTATTCTTTAAGCTTCCTGAGCACTTTCTTAACATGTTCCACATGTTCTTCTAGCGTCCCGCTAGAGTATACCAGCACATCATCGATGTACGCTGTGACGAAGATCCCAAGGTATTCGTGGAGCGCGTTGTTGATGACTGACTGAAACGTTGCCGGGGCATTCGTTAATCCGAACGGCATTACTGTATACTCGAACAGTCCATATTTCGTCTTGAATGCTGTCATCCATTCGTGTCCTTCCTTGATCCTGATTCGGTGAAATCCTTCCCGAACGTCGAACTTCGTAAACCACTTGGCTCCCTGGAGTCGATCCATGAGCTCGGTTATTAGTGGTAAGGGATATCGGTTCTTCCGAGTGACGCTGTTCAACCTGCGGAAGTCGACACATAGTCGCCACTTCCCGTTAGGCTTCTTTACGAACAAGATGGGTGAGGCCATCGGGCCTGATCCTGGTCGGATGAATCCCTTCTTCAGATTCTTCTGGAGGTACTCCCTTAGCTCGGCATCGTGCTCGGGCGATATGGGGTACATTGGTCCTGGGCTTAGCTTAGCTCCTTCCTCTAGGATGATCTCGTGATCCCAATCCTGATGGTCTGCTAGATCGGTAGCCTCGTTTTCCTCGAAGAGTTCCCTGAACTCATCGGTTTGATACTCTCGTGGTATTTCTAGTGGTAAGGGTCCTTCCTTCGTGGTCGCGACTCGTCTTATCCATATGACTCCTACTTGCTGAGGGTCCTTCTCATAGATTCTCCTGATCTTATGAGGCGAGATCTTGCCGAACCTCCCGTCCTGGGTTGCGCTTTGGTCCTTCGGGCTCACTCTTCTACGTACTCCAGCAACCTTGTGCACAGGTTCTCTTCTGAGTATCGTTTTCTTTTGCCAGTCGATGGCAGGGTTATGGGCATTCAGCCAGTCATAACCAATCAACATATCCGGTCCTCCTAGATCCATGATGTCGATGTTCATTTGGCACTCTATGCCGGCTATCCTTAGCTTTGTTGATTCGGTTTCCATCCGTATCATGCCGTTTCCATACTCCATGGGTTTCTCGTCGGCTAGCACTACCGGTACTGGATTCTTCTTGATCTGGTAGGGTACTCCGTGCTTCTCCACCATTCTCGGTGAGATTATTGTTCGTGCGGCCCCGCTGTCTACGAGTGCCTTGATCTTCTGACCTTGTATAGATACGGTCGTAAGCAACTGCTTTTCCTGACCATCGGTATCCTGTACCTTCCTTAGGGTCGTTTTAGGACTGCCTTCACCAGCGTGACCCTGTCCCTGGCGGCGTCCTAGTTTTTTGGCTGCCCCTTTCCCTTGTACTTGGGGAAAAAGCCTGTGTCGTTCTTTGAGCTATAGTGTATCAAACACCTGTCGTCGTAACAGAAGCTCCAGTGAATGTTCTCGTGAGGTATCTCCTCCTCGTGGATCACCTTCCTAGTCTTCGCCTTCTTGGCTTGGTGAATTTGGCAATCTGCAACCTTGCAGATGTTCGATGATAGGGTGCGGTGGTAGTCGTCGTCCACCTTGTGTGCTTCCTTGAGCTGTGTGCGGTGAAAGTCACATCCGATCTTGCATTGCGTCCAAAGGAGACATTCATGGAGTTTTACTTTCTCCGGTTCGTGGATGTGGCAGTTGTCCGCCAGGCATTCGTCTGCCCAGAGACTCAGGTGACAGCACCGGTCTTGGTCTGTCCTGCACTTCTCCTTGTCCTCCTTGTGGAACTGGCAATTGATCTTGCAGTCATACCAACACATCTTCTCGTGTTCCTCGGTATCTTCCTCTTCTTCCTCGGTCGTTTCTTGAGCCTTGCCCTCAACTTCCGGGTCCTCGAAGTAGGGTTGTTGGATCACCGCCTGGCGTCCAATAGCCTCGGCATCTTTGCCGGTAATCATGATTCGGCTTCGAATCCTGCAATCGTCGGCATAGTGTGCGGCGTCTCCGCATACCCAACATTGCTGGTTGGCTAGACGTTTCAGAACGTCCTTGCCCTTGACTTTCCAGTCCGTGGTCCTTGGCCTGTCCATAGCCAAGACCTTGTCGTCCTTCTTTACTCGTGGAACTATCACGAATGCTTCCTTGTCCGCTGAGCGGGCTTCTTCGTATAAGTCCTGGTCGCTCAGGCTATCCTCCGACTCTATCTGGGTCGGGTATGGCGTGCCCTGTCTGATCATTCTGATCTTGACAGCCGCCTGTTTGACTTGTTCTTCTTTGCAGTCTCGGGCAAAGTGTCCTGTCTTGCCACATCTGAGACATGCCTTGTTGTCATAACGCTTCTGGCGTTCCTCCTTGGAGAGACCATCTTGTCTCCATCCTCGGGTTTTCTTGTCCTTGGGTTTGTCTTGTACCTTGCCGGTCATGATGGCATCGCCATCCCTGTCGAACCTTCCTCGTTGCCTTTTCATATTGGGCAGGTTGGGTCGGAAGTATTTCTTCTGGTCGTTCCGTTCCCAAAGTCGATTATCGATGCGTGTTGCTAGCTCAATCAGAGCGTGCAGTGACTCGGGCTTATCATGGTGTACAAGTCCATCCTTGACATTTTCTTTTAGGCCTGTTTCGAACACTGTTCGAAGTGCCGCATCGTCCCAGTCGATCCGTGCCTGTAGTTGCTTGAACTCTGCCGTATATGCTGATACTGACGTGGTTTGCTTCAGGCGAGTGATCCTTTTTTCGGCCTGGTTCTTTGCGTCTACTTCCCCGAAGATACGTCCCATTTCTTCTTTGAACTCTGTCCAACCGGCGAACAAGGCTCGTGTTTCTGCCTTCGTTCCCCTGTGTTCTGCATCTAGCAGATAATCGTCCACATAGGGTTGCATCCAGTTGGAGGCCTTGTCCTTCATGTATGTACTAGCCATGAGGATCTTTTCCTGGTCGGTGGGGACCTCGTTGTACTCGCAGTACAGGTCGGTATGGGTGAGAAACGTTCGTAGCTTCTCCCGATCTCCTCCGAACTTTTCGGGTGCCGCTATCTTGGGCTTCCTAGTAGTGACGGGTCGTTCGTTGGGAGTAGCCATCAGCTGACTCGAGAGCTGATTGATCATGTCCATCATCGAGGCCAATTGCTGCGCCTGGACATGAGTCTGTCGCCTAAGATTCCTGACTTCTCGAGCACTGGGGTCCTCCTCAGTGTCGGAGTCTGATGCTTCAAGCATTTCGTCATTTTCTGGCATTGGTTGCGCTGGCATGGCGGGTCCCTGACCCTGGGCCATGTTGTTCTGAGCGTTTCCCTGAAAAGCCATTGCTGAATCTTAATCGGGCGGTTCTGTTGGTTAAACGTCCACTGATATCCAAGGTGGTCAAAGTGTTACACGGGGTTAGGCTATACTTCTCTAGGCTCGGTCCGTACTAAGGCGAGGTAGACTAAAGCGGTAGTCCGTGAGGTAGCGTATGGAATGATCAGGTGGAAAAGAGTTATCGTTGTAACCAAAAGAATAACGATACCAATTCTATAAACGATAGAATAACTAGTTGACAATCTGTGTAAGAGATGAACTATTTGAGTTGACCACAACGAGAGTAATAATGAAACCTTTCCATCCTTATATCCTCGTTGCTGTGTCCTTTGCCATCACTGCCATTACAACCTAAACCTTGCCTTGCCTGATGTTCCTGATGGCAGCCATCACTCAGATGTTGCCGTCACATATTAGCGCCTGATGGTTGGTCTTGGCGTGATGTCAATCACGTGATCTAGCGCGCCCCGCGTTGATCATTTACCTTCTGACGTGGACGTGGTTGACCTCTAACCCACCTTCCGCGTCAAGGAGAGAATCCTTCGTGTTACTTGTAACATTATCCCCCCTCTTAGGTGTATCGTCCCGATACCCTGGAATATCGTTTTCCCGTGCCGCGTGTTGAATCGCTGGCTGCATATAAGGCCTCGGTATGCCCGTCGTGTCATACGCTCGTTTTCCTTCGCGTCTTCCTAACCATGCCCAAGGTTCAGTCTTCCCGTCGCAACCGTGCCCGGAACTCAACCGCCGAGCGTCGTGCTCGCGCTGCCCGTGTAGAGCAGGAGTCCCTGGAGATGAACTTCCGTTGTAAGCGTTGTGAGGAGAAGAACCTTCGCTGTTTTGTGGAAACGACCACTGGTCGTTGCGCTGGTTGCATTTCTGTTTCTGCGGATTGCAGTCTTTTCGTTTCTGAGGAAGAGTGGGAGAAGGTGCAGCGTGAGCGTCGTGAGAAAGAGCTGGATATTGCGCGCGCTGAAGAACGTCAAGCGTTGTTGGCTGCGGAGGCTTCGAGGGCCGCTGCTGAGACGTCTCGTCTTCGGCGTGAGCTTCTAGAGGTAAAAGGTCGAGAGCACTCGTTTGCTCGTCGTGACCTCGCTCTTTTGAATCTTCAGGATCGTGCGCAGGAGGAGGCCGAGGGGAATGCTGCCCCTGGTACGGACCTTTCGACAACTGAACCGCCGCTATCCGGACTGACGACTGACTTGGGCTGGTTACAGGCTGACGCTTCTTTCGACCCTTCTTTTGATTACTTCCTTTCCTTAGAGGACCCGGTCCTTTCTTCCCTGGGTGTTTCCGGTGGTACTCAAGTACCTGTGACTTGCAGTTCGTCAAATTTTCCTTTGGTTCCCAAGTGTTCTGGCTCTCTGGCCATCCTTGCCACTTGACCAAGTATTTCCACTGACGACCGACTTTCTGCAGGTCCCTAATTTCCTCGACCTCGTACTCGTCGTCTTCGAGCTCTATGTCTGTTGCTAGCTCGGCATCTGGAGGTGCTCTTTCCAGGAGTTTTTTGTGAAAGACAGGGTGGACGCGCATGCCTGGTGGCAGTTGGAGTTTGTAGTTTACTGTGCCTATTTCCTCTAGGATTTCGAACGGTCCTACTCGGAGGTTATCCAGTTTCTTGCTTGGTCGCTTAGTTTTCAAGTTCTGTCGTGACAGGAAAACTTTGTCCCCCTTCTTAAAGGTTGGTCCCTCAATCCTTTGCTTATTAGCCGCCTTGGCCGTCGTGAGGTTCCTGTGAGCTATGTTCTTGCTCAATTCTTCGTGCAGTTTTCGCATCAAGCGGGCTTTGTCGTCTGCACTTACTGCGATACTTTCTATGTCTTTCGGATCTCGATGAGCAACCGGCTCATATCCGTAGTTCGCGTAGTGTGGCGAGTACTTGGTCGTCGCAGACCTAGTACCGTTGTAGGCCAATTGGGCTGTCGGCAAGAGTTCAACCCAGTTGTCTTGCAGCTTGTTGGCGTACATCCTCAGATACTGTTCCAGTGTCTGGTTTGTTCTTTCCGTCTGGCCATCGGTTTCGGGGTGAAAGCTAGTTGATAGCTTCTTTTTCACTCCCAGTTTTGCCAGGAATGTGTTCCAATACTTGGAAGTAAACAGTTTATCACGATCGGTGATGAACTCTTCAGGTATCCCATGCTCTGACATTAGTGCCTTGCTGACCTCATACGCGCATTCATCTGCCGTAATAGTCTCTTCCGTGGGCACAAACTTTGCTCCTTTCGTGTGTCGGCACACGATGACTAGGATTGTGTCGCATAGTCTTCCGGATCCTGGTTCTAACGATTTCGGGAGCTTCACTATGAAGTCCATCGTCACGCTACTCCATGGTCTCGTTGGTGGCGGTAAGGGCTGCAACAGGCCATAGGGCTTATGTCTCTTGGGCTTGTTCTGGTGACAAGCCAAACAGTTGCCTAGAACGTCCTGCACCTTCGCTCGTAAGCGTGGTATGGCAAACACCTTAGCTAAACGTCTAACCATCTCTTCTAGCGATGCATGTCCGTATTCTGGGGACTCATGCAGTTCCTTGATGAGATTCGTTCTCAGGTGTGGAGGTACATATGTTCGATTACCTCGAATCATATCTCGGTACTCTCGCTCGTCTTGTAACAGTTCATCGGAGCCGTTCTCGTCTGGCTCGAACTGCCAGCTGGCGGCCTTTTGCTGCCATTGCTGCTGGAGCGTTTCTACCCTCTCGGCCACCTTAGCTATCCTAGCTAGTTCCGGCTGGTTGTAACGTAGTGTGCCGTCAGGCATCTTCCTGAACATGGCCTTGTGTGGTTCTCCATGACTTTCTTCGCGTAAATCGGATCTCCTGCTTAGAGCATCCGCTGCTCCGTTGAGCGTTCCAGCGCGGTGGGTTATCTTGAAGTCGAACTGAGCTAGCATCTCGGCCCATCGGACTTGTCGTCGGTTGAGTTTCTTGGTTGTCATGAAACCTGCCAAGTTCTGGTGATCGGTAAAAACCTCGATCTGGTGTGGTAGTCCCAGCAAATAGACTTCCCACTGTTCAAAGGAATCGACTACTCCTAGTAGCTCCTTGTCGTGAACGTCGTAGTTGAGTTCTGCTCCGGAGAACTTCCTTGAGTGGTAGAACACCGGTCTCCACTTCTTGTCTGGGCACTGCTGTGACAATACAGCTCCAAGTGCGTAATCTGACGCGTCGGTCTCGACTCGCGTCCCTCGTTTCGGGTCGTACATCTCTAGTACGGGTGCCTCGAGAAAGATCTGCTTGATTCGATCAAAAGCCTCCTGATGTTCCTCGTTCCATTTGAAACCAATTTCCTTCTTCGTGATCTCGGAGAGGGGTGTCGTGATCTTCGAGTAATCCTTGATGAACTTTCGGTAATAGTTGGCAAATCCCAGAAAGGATTGCACGTCCTTGACTGTTTTGGGCGTTGGCCACTCCTGTACAGCCGCTGTCTTCTTTGGGTTCATCTTTACTCCCTCTGTAGATATTATGAAGCCTAGGTATTCCGTTTCCTTCGTATGGAATTCGCACTTCCCTGGCTGCAGGTACAGCTTGTATTCTTTAAGCTTCCTGAGCACTTTCTTAACATGTTCCACATGTTCTTCTAGCGTCCCGCTAGAGTATACCAGCACATCATCGATGTACGCTGTGACGAAGATCCCAAGGTATTCGTGGAGCGCGTTGTTGATGACTGACTGAAACGTTGCCGGGGCATTCGTTAATCCGAACGGCATTACTGTATACTCGAACAGTCCATATTTCGTCTTGAATGCTGTCATCCATTCGTGTCCTTCCTTGATCCTGATTCGGTGAAATCCTTCCCGAACGTCGAACTTCGTAAACCACTTGGCTCCCTGGAGTCGATCCATGAGCTCGGTTATTAGTGGTAAGGGATATCGGTTCTTCCGAGTGACGCTGTTCAACCTGCGGAAGTCGACACATAGTCGCCACTTCCCGTTAGGCTTCTTTACGAACAAGATGGGTGAGGCCATCGGGCCTGATCCTGGTCGGATGAATCCCTTCTTCAGATTCTTCTGGAGGTACTCCCTTAGCTCGGCATCGTGCTCGGGCGATATGGGGTACATTGGTCCTGGGCTTAGCTTAGCTCCTTCCTCTAGGATGATCTCGTGATCCCAATCCTGATGGTCTGCTAGATCGGTAGCCTCGTTTTCCTCGAAGAGTTCCCTGAACTCATCGGTTTGATACTCTCGTGGTATTTCTAGTGGTAAGGGTCCTTCCTTCGTGGTCGCGACTCGTCTTATCCATATGACTCCTACTTGCTGAGGGTCCTTCTCATAGATTCTCCTGATCTTATGAGGCGAGATCTTGCCGAACCTCCCGTCCTGGGTTGCGCTTTGGTCCTTCGGGCTCACTCTTCTACGTACTCCAGCAACCTTGTGCACAGGTTCTCTTCTGAGTATCGTTTTCTTTTGCCAGTCGATGGCAGGGTTATGGGCATTCAGCCAGTCATAACCAATCAACATATCCGGTCCTCCTAGATCCATGATGTCGATGTTCATTTGGCACTCTATGCCGGCTATCCTTAGCTTTGTTGATTCGGTTTCCATCCGTATCATGCCGTTTCCATACTCCATGGGTTTCTCGTCGGCTAGCACTACCGGTACTGGATTCTTCTTGATCTGGTAGGGTACTCCGTGCTTCTCCACCATTCTCGGTGAGATTATTGTTCGTGCGGCCCCGCTGTCTACGAGTGCCTTGATCTTCTGACCTTGTATAGATACGGTCGTAAGCAACTGCTTTTCCTGACCATCGGTATCCTGTACCTTCCTTAGGGTCGTTTTAGGACTGCCTTCACCAGCGTGACCCTGTCCCTGGCGGCGTCCTAGTTTTTTGGCTGCCCCTTTCCCTTGTACTTGGGGAAAAAGCCTGTGTCGTTCTTTGAGCTATAGTGTATCAAACACCTGTCGTCGTAACAGAAGCTCCAGTGAATGTTCTCGTGAGGTATCTCCTCCTCGTGGATCACCTTCCTAGTCTTCGCCTTCTT